>CM034146.1:239759025-240359025 GCA_019776745.2 Taxus chinensis
ATCAACTGATACTTGGTGGTATGAGTTGGTGCCAAAACCATAGTCACTTTTTCCAGATATAATTTAGATCTGCATAATACATATTTGGTATCTTGTTTATAAATTGCAATCTAAGGTTGGGATTTGCCAAAAATCCCATTGGGGGCAAAAATATGTCCATTAGGGACAATATAGTGGTATCAGAGTCAACTTTTCTCTAGCCTGTAGGGTAACGAAAAGGTTAGGATATGGCATATTGGAAAGATCTCAATGTGGGTTTTATGAGGAAAATGTTTATCAACATGGTAAACAACAGGCAACCACTAATATTTATTTAAACCAACTCACTTAGAATTTGAATCAAAGCAGATCTGGGGACAATTAAGGAAAAAGGTGAGAATAGTGATAAAGGGCAACTAATAGAGGAGATGGAAATACCAATCTTTGAGAAAGGGTTTCAGAGATAATATGCCATTTCTAGATTATTGCATGATGAAGATTGGTAACAAGCCCAAGCGAGATCATCATATGTCAGTACCTGAATTACAAAAGAACTCATTTGAAGAAGCTTCTATAGAGAGAGGTATGATTTCCATTAAGCAAAATAATTGCATTAGTAAGGAAGAAACAAACATTGCTTGTTGGATGCCAAGTTAGAGAAATTATTTTAGCTCCAAACGAACCAAATGTTGATAGTAGACAAGAGAAGAAATTTGTATATGCAAGTAAGGAGGATGTAATGGAAACTCTAAAAAAGTGTGAGGAATGGAATATCAAAGCTAGAGGTGCTAGATTGATAGTCGCTCAAGCGAGACAACACTTATAAGAGTTCAAGGAAAAGATGTGGGCAAATGATGCAAGGGAGTCTACAACCACGAAAGAAGTCTTTATAGAGAAACTTGCATATAAGGAGGAGCCTCACATGGACACTTGTGTGGAATTGTAGGCTGCTGCATTTTCCAAACCACCAGCTCATGACAAGCTAATTCATGAAGAATTTCAGGCCATTATGAACCAGAATGCTCAGGATTTGTGGCAGCAAAGTCAAGTCATTTTGGAGACCAAGCTTAACGAGGATACTCCAAGGTATGAAGTGGATATGTCTTGTTTATTGCTGCTTATTTCAATTTATTTCCATCATGAGATGCATGATATGGTGGAATATGAAGTTTTCATTATGGAGTTTGTTGAACCATTACTCCAAGTATGTGTATATGAGCATCTTGTGGATGATATATGGTGGCAAGTTTTAACTCACTTGACAGGTACAGGGGCCCGACTGGTAGATAAGATAAGATAATTATGTTAAATGTCCAACAAGTGACCACGAAAGTGGGTCAATGGGACTACACCATACAAAGCAAATTTATGAAGAATTTCAGGTCATTATGAACCAGAATGCGCAGGATTTGTGGCAACAAAGTCAAGTCATTTTGGAGACCAAGCTTGACGAGGATACTCTAAGGTATGATGTGGATATGTCTTATTTATTGCTGCTTATTCCAATTTATTTCCATCATGAGATGCATGATATGGTAGAATATGAAGTTTCATTATGGAGTTTGTTGAACCATTACTCCAAGTATGTGTATATGAGCATCTTGTGGATGATATATGGTGGCAAGTTTTAACTCACTTGACAGGTATAGGTGCTCGATTGGTAGATAAGATAAGATAAGATAATTATGTTAAATGTCCAACAAGTGACCACGAAAGTGGGTCAATGGGACTACACCATACAAAGCAAATTTATGAAGAATTTCAGGCCATTATGAACCAGAATGCGCAGGATTTGTGGCAACAAAGTCAAGTCATTTTGGAGACCAAGCTTGACGAGGATACTCCAAGGTATGAAGTGGATATGTCTTATTTATTGCTGCTTATTCCAATTTATTTCCATCATGAGATGCATGATATGGTAGAATATGAAGTTTTCATTATGGAGTTTGTTGAACCATTACTCCAAGTATGTGTATATGAGCATCTTGTGGATGATATATGGTGGCAAGTTTTAACTCACTTGACAGGTACAGGGGCCCGACTGGTAGATAAGATAAGATAATTATGTTAAATGTCCAACAAGTGACCACGAAAGTGGGTCAATGGGACTACACCATACAAAGCAAATTTATGAAGAATTTCAGGCCATTATGAACCAGAATGCGCAGGATTTGTGGCAACAAAGTCAAGTCATTTTGGAGACCAAGCTTGACGAGGATACTCCAAGGTATGAAGTGGATATGTCTTATTTATTGCTGCTTATTCCAATTTATTTCCATCATGAGATGCATGATATGGTAGAATATGAAGTTTTCATTATGGAGTTTGTTGAACCATTACTCCAAGTATGTGTATATGAGCATCTTGTGGATGATATATGGTGGCAAGTTTTAACTCACTTGACAGGTACAGGTGCCCGACTGGTAGATAAGATAAGATAAGATAATTATGTTAAATGTCCAACAAGTGACCACGAAAGTGGGTCAATGGGACTACACCATACAAAGCAAATCAGAAGCAGCGGAGAAAACCCAAACCGGTCTCCAGGAACAATAAAAGAAGAAGAAAGAGAGAACGAAGAAGAAAGGGAGGTGGAGGGAAAAGCCTCGACACCAACCCTCATGACTGTCGCCTGAGGTCAGCCGGAAAGAATTTGGTGATGTGCTGGTGTCGGGAACAAAGCAAATCAGAAGCAGTGGAGAAAACCCAAACCGGTCTCCAGGAACAATAAAAGAAGAAGAAAGAGAGAACGAAGAAGAAAGGGAGGTGGAGGGAAAAGCCTCGACACCAACCCTCATGACTGTCGCCTGAGGTCAGCCGGAAAGAATTTGGTGATGTGCTGGTGTCGGGAACTGGAGGCTGTCTGAGACGCCTATGATCCGTGGAGAGTCGAGCTCTTTGGGTGAGCTTGGTGGTCTGACTTCTATGAGAAAGGTGCCCTTGGTCGAGTCTGATTCCATAAATCTCTGGCCTGAGAAGAAGCACCTCTGGTTCTGACAGATCTAGAATGGGAGTCCACACTAGGATTAGGTCTCTGCTTGGTGCCCCTCTCACCCGGGAGCATGACAAAGAAAGATGCGATCCTTCTGGTAGTAGTCTCCCTAGAAGGTGGGTGGAGGTCATGAAGCTTAAGAGCTTCCTATAAATAGAGAGCGAGACACCTCTGATCATAATACCTGAAGAAGGTCGTGAACGTTGGATGTTCAAGGAATAGACAATGAAACCTCCCTCTGACCTCATAGTAGATGGGGCATTTGAAAATGAAGTGTTCTAGAAGGTGGGTGGAGGTCATGAAGCTTAAGAGCTTCCTATAAATAGAGAGCGAGACACCTCTTATCATAATACCTAAAGAAGGTCGTGAACGTTGGACGTTCACAGAATAGACAGTGAAACCTCCCTCTGATCTCATAGTAGATGGGGCATTTGAAAATGAAGTGTTCCTCTGTCTCAACCTCCTGGAGGGAGCAAACTTGGCAGATCCTCTCGGCCCGATCCAACTGGTGATTGCTCTCTACCCGAAGCCTGTGAGATCCAACTCTGAACTGACCGAGGGAGATGCGGAGAGCATGCATCCAACGATGGGAGATATAGGTGGGTCAAATGATTAGTCCATTGTTGACTTCGAGAAATTGATTGGTGTAGAAGTTTGGGCGTAACTCATCATGGGGGTTGGTCCAAGTAATCTGAATGAACTGTCGATAAATATCGTCTCTGATGATTCTATGCAGGTCTTGCTTGCTCGGAAGGAGATGAGCAGGAGCATCCATCGAGTACCTGAAAGGGGGGAGACGGTCCATGTTGATCCTAATAGATCCAAGGAGACGAGAGATCCCGACATACCAATAGCGAACACGGCCACTATGGTCAGAAAGAGCAATGGCCTCAGAAGAATGGTAGGAAAGGTAGATGTACCTATCTCTGCCAGTGGAAGAGTCCGAAAGTCCCTGGATACGGTGCAAGAGTGAGATGAGACCAAAGATGACCTCTAGTCTGAAAGGGCGAGCCCCAAACTTGGCAAGGATGATATTATGAGGAACAGTCTCTTTACACTTGATGATCTATCTAAGCATAAGGATTTGAACACGCTCAATAGAAGCCCAATCTGACTTGAGCAGGGAGGGACCCCAGGCCTCATAACCATAGAGAACTGTGGGTCTCAAAAGAGAGTCCGAGAGAGATATCTTGGACAAAGTGTCTTGAGAGTGGTGACGGAAGCACTGTCTCTCCAAGATCGCAAGGGAGCCATACCCCTTGTTGATGCGGGGTTGAATAGCCAGGCGTAGACTAAAGCAAGGCCCAGAGAAAAGAACCCCCATATATGTGTAGGAGTTGGTGATCTCCAACTCCTCCCCTCTGTAGAAGAAACGAAAGTTAGATGTCTTCAGCACATTGAAAACCATAACCTTGGTTTTACCCAGGTTGACTGTAAGCTATCTATGGTCATAGAAGAGGGCTAAAGTGTCAAGCTGTCTCTGTAACCCTTCCGTAGAAGAAGACAAAAGGACGACATCATCTGCGAAGAGAAGGGTGTAGATCAAAACCTAGTGAAGAAGACAACCGTCCCCTTCCTATATGTGATCCCAGAGAAACTCCTCCAACTCATCAATATAAATACCAAACAGAGTAAGAGAGAGAGGGCAGCCCTGTTTGACTCCGATAGTGCTCCTGATGAAGTCGAAAAGCCCAGCAGCAGTACGAAGGTGACCCAAGACCTCCTCATATAGCCGGGTGACGGTGACAAGAAGGGTTTCGGAAATACCAATGTCTCTAAGTCTGCGGAAAAGGACTTCCCCGTGGAACAGAGTCAAAGGCTTTCCGAAAGTCCACAAAGCAACAGAAGACTTTGGACGAACAATGACATGCTTCCTCAATGATAGCACGAAGGGTGAGAATGTGATCTGTAGTCTGGTACCCTGTCCTGAAACTTGCTTGTCCTCTGGCTCTGCATTGGTACTACTCAAGAAACTCGGGTAGCTGCAAATGGAGAGCAGTGGCGTACAACTTGGAGAAAGTGTGATCCACCATAATTGTCCTATAGTTATCAGGGTCAGAAGTAGGACCGGATTTGTGGATAGGGTGGGACCAAGAATATGGGAAGCTAGTACACATCACTTGATTGAAAAGGTCTACTAAATAACTGTTGATAAGTTGATCCCAAGTCTTTTGCCTGAAAGCCTTACACATTTGCTGCTTTGCTGCAATTCATCACCGATATGGCCTTTTTAACATTTGTGTAGGTGAAGTTGTGGCAGGTGGAGGGTGGGGACACAACCTGGGTCTGGGGTTGACCAGGGATATTAGGGTGGAGGTGTGGGTGAACATAGTGTGGGGGTCAAAATCCAGGGGTAAGGGGAGCGCTGGGGAATGAACACTTCAACATGTTTTGTCTCTTGTGCATGGCACTTGGACAAAACAAAGATGCAATTGCTTGAGGGCAAGCAATTTTGGGAAGGGAGGATTGTAATTCATCACCGATATGGCCTTTTTAACATTTGTGTAGGTGAAGTTGTGGCAGGTGGAGGGTGGGGACACAACCTGGGTCTGGGGTTGACCGGGGATATCATACAAGGTGGAGGTGTGGGTGAACATAGTGTGGGGGTTAAGATCCAGGGGTAAGGGGGAGCGCTGGGGAATGAGCACTTCAACATGTTTTGTCTCTTGTGCATGGCACTTGGACAAAACAAAGATGTAATTGCTTGAGGGCAATTAATTTTGGGAAGGGAAGATTATAATATCCCCTTCCCATTTGAACACCTTTGGCCTATTTTGTCAACCCGATGGCCAAAGGAAACATATAAGGGTGACTTAAGTCATTTTTAAGTTATTAAGTCCTTTGGCCTATTTTGTCAACCCGATGGCCAAAGGAAACATATAAGGGTGGCTTAAGTCATTTTTAAGTTATTAAGTGCTATTAATAAACTATATATATATATATATATATATATATATAAGATAAGATAAATATATTAATGTCCAATGAATGACCACAAAAGTAGGTCAATGGGACTGTAGCCCAAACAATATACAAAGTGTGAGCGGGGACAACTCAAAATGAGTTCCCAAAAAATAGAAAAAATAAGAAAAGACAAAGCAGAAAGGAAACCCGAAGCCAAAATACCCCATAGGCGGGGGCAATGGAGCAAGCGGGGGAGAAAGACGAGAGAAGCAAAGAAGGGAATGAAGACCAATGGACTACTCAGGAATGGTAGCCACACCCCTCCTAACATTAGAGGCCGACGAAAAGAAGCTCCTAATGGATTGGCAACCCGAAGAGGGGGGCGAAAACCTCCTCCCCTGCTGAGATTTGAGACTGACGCGATGACTAGAGGGACGAATGGAGCTAGGCTGCCCTCTGGTACATGTGTGCATCCGATTTTGTTGGCGGTGATCGAGGGAAGTATGAAGGTCCAACCGGGGACGAATTGATCTATGCACTGTATCTGAGTCAGAAAGGCTCTGCCATTTAATTCCTCCACCTGTGGGTAGAACTGGGAAGAAGGCTGAAATTCGTCTCGTGGGGATGAGTCTCGGAGGGGGATGAAGAATCTGCTCGTGGAACAACAAAGACTCGTGGATGTAGAGGGCAAGACACTGTTGCTCAATATATCTGAAGAAGACTGGGAGAGTTTGAATCCCTTTGAAGAGACAGTGAAATCGTCCTCTGATCTCATAATATATGAGGCAGCGGAAGATGAAATGAGTCTCAGTCTCCACCTCTTGAAGGCTACAGAGCCTACAAAGTTTGTCCTCTTGATCAATGTGGTGATCAGTCTTGCATTGAAGTCTGTGGGAGCCGACTCGAAACTGACCCAGAGGTATACGGAGGGCATGCCTAAAATGATGAGAGGTGTACTGAGGGCGGATGATGAGTCCATCTCGGATCTCAAGAAAGTGCTCTGCGTAAAGGGACATCTTAGGGCGCAAACCCCCAGGAGGGTTCACCTAAGTAGTTTGAATGAAGCGCCTATAGATATCCTCCCGGATGGACCTTTTCAACACTTGCTTGGTGGGCAAGAGATGACTGGGAGCATTCAGGGAACATTGGAAAGGGGGGAGATGATCAATTTGGATACCAACTGAATCCAACAAGGCTAAAGTCTCGGCAAACCAACAACGATTCCCAGCTTGGGCAATACTCACAGAGGAACAATAAACGAGATACAGATACCTGTCTTGCTCATCAGAGAGATCACCAAACCTTCTGATACGGTGAAGAAATGTTGATATGTCAAATATAGTCTCCACACTGAAAGGTCGAGCGCTGAATTCTAGCAAAATAATATGCTGGAGGACCGTCTGTTTGCATTTGATGAAGCGGTGAAGGAGGAGAGTTTGAATTCTCTCAGCAGAAGCCCAATCTGTGTCCAAAAGGGAGGGCCCCCAGACAATAGACCCATAGAGAACAATGGGGCGGATGAGGGAGTTCATAAGAAACATCTTGGAGGAGATGTCCTGGAAGTGGTGCCGAAAACACTGTCTCTCAAGAATGGCAAGAGACCCATACCCTTCCCTTTATTAACCTTGGCTGAAGAGCATGCCTCATATTGAATCTAGGCCCTGAGAACTAGACTCTTAGGTAGGTGTATGTATTAGTAATTTCAACCTCCATCCCCTTGAAGAAGAAATGGAGGTGTGATGTCCTCAACCCATTGAAAACCATGACCTTGGTCTTACCCAGATTGATGGTCAAATGCCAAAGATCACAGAATAAAGCAAGTGCATCAAGTTGTCTCTGAAGACCCTCAGGAGAAGAGGCGAGAAAAACAATATCATCGGAAAAAAGGAGAATAGAAATCAAGATGTGGTGAAGAAGCAACCATCCCCTTCCTGAATGTGATCTCGAAGAAAAGATTCCAACTCATCAATTTAAATGTCAAATAGGGTAGGAGACAGGGGGCACCCCTGTTTAACCCCAATGGTGCTCCTGATAAAATTAGGCAGTCCGTCAGCAGTATGAAGATGACCAATGATGGACTCATAGAGGTGCATGATGGCGATCATAAGAATATCAGAGATACCAATGTCTCGGAGCCGCTGGAAGAGGGCCATGCGAGGTACGAAGTCAAAAGCTTTCCGAAAGTCTACAAAACAACAAGAAACTTTCGAAGAGCGGTGACGGGCCTCCTCAATAATAGCCCGAAGGGTGAAGATGTGGTAACCAGGGCGAAAACCAGTCTGACCTCTGGCTCTGAGCTGCTTCTACTCCAAAATCTCAGACAACAACCTGTGGAGAACTGTAGCATAGAGTTTGGAGAAAGAATGGCCCACCATGATAGTCCTATAGTTATTCGTATCAGAAATGGACCCAACTTTGTGAATCGGGTGAATGATATGATGAGACCAAGTAGGAGGGAAACCCATGGTAACCACTTGATTGAAAAGATCTGTCAAATATTTACCAAAGACCTCAAAACCTTGCTTGAAGAACTCAGCCTGGAAACCTTACACATCTGTTGCCTTGCTGCAATTCAAAATCCTTATTGCCTCTTTGATATTACGGCGAGTGAAGGGATTACCAAACGGCGGGATGCCAATCTGGGTAAGTTGTTGCCCCGGAACATCGTAAAGGGTAGAGTTGTGAGAAAAAATGGAGATAGGATCGATTGTCGTAGAGGAGGGGGAGTGGCGGGGGAAGACAGTACGCCAGAAGGACCAAGGATTAGTCTTAAGGGAGGTGGAAAGCATATATCTGCGGTGGGAAATGAAGGATCGCTTCTTACGATGGAGAAGGCACCGGTGGGCAACCTTGAGAGTGGGGAAAGAGGGGAGGGCATGCGTAAAAGCCTGGTGAAGGCGCCGGTGAAGGGATTTGCACTCTACATCATACC
Source organism: Taxus chinensis (assembly GCA_019776745.2). Lineage (NCBI taxonomy): Eukaryota > Viridiplantae > Streptophyta > Pinopsida > Cupressales > Taxaceae > Taxus > Taxus chinensis. The sequence continues at coordinate 239,767,833 of CM034146.1, forward strand.
ATTGGTTCATGGGGCAAGATTTAGTAATACTTGTGGCTGAGGGATGGGGGGTGGAGCTGGGGAAGGATTTCAGAGCAACCTCCGACATGGCAGAGCAAAGGCATGAGGGGAGAAGGTCGCGGAGGTGGGATGAGTAAGACCCGTAGACCCCTTTATCAAACTGAAAGGAGATGCGAGGGGGGAAGTGGGGAGGGGGAGGAGGGGTGGTGGTGGTAGGAGGACTAATGACTAAAGAGAAAGATAGGACTACATGGTGGGCAAGGGGAATGGGGGAAATAGAGGAGTAGAAGTGGGGTGAGATATCTGGGCTAGCGAGGACATAGTCCACCACACTAGTGCCCCCGCCATGGGGACGACATGTGAAGAAGTGTGAATCCGGGAAGCGCTTGATCTCGTTGAAGATCACCAACGCCTGTGACTCCCCAAGCTGGAGGAGGAACCGACCATAAGCTGTGAAAGGGCCATCTGTATCCTCAAAAATCCTATGCAGACCAACTGACACAGGGTCTGTCCTTTGTGTGTAGAGCTTATCCTCTAACCTGTCGTGGAGGGGCACCTGAAAGTGTCTGGTACGGGCATTAAAGTCACCTAAAATGATAACCTCCCCTGCGACAGATTGACCAATACTATCGTATAAGTCAAAGAAAGGATCACCATCTGGGCCATTGTGGATGGCGTACGGGGAAGCAGCCGGAGGAAAGTAACAAATTGCTATGTATAAATCCCTAAAGAATTGAGCAGCCCCACCAATACGAATCCACATGTACCTGACAAACTCATCAGAACTGACCATCGAGATCCTGTTCTGGAGGGAGTATCTATAAAGACAGGCAACCCCACCAAAGCCTTTGACACCACCCGAAGCCCGAGTCTCTTGTCTGCAAGCTGATAACCAAAGAAATCCAATAATACCTAGGAGAGGACGAACCGGGCTCTCGTGTGTCTCTGTGATGAAGAGAATGTCGGCATCCCTGAGAGCACTTATAATAATTTATATGACTTAATTATTATTAAATCTAGGATGGAAAATGCCCAAATATAAATTGTTATCCATCCAAGGTGAAATGTTGACTTGCCTTAGAAGGGGGAATGGGAACTTAGAAAGGATAAACGCCCATTTCACTATGTATTCCGTCTAGGAAAAATGCGACCAACTTTGAGAGGGAAAAATAATTATTAAATGTCTTTTTATTCTCCCTAAGGGAAATGGCGACTTGTCCTAGGAAGGGAAATTGATGGTAGAAATTGTATAGAGAAAATCATTGTTCCTGATTTGATGGAAAGAAAGTCACTTTGGGTCTCTTCTTCCTTTATAAGGAGAAGTCGATTTGAGGAGAAGGCTATTCTATGGCAATTTCTGATTTTTGTCTTAAGCTTGTAGCTTTTGCCTAAAAAATTGTAAGGACAAAAACCCTTAGTATTTTCCCTCTTGTGGACGAAAACCCCAAGAGTAAGTGAGAAATTTCTATTTAGGAAATTCTATTGAGCTTACATAGGTTTTAAGTCATTTCCAACAGTTGTACGAAGGAGTTTTTGGCAGATTTCTGTAGTAAGGATTTAAAGAAATATTGAAGCAGTGTTTATGCTATTTGTCTCTAGTGGAGCGACCCATTTTGTAGCTGATTTGTGTTGAATACATGACATTCCAGGTCTGATTTGTAATGCCATTTGTTGATCTAATTTTTGTGACTCAAGATAAATTGTTTTTAGAATTTTTGGAGAGTTTTAAGAGGTATTTTCAGTCAGATTTGTATGTAGATTTCTGAACTGTTTTGCATTCATTATTTGCCCCTAAAAATAAGATTTAATGCATATTTGGACTGCTAAAAATATAGTGATCAGTTTATGATAGGAATCAAATTATTTGATTGCTATTTGTGATGGTTTTCTACTCAAACGCTAGTCACCATTTGTAATGTCCCCCTTGGTGTGTTTACCGCAACAAGTGGGAAGTTCTAGGTAGTTTAGAATGTGCACATAGGATAGGAATTTCTTAATATTAAATTAAGAAATTAAATAAAGTGCACATGTAGTGGTTTATTAAATACTTTTTATTTAGAGGGAAAATATTAAATGTGTAAAACATTGGCATTTGCACCTCTTATTCTATAAGAAGGGGTCACATTTCCTTGGATGAGCATGTTGATTGATCATTTGATTTCACTTCATGCTTGGAGTATTGGGATGTATGCCCTAGTTCTTGCATTGTGCTCTCTCATTTGGATCCATTATTGAAGAATATTGAAGATTCCATTGTTCTCTCTATTGTGCTCTTTTTGAAGTGTGTTATGCATTGTTTCTCCATTATAGGATTGGCGAATTGGTTCACGATTCCCTCTTGCTTTTACTAGAGCTAAAGCGACTTGCATGGGAGGTTGTTTGGCATGTTTTAGAGTCTTTTGAGCTAAATCTGCAATTTGATCTGATTTAACATAATTTTGTGAGTATGTGTGACCATATTTGAGGGTTTTAAGAGTAATACAAGTACTGGAATTAATTTATGTGCAAACAACAATTTATTTTACCCTAGGCGACTTGCTATTTTGACTATTTTGGGAGTTTAGCTACTGCTGTTCTAATTTGGTTTGGTTCATCTTGTTCCTTGTATTTTTCCGAGTCCGGGCATATCTCATTTACCCACATCGGAGTAGTTTGGAGGAAGATATGAACTTTTAAAGATTGCAGCAGACTGGGGTTTGATTAATAATTGTTTTCAGCTGTGTATAATCAGATTTAGAAATCTGATTTGTCTATAAATTATTTCTGAGCAAAGGGAGTGATTTTTGGAGTGTTTGGAAGCTTGTGGAAAGGCTGAAATATTTTTATTGATTTTTTTCTAACCCTAACGACTGGATTTGGGATTTTGAGGGCTGGTTTTAAAGGGTTACAGTGGTTCAAAAATCCAGATTGGTAGCTTGTTGGAAAGCCCTTGATTTATAGAACATTCTGCATTTTATTTGAGGACAAAATATGGAATATTGAGCAAGTTATGAATTTTCTAAGTTTTAGCTGTTATGGTACATTTTTAATTAATTCACTGCTGCAATTAATTTCAGATTTGAAGTGATTAATTTCCTAACTGGTTCTCCTATCTAATCCACCACCTTGGCTCACTCTAACACCTTTTTGGGTTGTATTAAAACTAACATTGGATTATTTGAGGTCAAACTAGGAGGGTTTAGTCCTTCTAGAGTCGATTTAGTGAATTAATTTGCATATTTGGATAATATCCGAAAAGGGGATACTACACCATTCTAGAAATATATTGCAGCAGTCCAAACTGAGTTTGCATGGTCTATTTTATCATTTTTGGGTCTGAATTGATTCACAAAAATCTGCATTTTAATTTGGGAGAGTGAAAATTATCAACTGATACTTGTTGGTATGAGTTGGTGCCAAAACCATAGTCACTTTTTCCAGATATAATTTGGTATCTTGTCTATAAGTTGCATTTTAAGGTTGGTATTTGCCAAAAATCCCATTGGGGGCAAAAATATGTCCATTGGGGACATTACAAAAAATTTGTTTGTTATTTAGTTTTCATATATGTCATAGAAACATTGTTAAGAGATAAATTGCATCAAACAAGAGATTTCAAACAAAACAGGATGCACAATCTCAGTTTTTAATTATAGCCAATAAAAAAATGACAAAGACAGAATTTCTGCTGGTTAAATTTGAAAAGCAGGGGTTTTCTCTTTTTTTTGATGATCAAACACTAAATGTAGAAAACGCTAGCACAAAATACCAATTTCTGAAATTATAAAGCTCAATTTCGGAAACAATATATATGATGTCCAACATAGAAATCATCGTCTGAAATTGTAAAGCTCAATTTGGAAACAATATACACGATAGCCAATAAGAAAATGACAAAGACAGAATTTCTGCTGGTTAAATTTGAAAAGCAGGGGTTTTCTCTTTTTTCTTATGATTTCAAAGCAAGAAATGATCAAACACTAAATGTAGAAAACGCTAGCACAAAATACCAATTTCTGAAATTATAAAGCTCAATTTCGGAAACAATATACAGGATGTTCAATGTAGTAATTTCAATAGTTGGAGAACAAAGTGCATAGTGACCAACTTCCACCATTGCTACAGAATGTATTATGCTGGGTCTTTATTCTCTTTCCATTCTTGTATCAATGTAACGTAATTGCATGTGAGTTGTAAGATTGTAATTGATGAAATGCCATCATGTTATAGTCAAAAGAAATTAATGTAGCCATGCAGCAACAGAGATGACTATTTTTGCACTAGTTTTAAAAATCTCATAGGAAATCAGTTTTTCCTACTTTAGTAGCTAGTGTCTGCTTGTATATTGTATGGCTGATTTGCCATTGCATTTGTTTTGGAAGATGAAAAACAAAAAACTGTTCTGACCCTAGTCGTCATTCTAGAAAAATATTTGACCGCAGTTATTGAGTTGCAGAAGTTGATTGGTTTGGTGACATCCGCCCTTCAGATGGATCAAGAGAAAGACAAGATGTAAGATATTCTTGTCATTTAACTCAATGGAAGGATGTGGATCTGCATTTAAGACTAAATGCCATGAGATTGTATCTTAACAAATCCCAGCTCTCTCTCGTGTGTGCATATCAAGTTATACTTTAGGATCTTGATTATTAAGTTTCTTTTGTATTGGATTGTCCTTTTGAATGAATAATGTAACCCAAAATTTGAGAATCTCCTGTTTTGCGATATATTAGTCTTGATATTTCAATTGCTCTGTTGAATATGATATAAAATTACAATTCTATGATTTCAAGCGCTCTCTGAAAGACATAATAGTTGAGCAATGGTTATATGAAATTAGATCATAGCATTGGTCTTAAAATATTAATGGTCTTTTCTGATGCAAACTAGAGACATCTGTCACATGTAGATAAGATAAATATATTAATGTCCAACGAATGACCACAAAAGTAGGTCAATGGGACTGCAGCCCAAGCAATATACAAAGTGCGAGCAGGGACAACTCAAAACGAGTTCCCAAGAACAGAAAAGAAGAGAAAAGACAGCAGAAAGGAAACCTGAAGCCAAATACCCCCACATAATACATCACATAATACATTAGGTTATACTTTAGGATCTTGATTGTTATGTTTCTTTTCTGTCAGATGTAATTTTGAATGATTCATGTAACTTTGAATCAGAGAATCTCCTCGTTTGCAATATATCAGTCTTGAGCTTTCAATTACTATGCTGAATATGATTTATATTTCCATAATTTTAAGTGTTCACGAAAAGAAATCTCGACAAATTGGGTTGTAATATGAGTCTCAAAATACAAATGGTCTTCTTTGTTGCAAATTTTTGATATCTCAGTTAAAACTGCCACAGTTTATGAGAGGCTTCTATTCCTTACTGTAGATGTGGAATGTGGTCTAGCACTAACAAAATCACATCTATTTGCAATTAAGCCTAAATGGATACAAATCAATAAATTTGGACGTAATTGTAGAAATAAGAATATAGTTTTTGGATGGTAGAAATAATCGAAATGCTTAAAAAATACTTGAGAGTTAGGGTTTCACAGCAATACACGTTTATTCACAATTCTGGAGACATTTGTCAAAAACATGCATTGGAAAATGGGTCCAGACAGTGAGAGACCCAGAAAAATGAGGTGAAATGGAGCGCCTTGACACTATGAATAAACTCAAGTACAATGTTAATAATGTTTTTCTCCCATAGAAATGACCTCGTAGGAAGTTATTAGAGGATGTAGGAGACTAGTGTGATAACAAAAATCTTTTTAACTTGACCATATGCATTTTTCGCTGGAGTTCTCCTACTTTGAGAAACACCTCACCAGAAAACGTTCGTATTCTAGCAACTTTTATGCAGTGTTCTTTTTCGGCCATTTTTTCCCGGCTCGGCCGTGTTGGCGTGTTGAGTTAATGTCGGTGGAAAACGGCTAAGTTTGAGGGGTTCAATGCATTTCATATGAGACCACAGTGGGCATATCTTGTAGTAGGCGACCTCCCAAACATTTTGGTATTTTTTCTTTCGTGAGTCAGGAAGCACAAGACAAGCCTCTCCAGTCTCCACTCCAGTTGCAGGCAGCCTCCACTTTAGTAATTCAGCATTGACTTAAGGTTCATCTAGAACAAGTCTCTTAGCTGGCTTTCAAATTAATTTGAATAAACCTTTGACCGCTACTGTTTTCTCTATTTCATCTCTCTGACTTTAATTAATGGTTGCGTTCATCTCTAACAGGCAGCCTCCACTTTAGTAATTCAGCATTGACTTAAGGTTCATCTAGAACAAGTCTCTTAGCTGGCTTTCAAATTAATTTGAATAAACCTTTGACCGCTACTGTTTTCTCTATTTCATCTCTCTGACTTTAATTAATGGTTGCGTTCATCTCTAACTAACAGTGCCCTTGTTTGGGCCCCTGCATTTGTATACAAAATGGATGCCAATGGGGTTGTTCTTCATTTTCTTCACAATCGCATTTTGGCTCAACTTGAGTTAAATGGAGGAAGGAAATGCATTGAAGTTGTTCAAAAACAACCTTGCCAAACAATTGCAGAATTTTCTTGCTTCAGAGAATTACAACTGTTTCAACAAATGAGCATTCTCATGAAGCATTGCTGCTGTTTCACCAACTACAACCAACAGGTGACCATGTGATCGGTTCACGTTTGCTAGCATACTCTCAACATGTGTTAAAATAAGAGGTTTGAAACCGGGCATGGACATACACCAAAGAAGAGTGGAGAAGGGGCTGGACTTTTGCCAGATGCTATAGCTGTAAGTGCTCTGGTACATATGTATGCAAAATGTGGAAGCATGCAAATGCATGAGAACTGTTCAACTAAATGCCTAGCAGAAATGTGGCCTAATGGACTGCAATGATAGTAGGATATGCACAAAATGACACAGCAAATGCAATCGACAGGTGTAAAGTCAGACTCCACAACGTTTGCCAGCATCGTCCCAACCTCTACCGAAACGGGAGATTTAGAACAGGTCATGGACATCCATCAAAGTATAATGGATAGCTGATTTTCGTTAGATGTAGTTGTTGAGTGCTTTTGTAGGCATGCACACAAAATGGGAAACCATACACAAGGCATGTGAACTATTTGACAAAATGCCTTGATGAGATGTTTCGTGGACTACAGTGAATGTAGGATATGCACAAACTGGTTTTGCTGAAAAGGCCTTCAAAACTTTCAAGCAAATGCATATGGAAGGTGCAAATCCAGACTCCGTTATCTTTGTCAGTATACTCCCACCTGTGCCAAAATGGGACCTTTAGAACAGGGTGTGGACATCCATCAAATCATAATGGAAAGTTTATTTTTGTCGAATGTTGTAGTTGCTAATGTTCTTATAGACATGTATGCAAAATGTTGAAGCATACACAAACCATGTGAACTTTTTAACTGAATGGCTCTTGGAAATGTGGGCTCATGGAATACAATTTTTTCATTTGTTTTATTGACATCAAAATGAAATCACAAATTAACTTCAAATTTACATCCATTCTGGCATACTTTGCAACTGATGTGGCATTGCTAGTGATAAAATCCTGATAGTGTTTGAGGGGTCAGATGTCTCGGCATCATTTGTGTTTCTTTTCTGGTCTATTTCAGAGTACAAGCACTCAAATGGTACAATAGCATCAAACCAAAGCTGAGACTGGTGTATTTCATGTAGACACTGGGAGTAAATTCAAGTTCACTGTTAATAATGTCCCCCTGGCACCGTCCCCCCTCCCCTCTCAAAAATGACCTCGTAGAAAGTTATTAGACAACGGCTAAACACATAGGTAACTTAACAATGTAGGAAACAATAGTACAACAACAAAAATCCTGCTAATTTGATCACCTACATTTTGATAAAATCCCAAGAGTTTGTAGAAGGGTTAAGAAGTGAAGAGCATATACATTCAACATTCTATAATCCCTAATAAAACAAAGGCTTTGCAACAAGTTGTATCCCTATCCCTCATGATGTGAGATTCCAAACAACACTCCAATACCCATAACAAGAATAGCCATCACAAGAACCAACAAAAAGAACAAATTTTTTTTTTGGAAAAAGGTTATGATTGTTGCATTTTTAAAAACTGCCAAAGTAATGTAGACAACATGCTTTGGACAGAAGACACAGGACCTAGAGATTGATAAAAACAGGGACATCTTGTTAGAGAACTAATAGTTCTGCAGATAGCCCAAAACCAAAAGACGGGAGGTGAATACACATGATTTCAAGTCAATAGATAATCTTCCTCGATCTATATTTCAAATGCAGCCTTTATAAATGTCATAAGAGGGAGAAGTATAATGTAGGTATAATTTTCTGATAAAACAAAGACCTTTGAAATAGCCAAAAAATGGTTCCTTTTGCTGTTTGTCATCAAACATCAGAGTTGTTTGAGAATGCCTTTGCCCTTGGCATCCAGTCCTGAATTATACAAATTGTCAACAGCCATAGTGTTTGTAGGACGATACTTGGGAAGTGGGCCCTGATGGTATGGCCTGCAATGATACAGAGTAGGCCCGTTGTGATTTTCCTAGAGGGATAGTTGGGAAGTGCTCGTGCTTATGAAGGAAATCACCATTGACTGCCTTGATGGGGATAGATGACCAACTTTTCAAGGTTTTGATCCCTGAATTGTTGAAATTCAAGATTATTTTTGAGAAATCAGATTTTTTCGAGTAAACGGATTCTCCTTTTTCAGCTTGGATTTCAGAAATGTCAGATTGTTGGTTTGCAAGATTTATAACTAGAGGGATAGTTGGGAAGTGCTCGTGCTTATGAAGGAAATCACCATTGAGTGCCTTGAAGGGGTCATAGATGACCAATTTTTCGAAGTTCTGGACCCCAAGTTGTTGAAATTCAAGATTAATGTTGAGAAATCAGATTATTTTCGAGTAACCTGTTTCTCCTTTTTGAGCATGGATTGCAGAAATGTCAGATTGCTGGTTTGTCAGATTTATAACACACTCACCTAGCAAGGGAGCTAAAGCTGCTTAATCCCCCAATTTGCTATCAAGAATTTGTTGGCTAGATTTTCTGCATAGCTGAAAACCTAGGTAGTCATGAGATAAATCTCCCTCATTTACCGGTGAGGCTTCCATGTAAGATTTGTCAGTTAAATATGTTAGTATCTATTTGTGGGTATTACTTTAACCATGCAGCTCATGAACCATAACTGTATAGTTTTGCAGCAAGTAAGCAACTGTTAAAGAAAGGAAATATCTGATGAAGAGGAAAATAGCAGAAAACAGGAAAGAAAGAGGGAAGATGTGCAACCCAATCAATAGATTACAGAGTTGATTGCATTCACATAGATAGAACAAATAGATATTAACATACAAAATTATAAGTAAAGGGAACTTTCAGATCTAGATCTAGAATAACGCAAAGTTTATGAATAAAGTTAGAAACAAAATGCACAGTAGACACATTCTTTAGAAATATGCTCCTTTAGGTATTATGATCAGAGGTATCTCGCTCTCTATTTACAGGAAGCCATTAAGCTCCATGACAGGGCCCTCCATCCTCCTTCCAGGGAGGCTACTACTTGACAGATCACATCTTTCTTTGATTTGCTGCCGGGTGTGAGGGGCACTAAGCAGGGGCATGACCCTAGTGGAGACCTCCTGGCTAGATCTGTTAGGATTAGAGGAGCTTCTTCCTTGACCAGAGATTTTCGGATTCGGGCACAGCCAAGAGCTTCCTCTTTTAGACGACAAACCACCAGGTCCACCCAGAGAACTCGACATTCCACGAAACACGGGCGTCTCCAACAGTTTTCAGTACCTGACACCAGACAACAGCACATCACCAATTTCTTTTCAGCTGACCTTGGGCAACAGTTATGAGGGTTGGTGTCGAGGCCTTTCTCTCCACCTTCCTCCCATCCCTTGTGCTCTCTTCTTCTTCTTCGTCTTCTTTTGTTGTTTTCGGAGACCCTCTTGGGTTTTCCCTGTTGTTTCTGCTTTGCTTGGTATTGTACAATCCCATTGACCTATCTTTGTGGTCATTCGTTGGACATTTAATGTAATTATCTTATCTTATCTTATCTTATCTTATTCCTCTGCTTCAAATAGCTATCAGGGGTTTCAGTACAAAGTCTGGAACACAAGAATGTTGCTTACCAATTTTGATCTTTTAACCTGTAGGTTCTTCCTCTACTTGTAGCATGTAGAGGGGAAATTACAAATAGGAAGCCTTTAGTGAATTGGCACATGTGGAAGTTGGAAAGGAAACAACTGAAAATCTCCCTCCTCGAATTCCTCTCTGCATGACATGCATGATTTATAACTAAAAATAGAACCTTCTATTTTGCATGTGTGCCACCTATTTCCAAGTAATTGACTTCTTCAAGTAATGGCTTTTAAACCAATCACTTAAGTTTTATAATTTAATTGATCACTCAATTACTTTGTCGGAGGAAATAAGAGAAAGAAGAAGAAAGAGGAAAAGAGATTAGAAGAAAACTGCAACACTTCCAGTCTTGTTCCTTTTTCCATATTCTGCATGCAGTTGATTCTTTTGCTTTTGATTCTCACCAAACTGGATCTAGAAGCGACTAATTGTGATTTTGCTTACGGGTGTCGCCTTTGACTTGTCTTTCCTCTTATCCTTGAAGCTTTTGTAGTTATTCTCCAGTACATGCATCAGTGCAATGTTTGCCGTAAATAACTCATCATTTTTATTTTTAATTGCATATGAGTAATTAAATTTTTTGGAAAGCACTCCGGGTGAATGCAAATTCAATGAAGGCTTCAATTGGAAGATTGGGATGGGAGCACATGCACAAGATCCTGAAAGGAATTCTCCATGCACTGACTTCTACAACGGGTTGCGTCAGAAACAAGAGGATGAATTTTTGCCGGAAGCCTTTGCAATTGGATCGATTTGTGCAGATCTGACAATTAAATCGGTGATAGGTGCATGGCCTGTGTCTGTATCATTGACTTCGGCAAATCTAGAAGCTATGCATGATTCCGCAGAGCCTTCCCTTTCATCCCGCTTTGCCGTGGCTGGAGCAATCTTTGTTTGAGCAACTCTTTTTCCTTTAATTATGCCGGAATTCCTTGCAATTGGTGCAGATCTGACAATTTCTTTAGATTCAGAGGACATATTCAATGTACCTGACATTGATTTGCACTCTTTTTCACTTATATGAGCACCTGTAACTAGGCTTAAATCAAGCTCCTCCAACCCTAGGCGCCAAACTTTGAAGCTTCCCAGAGTGGAAAATAAACTTCAATGCAAAGATCCTCCTTCCTTGGGTGCCAAAACTATCCGGGCTGCAATCCTTTGCAAAAAGAATTAATTACACCTTCACTTATGGCAGCCCATGCTTATATAATCCTCAACATTCTATTTCTAATAATTGTCCATGCTATTCCTGGCAATTAATTAATAAACAAACATGTTTATTCCTCCAACTTGGGCACCCAAATTTACATGCTCATGGCTGCCATTAAATAATTTAATTTAATTTATTTTTAGCCCTCATCTTCTAGTCTTCTTTGACTTCTCCATATGCGTTGACTCTTCCTCACCCTTGAGCGCCAAAATTAGGAATAAGAACTATTAATTAATGCAATTAAAATCATTCTTTAATTCCAAAAGGGGTCGCATTTTTTATCATGGCTGATTTCTTTGTTTTAAAAGTCAAATTTTAATGGGATTATTCACCCTGCACTGCAGCTCCAAAAATCCCTTCATCCACTTAAGTTGTTTGACTTCCATAATGGGAATTTTTATCTTGCAAGGTAGGTAAGAAATTCCCATCAATGCCTTAAGTGATTTTTCTTTATGTCATAATGGGAATTTTCACCCTGCAAGGCAGATAAGAAATTCCCACTTGCCTGCTGTCTCTAATTTTCCCATCATAACTTAAGAGACTTTGCCTTCATAGGAAAAAGTACTCTGCAAGGTAGGTACAAAATTCCCACTTGCCTGCTGTGACCAAAAATCCCACTGCAGCTTAAATCCATCCATTCCCAAAAATGCGACTTGCCCAAAAGAGGGTTTTTTGTGCATGAATTTGTCTTTTTAAAGAGAAGCTGAATTCCTAAAACTGATTCCTTCTGGCATGACGGCCGTGGATGATCTCCAAATACTCCAAGCAAGGAAACAAATTATTCTGGCGAAGAAATTGACCTAGGGGAATTTCACAGAGAAAAACATGTAAAAATTAATAAAAACGAAAAACTTTGCCAAAAGTCATAGACAAAGCCCAGGATCCATTCCTGGTGAAAAACATAATGGTATATGTGAATATCGACATGCAAAAATTCAACAGGGTTATACCGGAGCGCAATTTACTTCAAACGGGGCTTTAAATAATTAAATATAATTTTTCCACAGACAAAACTTGGCGAAAGGATAAAACGAGTTTTGGCATCTGGGTTTTTTTTCGAAATTGGCTCATGTGATTCACTGGGAATATCTTAATGCAATATAGGCATCTTTTGGCAATAAAAACACAAAACGAACCATTATTTTAAAAGAATGAAATATTTTCAATATGGGGTAGTCTCAAATTTTAGGGTGAAATTTGGGGACACCAGAATTTAAAGCCTCCCATCCAATGCTGTGATGGTGTTGATCAAAGCTACATATATCTTTGTGACCTCAGGCATAGAGGTTCTAGGAGGATTTGGGTTGGTAGTAGCTGGAGTGCCAGTAGACCTAAATGGTTGAGTGGGGTTTGGGCTTTAAGGTTCTTAAAGCTTTGGTATGATATTTGTGGGTATAATATTTACGGGATTGTAAAGACCAACAAAGGGGATTTTAAAGTTAGTAGTGACCTTGTTTGAATATTGTTGCCAAAATGAGCTCTCTGCTCATTTTGATCAACTGAATTACCCCCCCTGTTTCTTATGCTTCTAATACTTTTGGATGTTTTATGACCTAGAAGAGATTCCAACAGTTTTCCTAGCCTGCTTTGGATGGATTTGAGATCTATGCGACATGTATAGTAATTTTGGGACAGATATGAGCCTCACACATCTTAACAATCAGCCTTGAAATGATTACAGTTTTCCTAGCCTGCTTTGGATGGATTTGAGATCTGTGTGACATGTACAGTTAGTTATTTCGGGACAGATCTGAGCCTCACACTAACAATCAGCCTTGAAATGATTGTATTCTTTCTGCCACGTTTATAGTGGGAGGGAGCCTTGGGAGAAAAATTTTGCCTTTTGGGTTTTGGGTTAAGGCTTCAAAAATGGCGGCATTTGTGTTTTTGCATTGGGGATCTATCCCACATTCAGCAGAGGCCAAAGCGCACACCTTTAAATATAGAAGCGTTTAATAAGTTAATTGGTGCAAAGGATCCATTTAACTTAGCTTTTTCCGAGCTCGGCTAAATCGACAAGGAAAAAGGAGGCATAATTTGGAAGTTGGGATCGCGTCACATGGCACAATATTTTGCAGTTGGATGCGCGGATGGTGATTGTTTGAGGCAGAAAATGAGCCCGGAGTCAGAGATTTGAATAGGTGACATATAGTTGTCAGCTCGAATGATGAAATTGACTACGACATAGAAAGTGTTGCAGGGCCTCCAAAAGGGCAACATGTGGCACAAATTTGGTCCCGAGCTCGGGTAGAAAACAATTAAGGCAGAAAAGAGTCCTCGAGGCCAGAAGCTAGGATTGCCCCTGTAATATCCCTGAAAATAATTTCTAACAAATTTGGATATTTTTGTTAAATCCTAGGGCAGCAATATTAAAAATCTGATTTTGATAACAACAATGATAATATGATTTTTTAATGTAAAAAAAACCATAATGCCAACTACAATAAAAATATCAACCAACTACGATAAAAAACAGTGTCTGATCACAATTGTTTGGAGTTGAACTGAAAGAACACTTGCACCCTGAATTGTCACTGCAACCCCTGAATGGAATTGTCAAGCTCAGATGTGAGGGTTTTCCTCCTTAGACCTGTATACAAATGAGGGATTTCGTCCTCTGTTGCAATTGCAGAAGATAGATGATGCAAAATGAAGTCTTACTACAAAAATAAATGTAGAGTAAATGCGCCAAAGATAGATGACGCAAATGAAGTCATAAGCCTTCTTTTATAGCCTTTGTTTGGCGCCAAAGGTCAATTAGAAATAACCGACCTCCTTGGGCTTCTTTTTATCTTTTAATTTGCCTTTAAGACTCCTCTAATCCAACCGACCTGCCTTATTAAAGAAAACATTAAAAATTAATAAATGAAAGATGAAATGGAATGCAATTCGTTCCCTAGCTCATTCATGTTTCATTGACATGGAAGGGGAATGGAAAGAAGTCCATTGTTAGACTCTCAAGTCGAAAAAGGGGACATTACAGTGGGCGCTCCCAAAAACAATTAAAGCAATGAATTTATTCCCCTCAAGTTGATGCCCCATCCTAATAATAGGAATATGCAAAATTGAAGGCTCTTCATCTAAAAATAGGACTTGTTCCTCATACAACCCATTCTGTACTTGGCCCCCCATTATAGAATGTTTTATTTAATTAGAAAATCTGACTTTGGCGCCTAATAATAGAAGTGCATCTTCCTATTATTATTTTATTCTATTTCAGCTTTTTAAATATAATGTAAGTGTCTCTTTTCCAAATAAAATATAAAAATACCCTTGGACCACTTAATTAATTAATTTTCCCTCTTTTAATTACCCTTAGCCTATAGAAAATAATAAAAATAGGCTTTAGGTATCCATAATTAATCAATTATGAAAAGAGGACATTACAGTTTGCCCTTCATAGAATTGCTTGCCCTCAAGCAATGCCATTCTAATTCTCTCATTTTGAAGTGTCCTGCGAATACCTGGATCCCAAACCCACATCTTGGGAATTTGCAATTCATAAACCTTGAAGTTGTTGGCTTCTACTCTCTTTGATGTGATTAGAGAACCATGCACTAGGTGAAGCTCTTTTAATAACCTCAATAAAGGAGTCTAGACTAGTGGAATCATGCATCAATTGGGATCTGGAAAGTGTGCTAACAACAATAATACCCTCCATTCTGCTAGCTGAAACTGATGTTGTAAATTTGTCAGTGATCTCGTGGATTACCATCTCTTTCCCATTTAACTTAAACTTCAACACCATATTATGAAAGTTTTGGATGAATTCTCCCAACGAATGTAACCATTGCACTCCTAGCACCAAGTTAGTCTCTTTCAAACCAACAACATAAAAAGCATCACTCATCTGATGGTCATCCAATGTGGAGCTAAGTTGTTCAACCTTTTTCTGGCAAGTTATGGTAAAACCATCAGCTACAGTTAACATCATTTGTCTCCAAATCTCTCTTATTCACCAATCCTTCATTTATAAAATTGTGGGTTGCCCCACTATCAGTCAACACTATAATGTTTTGGCTATTATTATATGCAGTGCAACCAAAGTCACTTGAGACAATACAAACCAGTAGTACCCAACAACAAGTAACTACAAACACTAGTACCATACTGCGATAGTATTCAATGGATCACTCTGTTCTTCGACCATACTGCAATCTTATGATGCAGGTAAGCGGCATCAGAGAATCCCTCCCATATATCATTCAATTGTTCCCAAACCAGACTTGGAGCCTTTGCCAGCTTTGAATTTATACCGCCATGAGAGTAGATGAGTGATTCAAGGAAGAAGACAGGTAGGGCAGCTGCTTGTGTTGATGAAGATATATATGCAACTCTCCAACAATACTCAACGAACACTTCACCTTCCTCCACCACCATTCTGAACGCCCAATTCGGACATCTCGCCAGAGTGTTCATAACATCAGGAATGCCATGAAGTTGAAGGAATACCCAGAAACTAAAGCAGTATCTTCATCCATTCAAATTATCCAGTAGTACATTGCACTTCATCTCATCATCTTCCTTCTGCTGCAATATCTCCTCAACCTCAGGCTCAGCTAATAAGCGCCTGTACATTGCACCAACGTTCGACTCCATTACAATATTAATTAGAATTCTACAATATTAATACCATGTTCCACATATATTTATACCTTTCCAATAATTTGTACGTCTAAACATAAAAAAGCAATTCTATTTTTAGAAATGCAGTGTATTCATGTGGCCAGTTTTAAATATAAATATAGCGTGTGCTTAATTTACTGATTCTTCTAAATAGCACTTAATCAATTTATACAACATTCCCATTTATTCCTCGGTACCGTTCTAATATAATTTCTATTTTATAAACAATACTGTCTTCTAAATTCTTCACTGAAATTTGTTTAAAATATTAATTGTGGTTACGTAAGTGCACACTAATAATATAGTACATCCAAAAACTTAGACCATGGTTATTGCGCATTTGACATCCTCCACATTAAACTATATTCACGGGATTGAATGAAAATATGTGTCTATTTTTTGTTTTTCTAAATTGCTTATAATTAGCTTTATGTTCTTTCCTTGATTTGGAATGTTTGATTTTATTTTTTTCCAAATTGATTGGAATATTTTTCTCTGAAATTCAATCAAACCTTAATTTATTTGAAATTCAATTATATTTGATCGTAATAGGTTGTCTCTCTTATCTCTCTTACCTCTCTCCAATACATATTTTGAAATTGGATTTGAAAAAGTGACTTATATTTATTATTCACGGATCAAGCCTTACGAAAACTAGGCAGTTATTTAGAACACCAATAATTTGGTGTCGCCGAATTCATAGGTCAGTTATCACTAGGTTGCATGTTTATTGTCTACAAGTAAATGTTACTATTGCAATGTATTAAAATTGTTAATCATTGGTCTATAAATTTATTAATATTTATATTGTTGCATGGATTTCATATTAATTACATTATTAAACTTTACTATTAAAATATATGTGTCCATATATATTTATGCAATGGAAACAATCAATTGCAACAATAAATGAGAGTGTCATTACTCTCTCAATTTTTTTCAGAACTCTTTCCACAAGAAATGATATTTCTTGGTGTGGCACTTACTGACACACACCTATCTACACCCACACACACTCGTGTCTGACTCATCATTCCAAACCACACCTTTTGAGTATTTTGGTTAAATTGAATCCTCTTTAATGTTGGTGCACTTTTTTGTAATACAAATGGGAATCTACTATCTAGTACCTCTTTTTTTATTTATTTACTTCTTCGTCACTATCAGTTTCAATGAGTACCTGGTCGTCTATATTATGAGATCCATTCACATGAGCACATGCAGTAGGTCAGGAAAGGATTCACAGAATAAGGATTCCATCTGCATCACACTACATACCTTACCTTCAATGCTCCCACAAAGTTTTGGTTTATTCAGTTGATCATCTTTAGTTTGTGGAAACTTCATACCTTACCTTCAATGCACTTTTTTATTTTATGAAAAAGGATCTTATATTATATCAAATGCAACATGATACAAGACTTTTCCAGCAAAAAGCGGCAGTATGAGGGCACGCCCCATAACCACAAACAAACTAGGCCAAGCCTAGGAAAGCAACGAACACACTAGGCAGAGCCTAGGAATACATCAAAAAGAGAGTCAAGCTGCCGCAAAAAAAAAACCAACAGAGTTAGGAAGGTCCTTGCCAGCGTTTGGTATGTCCCAACCCGAGCTCGAAGGGTCCCCTTCTTCATTGTCAGCCGCTACCTGTGTGGGCGAGATGGCAAGGGGAATCCAAGGGAACTTGTCCGAAGGTGGCGGGGTGGAGGTGGCAAATTCCAGTTGTCGTGGGTGCACGGCTCCGGAGAAATCAACGAGCCCTACTCGAGCTGACGAGTTGGGGGGAGCCCCAGCCGTGTTGGTGCGATGGTGGGGAAACACTCCGCGGTTGGCTGCGCGGGTATCGGTGAGCACGACTAAAAGAATAGAGCTGGGAGCGACTCCAACGATCTCCACAGGGACGACTGCCACAGGGCGGAGAACACCAAGAAGGCGAAGGTGGATCTCGAGCGACATTACACGGGGCGTCACCCCAATGTCGCAGAAGAGTGTAAATGCTCCACTTCCAAAGCCACCTTGTTGGCTTGGACTTGAATCTGCAGAAGGACATTGGAGATAACCATCGATTTATTAGACACTGAGAATTGAGGATCAATTTCAGTATTAGCAAAGAAAAAAGCATTCCATTCTTTCCGTAACCAAAATAAAATTTCCCCTCTGAAAACATGTGAAATTGAGAGAACATATGCGGAAAGTTGGGGTTATCTCCTAAAAGAATGTGCTGCCATATGAAACATTCTGGCCGGAGGGGGAAGAAGAAAGAAAGAATCCAGTTCCAAGCCCGTTGGGCTTTGGGACAATACTAGAATAAGTGCAACAAAGTTTTGAGGTGGCCACAAAACGGACATTTGGGGGCCGGGACACCAATTTGAACAAGGCAGGGGCCTATCGGAAGATCTTGATGCAGAAGACATCACAAAAAGTGCGTAATTTTGGGCTCCACACAGGTAGACCAAACAGTGTCAAACCTCCTCCAACAAGAGGGAGAAGAATACAATCCCCATCTAGTGTTAAGTTTTTCAACCATGGGTAAATGTGGGTAGAGCTAACAATAGCCCTTACTGGCAGAGTAATTCCAAAAAGGGGTGTCCACAAACCACTTCCAGTCTGTCCACCAAGGACGGGAGGAACGCACAGAGATTTTATGTAGCATATAGTCGGGGATTGAATTGGTGATTTCAATGACACCAACACGATCCTGGGTGGTGAGTTGAAAATGAGCTTTGAGCTCATTCCAAGGAACCCATGATTGCGTGTGTTTGCAAAACAAATCTTGAATAGTACGAATTCTGCGTTTGAAAAGCTTGAGCGCAAGAATTCCAGGGACTTCTGCAAGACACCGATCCTGGACTTGAATGACATGCGACCACCACATGGATTGTTGATTGATGGAAAGGCCATTGCAGAAGCCATTGCCTTTCCATAGAAGCCGTGGCTTGATGCGTTCCCATGCTTTCCAGATACTTTTAAGCACGAAAGTGACAACAAATTTGATAGGAACCGAAGCAATGAGAAGATTGGCAAACCCCAAACCTTTCCAAGCAGGGCAGCCATAAGGAGAGCCCTCCTCGATGCCATGGCACAGAAGCACTTTCCACACTTTTTGACCTTCAATGCATTGAATTATCCATTTCACATAGAGTGCTTGCCCTTGTCGCAATATGTCAATAAGACCCATTCCCCCAGAGTCATGGGGAAGGTAACAGGTCTCCCATACGACTCTGTGAAAACCTTTGCCAGAAGAGGCATTAGCACAGAGAAAGTCTTTGAAAAGCTTCAATTTTTGAATTGAAGCTTTGGAAGGCACCCGACACGAGTAGTAGACATGGGTGGCTTCGAGGACCTTAGAAAAAATTTGAAATTTTCTTGCCAACAATAACGGCCTGGTAATCTAGTATTACAATTTTTTGGCCACCCGTTGAACCACATAATGCCATAGTTCCGCCGGCGACGCTTGAAAGGCAAATAAAATACTGAGGAATTTTAAACATCGCACCATGACGAAGCATTTTCCAAACAAATGAAGCTAGCCAAGTGGGTGTAGGGAAGAAAAATTGCCTGTAACACTGCGTTTTTCACCATTGAATGGAAGAACCAGAAGCTAAACAGAAGATATCCATACAATGCATGACATTGCGGATATTGGTCTCTTCCTCAATGAGAGTAAGGAAAGAATCATTGATGAAGTGGCCATTGAGCAATTGAGATCTATTTGCAGAAGGTAGTGTAATCCCCCTGACGAGCCCTTGAGATTTGGCTTGGGCCAGAAGATACCCAAAACCTTCGGCAGCTAGCACATAAAGTGTAGGTGCTTATGGGAATCCTTGGCGAATAGAGCGGAATAAGCTGAAAGACTCAGAGCTATGGCCATTAATGGTGATCTGGGAAGAGGCATTGGCAAAAAGCATGCGAACAGATTGAATGAAGATGGGGCCAAAGCCAAGGGCTCGTTGTTACCATATTTTCCACGTAGAGAATTGCTAAAAATAGCACTTGGCTATTTTTAGATAGAGGTGCTAAAATAAGAAGAGCTAAAAATAGAAGTTATGTTCTATTTTTAGGAGTTGAAAAAGTGCATGAGAGGATGGATGAAGATAGCTTGCTTTTGCTAAAAATAGAAGTGCTGCTCCATATAGACATGGCACTAAAAAGGGAGTGCTTTTATCAAATTAGCATGCTTTTGTTATTTTTAGCAACTGCTGGTTCTAAGATTAACCCTTGGCGCCAAAAAGGAAGTAAACTAGGATGTTTTTGTTAATTTTAGCAAGTTGCTGTTATGTTTGATGCTAAGTATGATAGAGGAGAAGGTTTATTAATAAAATCAGACTACTGTTACAAACACAGTTATTGTTGGCGCAACATGCAGGGATTGAATGATAAATAAAAGGAAAAACAGTCCCATGCACAGCAGCATGCATGTAAAGATTTATCAAATTTATTAACAGCAGTCAGCTCATGTGTTTGTCGCCAAAAGGAGATTTTTGATTACATCTAATGCATGCAACTATATACAGGACCATGTGCCAAAAGGGGTTGAATAAAAATAAATAAAATAAACAAAATTTCATGCAAACACAGCTGATCTGGGATGCAGCAGTCCATATATGCGGAGTTTTGTATTATTCTAAAGGGAGACACTTGCAGCTGTTTAGCTATGGTTTTAGAGCTTTTGTACTTGCACCTCTGAGTAATAAAATCCATTTTTGCCCTCTCATACTGCTGTTTTCTGAGTTTTCATTGTGTTTAACAGGGTATTGTATTGCCTTAGTGTGGAATTTAATCCCTCTACAACTGTCCTTTCTCCTAAACCCTTGAATTAATTTTGCAAAATTGCTTAGAGTTGTGCAGGTGTGAGGATCTTTGTTTTTCGCTGTGCAGAGTTACATGCATGTGTTAAATTATTGGTGTATCACCCTTATTTCCCATTTCTCACATTCCTTCTCCCTTGTAAAAATTTTCATTTTAAGGTGATTCACAAGGGAACCCCTCTCTGGAGGTTCACCTCAGACATAGGTTACCCACAGCCTCGAGGTGTTCCAATTTTGTCAATAAGAGAGAGAGTACACATACCATTCTCTATTAGGGTGCAACTTCTGGTTGACAACAGTTTCTGGCATGCCTGGTGGGACAATACAAAACTTTGCTAAAGAATTTGATATTGTTCTTAGCAAATATCAGTGTTTTAGGCACAAACATTCAACATCTAGCGACTCCATTCGTTCAAAGATCCCTTTTTCTCAATCAACAGACCATTTCCTCCATCTTTCCATATTTTTATGAAGTTGTGCAATCACGACTTCAATTCCTCATTGGAATTCCAAGTTTCAAGAGAATTATTACTCCCCTCCACCTCCTTTTCTCCAAAATCCTCCTCCAAATCAGTATTATAAGCCCTATCATAAAGAATATGCCCATGATCCAAACTTTACTAATCCATATGGTTATCCTAATAATCATGGTGTTTTTCAGGGGAAGGATTATGCAGATTTTCATATGCAGGTACAACACTAGGAGAGAGAGTACACATACCATTCTCTATTAGGGTGCAACTTCTGGTTGACAACAGTTTCTGGCATGCCCGGTGGGACAATACAAAAATTTGCTAAAGAAGATATTGTTCTTAGCAAATATTAGTGTTTCAGACACAAACATTCAACATCTGACGACTCCATTGGCTCAAAGATCCCTTTTTCTCAATCAACAGACCATTTCCTCCATCTTTCCATATTTTTTTGAGGTTGTGCAATCACGACTTCAATTCCTCATTGGAATTCCTAGTTTCAAGAGAATTATTACTCCCCTCCACCTGCTTTTCCCCAAAATCCTCCTTCAAATCAGTATTATAAGCCCTATCATAAAGAATATGCCCATGATCCAAACTTTACTAATCCATATGATTATCCTAATAATCATGGTGTTTTTAAGGAGAAGGATTATGTAGATTTTCATATGCAGGTACAACACTTGGAGATAAAAATGGTATAAATGAGGGTAACAAGTACCATCAAGGCAACCAAGCTTGGATTCAGGGTAACCCCCCTACCCATGGGCTGGTCCTATGCCAAATAGGTATAGCCCTCAAGAGAAGATAGACTTTGTGTCTGAATTGATACCACAAATATTAGAGTGGAATGAAGAGATGGAAGCTTACCAATATAGTGTTGAGAAACCATTTCAATGGGGTAATTCCTCACTATCATCGTGCAACCCTCGTACTTCTACTTTCCAATCAATTCAACCGGAGCCCAAGTCCCAAATTTCAATTTTTCTTAAAGCTTCTCCTCCACAAGATCTTACACCTCTACAATCATCTCAATCATTCCAAAATCAGTCAGAAACCCAACCCACCCTTCCCCTCATATTCCCAAATCCATTCTGGGATGAAACTAATCTACAAATCAGTTTAGAAGAGCAACCAACTAAAGAGCCAAATGAAGAAGTTCTCAGGTAAAATCTAACTGTTGGCTAGATTTTTTGCACAGCTGAAAACCTAGGTAGTCATGAGATAAATCTCCCTCATTTACCGGTGAGGCTCACGTGTAAGATTTTGTCAGTTATATGTCATAATATCTATCTGTTGGTATTACTTTAACTATTTAGCTCATGAACCATCACTAGACAGTTTTGCAACAAGTAAGCAGTTGTAAAAGAAAGGAAAAATCTGCAGAAGAGGAAAATAATAGGAAACGGGAGAAAGTAGAGAAGATGTGCAACCCAAGCACATAGATTACTGAGTTGATTGCATGCACATAGATTAAAACAAATAGATCATTAAACACAAAATTCAAAGCAAAGGAAACTTTCAGATCTAGATCTATAATAACACATAGTTTATGAATAGATTTAGAAAGAAATAAGAAGCAAAATGCACCGTTGACACAAAGTTCTTCAGAAATCTCTTCTCTTTTCCTCTGCTTGCAGAAATCAGGAGTTTCAGCTCAAAGTTTGGAACACAAAGAATGCTGATTACAAATTCCGATCCTTTAACCCGTAGGTTCTTCCTCTACTTATAGTGTGTAGAGGGGAAATTACAAATGGTAAACTGAAACTGAACTAGAACATGAAGAAGTAGTAAAGGGAACATTTGACAATCATCTTCCTTGACACAAAGTTCTTCAAAAATCTCTTCTCTTTTCCTCTGCTTACAGAAATCAGGAGTTTCAGCTCAAAGTTTGGAACACAAAGAATGCTGATTACAAATTCCGATCCTTTAACCTGTAGGTTCTTCCTCTACTTATAGTGTGTAGAGGGGAAATTACAAATGGTAAACTGAAACTGAACTAGAACATGAAGAAGTAGTAAAGGGAACATTTGGCAATCATCTTCCTAGAATTCCTCTCTTAGTGACATGCATCAGGAGTCTAAGTCAAAATTGTGCACATCTGTCACCTATCTTAAAGAATCTTCCCACATAACTTAAAGTAGTGGTTTTTTCAACCAATAACTTTAAGTTTACATTTTCATCCGGGAATATAAGAAATAAGAGAAGGAAGAAGAGAAGAAAGAAGATCTGTTAGCTGTAACACTTATACTTTCTTTTTGTTCTGATATTGAATATATTTGTCAAACATGTAATTCAACACTTTCCCATTTGTTTTAACAGTAGCATCTCTCTCGGTTCTGAACTGTAACAACCCTCTGGAAAAAGCAACAACGTTAGCCTTCACCTTCTCTAAACCAGACCCATATCCCTCAATATCTGCCTGAAGCTTTATGAGTCTACCAATCAAATCCATCGTGAAAGGTATGGTGGCTTCATCAACTTCTTTCCGCACATCCAACATAAATTCCTCATAGGAAGCAGGTAATTCATTTGGGATACTCTCTGGCACTTCTCCCATCTTACTCTCCAGCAACTGCATCCTCTTCAACATGAGCTTGAGGATCTCTATGCGGAAGGAAACTGAAATCTCTAACTGCTTCCCCTTTTCCATCAATCCGCCAGGAACAATTTGTTCTGTAATCAGCACATCCTTTGGTAACAAGTGTATCTTAGCCAAAGTATCCAGATGACTTTCAGCCACTATGTTCTCATCTTTTATCTGTGTCATCAAATCCTTTAGTTGGGACATTGCCCTGTGCATGTTCTCTAATTCAACCGGTATTGGTTTAAGAGGATCTCTACGTGGAAGGAAACTGAAATCTCTAACTGCTTCCCCTTTTCCACCAATCTGCCAGGCACAATTTGTTCTGCAATCAGCACATCCTTTGGTAACAAGTGTATCTTAGCCAAAGTATCCAGATGACTTTCAGCCACTATGTTCTCATCTTTTATCTGTGTCATCAAATCCTTTAGTTGAGACATTGCCCTGTGCATGTTCTCTAATTCAGTCGTTATTGGTTCGAGAGGATCTCTACGCGGAAGGAAACTGAAATCTCTAGCTGCTTCCCCTTTTCCACCAATCCGCCAGATACAATTTGTTCTGCAATCAGCATGTCCTTTGGTAACGAGTGTATCTTAGCCAAAGTATCCAGATGACTTTCAGCCACTATGTTCTCATCTTTTATCTGTGTCATCAAATCTTTAGCTGAGACACTGCCCTGTGCATGTTCTCTAATTCAGCCGGTAGTGGTTCAAATTGCTCTGAAGCCTGGTGAATGATTTGCTCCTTCCAGTGGGCAATAGCTCTGACTTGATCCCCTGCATCTTCCACCTCCTGTATCAAATGATTACTCACCTGCTCATGTGCTAAAATGGGCCGAGAGGAAGGTTTCGTAACCTTAGCAATGATCTTGCATAGCTGGAACACCTACTTTTGAAGCTTGGATCTCTCAGCCTTCTCTTTGTCAAGAAGGCATAAAGCATTCATTAGTGTCTCCGTATCCTGCTTTAACCCTTCTGTGTTAGTTTGACCTATTGGCACTTTGGTCATTGCTATATTAGCTGCCATGAGCTCTCCCTTGTGCTTTCCTTCTGCCGGAACAAATAACTCAATGAACTTCTGTCTCGATTCCTCAATAATCAACCTAGAAGTTGTTTTGGCAACTTTAGGGCTTCTATCTCTTCCTCCCAAACTCAGGAGCAGTTGAAAGTTGTGTTCTTCCAGGTTGATTTCCTCTCTGGATTCTGGGATTGTCTGCAAAGCTGACCATGATGAAAAGTTGCTTCTTGGGGAATGAGAAGCTGCCGAGTGCACCATCTCATGCTCTGACTCCGATCTATCAAAATTTGCCACCATGTTATGATTGCTACCCTCTGAATTATCCAAAGATAATGCCTTTTCAAACTTTGTCATCTGTGCTTTCAACTTCTCCGCATGGATAGGTGAAGACCTGAGTGGTCGAGGAGAAAATACAAACGATGTTGGATTCAAAGGAGGAACAACAAGATCTCTCTGAGGTTCCGGGGCTGCCGAAGTGCTATGGGTTGATGTTGGAGAAGTTGGAATTGGAATGATAGCCGTAGATTTGGCCTTCTCCTGTATGTGAGACTTCTTGTGAACTTTAAGCTTTTCCGGCCTTTTGCTGCTTTCACCTTTGTGTTTTCTTTTGCTGGAATTTCCCATGGTAAAGTTGCTTGTGATCTGATTCATCAAAGCTTCATCCAAGCAATATCCCTTTGTCAGCAACTAGTTTGAAGTGTTAACCAGAACTGCGGAAGATCTTTCTTCAATTGTTTAGCAGCCACAGATGTTTTCTTGAAGAGTAGCTCTATTTCCTCCCATCTGATGATACGAGTCAAGTATCACATGCCCATCATTTGCGAGATCTGCAGGTATACGTGCCAAACCATAATCAAACACTTGTTGCGCCGATAACCTGTTGAAGTCTTTCTTTCTGACTTCATACTCGTTCCTGCACTTCATCCAGAAGTCCTCCAACGAAGGCACATGTGAGTATTCCTTGGAGATTGTCTTCTTCGCTACTCCATATGGGTCAAAGTTTAGCCGTGTTGGGAAGAGCTCAGGCTCATACTCAAAAAATATTTTAGCTTCGACTCCTCTAGCTTTGTGGATGCTCTGGCAATTGTAGTAACCCACTGTGACTGGAAAGAAACCTGTAGACTTGTGCCGCTTTGATTGTAAGTCATGCATCTCCACGAGTTGTTTGCACAACTCCATGATGACCCACTTGTCGTTTGGATACCTCGGCAACTTTACTGGTGCTCCTGAAAAGTCAGTCACCCTGAGATAGGTGAAGTCTACAAACTGGATGAAAATGCAACCATGCTGAGATACAGCTTCCCAAGCTTCTTTGCTCAACCTGTTGGTCTTCAGATCACCATTTAGTTTGCAGATGAATTCATAGAAGAACCCATTGTTGACCACTTTGTAATCTTTGTGGCACTCAGGAACTGTTAACTGTGGATAGCAATCAAAGATAGGATCTTTCGCTAGTACGCCTCGTCTATCCAACTTGGAAAATATGCCTTGCGAGGCTGCTGCATATACCAGGTATGAAGTCATTTTGAAGCTGTAAGTCCGCCTCACACTTCGAAATTGCTCACCGATGCTGTCACTGATGATCTCTGCCCAATCGATTATCGAATCAGCTCTGTTGATCTCGATAGTCCTCACGAAAACATACATCCATGAGCGAAAGTTGTGAGTATTGGCTTCTCCACTTATCCTGCAAAGCAATTTAGTGATATCATCCACCTCATGCACCAAGTTGAATCGCGGAAGAGTTCTCGGGAACTTTGATGGAGACCTGGGCTTCTTCATATATCGGTTGTTCATTATGCTCACGTAATCTACTTTGTGTTTCTCCCATTTGTTACCTGCATCCAACATGCTGATTGCAATCACCACCATTCGTGTCGGAATCTTCAGACAATAATTGATAAACTGTGCATCTAGCCTAATAATTGTCTTTCTGGCAGCATCTCGGATTGTTCTGGAAAGAGGATGATATGATCTCGCACACTCCATGAAAAATTCGGGCAACTGAGTTGTGACTGGGAATGCTGATGTTGGAATAATTCCTCTGCTTTTCATTGCCCGCATGAGAAATGTCTTTCCGGCCCTATATTTGTTAATTATTTCGGAGATGGGTTGTGGGCCCATGTCTGTGTCATTGATATTAGCAAATCTAGAAGCTATGCATGATTCTGTTGATCCCTCTCTATCATCACGCTTCATCATGGCTGGAGCAATCTTCTTTGTCTGTGTACTTTTTCTTTTAATCCTACTGGAATTCTTTATAACTGGATCAGTTTGTGCAGATCTATCTATTTCTTTAGATTCAGAAGATATATTCAATGTACCTGACATTGATTTGAACTTCCTTTCACCTGTATGAATACCTGTAATGAATACCTACAATTATTTAAGACAAAAATGAAGTCCAAAGCATGAATACTTGATTTCTGTCACCAAAAATCTGTATATGATGCCTGTTTCCCTAAAATTTGAGGCTTTGCTTGCATGCAAAGCAAACATAAATATTTTTAAATTCACCTGGACACTTAAAGCAACATGCAGATAATTATCATAGCATAAATTAAGCTATTCCAACCCTAGGTGCCAAACCTTGAAGCTTCCCAGCAATGAAAAACACCTGCAGATGCAAAAATCCTCCTTTCTTTGGCACCAAAACTGTCCGGGCTGCAATCCTTAGCAAAAATTTGCATTGCCTTTTCCTCCATCCTTGGTGCCAAAATTAGACAAAGCAGCTATTAATAAATATCATTAAAAGCTTTGTTTAATGCTCAAATGGGTCACACTTTTTGGCAAGGGTGAATTCTAAAATTAAGAAGTCAACTTCTGGTGGGAATTTTCACCCTGCACTGCAGCTCTAAAAATCCCTTCTTCCACTTAAGTTATTTGACTTTTATAATGAGAATTTTTACCCTGCAATGCAGGTAATAAATTCCCACCTGCTTGCCACCTCTAATTTTTCCACTGCAGCTTAAGTGACTTCCCAAAAAATGCAACTTGTATTGAAAATAACTTCGTTTGAAAAAGTGCGACTTGTATGGGTGAATAAAATCTTATGATTGGAAAAGTTAGCCTGCTAGGCAGACAAAAAAATCCCATTGGTGCTTTAAGTGATTTTTGTTTATTTTATAATGGGAATTTTCACCTTGCAAGGCAGCTAAGAAATTCCCGCTTGCCCACCTCCTCTAATTTTCCCATCGCAACTTAAGTGACTTTGACTTCATGGGAAAAAGTACCTTGCAAGGCAGGTAAGAAATTCCCATGTGCTTGCATCTAACAAAAATCCCATTGCAGCTTACACTCATTACTTCTAGAAAATGCAACTTGCCTGGGAGAGGTTTTTTGTGCATGACTTCATCATTTTTGGTCAGAAGCTTGCATTTTGAGGCTGATTCCTTCTGGTGTTGTGTCGGTAGATGATCTCCATATGCTTCAGGCAATTAAACAGACTATACTGCCAAAGGAATTGACCTAGGAGAATTTCATAGAGAAACTGAGGAGAAAACTGGAGAAGAACACAAAAGAAATAAATAAAAGCAAAAAACATTGCCAGAAGTTGCAGACAATGCCTTGAATTCATTCCTGGTGAAAACCTTAATGAAATGAGTGAATACTGGCATGCAAAACT
Source organism: Taxus chinensis (assembly GCA_019776745.2). Classification (NCBI taxonomy): domain Eukaryota; kingdom Viridiplantae; phylum Streptophyta; class Pinopsida; order Cupressales; family Taxaceae; genus Taxus; species Taxus chinensis. The sequence continues at coordinate 239,796,310 of CM034146.1, forward strand.
TCAACAGGATTCAACCAGAGTAAATTTACTTCAAACATGGCATTATTTATTCAATAAAAATTTAAATAAAAATTTCTCGGAGACAAAACTTGGCGGAGGAATAAAATGAGTTTGGGCATTTGGGTATTTGTCGAAATTGGCTCATATGATTCACTGGGAATATCCTAACATAATACAAACATCTTCTGGCAATAAAAACACAAAAAGACCTATTATTTTAAAAGAACGATTTTTTTTCAAATAGGTGGTCCCAAATTTCAGGGTGAAATCTTGGGACACCACTAACAAAATGGAGTTTACAGTTTGAGGACAAACAAATTCCACGGTTGGTTAAGCCTACAAAAGAGTAGTTCACAAAAGTGGTCCTGTCTTGTATACATAGGCATTTTGTGGATAAAGGAGTGCGAGGATGGAGGTCGACGTTCCAGCCAGGAGGTCCGTGAGCTTGTCGCATGCCGGTTCTGTCTCGAGTACAATTCATGAGATGCTATTCCAGGAAGAAGTCTTCACCGATTCGGAAGGGCGTATCAAGTTCCCAAAGGTACACAAATCCGATATGTATCAAGACCCACCCATTCAATTACATTGCATGCAAACTATTAGGAAAACTAAGACTCACCTCTCAGTGAGTGGAAATGGAATTTTTCCTATTCTTCTTCTTCCAGTTCTTTCTGTAAAAGACAAAAAAATGCACAAAAAAATGGTTACATAGCTGTTCATTGGTGTGAATTTAATATCATTGTACATCCCCATTTTGATTATAGATTAAATGCTGAGTATGTACTAACCTTGTTAGATATTAGACACCTCTTGGGCAGACGCAGTCGTCGCCCAGTTCCATGGAACCCTTGACCGAGATGGTTTGTGTAGGATTAGACCAGGATTCTCCATGGCCCTAGAAGATAAACACCTAGATAAAGCATGGGTACTATGTGTACAAGTACTTGGTATCGATATGCTACCCGACTTAGTTTACGCAACCATTAGATGCTGCTCCATTTACAGATATGTAAACACTATGGACGGATGCCCCCAGTTCACAGGCCAAATATTTCCAGAGGGATCGAGGCACCTTCGACAGTGTGGACAATACCTAGAAAACTTGCCAGATCAATGGGTAAACGACTATCCGTCAATCCAAACCATGGTTAAAGAAGCACCCTACCGTAGGGATAAACTGAGTACTCTACCGAGCCTAAAATATCCTAAAGCTGTTTTCAAGTGGTATGCACCAATAAATCTAAAACCCCTGCAATTATCTTCTATTTATGAGCCTGTAATCCAAAAAAGCCTACATCCATCGCCATCAAGTCCTAAAGCCAACACCTTTGCAAATCAGCTTATCAGAGCACAACCTAGACAATGCGTATCCATAGAATTCACAAAAGAAGAAAAAAGCCAAGTCCCTTGCCAGCTCATAACTAAGATAGGTTTTTGGATAGACCCTCAACCACAAAGATGGTTGATAAAATCAGGTGCTGAAGTACCAAACTTCATCCGCCCGATTGAAGTAACATCGGGTGGAGTACCAAACTTTATCCGCTCCACTGAAGTAACATCGGGTGCTGGAGTACCGGATTTCATCCGCCTTACCTCCAAAGAAGCCCAGAAACAACCTAAACCAGTTGTCTTCTACAATCCCATCTTTGCAAGAAAAACAGATGCCCAGAAGGCCTTCTACCCAACAACTAAATTGGCAATCCAGGTGGATGAACCAACAACAACCTATCATAACTGAAAAAGTCAACCATCTTGAGTCACAAGCCAAAAAAACCCACAACCAGTTGTAGACCTTACGTGGATCCATAACCCACATGGCCACCCAAACCTCCGAAAAACTCCATGAAATCCAAAAGACCGCCAATACTATTTACCAAAATGTTTCTGCACTATATCCCCATATCAATATGGCCACTGTAACTCAAGAAGAAAGAATGGCAGATCTTCGATGAAGGGTCGAAGCACTAGCAGAAGAAAGGAGGCTAGCAAGAGAACAAAACATTCAAGTTACTGTAGAATGTCCCCACAAAGCCCCTGAAATTCCAAAACTGCATGAGAGCGAAGCAAAAGAGAAACCAACTCCCAAGCCGGTCCAACTTGATATAAGTTCCCTAAATGTCCCCATCAGATTCTCCGAGCCAGAACAAGACAACACTTATGAAGGAAACAAAATAGCAGCTCATTACCATGTTGAAGATCCTAAACCAGAGGTCGAAGATCCGCTTGAAGCAATGAGAGATGATCCTAGGGTACCCTTGCCAGCACATGCCAACCCTAACTTCTCTCCGTACAAGATTGTCTTCAACATAGACAAAATGGATGGAGCCTCGAGGAGAAGAAAATTAGAAGAATGGACAAACCAGCTTAGGAACATCATGGACCACAAAGGTTGGGACCCAACAACAACGATAACGTTTGCAACTCGCAACTTTTAAGGAACAGTCCATGATTGGTGGACTCAGTTACTAGCCACGAGACCCAATGGCTACATTGGTGGAATCTTCAAAGATGATTGCTACATTCTTGAAACCATGGCCCAGGCAATACTGATTAAGTTTTTCCCGAATGAAGCAAAGGGCTCAGAAATGAAGCTCAAAGCCTTCATGAAATTGAAGCTATGTGACCTCAGCAAGTTCAACGTTTATGTCATAGTAGCAGAACAACAACTATATGTCATCGGAATGCAAGAATATGCATTTGCCAAGCAACATTTTTTGACAAGTCTCCCTAGGCCTATAGGAGAGAAAATTGTAAACATGTACGACATCCAAAACAAAACTACAAATGATGTCAAATGGCAACATATTGTGTCCGATTACAGGTTGGCAATTACGGACCTATGCATCACCACCAAAACCTATCATGACCTCTCCAAAGGAAAATTCAAGAAGAGTGACTGTAAGTGTTTCCCCTTGTGTGCTAATTATGGATGCTCTACCCAAAAACAACACAAAAGTCTCAACCAGGGAAAAATCGAGGAATGTTCCTCAAAAGGTATAGGCACTCTTTTCGAGGGACATGAAAACACTACTCTAGAAAACGGTTCAAAAAGAGAGATTGACAAAGATAAATGCTTCTTATGCAAGAAATCTGACCACTTTGCAAACAAATGCCCTGACCTCTCCAAAGGAAAATTCAAAAAGAGTGACTGTAAGTGTTTCCCCTTGTGTGCTGATTGTGGATGCTCTACCCAAAAACAACACAAAAAGTCTCAACCAGGGAAAAATCGAGGAATGTTCCTCAAAAGGTATAGGCACTCTTTTCGAGGGACAGGAAAACACTACTTCAGAAAACGGTTCAAAAGAGAGATTAACAAAGATAAATGCTTCTTATGCAAGAAACCTGACCACTTTCCAAACAAATGCCCTGACCTCTCTAAAGGAAAATTCAAGAAGAGTGACTGTAATGTTCCTCAAAAGGTATAGGCACTCTTTTCGAGGGTCAGGAAAACACTACTTCAGAAAATGGTTCAAAAAGAGAAAGATTGACAAAGATAAATGCTTCTTATGCAAGAAGTCTGACCACTTTGCAAACAAATGCTCTACCAAGTCTGCAAAGGTACGGTTCTTCTACGAAGACCCTATCAATCAAGAAGATTGGGACTACATTCCATCTGAAGTTGAAGTTGACTTTGACAATGGTGATTACTATGAACTAAGGTCAGATGATGGTTACAGTTCATCTGATTCTGTAGAAGAATGCAACTCCTCCTGCATAAAAGGATTATGGGAACACCTCCCACCAGACAAGCAATGAGTCTTACCATCAAGAGTTCCAGATGAATGGCTGTTCAAAAGACAGTCATACACAACATTAGAGCTCTAACATGCCTACTCTATAGAAAGCAGCTAGAGCCAGAACATCATCCAAAGCGACAACTAGAACCTTGTCATCATGCAAGGCCTATACATTAAGGGTTTTGTCCATCTACCCAACACCGCAACATATTCACTTACCTTCATGGTCGATAGTGGCTGTTTTATAAATGAGAGACAAGAATAAAGCTGAGAAAAAGGAACTGTTCCGAAAATCTAAAATTGCAGTTCAGGTTGTCCAAGAAAATGATCACCCAGTTGTGGAAATAATCAAGAAAGACTGTTGCAATCTCAATTCACAACAGTTTTGGCACAAAAACATGAGGACATATGACATCAAGACAGAGCAAGGAAAATATGCATATGAAAAGCCAAGGCCGGTTCTAGAGAGAGATTTACCTGACATGATCCAGGAAATATCGAGCCTTTTGGAAATGAAGCTGATAGAATCAACCCAATCTCCATAGTCATGTCTAGCATTTATGGTCAACAAGCATTCTGAGCAGAAAAGAGGCAGAAAGCGTACGGTCATTTGACTACACAACACTTAAGAAGATAACGGTTCCTTTCCGTTATCTAATTCCACACAAGGACAAACTCCTTGAACGGATAGCACACTGCCACGTCTAATCAAAGTTATGCCTTCTCAACATTCTACCATCTGAGAACCAACCCTGATCATGTTGAAAAGACAACATTCTCAACACCCTAAGGTTACTACCAATGGTTATGCCTTTCGTCCTCAGAAACGCCCCCAACTACTTCCAGGAATGGATGGATTCAGTTTTCAGGCCTTTCTACGAGTTCATAGTTGTCTACATTGATGACATACTTTTCTTCAACAAGTCTATAGAAGAACATGCCGAGCACTTGCAAGTGTTCCATGATTTGGTCAAAGAAAATGGAATAGTTATGTCAGAATAAAAAATGGAGACATTCAAGACAAAAATTGACTTTCTTGGGATGCAGATTAAGTCGGGGACAATAAAACACCAACCATGTGTTCAGTTATGTGAATTCTTATCCTGATCAGATCACTGACAAGAGGCAGCTACAAAAATTCCTAGGAAATTTGAACTACATAACTTTTCTCCAACATTTGGGAAAATACAAACATCTCCTAACAGACAGGCTGAAAAAGAAAGCACCGGAATGGACTGACAAGCACACTGTGGCAGTCCAAGAGATAAAAAAGATGTGCCAACAACTGCCAGAACTCACCATTCCCAAGATAGGACAACTGGTGGTCCAAACAGATGAATCAGATTCTTACTGGGGCGGGCTATTATTGAAAGTCCAACCTGACAGCACAGAATCCATAGTCCGCTATGCTAATGGCACATTCACAGAATCAGAACGGAACTACCACAACACCGAGACAGAAATCCTAGCCGTCTTGAAAGCACTCAAAGCATTCAAAGCCTACATGTACCCGATAAAGTTTATAGCTGTTAGAATAAAAAATGCAGATATTCAAGACAAAAATTAATTTTCTTGGGATGCAGATTAAGTCAGGGACAATAAAACCCCAACCACATGTGTTAAGTTTTGTCAATTCTTATCCTGACCAAAGGCAGCTAAAGAAATTCCTAGGCAATTTGAACTACATAGCCCCTTTTCTCCAACATTTGGGAAAATACAGACAGCTCCTAATAGATAGGCTAAAAAAGAAAGACCGGAATGGAATGACTAGCACATTGTGGCAGTCCAAGAGATAAAAAAGAGGTGCCAACAACTGCCAAAACTCACCATTCCCAAGATAGGACAACTGGTGGTCCATACAGATGCCTCAAATTCTTACTGGGGCGGGGTATTATTGGAAATCCAACCTGACAGCACAAAATCCATAGTCCGCTATGGTAACGACACATTCATAGACTCAGAATGGAACTACCATAGCACCGAGAAAGAAATCCTAGTTGTCCTGAAAGCACTCAAAGCATTCAAAGCCTACCCATACCCAGTAAAGTTTGTAGTTCGCAGTGACTACAAAAATCATGCAGGTTTCCTCAAAAATAAAGTTGACCACTTAGTAGCAAGAGTAAGGTTATACAGATGGTAACAAAAATTGTTAGAGTTCCAGTTTGATGTTGAATATGTAAAAGGTGAAGAAAATACTCTAGTAGATGTACTAACAAGAGAATATGCTATCTTAAAAATGCTTTCTATCATATCACAGGTTGCAGGAAATACAAGTTCTTCACAGACACCTGTGAAGTGGCATGAACTTCCAGGAGGACCTCTATCCATGGTTCTTGTAGACGTCCTGAAAAGTTACTATGATAAGTTATGTGGTCCAATATTCGGGAACAACCCAGATGGCAACAAAAATTGTTAGAGTTCCAGTTTGATGTTGAATATGTAAAAGGTGAAGAAAATACTCTAACAAATGCACTAACAAGAGAATATGCTATCTTAAAAATGCTTTCTATCATATCGCAGGTTGCACGAAATACAAGTTCTTCACAGACACCTGTGAAGTGGCATGAACTTCCAGGAGGACCTCTATCCATGGTTCTTGTAGACGTCCTAAAAAGTTACTATGATAAGTTATGTGGTCCAATATTTGGGAACAACCTAGATGAGTATGTGGATGCCGAATACAACTACCAGGCTGGAGAAAGTACAAATGGCTACCCTCCTTGTTTCCAATTGGAACAACACTACAAAGAACTGTGTATCACTAGGCCAAAGATGACATATTTGGAATATTGCCATATCCATTCGCTACTTGTATCACATCGTGTAAAATACATTGGATTCTACATGCCAACCTTCCACCGGCTTTGCGGATCAGTACACAGTAGCGAACCCAACAAAAAGGCATTACAGGGAAATCTACAAAAAAACAGTGTTGGGACAGGACAGTAAATGCAATCATCCGACATTGGCTATGGATTTCCAGGATATAAATCTCAGAATCAATGTTATCTACTCAACACAGGAATGTGATATGATCCTGTTTGCAAATATGCTTGACCACACCAGGTGGAACCTAGAAGATCCAAAGTATCTCCAAGATGGACAGCTAAAGATACTAGGCCACCTGGTAGACCCTTGGTACTACAGTGGATTGGGGATGCATCCCCACTTCTAGACAAATAATTGGGCGGTCCTCCCAGAGTAGTTTTGCGCCGATCCCCACAGATATATTGAAAATGACACACCGTATGGCAGGAATGTGGTAGAACTACACTACGAGCTTTGGCAGGTCCAGATGACAGATCATTACCTGTTTTGAAACAACCGCTACATCAATGATCCAGAAGAAATTGACAGTGATTACGATCTAGATGCACATTATGGCCCTGATCACGATTGGGACCCACTCAGTCCCTGATCGTTGGCACACCAATAAGTCAGCAACTCATTATTACCTTTATTTAAGGGCGTGTCGCAGACTGAATAGACCTACGGGCCGTGTAAGGGTAATGAAAACTACTGAGACCTTCTCCTGACAGCGTGACTAGAGGACAACGGGCCCTAATGAGTGCAAAACTCATAATGTTGCAGACAACTTCATACTTTGTATGACGCAGACACCCCTAGCCCACAAAGCCAGGAACGACCCGTCTTTTCTTACTTTGAGTGTGTGTGTGTGAATGTTTAGTACTTTGTATGACACAGACACCCCTGGCCCACAAAACCAGGAAGGACCGTCTTTTCTTACTTTGTGTGTGTGTGAGTGTAATAAAAGGTGATGTAGACACGCTTGGCTAAAAACCAAGAAGGACCCATCACATTGTACTTGCAGAATATTATGATAGAGACACCCTTGGCTAAATGACAAGAAACACCTGTCATAATCCTGCTTTATGTCATGTCATAGTCCACTTTATGTCAACAAAATATCATGACGCAAACACCTCTGAATAAAAGTGCATGAGTGGATTTTGACATAGTAGACTCCGACACGACATAAAGCAGAATTATGACGGGTCCTTCCTAGTTTTGTGGGCCAGGGGTGTCTGCGTCATACAAAGTACTAAACACACACACACACTCACAATAAGAAAAGACGGGTCCTTCCTGGCTGTGGGCCAGGGGTGTTTGTGTTATACAAAGTACGAAGATGTCTGCAACATTAAGAGTCGTGCACTCATTAGGGCCCATTGTCCTCTAGTCACGCTGTCGGGATTAGGTCTCAGTAGTTTTCCTTACCCTTACATGGCCCGTAGGTCTATCCAGTCCGTGACTCGCCCTTCAATGAATGTAATGATGAGTTGCTGACTTATTGGTGGTGCCAACGATCATGGACTAGGTCCCAGTCGTGATCAGGGCCATAACGTGCATCTGGCTCGTAATCAATATCAATTTCTTCTGGATCGTTGATGTAATGGTTGTTCCAAAATAGGTAATGATTTGTCATCTAGACCTGCCAAAGCTCATAGTGTAGTTCTGCCACATTCCAGCCATACGGTGTGTCATTTTCAATATATCTATGGGGATCAACAAGAAACTGTTCTGGGCGGACTTCCCAATTATTTGTCTGGATGTGGGGATGCAATCCTCTGTAGTACCAAGGGTAAGCCATGATGAGTTGCTGACTTATTGGTGGTGCCAATGATCACGAACTGGATCCTAGTCGTGATCAAGGCCATAACGTGCATCTGACTTGTAATCACTGTCAATTTCTTCTGGATCATTGATGTAGCGGTTGTTCTAAAACAGGTAATGATTTGTCATCTGGACCTGCCAAAGCTCATAGTGTAGTTCAACCACATTCTAGCCATACGGTGTGTCATTTTCAATATATCTGTTGGGATCGGCGAGAAACTGTTCTGGGCGAACTGCCCAATTATTTGTTTGGATGTGGGGATGTAATCCACTGTAGTACCAAGGGTATGCCATGTAGCCTGGTATCTTTAGCTGTCCATCTTGGAGATACTTTGGATCTTCTGGGTTCCACCTGGTGTGGGTCAAGCATATCTACAAACAGGATCATATCACATTCCTGTGTTGAGTAGATAACATTGGTTCTGAGATTTATATTCTGGAAATCTAGCCAATGTCAGATGATTGCATTTACTATCCTGTCCCAACACATTGTCTTTTTGTAGATTTCCCTGTAATGCCTTTTTGTTGGGTTTGCTACTCTGTGTACTGATCCACAAAGCTGGTGGAACAGTATCATATACCATGATGATGGGGATCCAAAGGTTGGCATGTAGGATCCAATGTATTTTACACGATGTGATCCAAGTAAAATGGATATGGCAATACTCCAAATATGTTATCTATGGCCTGGTGATACGGAATTCTTTGTAGTGCTGTTGCAATTGGAAACAAGGAGGGTAGCCATCTGTACTTTCTCCAACCTGGTAGTTATATTCGACATCCACGTACTCATCTGGGTTGTTCCCAAATATTGGACCACATAACTTATCATAGTAACTTTTCAGGACGTCTACGAGAACCATGGATAGAGGTCTTCCTGGAAGTTCATGCCACTTCACAGGTGTGAAAAACTTGTATTTCCTTCAACCTGCGATATGATAGAAAGCATTTTTAAGATAGCATATTCTCTTGTTAGTGCATTTGCTAGTGTATTTTCTTCACCTTTTACATATTCAACATCAAACTGGAACTCTAATAATTTTTGCTGCCATCTGTATAACCTTCCTCTTGCTGCTAAGTGTTTAACTTTATTTTTGAGGAAACTTGCAAGATTTCTATAGTCACTACGAACTACATACTTTACCAGGTACAGGTAGGCTGAGAATGCTTTGAGTGCTTTTAAGACGGCTAGGATTTCTTTCTTGGTGCTGTGGTAGTTCTGTTCTGAGTCTGTGAATGTGTCGTTAGCATAGTGGACTATGGATTCTGTGCTGTCAAGTTGGCCTTCCAATAATACCCCGCCCTAGTAAGAATCTGATTCATCTGTATGGACCACCACTTTGTTTTTGAGGAAACCTGAAAGATTTTTGTAGTCATTGCGAACTACCTTTACTGGATACAAGTAGGCTTTGAATGCTTTGAGTGCTTTTAGGACTGCTAGGATTTCTTTTTCAGTCCCATGGTGGTTTCTTTCTGAATCTGTGCATGCACTATTGACATAGCGAACTATGGATTCTGAACCATTAGGTTGGACTTCTAATAATATCCCACCCCAGTTGTCCTGTCTTGGGAATGGTGAGTTTTGACAACTGTTGGCAGATTTTCTTTATCTCTTGGACTGCCTTAGTATGCTTGTTAGTCCACTTCAGTGCTTTCTTTTTCAACCTGTCTGTTAGGAGATGTTAGTGGTCTAGTCAGGATAAGAGTTGACAAAACTTAATACATGCGGTTGGGGTTTGGTAGTTCCTACCTTAATTTGCATTTCAAGAAGATTAATTTCTGTCATGAATGTTTCCATCGTTGACTCTGACAGAACTATTCCATTTTCTTTGACTAAATCGTGGAACACTTATCAATGTTTATCATGTTCTTCTTTTGATTTGCTGAAGATCAGAATGTCGTCAACTATGAACTCATAGAACGGCCTGAGAACTGAATCCATCCATTCTTGGAAATAGCTGGAGGCATTCCTGAGGTGGAAAGGCATAACTAGCCACTGGTAATGATCTTGATGTGTTGAGAAGGATGTCTTTTCCACAATGGGGTGATCATCTTTTTGAACAACTTGAACTGCAATTTTGGAATTTTGGAAAAGTTCCTTTTTCTTAGCTTTATTCTTGTCTCTCATCTTGTAAAATTCCACAATGTCGTGGACATCTGTTGATGAATCTAGTAGCTCTTGATTAAAGGATAGCCGAGAGTTGAATGGTATGAGGGTAACCTTATTCAAGCTTCCTTTATGAAGGAATGATATATACTTGTTGGGCTTGACTATGTATTCTATGAGAGAGCTAAGGAATGCTTGGCCAATGATGATGTCATATGTGAGTCTTGGATACTGATAGAATGTGATGCGGTATGCATAGTTGTTGAAGTAGACTAGAACATTTGGGGCATAATACTCACATTTTGTTTCCTGGTTCATGAGTCCATAACTATACAATGGTTTTGGTAATTTTAGCCACAAATGAGATGGGAGAGAGAACCTTTGCTTGTGCTACATTTTTAGAACAACCGCTATCTACCATGAAAGTAAGTGGATATGCTGCGGTGTTGGGTAGATGGATAAAGCCCTTAATGTATAGACTTTGCATGATGACAAGGTTCTGGTTGTCGCTTTGGATGATGTTCTTGGTCTGGTTGCTTTCTATGGAGTAGGCATGTTGGAGCTCTTGTGCTATGTATGACTGTCTTTTGAACAACCATTCATCAGGAACTATTGATGGTAAGACACATTGCTTATCTGGTGGGAGGTGTTCACATAATCCTTTTATGCAACAAGAGCTGCATTCCTCTACAGGATCATCTGAGCTGTAACCATCATCTGACCTTAGTTCATAGTAGTCACCATTATCAAAGTCAACTTTGACGTTAGATGAGATGTAGTCCTAATCTTCTTGGTTAACTGGGTCTTCATAGAAGAACCGTACTTTTACAGACTTGGTAGGGCATATGTTTGCAAAGTGGCCAGGCTTCTTGCATAAGAAGCATTTCTCTGTATTAATCTTTATTTTCTTAAACCGTTTCCTAAAGTGTTTTTTTGACCCTCGAAAAGAGTGTCGGTACCTTCTGAGGAACATTCCTCGATTTTTCCCTAGTTGGAACTTTTTGTGTTGTTTTTGGATAGAATATCCAAAATCAGCACACAAAGGGAAACACTTATAGTCACTCTTCTTGAATTTTCCTTTGGAGAGGTCATGATAGGTTTTGGTGGTGATGCATAGGTCCGTAATTGCCAACCTGCAATTGGACACATTCTGCTGCCATTTGACATCATTTGTAGTTTTGTTTTGGATGTCGTACATGTTTCGAATTTTCTCTCCTATAGGTCTAGGGAGAGTTGTCAAAAAATGTTGCTTGGCTAATGCATATTCTTGCATTCCGATGGCATACAATTGTTGTTTTGCTACTGTGACATAATCGTTGAACTTGCTGAGGTCACATAACTTCAATTTCATGAAGGCTTTGAGCTTCATTTCTGAGTCCTTTGCTTCATTCGGGCAAAACTCAATGAGTATTGCCTGGGCCATGGTTTCAAGAGTGTAGCAATCATCTTTGAAGATTCCACCAATGTAGCCATTGGGTCTCGTGGTTGGTAACTGAGTCCACCAATCATGGACTATTCCTTAAAAGTTGCGAGTTGCAAAGGTTATCGTTGCTGCTGGGTCCCAACCTTTGTGGTCCATGATGTTCCTAAGCTGGTTTGTCCATTCTTCTAATTTTCTTCTCCTCGAGGCTCCATCCATTTTGTCTATGTTGAAGACAATCTTGTACGGAGAGAAGTTAGGGTTGGCATGTGCTGGCAGGGGTACCCTAAAATCATCTCATTGCTTCAAGTGGGTCTTCGACCTCTGGTTCAGGATCTTCAACATGGTATTGAGCTACTATTTTGTTTACTTCAGAAGTGTTGTCTTGTTGTGGCTCGGAGAATCTGATGGGGACATTTAGGGAACTTGTATCAAGTGGGACCGGCTTGGGAGTTGGTTCCTCTTTTGCTTCGCCCTCATGCAGTTTTGGAATTTTAGGGGCTTTGTGGGGACATTCTATAGTAACTTGAATGTTTTGTTCTCTTGCTAGCCTCCTTTCTTCTGCTAGTGCTTTGACCCTTCGTCAAAGATTTGCCATTCTTTCTTCTTGAGTTACAGTGGCCATATTGATATGAGGATATAGTGTAGAAACATTATGGTAAATGGTATTGGCGGTCTTTTGGATTTCATGGTGTTTTTCGGTGGTTTGGGTGTCTTTTGGAAACCTAAACTAGTTGTGGATTTCTTTGGCTTGTGACTCAAGATGGTTGAATTTTTCAGATATGTCAGTTATGATAGGTTGTTGTTGGTTCATCCACCTATATTGCAAATTTGGCTTCTGGGCATCTGTTTTGCTTGCAAAGATGGGATTGTAGAAGACAACTAGTTTAGGTTGTTTTTGGGCTTCTTTGGAGGTAAGGCGGATGAAATCTGGTACTCCAGCACCCAATGTTACTTCAGTGGGGCGGATGAAGTTTGGTACTCGACCCGATGTTACTTCAGTAGGGAGGATGAAGTTTGGTACTTCAGCAACTGATTTTATCGACTGTCTTCGTGGTTGAGGGTCTGTCCAAAAACCTATCTTAGTTCTGAACTGGCAAGGGACTTGGCTTTTGTCTTCTTTTGTGAATTTTATGGATACGCATTGTTCAGGCTGTGCTCTGATAAGTTGATTTGCAGAGGTGTTGGATGTAGGACTTGATAGCGGTGGATGTAGGCTTTTCTGGATTACTAGCTCATAAACGAAGATAACTGCAGGGGTTTTAGATTTATTGCCACTTGGAAACAACTTTAGGATATTTTAGGCTCGATAGAGTACTTAGTTTATCCCTGCGGTAGGGTGCTCCTTTAACCATGGTTTGGATTGACGGATAGTCGTTTACCCATTGATCTGGCAAGTTTTCTAGGTATTGTCCACACTGTAGAAGGTGCTTCGATCCCTCTGGGAATCTTTGGCCTGTGAACTAGGGGCATCCGTTCATAGTGTTTACATATCTGTAAATGGAGCAGCATCCAATGGTTGCGTAAATTGAGCCGGGTAGCATATCGATTCCAAGTACTTGTATACATAGTACCCATGCTTTATCTAGGTGTTTATCTTCTAGGGCCATGGAGAATCATGGTCTAATCCTACACAGACCATCTCGGTCATGGTTTCCATGGAACTGGGCGACGACTGGGTCTGTCCAAGAGGTGTGTTTAATATCTAACAAAGTTGCTACATACTCAACATTTAATCTATAATCAAAATGAGGATGTACAATGATATTAAACTATTTACATCCGTCCATAGTGTTTACATATCTGTAAATGGAGCGGCATCCAATGGTTGCGTAAACTGAGCCGGGTAGCATATCGATTCCAAGTACTTGTATACATAGTACCCATGCTTTATCTAGGGCCATGGAGAATCATGGTCTAATCCTACACAGACCATCTCGGTCAAGGGCTCCATGGAACTGAGCGAAGACTGCGTCTGTCCAAGAGGTGTGTTTAATATCTAACAAAGTTACTACATACTCAACATTTAATCTATAATCAAAATGAGGATGTACAATGATATTAAATTCAGACCAATGAACAACTATGTAACCATTTTTTGGTGCATTTTTTGTCTTTTAAAGAAAGAACTGGAAGAAAACAGGACAAATTCCATTTCCACTCACTGAGAGGTGAGTCTCAATTTGCCTAATAGTTTGCATGCAATGTAATTGAATGGGTGGGTCTTGATAAAGATCGGATTTGTGTACCTTCAGGAACTTGATACGCCCTTCCGAATCGGTGAAGACTTCTTCCTGAAATAGCGTCTCATGAATTGTACTCGAGATAGAACCGGCACAAGACAAGCTCACGGACCTTCTGGTTGGAACGTCGACCTCCATCCTCGCACTCCTTTATCCACAAAATGCCTCTATCCTTTGGGCTGGGGGGACCTAAATCTTTGGGTTCGCGAAAATAGTTGAGGTTACAGAGCAATAGGAGGAATATGACCAACATGCAAAGGTTAGACAAAGGTTTCTCAGATCTCTTGAGATACGACGTAAAGATAATGTTTTGAAGGAGCATGTGAATGTTTCTAAGGATCAGATCAACAATCTTGAGCCTATATCACCTTCAGATCAGCTTGCAAACAATCATACAAAGGAGGAAATCAGCGAAGAATTTCAAATTCAAAAAGAGTTTTCCTCAAGGATGAACAATAAAGAGGATGAGGTTTAATCAGAATTAGAAGATTCTAATGACGAGGAAAAACCAATTGAAATTGTAAATCAGTTTACAAACATCCAATATAATCAGGGAAGGGGCTCAAGTATTCTACATGATGAGATTACACACAAAGAAGAGGGCCAGATCAAAAAAATCAGTCTATCAACTACGAGGAAACCATGTCCAATCAAGTATTTAGCCGGTTTAGAGCCACAGAAGGAGTTGCCATCAGTTGTGCTCATTTCAGAGCATAAGAAAGAGCTTCAAGTTGCCAAAAATCAGCCCCAACATTTACAAAGACAGAGTGCAGATCCTATAGAGGTGTTCATTCTTTTCTAGACTACTATTTTGAGCAAATCAATGGTGCAAACCATGTCTGCACTTTTACCATGTGATCTAGTTGCAAATTCGATCTCATGGCCGCACTTTCTGAGAAAAGGAAGTTATTTTTCCCAACCAGTATGTGGTTTCGTTTAGCTTTACTTTCTCTTTGTTTAGATTAGGAGTAGTTTAGGTTTGTTTCTTGCCCAATAAGTGCTTGCATGCACATTTCTTTTCCAATTTTCTTAGTTAGTTGTCTTTTAAAGAAGTGCTTGCATGCACATGTTTTCTTTTGTTGGAGAGGGTATTTCAATTGTTTTGTTTCAGAGGATACAAGTTGTTGACAGAGGTATGTGACTCCATAGCCCTTCAGAGGATGCAGAAGGCTACTACTCTCCTTGTTTAGCAGGCAAACAATCCTGTGATGTCGCCAAAATGTTACAATATTTTCCACATAGAGAATTGCTAAAAATAGCACTTGGGCATTTTTGGAAAATTGGCTATTTTTAGAAGGATTGGCTATTTTTGGAAGATTGAGTACTTTTAGCTTGGCTAAAAATAGTGTGGCTAAAAATAACACTTGGTTATTTTTAGATAGAGGTGCTAAAATAAGAAGAGCTAAAAATAGAAGTTCAATTCTATTTTTAGGAGTTGAAAGAGTGGATGAGTGGATGGATGAAGATAGCTTGCTTTTGGTAAAAATAAAAGTGCTGCTCTAAATAGACATGGCACTAAACAGGTAGTGCTTTTATCAAATTAGCATGCTTTTGTTATTTTTAGCAACTGCTGGTTCTAAGATTAACCTTTGGCGCCAAAAAGGAAGTAAACTAGCATGTTTTTGTTAATTTTAGCAAGCTACTGTTATGTTTGGCTCTAAGTATGATAGAGGAGAAGGTTTATTAATAAAATCAGACTGCTGTTACAGACACAATTATTGTTGGCGCAACATAGGGGGATTGAATGATAAATAAAAGGAAAAACAGCAACCTACAGCCCCATGCGCAGCAGCAAGCATGTAAAGATTTATCAAATTTATTAACAGCAGTCAGCTCACGTGTTTGGCGCCAAAAGGAGACTTGTGATTACATCTAATGCATGCAACTATGTACAGGACCATGCGCCAAAAGGGGTTGAATAAAATAAAATAAAATAAACAAAATTGCATACAGACACAGCAGCAGCCCATATATGCAGATTTTTGTATTATTCTAAAAAGAGACACTTGCAGCTGTTTAGCTATGGTTTTAGAGCTTTTGCACTTGCACCTCTGAGTAATAAAATCCATTTTTTCCCTCTCATATTGTTGTTTTCTTAGTTTTCATTGTGTTTAATAGGGTATTGTATTGCTTTAGTGTGGAATTTTTAATCCCTCTACCGCTGTCCTTTCTCCTAAATTAATTATGCAAAATTGCTTAGAGTTGTGCAGGTGTGAGGATCTTTGTTTTTCACTGTGTGTAGAGTTAATGCATGTGTTAAATTATTGGTGTATCACCCTTATTTCCCATTTCCCGTATTCTTTCTCCCTTTTCCTTGTAAAAGTTTTCGTTTTTAGGTGATTCACAAGGGAACCAACCCTCTCTGGAGGTTCACCTCAGACATAGGTTACCCACAGCCTTGAAGTGTTCCAATTTTGTCAAGAGGAGAGAGGGTACACACACCATTCTCTATCTGGGTGCAACTTCTGGGTGACAATAGGTACCTATTTTTCTCTGCTTGTTTATGGGTTCGTGTAAAAAATTTTGCATCATTCTCCCTCTGTAAATACTTTCTTCTCCTTTGTACATAGTTTCCCAATTTTGGCTTGTTTTCCGTACCGTTTCTTTGTGTGAGTCAGTGTGTTCGTTCAATAAGTGCAGCAGAGTGAGAGTGGATTTCATGTATTTGTGTTGAAGCCTGGTATGCTGCCCAATGGATGAGACACTGGTCTAATGAACCTTGAGATTCTGGAGTTCAAAACTATGCCTTGGTTGTACTTCGTCCATTCCAAGTCATGTCCCCAGAAAGAGCCAGTTGTCAAAAGATCAATGAAACTTCAAAGTCATGGGCAAAATCTCATGTTTTAGTCATGTTTCCACCCTCTTATTAATCCCCTTTGAGGAGTTAGCCATTTTTGCTAAAATCTGGGCAAAATTGGACTTTTGAGGAGGGGGTGGAATTATTCCTCTATTCCACTTGTTTCCCCCATCCCTGATGTGGCCGCTTTTGCACAATGGGCAGTATAATCGATGAAATTGGATTTTTTTGACACTTTGAGAACAAGTCTTGTGTTCTTCCTGTTCTTCGCTTCCCAGCACAGTCCGACCCCTTTGGCAAAGTTGCATCGGTCATATCAGTGATTTGCAACACACTTTGAACAGTTCTTATGTTCTTGGCATTCCTTGAAAACCCGCAAGCACTGACAAAGGCAAAGGGAGGTGGTAAAGATCGGTTAAGGCGGTCATCTCAGGAACTTGGGGAACTGTTCCTCCGTTCCCTCAGTTCTTCGAAACTCTGCACAAACCGCAAAAGCAAAGGAAATAGTTGAATCGGTATTTAAAGGCCTAGAAGGGAAAGAGCTCTAGTGTTCCTCCTATTCTCCATTAACGCGCCTAGACTGATTGTTTTGCTAGTTTTCACAAGAAACTCTCAAATTCCGCCAAAGAAGAGTGATTATGAAGGTTTAGAACTTGAGGATTCGTAATGTAATGTTAAAATATTATATTTGTGCCAAAATTGATATTATTTCAACTCAAGTTATGTAAACTAGGGTGAGTTTGAGGGAAGTAGTTAAAATAACTACTTTTGGGCCCAATGTGCCTATAAAAGGCTTCATTTTATAATTATAAAGGGACCTCTTCCTCCAGTTATCTATCTATTCCTCTTTGATTCTCCTGGACACTCTCTATCTGCCTCTGCTAGAGAAGAATGGCTGTAACTTTGTGAACACTCTTTTTCTCCTATAAAAATACAATGCTTTTCTCATTATTGCATCAACTTTGTGCACACTCTTTTTCTCCTATAATGATACAATGCTTTTCTCATTACTGCATTCATACTCTCCAGTTGTAAATTATGTCTTATATTTATGATTGGATGATATCATTGATGCCGTTTTTCCTTCGTGATGTGTTCGATGCTCGGATATTCAGACTTTGTGTTGGTTGTCATGGTATGTGGACTTTATGCTTTATAACTTTGCGTTCACCATCGTATTTTGCTTTTACTACAGGATAGAGGGTTTCTATTTCATGCCTATACGCGAGATATCTCAACAGTTCTATGATTCTATTTTGTTGTAGATTTCACGTTTTTTCCATTTGCCCTTCTCTTTCTTTCCCTTTCCAATTTTGTTGCCCTTTTGAGCTTTTTGGTCAAAAGTACCAAAAATATATAAACCATCATATGAGGGAATTATCCCTCTCAAACGCAGAGGAACACCACCCTGTCGATAGGTGACCTTCCCTAACTATTGTAGGTTTTATGCGCTACCATTGGGCAAACAACGAACATATACAACGACATAAAATCTAGCCAACAGTTTTTGGCGACTCCGCAGGGGATCGAATTACTGTTACGGTCGTTTCCCGTATCAAGGAACCTCCCCTGGAATAGAGGCTGGCAGCTGTGCATATGGTTGGCACTTGAAGGTTAGGATGCTGCCAGAAAATACAATCTACCAATTGGCACCTCACGCCAATGAGCGACAGTGACAACGATGGAGAAGAAACAAATCTCTTTCCCTTCTGAAACTTTCAAGTTCCAGATGATCCAGAACAAGCCCAATTTTTGAAAAACTTCTATGGAGGTATGAATTTACAAACAACAATTAAAATGTCTCTAGTTTTGATTGAAATTCTGCAACCAATTGAACAAGAAGAAAACAGGGCGTTTCCAAAGATTTTTGATGTTCCGCGTACAAAGAAGAAGGTCATTAATACATCTGTATCAGCTGTAGAAAAGTGTAATGTCCCCAAATAGACCCAATGGAAAGAACAATGGAAATATCTAATACCCCACTGAAAATAGAGCCCAAATCTGATACACACACACACGCGCGCGCGCTGCAATAAAAATATAATTAGGAAGTTTGATTTGCCAAGTAGATATAAACACCATGAACCAAACAAAATAATCTTTCTTTTTGTATTTTTTTTGCAATAGAGATGTATTGATAGAGAATAATGGCATGAATTAATACCAAAAAGGAGGTTCTAGAAATTGTTTACATTCATAAAATATTTCAGATTTGACCTGGATATAGCAGCAATAGATTAAGGGTTTGAAACCCCACCAAAATACTTCAAAAGCATTGAATAAAATTCTGGAAATGCTCCTTACAAGTCTGATTGGAAATATGATATTTTTAGTTCCTCAAACACCTGCAAAAACCCTCAAAATGAGTCGCTCCAGCTATAGAAAATGGCTCCCAAAACCTGAATATTATTCTTGAGTTTTCTCCAACAAAAATAGTAATATTTGGAAGAGTTTTCATTCTCCCAAACCAGATTTACTGAGGGTTTCCGTCCCCAGAAATTTGTAGCAGCAGCTCCAAGTTCTCATGCACCAGATAGAAAATGTGAAGTGATAGAATCTCCCTCTAGGTAAGTCGATTTCGCTTCATAAGGGAAGATGTGACCCAAAGAACACCCCCCAAACCGTCCAATCACCATGCAGCCTTTTTTTTTAATAATATTTGCTCCCACCATGTCTTCCTAACCAAGTCGCATTTTTACATGGGGGCCTATAAAAAATATAAAGGGTCTTTTTAATAGTTCAAGTCCCCCCTTACAAAGTGACCCAAGTCACATTTTCCCTTTAGGAACATTAAAACATAAGTTAGCTGCCCTTTGTGACTTGTCATGACATAATATTAAGTTACTAATATTATAATAAGTGCTTGTTTAGTTTTATTTTATTAATAGCACTTTATAATAATAATAGCCAACTTAAGTCACCCTTATGTTTCCCTTTGGCCGTCGGGTGGACAAAATGGGCCAAGGGTCTTCACCACGGTTATTTTAGAAGAGGGGACATTTCAAAAAGAACATATATTTATAGGAAAGGATAGCCAGATTGGACAAGATTGTTGAATCTAATGACCCTATATTAAAATCCTCGTGGCTTCAGTTCAAAAAGAATGTTGTGAAAGGCAGAAAAATGAGGATTGCACCCACTGATGATCACAAGTCTAGGCAACTAATGAAAAAGGTGCAAAAACTATATAGAATGCTGCATACATGCAAAAAGTCAAAACACCTTGAAGTTGAATCCTTGAACGAGACTAAGAAAGAGAACAAATTTCCAGAAATAGTTTGTGTTGATCCTCTACTTCATAAAGTATTTATTCCACAACGATACCTCAATGCAACTAGTGGATGTCTTCTTCTTGAACCTCATGACGAATGTCAGTTTGACATCATTGCAAGTAACGAAGAAAGCAAGGAGATTGAGCTATCATTCATGATTTCACTTCAGCCTGAAACAAAGTTCTTTGAAAATATGGCATACACAGGAAGTGAAGGTTGTTGCTCCGAAAGAAGTGATCCAATGCTGGTTAAGGTTGCTGTTCACTGCGAAAATATCTAAAAAGTGAATTTTTCCTCTGTCAGAGGGCCTTCAAGAGAACGAGGTCAAGGTAATTATTGATGATTTTCTTGACTCTCCATATAATGTACAAGTGTTCGATATTAAACAAGATAAGATTAAAGAGCTAAATGTCCTTCCTGGGACATTTGTTGACAAGCAAGGATTGTATGAGCCTTCTTGCAACTTGTTCCCTATGTCAACACAAGCAAAAAATGGCAATGAATGTATGGAGCCTTCAAGAGAATGAGATCAAGGTAATTATTGATGATTTTCTTGACTCTCCATATAATGTACAAGTGTTCGATATTAAACAAGATAAGATTAAAGAGCTCAATGTCCTTCCTGGGACATTTGTTGACAAGCAAGGATTGTATGAGCCTTCTTGCAACTTGTTCCCTATGTCAAGTCAACACAAGCAAAAAATGGTAATGAATGTATGGAGTCTTCTCACAACAATGAGGACTGCATTAATCTTGTTTCTGCCCATCCTTGGGGATATAAACAGGAAGAAGAAACCATTGCTAACCATATCTTATCTTGTCATACAACTGCTGATTTCCTTATTAATTCTGAAAATAAATCAGCAATGCAAATCTTGCCTAGAAATCGTGATCTCTTGGAAATTGAGAGTAAAAATGCTGAATTGGGAAAAAGAGCAGGTTGGTTTTCTAAGGAGAAGATAAGAATTGCACAGATAAAAGAATATAATGGTGGCAAATCATTCAATGGTCACACTCTAGCCTCTCTTGAAACAAATTATGAAGAGGACTTTATGGAAGTGCATGATTTTCCCAAGTTGTGTCATGATGTTTACTTCAACCACACAAATGTTGTGTTGGCTAAATTTTCTGCATTGCTAAAAACCTAGGCAATCATGAGATAAATCTCCCTCATTTATCGGTGAGGCTCCCGTGTTAGATTTGTCAATAAAAATATGCTAGTATCTATATGGGGGTTTTACTTTAACTATTTAGCTCATGAACCATAGCTGTATAGCTCTGCAGCAAGTAAGCAACTATTTAAGAAAAGAAATATTTATAGAAGAAGGAAATAATAAAACACAGGGAAGAAATGGGGAAGATGTGCAACCCAATCAATAGATAACAGAATTGATTGCATGCACATAGAAGAAACCAATAGATATCAACACACAAAATTATAAGCAAAGACAACTCCAGATCTAGATCTAAAATAACACAGTTTATTAGGTCTAAATAGAAAGCTAGAAACAAAACAAGTAAGCAACTATTTAAGAAAAGAAATATTTATAGAAGAAGGAAATAATAAAACACAGGGAAGAAATGGGGAAGATGTGCAACCCAATCAATAGATAACAGAGTTGATTGCATGCACATAGAAGAAACCAATAGATATCAACACACAAAATTATAAGCAAAGACAACTCCAGATCTAGATCTAAAATAACACAGTTTATTAGGTCTAAATAGAAAGCTAGAAACAAAATGCACCGTGACACAAAGTTATCTGGAAATCTGCTCCTTTATATTCCTTTGCTTCAAGTGGCTATCAAGAGTTTCAGCACAAAGTTTGGAACACAAGAATGTTGCTTACAAATTCTGATCATTAACTCAAAGGTTCTTCCTCTACTTATAGAATGTAGAGGGGCAATTACAAGTCGGAAGCTTTTAGTTGAACTGGCACATGTGGAAGTGGGGAAGGAAACAACTGGCAATCTCCCTCCTGGAATTCCTCTTTGCATGACATGCATGATTTGCAACTTAAGATAGAACCTTCTATTTTGCACGTCTGCCACCTATCTCCAAGTAGTTGACTTCTCCAAGTAATGGCTTTTAAACCAATCACTTAAGTTGTATAATTTCATTGATCACTCAATTACTTTGTCGGAGGAAATAAGAGAAAGAAGAAGAAAGAGGAAAGTTGCAGTCTTGTCCTTTCTCATATTCTGCATGCAGTTGATTCTTTTGCCTTTGATTCTCACCAAGCTGGATCTGGGAGCAGCTGGATCTGGAAGCGGTTGGATCTAGAATTTTTCTTACGGGTGTTACCTTCGCCTTGTCTTCCCTTTTATCCTTGAAACTTTTGCAGTTCTTCTCCTGTACATGCATCAGTACAATGTCTTCCGTAAATAACTCCTCATTTTTATTTTTAATTGCATATGAGCAATTAAAAATTCTGGAAAGCACTCCGGGTGAATGCAAATTCAATGAAGGCTTCAACTGGAAGATTGGGAGCACATGCACAAGATCCTGGAAGAAATTTTCCACGCACTGACTTCTATATGGGCTGCATCAGAAACAAGAGGATGAATTTTTGCCGGAAGCTTTTGCAATTATGAGATATGGATCTGAATCTGGATCCGGATCTAGGCCTGGGTTTGTGTCTCCGATGTCAGCAAATCTAGAAGTAATGCATGATTCCGCTGAGTTTTCTCCTTCATCCCGCTTTGCCATGGCTGGAGTAATCTTTGTCTGAACAATTCTTTTCCTCTTTATTCGCCTGAAATTCTTCACAACTGGTGTAGGTCTGGATAATTCTTCAGATTCCCTTTCTCTTATAAAAGCACCTGTGATGAATTCCTGCAATTAATTCAGACAAAGATGGCAACCGAAACATGAACAGTGGATTTTAATCATAAAAATCTGCATATATCAAGCTTGCTGCCCCAAAATTTGATGTTTTATTTGCATGCAAAGCAAGCATGAATTTTACCAAATTCACTTGAGCAACTGTACCACTATGCAGACAATTATTCAGACACAAATCAAGCTCCTTCAAACCTAGGCGCCAAATTTGGAAGCTTCCAGCATTAATTACACCTTCTAAGCAAAATTCCTCTTCAAATGGGGCACACTTTTTGTCTGGGCTGCACTTCTCTGTTTTTGAATTAATTAATTCATCCTTATGGCAGCTCCTGCTTATATAATCCTCATAATTCTATAATTAATTAATGCCTCTCCTATTCCTGGCAATTAATTAATTATTTAATAAGCTTTACTCTTCAAATGGGGCGCCTATTTTGTGAATGCTCATGGCTGCCATTAAATAAATTAAATTTATTTAATTTTAGCCTTTTACTTCCAGTTAACTTAAACCTCACAGTATGCTTTAACCTTAGCCACTGAAAATCAATTAATACTTAAAAAAGTATTATTCCTCTCCCAAACGGGGCACACTTTTTTGGCATGAGCAATTTCTATTTTTAAAAGTCAATTTTGACAATGGGATTATTTACCCTGCAAGGCAGCTCCGAAAATCCCATGATCCACTTAAGCTGTTTGACTTTCATAATGAGATTATTTACCCTGCAAGGCAGGTAATAAAATCCCATCAATGCCTTAAGTGAATTTTCTTTTATTTCACAATGGGAATTTTTACCCTCCAAGGCAGGTAAGAAATTCCCGCCTGCCTGCTGCCTCCAATTTTTCCATTGTGACTTAAGTGGTGTTGCTTTCATGGGAAAAAGTACCCTGCTAGGCAGGTACAAAATTCCTACCTATTTGCTGCTACCAAAAATTCCATTGTAGCTTAAAACCTTTTTTTTCCAAAAATGCGGCCTGCCCAGAAGAAGCTTTTTGGTGCACGGACTTCGTCTTTTCCGAGGGAGAACCAGACCTCCGATGGCGAATTCCTTCTGGCACATAGCCACCGAACTGCATAAGGGTGATCTCTAGATACTCCAGGCAGAGAATCAAGCCAAACTGGCAAAGGAATTGATCCAGAGAAAATTTCACAGAAAATGAAACGGAAACACCCAAAACAAACAAGGAAGAAAATAGAAGCAAAATAAGCAATAACACAAAACGTTGCCAGAAAGTCACAAATAAAGCCCAGGATCCATTCTTGGTTAAAACCCTACTGGTATATGGGAATATTGACATGTACGATCACTATAGGGTTAAACCAGAGCACAAATTGCCTCAAACGGGGCTCAAAATAATTAAATACAAGTTTCCCGCAGGCAAACCCCAGCGACAAAATATAACAATTTCAGGCATCTGGGTATTTGGCGAAATTGGCTAATATGACTCTCTGGGAATATCTTGACACAATACAGACACTTTCTAGCAATAAAAACACAAAATGACCCATTACTTTAAAAGTATGATTTTTTTTTACATAGGGTAGTCCCAAATTTCAGGGTGAAATCTGGGGACACCATGTTGTTAATTCTTCATTGGGGCAAGAAGATTGTGCTGAAGTGATCATGAATCCTCATGAAACCAGATTTCAAGGATTAATGGTTTGCAGATATCAGCAAAGAGGCAATCAAAGTTCACATAGGTTAGTGCATGGTTTCATTCCACCACTTCCTCACTGCCAAAAGAGCAAAATTTTCAAATAGATTTAAGTTCTTCACTTGAACTGGACAATTTCATAGTGCAATATCAATTTGTGGATGGAATACTTGTTTCTATCCTTCTTCTCAAGCCATCCTATGCTCCCAAAAAGTTTTGGTTTAATCAGTCGATCATTTTTAGTTTGTGGAAGCTTCATACCTTCAGTGCAGTTTTTCATAAAGGTACCTTTTTTTCTCAGCCTGTTTATGGGTTCTGTAAAAATTTGTGCATCATTCTCCCTCTATAAATACTTTCTTCTCCTTTGTACATAGTTTCCCAAGTTTGGCTTGCTTTCCTTCCCGTTTCTCTGTGGGTCTGTGTGTTTGTTCAATAAGTGCAGTAGGGCGAGAGTGGTTTTCGTGTATTTGTGTTGAAGCCTGGTATGTTGCCCAATGGATGAGACATTGGTCTAATGAACCTTGAGATTCTGGAGTTCGAAACTATGCCTTGGTTGTACTTAGCCCAATCCAAGTCATGTCTCCAGAAAGAGCCAACTCTTGTCATAAGATTAGTGAAACTTCAAAACTTTACAAGCCATGGGCAAAATCTCATGTGTTAGCCCTTTTTGCAAAACTCTGGGCAAAATCAAACTTTTGAGGAATAGGCGGAACTATTCCTCTATTCCACCTATTCTATGATCCCCGCCAGGGTTGCTTTTGCACAATGGGTAGTATAATCGGTGAAATCGGGTTTTGTTGACACTTTGGGAACAAGTCTTGTGTTCTTCCTGTTCTCTGTTTCCCTGCACAACCCGACCCCTTTGGAAAAGTTGCATCAGTCATATCGGTGACCCGCGACAACCTTTGAACAGTTCTTATGTTCATGGCATTCCTCGAAAACCTGCAAACATTGAAAAAGGCCTAGTGGTAGAGATTGGTTAAATCAGTCATCTCAGGAACTTGGGGAATTGTTCCTCTGTTCCCTTAGCTCTCCAAAACTCCACACATGCCACCAAAAGCAAAGGAAATAGTTGAATCGATGTTTGAAGGCCCAGAGGGAAGAGTTCCAGTGTTCCTCCTGTTCTACGCAAGCCGACTTGGATCTATTGTTTTGCCAGTTTTCACAAGAAACACTCAAATTCCACCAAAGAAGAGTGATTATGAAGGTTTAGAACTTGAGGATTGGTAATGTAATGTTGAAATATTCTATTTGTGCCAAATTTGATATTATTTCAACTCAAGTTATGTAAACCAGGGTGAGTCAGAGGGAAGTAGTTAAAATAACTACTTTTGGGCACAATGTGCCTATAAAATGCTTCATTTTGTAATTGTAAAGGGACCTCTTCCTCCAACTATCTATCTATTCCTCGTTGATTCTCCTGGACACTCTCTATCTGCTTCTGCTGGAGAAGAATGGTTGTAACTTTGTGCACACTGTTTTTCTCCTATAAAAATATAATGCTTTTCTTGTTACTGCATTCATGCTCTCTAGTTGTAAATTTTGTCCTCTATTTATGATTGGAATGATATCATTGATGTTGTTTTTCCTTCGTGATGTGTTTAATGCTCAGATATTCAGACTTTGTGTTGGTTATCAAGGTACGTGGAGTTTGTGCCATATCCACGCATTCCAGAGGTGATAAAGACATTGTGCTTTATAACTTCGCGTTCATCATTGTATTATGCTTTTATTACAGGATAAATGGTTTCCATTTTATGCCTATACGCGGGATATCTCAACAGTTCTTTGATTCTATTCTATTGTAGATTTCTCATTTTTTCCATTTCCCGTTCTCTTTCTTTCCCTTTCCAATTTTGTTGCCCTTTTGCGCTTTCAGGTCAAAAGCACCAAAAATATAAAAGCCATCATACGAGGGAAATTCCTCTCTCAAATCCAGAGAAACGCCACCTTGTCGATATGTGACCTTCCCTAATTGTTGTAGGTTTTATGTGCTTTCCATTGGGCGAACAATGAACATATACAACGACATAAAATCCAACCAACACCACCTGTCATGCTTATCATAGAACATTAGGGAGAGCTTCAAAGTACTGGAAGTCAACTTCTACACCTTCAAGAGCAAAGCATGAATCAAATAAAGGTGTATTTTATCAAAGGAGCTGATATTTAGAAGGAGATTCAAACACTATTTGCACTCTTCTCATTTGACACAACCATTTCAAAGCTCATTGTATGGCCCAAGTTTATCAAGAAGGGGAGTTACTACTCTCAGCCTGAGTCACCAGGTTCGTGTTCGTGTTCGTGTTTGTGCTTCCATTGGGCGAACAATGAACATATACAACGACATAAAATCCAACCAACACCACCTGTCATGCTTATCATAGAACATTAGGGAGAGCTTCAAAGTATTGGAAGTCAACTTCTACACCTTCAAGAGCAAAGCATGAATCAAATAAAGGTGTATTTTATCAAAGGAGCTGATATTTAGAAGGAGATTCAAACACTATTTGCACTCTTCTCATTTGACACAACCATTTCAAAGCTCATTGTATGGCCCAAGTTTATCAAGAAGGGGAGTTACTACTCTCAGCCTAAGTCACCAGGTTCGTGTTCGTGTTCGTGTTTGTGCTTCCATTGGGCGAACAATGAACATATACAATGACATAAAATCCAACCAACACCACCTGTCATGCTTATCATAGAACATTAGGGAGAGCTTCAAAGTACTGGAAGTCAACTTCTACACCTTCAAGAGCAAAGCATGAATCAAATAAAGGTGTATTTTATCAAAGGAGCTGATATTTAGAAGGAGATTCAAACACTATTTGCACTCTTCTCATTTGACACAACCATTTCAAAGCTCATTGTATGGCCCAAGTTTATCAAGAGAGCTTCAAAGTATTGGAAGTCAACTTCTACACCTTCAAGAGCAACTTCTCAGCCTAAGTCAAAGCATGAATCAAATAAAGGTGTATTTTATCAAAGGAGCTGATATTTAGAAGGTGATTCAAACACTGTTTGCACTGCTTCTCATTGGGCACAACCAATGCAAAGCTCATTGTATGGCCCAACGTTTATCAAGAAGGGGAGTTACTACTCTCAACCTGAGTCACCAGGTTCCTGTTCATGTTTGTATCATGTGAACATTCCATTGGGCGAGAGCTTCAAAGTATTGGAAGTCAACTTCTACACCTTCAAGAGCAAAGCATGAATCAAATAAAGGTGTATTTTATCAAAGGAGCTGATATTTAGAAGGAGATTCAAACACTATTTGCACTCTTCTCATTTGACACAACCATTGCAAAGCTCATTGTATGGCCCAAGTTTATCAAGAAGGGGAGTTACTACTCTCAGCCTGAGTCACCAGGTTCGTGTTCGTGTTTGTGTTTGTGCTTCCATTGGGCGAACAATGAACATATACAACGACATAAAATCCAACCAACACCACCTGTCATGCTTATCATAGAACATTAGGGAGAGCTTCAAAGTACTGGAAGTCAACTTCTACACCTTCAAGAGCAAAGCATGAATCAAATAAAGGTGTATTTTATCAAAGGAGCTGATATTTAGAAGGAGATTCAAACACTATTTGCACTATTCTCATTTGACACAACCATTGCAAAGCTCATTGTATGGCCGAAGTTTATCAAGAAGGGGAGTTACTACTCTCAGCCTAAGTCACCAAGTTCGTGTTCGTGTTTGTGTTTGGCGAGGATAAAATTCGACAAAAATTTGTCGACCAATAAAATTCGAGAAAAAAATTTGTCAATAAATTTGAATTATACATTTCTACATTTTTTTAAATTTTTTTTAAAAATAAACAATAAATAATAAATATTCCAGAATGGTGGATATACACAAATATTAAATTAAAATCCTACATGCAACTAGGAACATGTTCTAATCATAATATTTCACCTTTTGAAAATATAACTAAGTTTATCTAAATAAAGTTGTGGCTTTATTTTTATTGAAATAAACAACCGAACATATTTATATTTTAATGAGATCCCCATTTTCTTAGTCAATGTGTGTGTTATATAATAAAAAATATAACATGGAAATTAACTAGAACCCTAACAAAATGGAGTAATATAAAATATAGCGTGTTAAAAGCCTAAACATACCATGGGATTTAATTAGTCCATGTTAAAAATAATATAGAAATTAAAGTCCCGACTCCTATTAGTATAATACGGAATTAAATTTATGCAATAGTAGTAAGTTATAAGCTAACATATACTTAAACAGCGTGAAGCCCTAATAGCAGACGAAATAAGTAATAACATATATTTAAAAATCGTGAAGCCCTAATAGTGGACGGGAGGAAGTCTGCGGGAATAACATTGGCATAAACAATTCACATAAACAGTCGCGGTTGAACAGGGACGAATAGACAGTCGTGGCGCAACTGACACAAGGCTAAACCTCAGGAACAGACCTCAACTGCACTTTCCAGCCACCAAACGTGCTTCGCAGACCTCGCACTCTTCACTGATTTTTCTAGCGATTTTAAACAATTTTTCTATAGAAATTAAAGTCCTGACTCCCATTAGTATAATGCGGAATTAAATTTATGCAATAGTAGTAAGTTATAAGGCACTCTTCACTGATTTTTCTAGCGATTTTAAACAATTTTTCTATAGAAATTAAAGTCCTAACTCCCACTAGTATAATACGGAATTAAATTTATGCAATAGTAGTAAGTTATAAGCTAACATAAACAACGCGAAGCCCTAATAGCGGACGAAATAAGTAATAACATATATTTAAAAATCGTGAAGCCCTAATAGCGGACGGGAGGAAGTCTATGGGAATAACGTTGGCATAAACGCTTCACATAAACAGTCGTGGTTGAACAGGGACGAATAAACAGTCATGGCACAACTAACGCAAGGCTAAACCTCAAGAACAGACCTCAACCGCACTTTTCAGCCACCAAACGTGCTTCGTAGACCTCGCGCGCACTCTTCACTGATTTTTGTAGCAATTTTAAACAATTTTTCTAGACAGCCGTGGCACAACCGACACAAAGCGAAACCTCAGGAACAAACCTCAGCCGCACTTTCCAGCCACCAAACCTGCTTCGTAGACCTCACCCACACTCTTCACTGATTTTTCTAGCGATTTTAAGCAATTTTGAACGAATTTATTTTATTTGTATTGAATTCGCCGAATTTTGAATTTTCGAGCAAAAATTCGGCAAATCCTGTGACTTAGCTCTCAGCCCATCTTTGGCTTTGTATAGTTCATTTTCTACATTGTTTAGAGTAGGGGCGGAATACATTTGAATTTTGCAAAATAAGTGCTATTGCACACCTTACACTTTCTACTTGGGAAGTGTATGCCACTCTCTTGGAAGAGTCTTTAAGAAGTTGTTGTCTTCAGAATTTTCAAACAAAAGAGTTTAGTGAAAGGTTTAAGGGGTTTCCAAACTCCAATTTCAAGAGATTTCAGGAGTTACTACTCTCAAACCGTCTTTGGTTTTGTATACTTCATTTTATACATTGTTTAGACTTTAGAGTGGGGGTGGAATAAGTTTGATTTTTGCAAAATAAGTGATGTTGCACACCCTGCACTTTCTACTTGGGAAGTGTACGTGTTTCCATTTTTCAAGTTTTATTGAGCCACTCTCTTGGAAGAGTCATTAAGAACTTGTTGCCTTTAGAATTTTCAAACAAAAGAGTTTAGTGAAAGGTTTAAGAGGTTTCCAAACTCCAATTTCTAGAGATTTAAGGTGTTTAGGTAGACTCCTTGCCCAATGTATGCAAAGACTATTGGACTTTTCATGTAATAGGCAAATGTTCCTTTTGAGTTGCTATAATGTCCCCTCTTAGGACAAATATAAATCTGAATATTAATTAACTCGATTGATCCTAGGAAGATTAGATCTTCTTAGTTTGACCTCAAATAATTCAATGTCGGCAATAATACAACCCAAAATGGGGTTGGAGTATGCCAAAGTGGTGGGTTAGAATGGAAGAACTAATTAGAAAGCTAACAACTTCCAGATCTGATTTTTGATAGCAGTTAATTAATTAATATAGCACCTAGAACAGCTGAAACTTCAAAAATTAATAACTCCTTCAATACTTGGTATTTTTGCATGAAATAAATTGCATAATAAACTAGAAACCAAGGCCTTTCTATGCACTATGGATCTGAATTTTTTGAGAAACTAAACCACTTCAAATCTGCCCCAGAAATCTGATTTCAAGTCGATAGGGTTAGAATAAAATCAATAAAAATATTTCAGCCTTTCTCCAAGCTTCCAAACACTCCAAATCAACTTCTCTTTCTCATAAATAATTAATAGACAAATTAGATTTTTAATTTGATTATACGTAGCTAAAAACAATTGTTAATCAAACCCATTTGTTGCAATTTTTAAAAATTCATGTTTTCCTCAAAACTACTCCAATTTGGGCAAATAAGATATGCCCGGACTCATAAAAATACAAGGAACAAGATGAACCAAACCAAATCAGCAATTTCTAAACCCCCAAAATGGCCAAAATAGCAAGTCGCCTAGGGAAAAATAAATTGTTGCTTGCACATAAATTAATTCCAGCACTGTATTACTCCCAAAACCCTTGAATCTGGTCACACATACTCACAAAATTATACTAAATCAGATTTGCAACATAAATATATTTTGAGACATCAAAAATATGCTTAAACAATCCCCAATCCAAGTCGCCAACACTTAGAAAGGATAAACCATGCAAAAATACATTCAACACAAGAGAACACAATGAAGAGAACAACGGAGTCTTCAATATCTTCAACAATGGATCCAAATGAAGCTAACAATGATAGAGCACAATGCAAGAGCTAGGGCATACATCCCATTTCTCCAAGCATGGAGTAAATTCAAAAGTTCAATCAACATAACCTTCTAAAGGAAATGCGACCTCCTTTTATAGAACTAAGGGGTGCAATATCTAATGAACGACCTTTTCCCTTTTGGAGGGAAAATATAAGAATATATTTAATACTAAGACTATGTGCACTTTATTTCTTTTCTAATTAAATAAATAAAAGTAACTAACCTATGTGCACATTAAATTAAAGAGACTCCCACTTGTAACGCTAGGCATGCCAAGGGGTTCCAGTGTAAATAAAAGAGATGAACCCAGATATTAGTAATGTCCCAAAAAAGGGAACATTACAGTTGCCAAAAATGTTGCCAAAATGAGCTCATTGCTCATTTTGATCAATTGAATTACCTTCCCCTTGTTTCTCATGCTTCTAACACTTTCACACTCACTTTTGGATGCGTTATGACCTACATGAGTTGTAATAGTTTTCCTAATCAACCTTGGATGAATTTGAGATCTGTGCGACATTTACAGTCATTTTGGGATAGATCCGAGCCTCGCCTATCTTTACATTTGGCGTTGGAATGATTGGAACCTCTCTGCAACGTTTATAGTAGGGAGCCTTTAGGTAGACTACCGTGTTTTTCATGTAGTAGGCAAATGTTCCTTGTGAGTCGCCAAAAATGTTGCCAAAATGAGCTCATTACTCATTTTGATCACCTGAATTACCTTCCCCTTGTTTCTCATGCTTCTAACACTTTCATACTCCCTTTTGGATGCATTATGACCTACATGAGTTGTAATAGTTTTCCTGGTCAACCTTGGATGAATTTGAGATCTGTGTTACGACATTTACAGTCATTTTGGGATAGATCCAAGCCTTGCCTATATTTACATTTGGCCCTAGAATGATTGGAACCTCTCCGCTACGTTTATATTGGGGAGGGAAGCCTCGGGGGAACTTATTTTCTTTTGTGTTTTGAACTATTGTTGGTTAAGGCTTCAAAAATGGTGGGCTTTGTGTTTTCGGATTGGGGATTTGTCCCACATTTAGCAAAGAGGTTGAAGCAAAGGCTCCACTTAACTTAGCTTTTGTTGAGCTCGGTGAAATCAATTAAGGAAAATAGGGGCACAATTCGGAAGTCGAGATTGCGCCACATGGTGTGATCCCTTGCAATCGAGCTTTGAATGGTGATTGGTCGAGGTAGAAAATGAGTTCAGAGTCGGAGATTTGAATGGGTGACATGTGGCCCTTAGCTCAAACGATGGAATCAATTAAGGCATTGAAAGTGTTGTGGGGCCTTCAAATGGGTGACATGCAGTACGAATTTAGGCCCCGAGCTTAGGTAGAAATAAGCTAAGGTAGAAAAGAGTCCTCGAGGTCGGAAGCCAGGATTGCGCCACATGGCGCATTTCTTTGAAGTCAGGTGCTTGGTAAGGTCAAAGCAAACGGCTAAATGTCTGACCAGATATACAAGCACGCGAATGAGTGCCACGTGGTACGAATTTGGCCTTGGAGTCCACTGATTGAGGTACAAAATAGAGACCCAAATGGGCAACACATGGCCTGGCGCTTTGATGGTAATTGATTGAGTTGGAAGTCGGGATTGCGCCGCATGGCACAATCCCTTGAGGTCAAACACTTGACAAGATAGAGGAGAACGAGAACAGAGCGTAAAGTAGTGTAGAGCCTGACTCAATCATGGCTTGCCACATTGCACAAAACAAAAGGCCAATCAAAGCTTGTCACGTGGCGCAAGCCCGTGAAGGTCAATGGGATAGACAATGAGGAGAAAAAAAGTGGCAAGTGGCAACTTTAAAGGTAAATTTGACGGTCCCGTGGTCGTCATTTGTGCATCACGCTTAGGCAAAAATTCAGGCGGCCATAAGTTTTGCCCCACAACTCGAAATCATGTCAAATTAGATTTGTTGGAAAGCTTTTTAGGAGTGCTTCAACATGGATATGGTTTTAGTCTTTTAGATCACCGTCTGCCACGTTTTTGGGGAAAATGCAATCATCCCTGTCAGATGCCATCAAATGCTCACCAAGCATTATTATTATTATCTTCAGGCGGGGAATGGCCATGGATCCTTTTGACCTAAGCATATGGATATGCCATCATATTCGTCTCTCCCCCTTCTTTCTTCTCCTTTCTATAAATTGCAAGTGTGTGTGTTGTAAACGGATCCTCTCTCTTTCAATGCAAATTTAGTCTGCCCTTTTGGGTTTCCAAGCATTCAAGCCTCCAAGCCTCTTTTTTGGAGCTTTTGCAATGAATCTAGTGCCTCTTTCAATGTTATAGCAGGTTGTGCATTTCTTTAGCATTAATATGATGTTTGTTATGGATTACATATGTCCTCTGGCTTGTGTTATTGCTCTCTTGCCCTCCTTTCTTCTATGATATACATTATGTCAAATAAGGAAGAGGGGGAGTGACCCCTTATTTCTCTGGTGCATCACCGTTCATGTTTATTTTCAATTTCTTT
The DNA here is from genome assembly GCA_019776745.2 of Taxus chinensis. Classification (NCBI taxonomy): domain Eukaryota; kingdom Viridiplantae; phylum Streptophyta; class Pinopsida; order Cupressales; family Taxaceae; genus Taxus; species Taxus chinensis. The sequence goes on from CM034146.1 coordinate 239,830,329, forward strand.
CTCCCCTTTTCCCCCAACAATTGTTAGTGTAGATTAGGTTAGTGGTAGCATTAGGGTAATTAGGAAAAGAGCCGGCTTTCTCCAGAGGCCTGCCTCAAGGAGCTAAGGTCTCTCACCTTGGAGGCATTCCCATTGTTGCTGCTGAGACACCGACCTCAATTTGGTGTTCTTGGGCGCACATTTTCTGCAGCCAACAAATATATACCTAGACCTTTTGTGTCAAGATTTGTATTGGAGGGCAATGCCATATAGGAATTAGTAACTTGAAGTTCTACCAGAGAGTAAACCTTTGTGGGTTAAGGTGGGGTTTTCTACTTCTTTTCGGCCGCATTAGGTGTATCAACCATCTAAAGAGACATGCCAGTGGCACATGCCTGGGATTTCAATATTTTATTTTTTGTTTTAGAAAAGACAACTTATACTATAATATAAAAAGTGTTTACAGAAAGGTAATTCCCCGAGACAGACAAAACAGAAAAGCTCGTATAATCACAGCTGTATAGAAATTAGTATTGGAGGGCAATGCCAAATGGGAATTAGTAACTTGAAGTTCTACCAGAGAGTAAACCTTTGTGGGTTAAGGTGGGGTTTTCTACTTCTTTTCGGCTGCATTAGGTGTATCAACCATCTAAAGAGACATGCCAGTGGCACATGCCTGGGATTTCAATATTTTATTTTTTGTTTTAGAAAAGACAACTTATACTATAATATAAAAAGTGTTACAGAAAGGTAATTCCCCGAGACAGACAAAACAGAAAAGCTCGCATAATCACAGCTGTATAGACGAGTCTTCCATGGTCCAAGTTTGAGAATTATATCCTCCTATGATGCACACTGCCATCCTATGTTTACAGACCAGAAATAAAACAAAGTCCGCAAACCTAATGAATGTTATGAAACTGCACATTGCTGAAGAGCCTTTGAAATATTTGAAAAACAAAGTGCAATGCGTATACTGCTTTTTTAATGACAAACAAAATGCACCAAGTAAGAAACATTCCACCTAAGATATCTCTTGTTAAGAATCCAAGACCAAAACAAATAACAAAGTCTATAAGAACAAAGGAACCAAGTTTTGTTATTTAATAATAATTTTGTCAAAAAAGGTTAATAACGTGGGTACTGGGATGTACCCTTTTAATATTAGAAGAATTCATCTTGAAAGCTCAAAAATTCAACTTCAGGATACTTACACCCAACAAAAAAATATAATTTCAATGATCATCAAAACTGTGATATGATGGTGTGTGAGTAAAATATAATTTGATTTATGTAGGGTACAGTACGTTGCTCCTATAACGCTCTTGGCATTCCTTTCCAGAGTTGAATGCTCAAGTATGAATCAAACATTATCTCTTCTTTTGCAATGGAACTTTTTTCAAGTAATCACTGTTAGTAATAGACTTGCTGTATGGATTTCATATGAAATCAAATTTTATTGGTAAGTATTTTGGATACTACTGTTTAGAACGATGATGAAGGGTACAACACAGACCAATCCAGATAAATTATTCATAATGTTTACCTATGGAAATCTAATGAAATTGCTTTTTGGAACGTGTTCTCTATTTTATGAAGTTGCATCAATTCCATACAAAATGCAGGGCAAACATCAACATAGTAGGAAAATCTGGTCTCTGAGAGAATCTGGGGATTCGTTATCCAAAAGTAGCATGGTTCCTTTTTATGTTTGGATAAGACTAGAGAATGACTACCCTTGCTGCCTTAAGATCTCTTGTAGGGCCAACTGACATTGGGAAACCCCCCAAAAATTAGAAGTTAAAAAGGTTATAAACGTGGCTTGCATTACTGCCATATTGGTGCGATGACATAGTGACATCTATATAATAGGTGCATTTTGATGTGGTCAAATATGTGAATATTCAATACATCAATGGTGTGCACGTATTTCAAATCTCCTCCGCTGGGAAAAACTCTGCTTGCCCTAATAAAAGTTTTGCAGTGATGAGTTATAATTGAAGCTCAAACTTTTTATATGCAGAGCAAAAGACAAAACTATGGCTTTGTTGGCCATTATGACAACTCGTCACAATTAGAATAGGCATGGTTGATCTGCCAACAAGCACAATTTCTGACAATTTGACCCGGCTTTCCTGAAATTTGGCGGTTCCTCTGGTTTTTGACTTGTTTTTTTGAAGTAGGGTTTCTAGGGCCATCTTGAGTCAATAAGTGCAGTCTCTGACATCCTGTAGGCTTCTGTCGCCTCAAGAAAGGCCAAAGCTCTCACGGTTTGGCTAGAACCTGCAAATAAATGTTTTGGGAGTTTTTCAGGCTTTAAGAACATTTGCACCAGAGTGGTTGGAAGGTCCAGAATCTTGCCCTAGATTGCTTTTTGAATCATTGATAGTAATATATAGTAGAGTTATTTTTTTATAAATAATTATGTATAATCAAGTGAAACTTTTTTTTTTTAGGTTTTATATTTCTTTCTGTAATAGTAATGATCTGAACTTTGTGCTCTCTTTGGTGAGCAGCTTGTTTATATGGTGATTAATGTCTCCTATGGCTGTAATTTTTATATTTGTGAATGATCAATGAAGTAAATAAAAAACTTTAAACTTCATAATAAGATTAGAGAAGTCTTGCTTCTCTTTTCTATTATTGAGAAGCTGATATTTTTGAATGCTGGAATAAGGGATCAAACTTCTGGCAGATGGGAAGCTGCTCCAAAATAAGTGGATGGCCTTTGGGCTCCTTAGTGGTATGAAAGTGTTCATCACAAGTCCACAGGTTTCAAGTCTCTGCCATTATATCCAAAGGTGTTCATTTCTCATTCTTTTGTCTAATGATTTTGTTTAGTAGAGTTGATTTTTTAAGAATAGTTATGTACAATCACCTGTCACTTTTTTCAATGTTAAGATTAGAGAAGCGCTGGTTATGTTAAGGTTTAATTCTTCTGTCATAGTTATAGTAATCATCTGAACTTTGTACCCTCTTTTGGGTTTCTGAACAGCTTGTTTATATGGTGATTAATGCCTCCTATGGCTGTATTTTTTATATTCATTTTTTATGTAAATAAAAAAATTTAAACTTCATACTAAGTTTAGAGAACTCTTGCTTCTCTTTTGTAGTTTTGAGAAGTTGAATTTTTTGAATGCTGGAATAACGGATGAAACTTTTGGCAGATGGGAAGCTGGTCCTAAACAAGTGGATGGCCTACGGGCTGCTTGGTGGTACGAAAGTGTTCACAAGTCCACGGGTTTCAAGTCTCTGCCATTATATCCAAAGGTGTTCATTTCTCTTTCTTTAATCTAATGATTTTGTTAAAAGAGTTCCGCGAATCCTGATATATGTGCTTAGATATGGGTTCTTTGTTTTCTCTATTTCATTCTGAGGAAGATTTTTGAATTAGATTACATATTTCTTTAAGAAGTCACAGCCCGCTTGATTAGCCAATCCGGTAAGGAAAGAATCAGCATGGAACCTAAATGCAGATATCTCTTGCATTACATCCAACTTTTAATTAATATGTAGTCATGGATCACTACTTTTAGAAACGATTATATGACCATACTGTTTTGTTTCTTACAAATGTAACGGGAAATATATTAGTGCCCTCTAATGTCTAAAAGAACAGCTATGGGACTACAGTAAAAGAAAGTACAGACTTAAGGGAGTACAACATGCAAATTTAAGTATAGAGAGTAATTTGACAGTAAGACTTGTACTTATAGCACAATTCTTGAAATTGTAGTGACTAAGGCACAACTCTCTCCTTTTTTTATTCTGTTCCTCTTGTGGTGGGTACTTCGGTTTTCAGGCCCACATTGAATATTGAGGGTCTCAACTCAGAGATGGCCTGGTTATGAAGACTTAATTGATGTAAATAATTTGGAAATGAAATTCCATCCCACTTCCTGATGTTGGATATGTAGGAAGTTAGAAGAAGCAACTGGATGATTAAGTGGTGTGGAAAGATTGGAGGCAAGAACAAGCAAGGTTTTGGGTTGTGATGTTATTATATTGCGTTTGTGGTTTGGAATTTTATGTTTTAAGATGAAAACTTTTAGCTTGTCACTGTTTTCATCTGAGTCGTTTGTTTTCTGATTTTGAAATTTTATTGCATATTGCATGTTTATGTATTTAACAGATAAAATGGGACTCAAATATATTTTATTGCATATTGCATATTGCATGTTTATGTATTTAACAGACTAAAATGGGACTCAAAATTTCTTGAATTGTCTTTGTTTTAATACGTTTGCGACTGTTTTAATGATTTACTTTTTGGGAATTCAGCTGATTGAGCACAGTATTTGAGACTGCAGCGTGTGTTTGGCATTTGATCAGCCATTTCCATTTTTGGGAATTCAGCTGATTGAGCACAGTATTTGAGACTGCAGCGTGTGTTTGGCATTTGATCAGCCATTTCCATTTAAGCTTTATAATTTGTCGTAGCAATGCCTTCCCTTGTACAAAATCCTCAAGTGCCAAGTTCTACGGCCAGATTCCTTAGAAGGACCAACTCTTCCTGTTCCAGCTAATGAGAAGTTACTTGTTTGGGTTGGTGATGAGATTCTTCCTCATGAAAGTGCTCAGGTGACAGTGTATACCTTTTTCTCTGACAAGTGAGGTAAAATCTTGTCTAGAAATAGAATCTACCCTGATGGTTATCTTTGTTTTAAAATATTTAAGCATATAGTTTGAAATTTCATTCAGGGCAACGCTCAAATTGCTAATTTTTGCCTCCACTGTTTCAGAATGTTTCATATTTTCTTTTTTGTTTTATACCCAATAAAAGTTGGAACATATTTTTCTGCAAATAATCAAAGCAACCTGTCCTACTATGTAAGTCCAAATGCATCCATATTTTGTTTTACATGCCCTTCTTTAATGATATTTTTCAAAACCTTTTGTCATCTTCTCATACCAAAATAGAAGCCTCGAAAAATTTGGTGAGGTGTTTGTTTTATCAGGTATCTGTATTTGATTTGATTGTTCAAGGAAGTGATGGAGTTTGGGAAGGACTTTGTGTTTATAAATAGAAAGTTTTTAAACTGGATGATCATTTGCATAGATTTGTATTTTGCAGCTACCATGGTCCAATGAAATATCCTCTATATTTGAATAAGGCAACATCTGCTAATGTATCTAGATATTCAATGAAGTCAACAATTTTCTATTCATAACGTGTCTAATAATTTTTGGATTAGGCTATTACAAACTAGAAATGGAAGATGCCATTTGTGTGGCATGTGATGCAGGGGCTGTAACGTACAGGGGTTCTTATAGAAAGTCTGGCCAAAATGTCTTGCTTTAGAGTGCACAACAGATTCACACAACAAATGGGATTCTATTAATTTCCCAAGCCTTTACATATACTACAACAATGGTGCTTGACTAAGGAGCTTTTTAACCTTATATAAACCCTGGTGTATTCCCTTATGGACCTATCCTCAACTGGTTTTGCCTCATCTCGGATTTGACTTCTTTCTCTTGCTTTCTTGTATGGTCTTATCTTTCTGTCAGCTCTCTACTCAATATTTTTGTCCCTCCTCGAACTGTCTCTGACTTATGGTAAATTTTCAACTGGATTTGTTCCTGCTCTTCCAATTTGAAATTTGGCACACTAAATCTTTGAGCTACTGCAATGTCCATCTGTCTTCCCTTATGCCTTGTTAGGTCTAGGATTTGACTTGATAGAGGTCAATTAGCCGTTAGTTAGAAGCTTGTCGGACACCTCAACATGCAACTTTCATTCCTTTGAGTGACATGCATTCGTGGGCAATTGGCCTTCCTTACCCTTTTTGTCCCCTTCTAAAATGCTTTGTTTAGCCAAGCCATCTATGCAATCCCTTTGTGCATACTGATCTTAGATTCTACGCTCAATAATGTTGCACAATCAATGCGTTTACTGTTTCTGTGCAATACAATTTGTCTCACTCCTACCAAACTCTGTGCATTCTCCGTGTTTATCCGTTGTGCATTGGCCTTCGTCCATTTGATCCTCGTTTATGCGCCTATATTGCTTCTTCTGTGCACTCACAGTGCACAATTTATTATTGTGCAAAACATCCATACAATTCCATGCAATCACTTGCTACTGCATTAGGTCCTCCTTATTTCCTAGGTGCTTATTTAACCTCCATGCGCATCCATTCCTAGCCAAAATTGCAATGCAAGGTTGTGATGAACCTTGGATGCTCTTGCACCAGACATTCAAGTTAGTTAAAACTTGAGCTCCAACTCAAGTGGATGGAGTCACTGACAGAACGACCCTTTGGTCTATTGGAGCTGATAGTCCCGACTTCCTTATCCAGTGAGCATGCATTTGACTCCCACGCTTCTTCCTTCTTGTCACTTTTTTGTTGTGACTTCCTCGCAATGCCTTTCACATATATGCGGGCTTGGACCCATCATAGACCAACCACCTCCCCCAAGTATTTCTTTACCTTCACTTCTTTGCAAGTTTTGGCTCACCCTTGCCTGTACACTTCCTCCTAAAGCTTTTATGACTCATCCTTACCTATGCCCTTATCACCATAGGGCTCCACTCTTTTGCACATTATATTCCTTTGTGTACTCTTGCCCTTCCTATTTCTACAGGTTCTCTCTATCTTCCTTTGCCTTTTTGATCTCTACTAGGCCACAATCCTTTCTCCCTTTGACACCAGTTGTGTCGCAATCTGTCCTCCTCCGCCCAACTTCAATACCCATACCTTCCCATGACCAACGAATACCAGGTGGCAATTTGTTCATTTGCAAATCTCTTTTCTTCTTATGGCCCTACAACCATCTTTCCTCCCCTTGTGCTCTTTATCCTTGTCTTTTTCTACACGTACCTTTCCTGGTCTTCTTTTCTTGCTTCACATTTTTCTTCTTGTTACACATTTAAATATTTATTTCAGGGTCTTTGCTGCACCTACGGGCCTCGTCTTCCTAACTTCTTTTGGTAACTCCTCCTTGCACACACTTCAACTAGTGGTCTTCTCCTCACCTTTTCTTTTGAGACTCCTTTGTGCTCTCCTCGTTGTGTAATATTGCAGCCCTTTTCACTAGCTCCTCATCTCTCGTCTTCTATACAATCTTCACTTCCTTCCACAATTTCTCCTGACTGTAGCACTCACCATTGCTTACATGTTTTTCTGCCTTATTCCTTCGTGGATTTGTTCTCCTCTTGTGTCTTCCTCGTTGTGTAATGTCTCAATTGTCTTCTCTAGCCACTTCTTAATTGTCTTTAGGGATGACTTCACTTCCTTTTCTCCTTCTTAGAAGCTCCTTTTTCAGCACACTCTTCAACACCTAGTTGCACATGCTTGGATTTACGTAGCTGCATCCACTCCTGATTTGTCGCCTCCAACTACGATCTCAGGTCGTCCTCCTTGACCTTCAAATTTTCAACCTTTTCCTCTTCTGCCTTGGTCGCAAATACTTTAGCGCACTGTCATCAGGCTGAAGTGTACCCCTCGACTTTTTTTGTCTTGCATTGTCCTCTTCCTAGTTGCGCACTCTCGGTTGACTCCATCTTTTCCTCTTAGTCGTTCTTGAACTCTCGAGCTTGCCTTCTCCTCCTACTGCGGCTGCACAATATGTTGTTGCTTCACATTGTATTTTTCCTTTTTACCTTTTCCTCCTATGCACACCGCCATGTGGCTTCAATGCTCTGGCCTTTCTTCTTGCAATGGTAACATATGAAACCATCCTTCTACACTCTTACTGTGTTTTCCCTTCCATCATAGAGCATTTTTTGTTCATGTTGCCATGGCCTTCCCAATAAGACATGACAAGTGTTGATCGGTAGAATGTTGCACATAACGCGATCATTGAATTCCCTGATCTTCATCACCACCTCACATTTCTCCTGCACAATGCCTTCTTGGGCTTCTATAAGCCAGGTCACTTTGTACGGATTGGGATGTCTTTTGTGCTCCAATCCTAACTTCCACACCATCTCCTCTACCACTAGGTTGTCAGTGCTTCTGATATCCACCCCAAACAACATATTTCCTTGGATTTGGACCTTGTGCTGAATATTTGTCGCCTTTCCTCTTATGACTCTTTTTTTGCACTCTTTAGCACATTTCTCTCCTTCGAGTGCTCTCCACATTTTTGTGCCTTGTGCTTTCTTCCTTGCGCAGTTTGTGCACATTTACTTTTGTGCCTTTGCGTTCTTGGCACCTTGTGTGGAATATTTGTCGCCTTTCCTCTTGCGACTCTTTCTTTGCACTCTTTAGCACCTTTCTCTCCTTCGAGTGATCTCCACAATTTTGTGCCTTGCACTTTCTTCCTTGCGTAGTTTGTGCACATTTACTTTTGTGCCTTTGCATTCTAGGGAATTTGTCTACTCGAAGCCCTCGTATCTATAGGTATTATAGTTCCCTGTGAAATCTGTGCATTGGTCTCTTCACACCAATAGACTCCTTTGCTCCTACATTTGTTGTGCAATCTTCTCTATTGTGCCATCAACTCCATGTTGAGTCTCCTTCTCTTCTCCTGTGCACTATCTCTCCTGTATCAAACATCCTAGAAGAGCATGGAACCTCTACCTCTGATATTTATTCCTTCTAAGATATGGTCCTTGGATGTCATGCCTCTTTGGCATGCATGGTTCCTCCTTCATCAACTCTCTGAGCCCTTTGAGCCTCGATACTTCTTCTATGGTCTTCTTCTACAACTTTCAAACCGATCTTTACACCTTTAACTTCACTTATGGTCTTCTTCTACAACTTTCAGACCGATCTTTACACCTTTAACTTCACTTATGATTTCCTTCGGCATTTCTACTACTGTTGTGTTTACTACACCTCCTGAACCAACTCGTCTTAGCGCCATCCTTTCTTTTGTGCTTCATAACACGACTCCCCTTGTCACTATACTCTTAAAGGTTCTTAGTTCACGTTGTTTGATGTTCTCTACCCACTTTCCTCATAGTGGAGAACATCAATCCACTAGTTGCTTTACGTTTGACGTTCTGTTAGCTTTCTCTCCCAAATCCCTCAACTCCTCCTAGAGTTGTTTCATTGCTCTTATACGAGATGATGCAAGGGTTGTAACAGACTTTCCTCTTAGAGGTTCTTAGTTCACACTATTTGATGTTCTCTACCCACTTTCCTCATAGTGGAGAACATCAATCCACTAGTTGCCTTACGTTCTACGTTCTATTAGCTCTCTCTCAAATCCCTTAACTCTCCCAGATTTGTTTCATTGTTGTGATACCAGATGATGTAGGTGTCGTAACGGACATGATTTCCTATGGGAACACCTAACCACAACTACTTTCTTCAAAGTGCACAATTGATTCACACAAAAAATGGGATTCTCTTGATTTCCCAAGCGTTTATGACATCTATAATAACGGTGCTCGACTAAGGAGATTACTAACCTTATATAAACCCTAGTGTATTCCCCTAATGGACCCGTCCTTGATTGGTTTTGCATCAACTCAACTTTGGCTTCTTTACCTCGCCTTCCCGTATGGTCTTATCTTTCTATCAACTCTATACCCAATAACTTTGTCCTTGCTCATTTTATCTCTAATTGGATGGTAAATTTTCAATGGGCTCTGTTCCCACTCTTCCAATTTGAATTCAGGCCCATTAAATCTCTGAGTTACTGCGCCATCCATCCTTTTTTCCTTCTTCCTCGTTAGATTTGGGATTTTATTTACTAGAGAGCAAACGGTCGTTAGTTAGAAGCTTGTCGGATTCCTCATCAAGCAAATTTCACTCCCTTAAGTGACATGCGTCCGTGGGTAGTTGGCCTTCCTTACACTTTTTGTCGCTTTCTAACATGCTTTGTTTAGCCAAGCCACCCACACAATCCCTTTGCACACACCGGTCCTATATTTTGCGCTCAGTAATGTTACGCAATCATTGCACTTATTGTTTCTGCACAATACACCTCACCTCACTCCTACCAAATTCTGTGCATATCCCTTGCGCCCTTGTCCACATGCAATCCATCTAATTCTCCTTAATGTCCCTATACATCCTCTTTTGTGCACTCACTGCACACTACTTATTATTGCGCAAACCATCCATGTAATTCCGTGCAATTGCCTGCTACTGCTCTAGGTCTTCCTTATTCCATAGGTGCTTATTTAACCTCCATGTGCACTAATTCGTTGGCCAAAATTGTGATGCAAGATTGTGTTGAACCTTGGATGCTACTGCATCAACATGTTATAACAAATTTATATTGAATAAAGAGATGAGTTTACCAAGAATTTTCAATTCCATGTCAATGTAATTATAAGGTAGACACTAGTTCTTTTGACCAAGTTATTTCATTCCGTAAAATCTATGGCATTCGTAAATGTCTTTGATTGTGGTAAAGAACGTATGTAACTTATCTATTACTTAGGGAAATGAGTTCCCATTGTATGACATGTAGATGTTTCAGAATGCCATAATTTTCCTGCACCCTGTGCTTGAGCTTTTGATGCTACATTTGCAAATAAAAAGAGTAATTTTCATGACAGTTCATTTCAAATGGAATGCAAAATAAAGCTCACATTAGGCTCACTTTGACACATGGAGAAAGGCGATTTGGATATTCTTTATATTGAAATTCACTAAGAATGCGAAACTAAAAATTCAGAAACTACTTGAAAACATCCTCATGGTTTTGAGTATTGTTGAGCGATGTTAGACCATTTGGTTTTTGACCCTTGAATTTCTTTAACTTTTTTCCTACGGGATGTCAAATCCCTATCACTTCAAAAACGGGCCCAACATTCAATATGTATGGATGCATTTTGGATGTTACTGATTTTTGAGCATATATACTACTCATTTTTCAACCTATGGAGGATTGCGGGTTTTATTTTAAAGTGTATATTCATCTAGGTGTAAATTGCACCATCATGGTCACATGAGATGAATAATAGATGAACTCTGGAGAGAATTCCATGAATATCTGGAGCCCATTTTGGAAATGGAAAGGGTAAAAGGAAAATCAACATGTGCACATCAATACCTTTCTAGACACCAATGCCAACTCTAAAAGCGTAAATCAGCCAAACATAAGCAAAGGGGAAACGATAAGCACACATGTCAACATAAACACATATTCTCTGCTTCCAATTTGATTTGTTAACAAGTCTTAAAAATGTAAAAAACATTGTATCTGCTATCCTCTATTTTTAGTATTTTAGTTTTAAGGATTTAGGAATGGTATCATACTCATTTTTTTGTGTGTAAGTATAGTTATACATGAGTTTTACTTGTATGCTAACTCATGAATCCAAAATTTTAAAATGGCGATGTTGAGTATGAAGCCATAGTTGCTCCCATTTCTTTTCACTTTTCTAAAGCCTAAAACCATATACCAATCAATCTATTAAAAGAAATATCATGGTATAGGTGAAGTGAACGAATATTATTTATCTTACTAATGCAAGTTAGCACACCATTACATAGGGTTTTGCGATGAGATTCTTTACAATGGTCCATATGTGAGCCAATGCCGATACTCATACTCCTTTGTATACTTCCACATACTCATACACCTTTGTGTACTTCCGCAACTTTGGAGTTAGTTTGTAGTTACAAGCTACTTAATTTACCATTTAATTAATCACTAAATTGTTTAAGATTTACATAACACATTAGATGTAGCTTATTACTGGATAACAATGCCCTCAGCCTTATTGAAAAAAATGAGCTTTTTCAAATGATCAATCACATGGGTGTCTATATGGATAATATATTTGTGTTTGAGCTATGTGGATATGTACTGGAAGAAAACTCACTTGATCTAGGAGGAGAATAGTTAATAGGAGTTTCTTGGTATATCCTTATTATTAAATGTTATAGGCTTAAGAAAAATGAAATGGAAATTCAAAACTCAATAACTTTTAAAATGGATTGTTGAGTCACTTGGACCCTTGTTTTATGTATTACAGAATTACTATTATTTTTAGTGTTGTAGTTAAGACTGTTTGAAATTTCAAGAGTTAATTTGGGTCTTTAGATAAAAAGTGCTGGTTTTTGAATAACATTGTCCCTATAACTGCAATTGATGTTTTCTAGACTTCATAAGAGACATTCTTTTATTTTTCCTTGAATTTGAATATGTATGTTTATTCCACGTAGTATAGGCATGACAATTTTTTCCCCCATGAAATTGAATATGCATGATTATTGCACTTATGCTAATATACTAGATCGGTTTCTTATTCCTTTTGCAGATCTAAAGGTTGGCTTAGATTCTTCCTTGTGCCACATAATAATTAATTGTGTAGCATTCAAGAGAGAAGGGGGAGCCTTTGAATTTAAGAAGGGATATATAGGGTCATATAAACAAAAAGTATGGGCAGCCTTTGAATTTAAGAAGGGATATATAGGGTCATATAAACAAAAAGTATTTGCAACCTTTGAATTTAAGAAGGGATATATAGGGCCATATAAACAAAAAGTATGGGCAACCTTTGAATTTAATAAGGGTATGTAGGGTCATATAAACAAAAATTATGGGTAGCCTTTGAATTTAATAAGGGATATGGGCAACCTTTGAATTTAAGAAGGGATGTATATGGTCATATAAACAAAAAATATCCTTTTAATGGGTAGCCTCTGGATTTAAGAAGGGATATATAGGGTCATTTAAATAAAAAGTATGGGCAGCCTTTGAATTTAAGAAGGGATGTATAGAGTCATATAAACAAAAAATATCCTTTTAATGGGTAGCCTTTGAATTTAAGAAGGGATGTATAGGGTCATATAAACACAAACTATTCTTTTAATGGGTAGCCTTTGAATTTAAGAAGGGATATATAGGGTCATATAAACAAAATATATCTTTTTAATGGGCAACCTTTGAATTTAAGAAGGGATGTATAGGGTCATATAAACAAAACTATTCTTTTAATGGGCAACCTTTGAATTTAAGAAGGGATGTATAGGGTCATATACACAAAAAGTATTCTTTTAATGGGTAGTTTTTGAATTTAAGAAGGGATGTATAGGGTCATATACACAAAAAGTATGGGCAGCCTTGAATTTAAGAAGGGATGTATAGGGTCATATAAACAAAAAGTACGAGCAACCTTTGAATTTAAGAAGGGATGTATAGGGTCATATATACAAAAAATATTCTTTTAATGGGCAGTTTTTGAATTTAAGAAAGGATGTATATGGTCATATACACAAAAAGTATTCTTTAAATGGGTAGTTTTTGAATTTAAGAAGGGATGTATAGGGTCATATAAACAAAAAAATATCATTTTAATGGACAACCTTTGAATTTAAGAAGGGATATATAGGGTCATATAAACAAAAAGTATGGGCAACCTTTAAATTTAAGAAGGTATATATAGGGTCATATAAATGAAAAGTGTGGGCAACCTTTTATTTTAAGAAGGGATATATAGGGTCATATAAACAAAAAGTTTTGGCAACCTTTGAATTTAAGAAGAGATGTATAGGGTCATATAAACAAAGAGTATCCTTTTAATGATGCAAGATCAAAATTGTTAAGGGTATCTTATAACTTGGATGAAAGAAAACCAATAAGGTTGACAAGTTTACAGGGGACATAATACTATTATATTTTGACGTATTTGTGGAGGGTGATCTGAGGCATCAACTTGGTGGATGTATGCAGGAGATTGTAAAGTTGTTGAAGGAATTGAAGCATCGCATGCTATTAATAATGGAGAGAGTTCTGCAATAGTTGGTCAAACATTAGAGATCAGGGTACCAATTGAACATGTTACTACTACCAATCATCAGGTATTTCAAAGTTACACCATAAAAAAACGAAATTTATTTTCAATTTAACATTTTCCACGATTATCTTCACAAACATACACTTCTATCTATATCCAACGCTGTTACATAGACAATTCAACCAAACTGTTTGCTTAATTTTGCATGTGAAAATCTCATTTTCTCTTTCTTTTTAGTTTCAAATTCAAGTTAGAGATCTGTTAGTGCCTTTGCTATACATTCTAACTTGATTTGCCTCCTTAATTTGCTTGTAATTTTTCATATACTCTTTGGAGATTAGGTCCTGCTGAGTCACACAACCTCTAAAAACATCGAGTTTGTATGTATTTAACTCTATTGTTCAAAGGAAGCCAATTGTGCAGAACAAATATTAACACTGATGACTCAGATCTTGTTGCAGGTAATCATTGGTACCGATCATCTTTTCTTCATTTATCATTAAATTTCATTTCAAGTTTTGTCATGTGTGCTTTTGTGGTTCGGGATATTATTCTTTATGTCAATGTAACCATGAAGAGAGTTTGAACCAAGTTTTGACCCTACAAATAGGTCAGATACTATTCGTTGCATGTGGTTACAGCCATAATGCATTTTAGAACTCATGCATTAAGCTAATGTCACTTTTGATGAAATTAAAGCACATCATTTTCTCTCTTATGAACATTCTAATTAGAATTATTTATGTTGTGATCCCAGTTTGGGACGTAATGTTTTCTTTGTTATTCTATCTTTTGCTTCTAGCATATTGAAGATCTGTAGCAACTTGTTACAGGAACATTATAACTTTTTAGTCTTATATTTGGTATTTTGACTCTTCTTTAATTGAATTGTGTGTTGTAATTATACATATTGGATGCTACCGACTAATGGGTATCAACATTTCACCGGCCATCCATGAAGCTCCCCCTTTAGCATATTTGCACTATTTTATAGTACAATCCTCCTCTTTAGCCTATTTCAATGGTTTCATAGAAAAACAATAATGCAAAAATTGAGGGCAACCATATAATAGAGTTGGTGACCTCGATCAAGTGTTGAAAGAAGCTTTCATCGGTAAATTCCTTGGAGGAGGTTAATTAAATTAGGGGCTTTAGCACATTAAGTATATATGGTCTCTCCTAATGAAGGGCCTTTAGGCACTTCCCCCACGACCTACTATATATAGCTTTAGGAGTGAGCAATAGTGAATTAATCAACTGATAGGTGGAGGGTGACTATCTATAATCGAGTCGGGGTTAGTAATAGAAGAATTGATAGGTTGAGGGGGGATAAATATAGTCACACACTTGTTCTTCATCAAAAAAGGAAGTGAAGGGACTTGTGCCGATGTTGGGGGCATTTATGCTCTTGCTCAATAATTTGAGGGCCTCCCTAGACATAAGATGGCTTAAACTCTTGCATCTAGATCTAGTGGGCTCAAGGGCCTATAGGGCCTTTGGGGCACTCCCTCCCTCCCTCAACCTACCTAGTTGTAAGAGTGGAAGAGGGGAGGGTCTACTCTTGACTGATAAAAGGAGGTTGAGGGGTTGCCCCTTATCCCTCTAGATAGACTTATATATGGATATATAAGAGTAGGATTAGGTGAGGGTGGGGAGACTTACCCCCTCCTACATCAAATTAGGAGAGGAATACCCTCTTTTTCCTTGGCTTCTTCAAGCTCCTTTCATCGGTTGAGAACCTGAAAACAATTCACTTACGTTAGAAAAGAAATTCCAAGGACTTGTTCCGATGTTAGGGATTTTATGTTCTTGATCAATACATTTAGGGCCTCTCACAATGTAGGATTGATCGATTGTCGTGGTCTAGGGTTGGTAGGATCGAAGGCCTTTAGGCACCTCCTCCCTCCCATGACATAGGAAGGGGAGGGGAGGATACTCTCTTGATTGATGAATGGTGGTCGAGGGGAAACCCTCATTCCCCTTCAAATAGAGGTATAAAAATTTATAAGGGTAAGGTCGACAAAGGAAGTTGTGAGCCTAATAGACCTCCACCTAGAGGTCAAGCGAATAAATTCTTTAATACATTTTTTGGGTGTGAGGGCCCTTATCCATATACAAGGCACTCATCAACTCATTTACATCTATCTATAGGGCAAGGGGCATCTTATCTATAGCAATTCTTTTGACCTAGCATTGTGAAGGATTATCTATAGTAGGTTTGCACGATGAAGGGCACCCCCTACCGTTGTTTATCTATCTAGAGGGGGGAAGAAGGTGAGGGAGAATCTTAGCCTTCTTGATCCCATCCCTAAATTAGAGGTATTTGAGTGAACAAACGACCTTCCATCAACACAAGAGCATAAAGAGTCCCCACTCTTTTGTCGCGGGAGACCTTCCTCCTCTCCTACTCCCTCTTGATATAGTGATAAATATATAAGGTAGGGCAAGGTAGGCTAGGGTGGAGAAGGCATGGGAGAACCTCAACCTCCTTGACACCAACCCTAGAGTAGATGAGGTCGAGTGCACAAATGATCTTTCATCGGTAGAAGAGCATAAAGAGTCCTCGCCTTTTGTCGCGGGAGACCCCGCCCCTCTCCTCCTACTCCATCTCCATATAGATATAAATATATAAGGTAGAGAAAGGTAATTTAGGGACAAGGCTTGACTAGTGAAGCAAATCATAAAATATGTGGGAGCCTGCTAACCCAACCCCGATTAAAAATTATAGTCAACCATAGCCCGCACTTAACCCACAGTATTATTGGTAGCTATAGTTATATATAGGCAATCGATCAATAGATCAAGGGAGGTTATGAGAGGGAGGAAGGCTTGACCAACAAGAGAGCTCTCAATCAATAGTTTGAGGGAAAGGAAGTTTATGGAGGTTCTCTCCCATTTATCGAACATTTTACTACACTCACACCTGAATCTATCAATCAAAGCATATATATCATTTATCTACGAAATGTTGTTGCATGATCGTAGTCTCCTCTTGTGTGTTAGTCAAAGTTGCAATACTCACATTGAACTCTTGGACATGCTTGAAAACATTGAAATGATCTTATTTTTGAAATAATTTGCAAATCTCCATCTCCATTAGGAATAAAATGGAATTTTTCCGCATCCAGACTAAAGTTGGTTTTCTGACATGAATGTTGAACTATTTTTCAAGAAATTATGCATCATATGCCCTTAGAGAGTGCTTCCTCATAAGGAATAAAACATCATATGCCTACTTCATCATGCTATTCACATTTTCCCCAATGGATTGGCCTATTCTTGTGAGCATTTGCCCCAATCTTCTTGCACAACTATTTGACTATGTGTAATAGCCAATTCTCCATTAAAAATGCCTTTGGAACTACTAGAATTTCACACGATCTAGAACTTATGTGATGTTGGCATGATTTTTTGTTGGTTACTAAGATTGATGTAATGTATGTTTGTAATGAAAAGGGAGTCTATTAGGTGTGATGAACATAAGTTAGCTTCCATATCTACTATATCATGAGTGAGAATTATTATCTGCTTTTCCTCAAATTGAATAATCAAATAAAGCATGCAACCTAAATGACTCATGGCAAACCTTAATTAAAAAGGCCTTTATGCCCCAATCAAAAGGCTTATATATTATACCATTAAGGTAAGGATGAGTTACAGAGTGGAGAATTACTTTGTTTCCGCTCATTAGATGGAATCACTAATAGTGTGACAATGACTATCTATAATTGGTACTCAATTGTCATTTATGCATGCAACTGATAAAAGGTACTTGACCGTTTGCCTCTAGGGGTTTGGGGATGAGGGTGACTATATATAGTTTGCACTTGGAGCTCGATTTCCCCCCATCGAATATAGTAGGTCTTATGTACAGATCATATGAGAGCCTTCAGTTACCTAATGATGTACCATATATAATCTTTGACCAATGAGTGAATTCTACAAGAATTCTATAATCTTTGGTCAAAGGCTCCCAACGAAGGGCCTTTGCGATTGTAGGGTTTTTAGGAGCTCATGTCGACAACATGCATTTATGTTGACTTTTAGGCACTCCCATGATGAAGGATGGGGTGGCCGATGGCTATATATAGTTGTTTCATGTTCATATCTCATATATAGATATATACAAAGGTAAGGACACTGATGAGAGTTTTTATAATTATCATATGCTCAGGACACCAATTTTTAGATGCTAGTATTGTCGGCTTAACACTCTCCTTACGTCGGAGAGGGAGAAATGAAGGAGGGCCCGATGTCGATGGGATTGTCTATAGTTCATGCCCAAGGGGTCAAAAATTGTATGCTATGTTAGTTGAGTTAGCACTCCCTTGAAGTAGGAAGGGGAGGGACTAAGGATAATCTCATTTCGATGAGGGTGGCCATGTTATATATAATCCAACTGGGCCCATATTTCATATATATATATATATATATGGGAAAGGGGAGGATTGATGAATCCATTTATATGATATCCTTAGGAGGTTAAGGGAGAAAGAGATACTTAAAATAAGACTCGGTGCCTTCATTCATAAAGAATGGTTGGCTATAAATAGTCTAGTCAGGCCCATATCCCATGTATATGGAGGGGAGGGAAGGGTAGCAGAAGGGAGAATGTTGATGATATATGCTCATACTCAATATTTTGAGGGGGAGGGAAATTATAGCTAATGTCGCTATATATAGTCATAACTCTTAACAACTTATTATATATAGATGGGGGAGGATTAATATATCTATATTTATATCTAATCAAACCTAAAGAAATGATATATGTAGGTGGGTCCTAATGATCTACTATAGAGAATAGGGAGTATAACTCTTGATTAATGAGAGAGAATTCTATAAGTAGGAGACCTTCCACCCACCCCCATATTGATTGGGGGGTTGAGGAGTTGGATGGTCTTGATTGATAGATTGAGGGAAACTAGGCTATATATAGTGCACTCGTTTGACAACTTATTATATATATAGATAGGGCAACGCATAAAATTTATGGCAACTTGTCATCCTAAACCCAACTATATATAACCATAACGACAACTTTGTCCTCTATCTATATGGTGGTGGGTTATTAAGATTGGGTGGGGATGCATCTTCTACCTTGAGAGCCCCCTATATATTGATATCATCATAGGCCCGCCCCTCCATCGAGAAAAGATGACATAAAGGAGTGAATTCCCTCCTATCGTAGGTTGGATGGATGACACTAGATATTAGATAGGTCAGGTGTTTGCTTAGGAAAGGATCCCGATGGTGATTTAACGTAAATGGTTAATATCATAGGGGGTAGTAACCGATGGTATATTATCCTAATCAATTAGTTTCCAAGGCTAATTGCAATAATATCAGGAATAATCATTAGACAAAGCTAAACAATGATAGACAATGAAACAAAGCACTAACAATGAGGGAGGAGGAGAGGACTTAGCTGATATCCTAGACTGTATGCTGATTGGGCTGGTCTAATGACTGGAGAATGTTGATGATATATGTCCATTCTCAATAGTTTGAGGGGGAGGGCAATTATAGCTAATGTAGCTATATATAGTCAATACTCTTAACAACTTACTATATATAGATGGGGGAGGATGAATATATCTGTATTATATCTAATCAAACCGTAAAGAAATGATTATGTAGGTGGGTCCTAATGATCTACTATAGAGAATAGGGAGTATAACTCTGATTAATGAGAGAGAATTCTATAAGTAGGAGACTTCCACCCACCCCCATATGATTGGGGGTTGAGGAGTTGGATGGTCTTGATTGATAGATTGAGGGAAACTGGCCTATATATAGTGCACTCGTTTGACAACTTATTATATATATAGATAGGGCAACGCATAAAATTTATGGCAAACTTGTCATCCTAAACCCAACTATATATAACCATAACGAAAACTTTGTCCTCTATATCTATAGGTGGTGGGTTATTAAGATTGGGTGGGGAGGCATACTTCTACCTTGAGAAGCCCCCTATATATTGATATCATCATAGGCCCCGCCCCCTCCATCGAGAAAATGCGACATATAAAAGGAGTGAATTCCCTCCCTATCGTACGGTTGGATGGGATGACACTAGATATTAGATAGGTCAGGTGTTTGCTTAGGAAAGGATCCCGATGGTGATTTAACGTAAATGGTTAATATCATAGGGGGTAGTAACCGATGGTATATTATCCTAATCAATTAGTTTCCAAGGCTAATTGCAATAATATCAGGAATAATCATTAGACAAAGCTAAACAATGATAGACAATGAAACAAAGCACTAACAATGAGGAGGAGGAGAGGACTTAGCTGATATCCTAGACTGTATGCTGATTTGGGCTGGTCTAATGACTGGAGAATGTTGATGATATATGTCCATTCTCAATAGTTTGAGGGGGAGGGCAATTATAGCTAATGTAGCTATATATAGTCATAACTCTTAACAACTTACTATATATAGATGGGGGAGGATGAATATATCTGTATTTATATCTAGTCAAACCTAAAGAAAATATATATATAGTTGGGTCCTAATGACCTACTATAGAGAATAGGGAGTATAACTCTTGATGAATGAGAGAGAATTTTGTATGTAGGTGACCTTCAACCCACCCCCATATTGATTGGGGGGTTGAGGAGTTGGATGGTCTTGATTGATAGATTGAGGGAAAGTAGGCTATATATAGTGCACTTGTTTGACAACGTATTATATATATATGGATAGGTAAACGCATAAAAGTTTTGGGAACTTGCCAACCTAAACCTAAATATATATAACCATAATGACAACTTTGTCCTCTATCTATATGGTGGTGCGTCATTAAGATTGAGTGGGGATGCACCTTCTACCTTTAAAGCCCCCTATATATTGATATCATTATAGGCCTGCCCCTCCATTGAGAAAAGAGGACATAGAGGAGTGATTTCCCTCCTATCGTAGGTTGGATGGATGACACTAGATATTAGATAGGTCAGGTGTTTAATTGGGAAAGGAGCCCGAGGGTGATTTAACCTAAATGGTTAATATCTTAGGGGGTAGTAACCGATGGTAGATTATCCTAATCAATTAGTTTCCAAGGATAATTGCAATAATATCATAAATAATCATTAAACAAAGCTAAACAATGATAGAAAAAGAAACAAAGCACTAGCAATGAGGAGGAGAAGAAGACTTAGCTGACTATTTGGGCTATATGTTGATTTGGGATGGTCTGATGACTGGAAAAGTATGTAAATGATTTGACAGAGCCTTGCTACTGAAACTGTGACCTGAATAGTTGCATGGCCCAAAGCATATGGTATGGCCCAAAGCATACCCAAATTATGGCCCTTTATATACGCTTTGATCCCTCTATACTTTCAGCCTCTACAACTTTATGTTCCTGTTCTCTTCCTGTCTAGAATACAGACGTTCGATATTCTATGATGCTTGCCATGTAACATATTCAATCTTCAAAACCCTAGATGGTGAGAGAGTCCTGCAAAACAAACGTTAGGTGGGTTGTGGGCACCCTTGTGCACCGTTGACATCACCACTACTCCAAAGAGGGCATAAATTGCACGTTGTTCTTGCTTAGCATGTATATCTAGAATGTATGCAATAAAATTGATAACCATGACCTTGTAACAATGGGATTGTACTTAATACTTTCCCTAGCTTGACTTTACTTTGGTAATGTACCTTTTGTACTTACAGTTATGAGTTGATGACTGCCCTACAATGAGTATAAAGAGCATGCGGAAGTCAAGGGAGTCTTCGAGTAACTTTGCTTGTGATTGCTCTTAGTATTTGCTTATTAGGATGTTAGGTGCCAAGTAGAATGAATGCCCCCTCTCAATGGGGGATAAATAACTTGCTTATATGTGTTCCAGATCTAGAAAACTTGGGAAAGTACGACTAGAAGCATACGAAAGGGATTGAAATTAAAAAAAGTTATGTTAGTGGAATAGGGACCAAAGTGGCCGGGTTGGCCCATATTTTATGGGCGCTGTGGTCCTCCCTATTTGTTATGGCCTTGAATGCATGTACGGGTTATTTGGGAATTGGAATTGCAATGTGCGAGGGCATAACCTAATTTGATGGATTAATACGACCATTATACAAACAAATAGGTTGTGTATGAGAGAAAGAATGAATGAGATATAGCTCGGGATAGGAGGCCAAATTGAGCAAGTGTGAGCTAGTGCAAACGTGTTGTTGCAAGACATGAATTACCAAAATGAGTGTTTACAGAGGGCATGGATAAACTAATGGTGGTTGAGGAGGAGGAGGAGGGGGAGGGATTTAATCAACAAATGACATTTATACAACGAGGTAGTTGTGGAATGATTGCAGCAAACCCCTTTCCCTATTGATCAAGGTCATCCTAATCCTTGTTACAATTTTCTATATGTTACAATTACAAGCAAAATTGTGACTGCAATTATGTTATATACTTTATACTTGGTACATGAACATTAGGAGAAGGTTCCTTTGATGTATCGATCTAGTGTTGACTATATAGTTCTATATGAGATACCTTTGATTGATGCAAGGGCATCAACTGAGAAGGTTTCAATTGTTGCTTGCCATTGAATCTTGTGGGCCCATTGATTGATGAAGGAACATGAAATCATTTTCTTTTGATAGCGGAATGGAAAATGATTTTGGAGAAATAAATTAGATAAAGAAGTTGAGTTGTGCGGGTTGTTCCAACCATTATAGGGGATTCCACGAACCAAATGGGAATGAATACGATACATCAAAGTCAAAATCAAGCTCCATAGTTGAATGTTGAACCAATTCATTTTGACTTGATCAAAATGGTACGAAATTCACAAGATGGGGAAACAATAGAAACCACACCTACGTCTAAGAACATGGTGACCTACTAATTGCAAAAGTGGGATTCCAACCGAGTAATAAGTACTTATAGGATAAGTTGAGTTGTGCGGGTTGTTCCAACCATTATAGGGGATTCCAAGAACCAAATGGGAATGATTACGATACATCAAAGTCAAAATCAAGCTCCATAGTTGAATGTTGAACCAATTCATTTTGACTTGATCAAAATGGTACGAAATTCACAAGATGGGGAAACAATAGAAACCACACCTACGTCTAAGAACATGGTGACCTACCAATTGCAAAAGTGGGATTCCAACCGAGTAATAAGTACTTATAGGATATGATTCAAGTGTACCATCCTCTTTTTTATTCCTAAAGAGAGGCTCAAGGGGAAGAGAGATTGGAGAAATTTGAGTTGGACTTGAAATAGAACGACATGAAAAGTCTTTATTAGAACCCATGATGGAGGGTGTGAAAGTGATATACAAGAGAAATGGAGAACTCATGATTAGTGTCGGTAAATGGAGTAGAATCTATATATGGAATTGTCCAATAAAGTGTCACCTCATTTCCTTATTTTTGGAGTTTGCAACCCACAAAGGGTGAGACTCGATCATGGCTTTTAATTGAGATGTTCACAATTGGAATAGGGAGGAAACTTCACCATTGTAAGAGGAAGGAAATATCACCATTAAAAGGAGGAGGTAGTGAATGGAATTCCTACTATCAATCATCCAATTGTTCCCATTGTTGATTATATATGTTATATGAACTATATACTATACATAATATGAATGTTTGATTTGGACCGAGACTTCTAAAAGAATATTCTCCTTTTGCCTCCTCTCATAATGATTGAGGCTGCCCTCCCCCTCCTCATACTCATTAGTGGAGGAGGGAGGAGGAGCTACTGTTGGAAGAGAGAGGCAACAAACTAAAATTATTATCGTTAGTTATTAGATTTTTCCTATTATTGATTAAATATACTTAATACAAATTATATATTATACATTATACAAATGCTTAATCGAGACTCGAGCCATTCCAAGGAATCTTCTCCCTTAGCCTCATGTCTCATTGGTCAAGGCCCTCCCCCTCCTCATTCTCCTCAACCCTAACCCTAGAGGTAGAGGTAGTCAAGAGCATAAATGAAATTCCCTTACATTGTATGATTACTGACTCTAATTAGATCTATTGATTGAGACCCTCCCCTCCCTTATCTCTAATCCCCCCAACGCCCTAATCAATAGGTGGGTGAGTAGGCTATCACCCATGTATAGAATTCTCTCTCATTGATTGAGAGATCTGCTCTCTATTCTCTATAGTAAGTTGTTGGGGACCAATTATATATTTGCTCTCTATCTTTTCTTTAGGCTTGACTATTTATATGCCTAGCTGCCCTCCCCTTGACTTCCTTTCATCTCATTGACATCGAATTCCTTTCATCTCATTGACATGAGGTTGAATATTTATTGTTGTTTATGTGAAGGTCCTAAACCGACTATAGATAGTCACCCACTCTACCCCTAACCCTAGAGGTGGACAACCAAGTGAGACGATCACCTATGTATAGAATTCTCTCTCACTATGCTCTATATTCTCTATAGTAAGTTGTTGGGGCCCAACTATATATTCATCCTTTATTTAGGATTGACTATTTATATGCCTAGCTTCCCTCCCCTCAACTCCCTTTCATGTCATCGACACGAGGGTGACTATTTATTGTTTATATCAAGGTACTAAACCGTCTATAGATAGTCACCCACTCTACCCCCAACCCTAGAGGTGAACAACTGAGTGTATAAGTGACATGAAGTCGTCTTGACCTAAAGGTCGAGGTCGGAAGGTTCTCTATCCTTGTCCTTAGCTGATTCCTCAACCTTGTTGAGTCAAGTATGGTCCTTCTCAGCCAACTCATTTACATATATATATATATATATATATATATATATATATATATCTAGATTATATATATATATATATATATATATATATATATATATATATATATATATATATATATATATATATATAAAATCTAGATATATAGATACTAAATGGTGGCATTCATCATCCATTTATATCTATTATGTATGTTATATCACTCATCTCATTGGTTGCATCATGTATATAATCTATAATCTATAATCAATGGACATCTTGATCCTCCTTTTGTTAATGTGAGAGAGAAGCTCAACCTTCTTAACCAAAAGGTCAAGCACATAAATGATTTTTTGTCGGTGCGAGGGATTTTTAGCTCAAGGGTTCTTAGGCACTCACATGACAAAGGACGGAGAGGGTGAACCTCAATATATTGTTTTGGGTGTTGGGCATAAATGCACTTGGTTATCTATATTGGCCCTCGACCTCCTTGATCCCAACAATAGAGTAAATGCAGCCGATCACATAAGTGACCTTTTGTCAACACAAGTTCCTTTAAGAATTCACACAACAAAGGAGTTCAAGGGACTACCTTGATACGAGGGAAATCCTTGGCCTCCCATTAGGTCTCAATATGTCCTTTCTTTAGGCATGTCTATATATAGCCTAGTCGTTGTCCTTCCCAACCTCCTTTCGTCTTGTTGGTGAAAGGCCGATCATCTATAATAGTCTATATCAGGGGCCTAAACCCATGACTTGACATTGGCATGACCTAAAGGTTGAGGTTGAGTGGTTTGTTATCATTGTTTTCTGTGAATTCCTTGACCTCATCGAGATATGGGTGGTCCATCCTAGTAAACTCAAGTTATGTATATAAAATCTTGATCTATAGATTATAGATGGTGGAATCCATTATCTATTTTTTAAATATATGTATATTTTGTACGTGGCATTAGTCATTTCATCAATTGTTCACATATATAATCTATAATTAATCAACTTCTTGAGCGCCTTTTTATGGGCATGAGGGAGAACATCAACCTCCTCAACTTCAAGGTTGAGTGCATAAACGACCTTTTGTCGACAGTTGTATCACATACATAATTTATAATCAACTGACTTCCTCAACCTCATTTTGGTGGTGTGAGGGAAAACCTCGGCCTAGTGGCGCATAAATGACCTTTGTCAAGTAAAGGACTTTAGATGGTCTGTAGGACAACAAAGGAGATCCTTGAAGTGCAAGGGAAATCCTTGTCCTTCCACTGGTAAATATCTCTACTCTTTACTCTCTAATGTAGGCCACTGGGGCCAAACTATATATATATATATATATCCTTTCTTTGGTCTTGATAATATTTTGCGTATCTACCCTCTCTTGTTTCATATTGCTAGTGTGAGGACCTTTAGGTGCTCGCCCGACGCAGGAGTGTGAGGGAAGACCTCAGTCGAACTATATATATATATATATATATATATATATATATATATATATATATATATATATATATATATATATATATATATATATATATTGCTTAGTTGCCCTCCTCCTAAACTCATTTCGACTCATCGGTGTGATGGCGACAATCTATAATCATCTAAGATAAGGGTGTAAATCGACCATAGATAGTTACCCTCTATTACCAACCCTAGATGTCGGTCTAAGCCAAAGGCCGAGGTTAAGTTGTTCATTGCCTTTGTCCTCCATTGAGTTCTTAGCCTCATTGAGACAAAGAACTTGTTTCGACTCATTGGTGTGATGGCGACAATCTGTAATCATCTAAGATGAGGGCATAAATTGACCATAAATAGTTACCCTCTATTGCCAACCCTAGATGTTGATCTGAGCCAAAGGCCGAGGTTAAGTTGTTTGTTGCCCTTGTCCTCCATTGAGTTCTGAGCCTTATTGAGACAATGATGATCCATCCTAGTCAAATCTTACTACAAATACATAACCTAGACATATACATATCATGACATCCATAATGTATTTCAATTATATTTATATCATGTACATAATATTAGTTATCTCATTGGTTATGTCAGATATATAATCTATAATGATGTAGTCATGACCAAGGCTCTAAATTATTAGATGCCTTAAAGAACACAACTACAAAATGCACTGTGCAAATACAATGATATGCAACAAGTTGCATAGAACATTTATATACTCAAAATAATGAATATATATGTTTGTATTGATCATTTAATTTTTTTAGTTGGGCAATTCTTCTATTGATTACAATAAATGTGTAAATCATTATTCTAAATTGTGTCACTTGTACATTGCAATTTGAAAATATTTGTTGATTATTAGGTAAAAAGGAGGGTTTTGAAAGGGTGTCACTCCCTTGTACAGTCCAAGTAAAATCAAAACAATAGAAAGAAAACATGGAATAGAGAAAAACATAGCAAAATAACCAACAACCCCTAGGGGAACCTACAATCAAATATCAGCAAAAGGTCAACACAAAGTTAGGACTAGTAAAAAAGGATCATTTCACTGCAAGGTCATTCAAGCATATTATTGCCTCCCATTATTCCCTAAATGCATTGAGATGTATCTCCATTCCACCCACACTCTGCTAAGGTTCCTTAATCAACCTCTTGTCTTTCTTTCCATGAGATTTACCACTTGGCCCACTTGTCTCCTCTAACTCTTACATTGTCTACAAACCCTCTTATAAAGTGTTTAGACTATTGACACAAGTATAATTTGCATCCTTGTTGAATGCTATTGATTTTTCCAACTTCCCTTTCACCTTTCTCTGTTCCTCCTCAATCCCCATCATTTTATCCTTTGACATGTCCTAGGTTTTCCTTAAGAAGGTAGACATCAATAAACCCCTCCCACTGGTCCTTCTCCATTCAAACTCTAATATTTATTTGATTCAACTCGAAAAATACAATAACATACACACAATAATCTCATAGGTTGAGATGCATTACAACACTTAGATCTGCATATTTCTTATTAACTCACTTTCTTTGCAATCACAACTATCTGACACAAGCTCTTTGTACTGATTTGTATATATTCTAATTCATAACAAAGTCATCCTCCTTTCTAACTCTTTAACACAAGCATAGTGGCACGATAATATTGACACAAGATCCACCTATTTAAAATATGCCTTGATGTTATAAGTAACCCATATTTTTCCAATACTTTGTGTAAAATAGGTCCTAATTCATAACACAATTCTATACATTTGAGTTGGCTCAATGGCTACAATGACAAGCTAGGTGAATCCATGTTGGCTCCTTTTTTTAACAATGTTGTGTTTGAAATTCCAAAGAAAAAACATGCTACACTGTTGCACTCAAGATTGACATGAGTCTCCTAAGTAAATACTTGCACGATTGTTCAAATTCACTTAGATGGATTTTTGGTTTCAATAGTGAGTGTGGGCCATCTAGACAAACCTTTGTTGGTAACACAAGCTTCTAAAAGTAGGTTACATGATATCATGCACCAAAAAAGGATTCTTTGCGCACAAACCTGAAGTCACACAATCCTTGTGCCAAGTAATTAAACCTCTTTCTATCCATTTGAAACATTGTGCCATACATTTGAATACATATGCATAATGTAGGTATTCCGCAATGCTTGTTGACCCTTCGTTTCTGGTGCATGACCTTTTTTGTTATTAAACACTCTTATGTGTTGTGCTACTAAAATACTTGTTTGCACTATCTTTTGAAAGATGTTGTGAACTCTAGAAGATATTGCGAATGTTGATGAACTCCTTTGTATATGCCAAAACACAAAGAACTATGAACCTAACAACACTTGCTTATGTCAATTAATTACACATAACATTACAACACATAGCCGTACTACAAAAGTAGGTGTAAAAGAACAATACAACACATGGGTGTGCAAAACTAAACAAGACCTTGGCGCAAACCAAAGTTTTTGCAAAACAAACTTATAGACAAAGACTAAGTGTAATAAAAAAAAATTTACACTGCTATACTTAGCTTATTTTCCTAATCTAGTATATTTTTGGTTGATGTAGGATTTTCTGTGAATTTGGGTGCTCTCACATCATATGCCTCATATAACAAAGAAAACATAAGCTCTTGCTTATAGTATTCCACTTTTTGCAACCTCAAATGCACTTATCCATGTCGCATCTTCAATCTCTCGCATGTTCCACTTGACCAAATATTCTTTATATCCCTCGCTGCATGTCCTCTCGTTGACCCTTATATTTATTCATGTTTCCGCCTCTTTGCGCTCTTTTATTGGCATCTATGCTCTCCAATATATCTTTGAATCCAAATCTATATCTGCACTTACGCTTCTTTCTCTGTTGTGTTCTTCATGATAAGGATACAAATCTGCCACATTGAAAACAAAGAAAATGTCCACTCCTTCAAAAAATTGAATCTCATATGCCTTTGTCACAAATATTTACAACACTTTGCATGCTCCAATCTTCTTGAATTTTAACTTCTTTAATGTTCCCTTTGGAAATCTCTCCTTCCTCAAATGCGCTAGACCATGTCTCCAATCTAATACTCTATTTCTCTCTTCTTCATGTATGTGCACTGCTTATACTACATTGTCCCCTTTTCCAACTATTTGCACTCTTTTTCATACACATCTTCACTCTTCCTTTCCACACTTTGGATGTCATGCAATTCTACGACTCTTCTTAGAATCGACCTACACACAATCTGAAATGGTGTCTTTCCTATACTTTAGTTAATTGAATTGTTATATAAAAAATTGGCTTGTACCAGGATATTATCTCATGTTCTTTGCTTACCTTCAATCAAACATCACAATAGATTACCGAAAATTTTGTTGAATACCTCTATTTATCCATTTGTTTGAGTACGATATGTTGAATTGAACAACTTGGTGTTCAATTTCTTCCACAACGTCATCTAGAAATGTGCTTACATATTTCATATCTTTGTGCAATACAATATAGTGTGATGAACCATTTAGCCTTTCAATATCTGTGCAAAAACGGTTGTAATGTTTGTTGCATCCTTAATCTTCTTACAATCCACCAAATGTATCATCTTCAAAAATCTATCAATTACCAAAAATATTGAATCTTTTCCTTTTCTCATTTAAGGAAATCCTCAAACAAAATCCATGGTTATATCTTACTAGGGTTTATGTGGGATATCCAATGTTGATACAACGCTACATTTTGACTTTTTCCTTTTACTGGCTGACAAACTCTACACTCCTAAAAAAATTTGCACACTTATGTGCTCATGTGCGGCCAAAAGTAGTTTTCTATTAACTACGTGTATGTTTTTTCATAGCCAAAATGATCAGCAATCCTCAACTATGTTTCTCCTCGGTGAAATTCTTGCGCATTGAACCTCTAGGAGTACACAATTGTTAATGTTTTCAAAATAACAATCATTATTGTACAAAATAATCCAATTACGGTGTTCTATTGCCACTTGTTGGTTTTGTTTTCCATTCTTCACTTAAATATTCATCTGTTGTATACCACTCCTTCATGGAATCAAATTATATTCCAACTCTTAGCTCCTTCAACAATATAATTCTCCTGTTCAATGCATCTTCATCTTGGTTTTCTTCTCCACCCCTATGTTGTTATATACAAGAATAACTCTATAGGAATTTGACCCATTTAACATGATGTAATTCAATTTACTCTGATTATTAATGAACTGTAGTGCTTGATGATCTATATATAAAACAAATTTCTTTGGGAAAAAGAAATGTATCCACTTCCCGAGCACTTACACAATCATATAAAGTTGTTTATCATACACTAAATACTTGCAATTTGCATCTTTCAAATTGTCATTGAAATATGTTATAGTTTTTCCTTTTTGACTCAATTGTTAGAAATTGTGTTATGCTTTTGTATTTCATACAAATTATTTTCTATCTTTTCACATTACATCAGTAAGTGTTGCTTTTTGGGAAAGCCATCCAGATAATTCGAGCAAGGCCAAATATATATGTTGGGTAGAGAGCTGGCAGATATAGAGGGAGGGAATATAAAGAGAAGGAAAAAAAGAGAAAAAGGAGAGAGGAAGAGAAAGGAGAGTTGAGTCAAGGCAATTGATTGAGGATAGTTCCATAGGAATACCCCTGTGTCTATATAAGTTTTAGAGCTTCTTGGTCAAACATCATGATTATTGTAGATTCCATCAAGGCTTTGGGAAAAAATAAATCCCATTAGTGTGTGGATTCTCACGGGTCTTCTTCCTTCTCTTCTTCTTCCCTTCTCATGCTTTGTACTTATTTTGAAACCCTTTGATTTCCTGCTTCACTTCGCCTTTGGTCTTTGACCTCTTTTCTTGCTTTGTACTTTTTTCAAAAACCTTTTAGTTTCCTGCCTTGTATGGACACATTTGTACTCTGTAGTCCGTTTGACCTACTTTTGTGGTCATCTGTTGGACATTAATATATTTATCTTATCTTATCTGAGAAATGACCCGTGTGCCTAATCTATAATTGCCTACCATTAGTTTGGTATTAGAGCAAGGCAAAAACTTTGGGAGGAGACTTGAGAGATTTATGAAAGAAAACTAGCCGAATGTCGATCTCGAGACAACTAGTAAATTGTTGTTCTCCACTTTGAGAAAGTAGGTAGAGGACATAACGTTGTCATGTCAAATTTTCCTATAATTTTTCAAAAATTTGCCTTGTTAACATGTTTTCCCTCTTTGAAATCCCAAGGTTTTCTATCTCTCATTGTTCGAATATTTTATCTTCTCTTGCACACTTCTATATTTACATGTTGGTCTCCTTTCAACCTTCACTTGCACCCTTTGGTTGGTTCTCATGGTATACTATGGCATAGCTCAAATAGAATGAACTAAGAAGATATGTTTCCAAATCAATTGCAGTGTTAAAGTGGAAGAAGCACTCATTGGAAGGAAATTTCACACTTTTGTCTTGGTTCCAAGTTTCCTACTCTCCCATGAAGTGATTTTCATTTGTGTAAGTTCAAACATCATTTTTACAAGAGTGTTTTGGTTCTATTATACACTCCAAAAGACATGTTTTACATTAGAAGAAGTTTTAATTTGTTCTTGGGATGGCACTTCTGTTCCACACAAGAATCGTAAGGGCACCTCACCTTTATATAGGTTCCATTTGCACCTTGTATGGGCACCAAAGGAACTTTCAGTTATAATTTGTTGATAGGGGTGTGCCCATGCACTTTTTGGTTCTAAAAATTCATTACAAGTGCGCCCATGGCACTTTTGGTTCTAATTTATTGTTAGGAGTGTGCAAATGAGCTTTAGTGGTTCTAAAACTTCATTGAGGAGGCTTCCAAGGTTCCAAGAATCCTTCTTGATGATTCCCAAGGCATGTTTGGTTGTAAAAAATTATTGAGAGGGTACCCATACACTTTTTGGTTCTAAAACTTCATTGAGAGTGTGCCCATGTGCTTTTTGGTTCAAAAACTTCATTGAGAGTGCATGCATGCCTTAAATTGGATGCCAAAAAATATAAAGGGCGTGCTCAAGGTTCTTAGAACTCATTATAAGTGTGCCCAAGTTCTTACTGAAGTCAAAAAATGTGCTCTACTTGGTGAGTTCATGACTCAAAAGGGAGGTGCACTCCTGAGATTGAACGGTGAAATCAGTTTTGTTTTGACCGTAACTTTCTCTTCCAAACTCCATTTTGAGTGTTATTTTAAGTGTTGGAAAGCTCTTGAAGTAAGGATTAATATTGTATGGGTTTCAAAATCTCAAACATAACAGACATTTTTCACGAGAATCATTTCCCAAGTGTTGTTTTTTCCTTCATTTTGAGAGCTTGTTTTGTTCATACATTGAGTTCCACTCGTTGAATCTAACTCAAACTTTGTCCGTATCTTCATTACCATGGAACCAATGTTTTGAAGTGCATTCAAGACAATTTTCCCCTTGGTTATGGTAATGTTGATCGTATGGACTTCAACGACATCAAGACAAGAATGGCAAATGAAAAGTAAACTCCTATTTGAGATACATGTGTTGAAGGTGAAAGTGCTTGAGTGGATCAAACAAGAAACCTCCATGGATGGAACTTATTATTCTTATTCTCTTCCTCCATTCAAGTGACTTTTTATTTTGTTGTTGAGAAAATGCGTTTTGTAAAGTAACTTAAGTGACTTTTTCTATTTCTCCATTGGGAACAATGCATTTCGTCATGAAGTAACATTAAGTTGTGACTTGAGTGAAAAGTAAATTGTAAAAGTCATATTTTTACAAGGTAGTTATTAAGTAATTATGTGCTAAAAGTATAAATTTTTCCATTGTGGGGGTTCTCTATTTTCTCTCTCAACTCTGAGCTGTAACTTTGTGCGTACATACTATTTTAAGTCTTTATGAATGAAAGAATGTAAGCAAGTGGAATAAGAATCATCTTGTGGTGTTGGTGCATATGAATATTGATTGTTGATTCATTTTTGCCAAATTCAAAAAAGAGATGAGAAATTGAGTAGCTGTGATTGATTCCTTTTGATAACCAATCGAGTTCTAATAATCGGTTGCGTGTTATCATGGCTTCCTTGCACCTTGAAATCAAATTTATTTGAAAAGGAGCAATGTACATGGTGTTGAAAGTGCAAAACATGTGGTCGAGATGGAAGATAATTTGATCATGTTTGGGATATCAGAGGAAAAAGCTTTAGTGCCTGATTCTAGTGTTCTAGTGCTAAAGAAGTAGTAGTAGGACCTACTGCAAAAAGACAACAACAACACCCATAATTGGACTTCTAAGGAAAATGTGCAAATCAAACATCTCACAACATCAACAAATGGAAGAATATTCAACTTGACTCACATGAATGATATAACTTCACAATTCTTGGAGAAAGTGAGTTGAAGGGGACATAACTTCTTGGAAGGGAAGGTGATGAAATTTCTGAAATTGTCAATCATTCTATTTTGGAAATTGTTTCATGCTTAACACATCCCATCGAATATAAAGGAGATGATGAGGGTCTTGTTGACTCCTCCCTCTCAGGTATCATTGTTGTTGAACTCTCTAAAAGTTCTGAAATCAAGTCAGTTGAACACACCCTTTTTTAGAAACACAAATGGATACAAGTTAAAATAGAGGAAGATAAATCAACAAACATTATCACTGAGGGATCTAAGACTCGATCATGTAAGTTTGTGCTCTCTAAAGATCATAGTCTTATAAAGAAAATAGAATGGCTTCCAATCATTATTGCAAGTAAAATGGAGACAATAAAATCAGAAGAAATTGATGAAAGTTGTCTGCTTCAAGAAAAACATTTCAACTTCATTTGAATCTTCTCCTTAAGTAAAGATTGCTACTATTCCAACTCATAAAGGGGTGCATGGTGTGCATTATTATAATAATGATCTTCAAGTCACTCCAAGATGTAATGAAGATATTGATAATTATTCCAAAGTGATTGCTGCAACATGTGAGAGATAGAGTTAGAAAGACATATTTAATGGATATCCATGCCATG
Source organism: Taxus chinensis (assembly GCA_019776745.2). Lineage (NCBI taxonomy): Eukaryota > Viridiplantae > Streptophyta > Pinopsida > Cupressales > Taxaceae > Taxus > Taxus chinensis. The sequence goes on from CM034146.1 coordinate 239,864,112, forward strand.
CAATGCATGTCATGGCTGAGGTGTGATTTAATAAATAAACACATTAAAGTATATTTAACATTTACCAAACATTAAATAAACATATCAAAACATTAAAGAACACATGGCATGGATTTAATGTGGAAAAACCCCTAAGGGGGTAAAAAACCACTGAAGTAAGAATTTCCATTTAATAGAGAAAAAATTACAGTCCAGTAAAACTCCAATCTTCTCACTTCTCTCCCACTAATTCACCCAAAGTGAATATCACAAATATGGCCCACGACCATATTTAAATAACCCCAAGGGTTATGAATATTAAGTGACGGGGTATGCTCCCCGGTTTATAAAATAATTAGTTATTAAATAATTAATAACCATAATATAAAGTTTATATTAAATAATTAAGAATATAAACTATATTCTAAATTTTTTAAATCTAAACTAAACATTATACACACTTAATATTATGTTTTAACACTCCCCCTTAATATTAAGCAGGGAACCATATGCCAACATTACCTGTTTGTACAATAGGATTTACAAATCCATAAACCATTAGTGAAGGTTTAGGCTAGCATATCACTTTTGAAGGATTTATAACACCTTCATCATGCTCAATTTACCTTTTGGTACAAAAGGATTTGGAATCCATAAATCAAAAGTTATGATTTAGGCTAAGCATGATTTATGAGACTACATCCCACGGTTTACAAATCGCATCTCTATGAGCCTTTTATAACACAAGGACCTCCTTTACAAATAGATGCAATACACTAGACTGTACACCGTAAACTTAGAGTTATAAGTTTACAAATATCATAAAGATATTTTTACAATGGAGTAGAAGTATAGAGGAGGAGTTATCAACTGACCGACTATTAGGAGGTGACATTGCCATGCACAGTCCCCCTCAATGGTAACTCTGAAAGGCCAAGCATTGCATGAAATTTGCATAACTTTGCAACACACAATGTTTTCGTAAACATGTTTGCAAATTGATCTTTAGTCGGGTAGTACTAGAGATCTATATAACCACAGAGAACCTTCTCTCGGATAAAGTGCATATGTATCTCAATATGCTTTGTCATTTGATGTTGAACTGGATTTTTAGCGAGAGAAATGCAACTCTAGCTATCACATAGAAGAGGATTACTTACTTTAGCTTCCATGTGTATCTCTTCCAACAGTCGTTTCAGCTACACGAATTCTTTTACTGCTTCTATTGCACTTCTATACTCTGCCCCAGTAGAAGAAATTGAGATTGTTGGTTGCTTTTTACTACTATAAGTAATGACACCTGCATCAAATTTAAACACATATCAAATTGTAGATTTGCGATCTATCACATCACCAGCATGGTCAGAATCACAGTATCCATATAAATATGCATTGTTAGATGAAGTATAATATAAACCAAAATTAATTGTGTCTTTAATATAACACAATATTCTTTTAGCTAACTTCCAGTGATCATGATATGACTCCTGCATAAACCTTGAAGCAATCCTTACTACATAAGCAATGTCAGGTCTAGTAATAATTAGATAAATCAAACTACCTACAAGTTGACTATACAAAGTAGGATTACCTTTTTCACATGTAGGTTTAGGATCAAGTTTACATCCAACTTCTATAGGAACAACAACAAGTTTACAATCAATCATATTAAACCTTTTAAGTAGATTAGAGGCATATTGTGATTGAGAGACAACAATAGAATTTTTGTCATGATATATAGTCATGCCTAAGAAATGATGCAATAATCATAAATCAGTCATTTCAAAGTATTGCATTAATTTAGCTTTAATTTTCATAATTAAACTGTCAGAGTTACTGGTAATAAATAAATCATCAACATATAATACAATGAGAATGATATTATTTTCTTCTATTTTAACAAATAAATCATTATCAGAAGAATAGTTAGAAAATCCAACTTCATTGAAAAAATTGTTAATCTTTGCATACCAAGCTCTAGGAGCTTGTTTTAAACCATATAAAGATTTTAAAAATTTACAAACATACATTTCTTTACCTGGTTCTTCAAAGCCTTTAGGTTGGGTCATGTAGATTTCCTCTTTTAAGTCACCATTCATAAAATCATTTTTGATATCCATCTGATGGATTTCCCAACCATATTGAACAACTAAGGCAATCAAAATTCTTATTGTGCTCATTTTTGCAACTGGTGGAAAGGTTTCAACATAGTCGATATTGGGTTTTTGAGTAAAACATCAAGCTACTAACCTAGCTTTGAATTCATCAACAATGCCATCAACTTTATATTTAATCTTATATAGCCATCTAGATCTGACTATACTTCATTTTTCAAGAGGGAAAATCCCAAGTTTGATTTTTAATCAAGGCAATATATTCAGATTTTATTGCATCTATCCATCTTTCATCAGAAGAGGCTTTTTTGAAAGATTGGGGTTCAGGTTCATACAATGTCATCAAAGCATGATATGTATGTTGACTTTTAGTCATTTTCTGAAGGTTTTTAGGATTAGAGTCCTGAATAATAGACTCAACCCATCTAGGTCTTTTGGTTATAGAGGAGACAAGAACTAACTCTTTTTCAACTATAGGTTCATTACTAATTTCCTCATCACATGCATCATTTTCATTGTTATTTTCATTAGAATCATCATGCATAATAGAACCAAAAGATGAAGAAGATGAACAAAAAGGTCTTTCTAATACTTTTACATTCTTGTTTTCAATAACTTCTCTTTTTGAAGGATTGTAGATTCTAAGACCTTTAGTTTTACCTCCGTAACCTACAAAGATACAAGGATAGGAGGTTTGATCAAGCTTTTCTATTTTGATTTTGAAATGAAGAGAGAAATAGGGCTACCAAAGATTCTCAAATGAGACACATTTGGTTTTTGATTTGACCACTTTTCTAGAGGAGTGGAATTAACTAAGGCTTTAGTGTGAAATCTGTTCAAAATATGAACATCAACGTTCATTGCTTTAGCCCAGAAAAATTTAGGGACTTGTGTTGAATGCTACATAATTCTAGCCATTTCCAAAATGGTGTGGTTTTTGTTCCCACAATCCCATTCTGTTAAGAGGAATAGAGAGTAGTCAATTTTTTTGAATACCACATTCGACACAAAATGAGCCAAATGCCTTACTGACATATTCTCTCCCATTATCAGTCATAAGCCTCTTTATTTTATAACTAGAATAGTTTTTAACTAAAGCTTTAAATTCCTTAAATTTTGACAAGACATTAGATTTCTTTTTAATAAAATAACACCAAATCATATGAAAGAAACCATCAATAAACATGACAACATACAAAGAACCATTAAGGGATGGAACTTCTAGTGGTCCTTAAACATCACTATGGACAAGTTCCAAAGGTTCAAAAGAATTTGCATCATGATTATTGTGGAAGGGGTTAGCAGATTTCTTACCACGTAAGCACCCTTCACATGTTTCGTGATTTTGGGAAATAGGTGGTAGACCAGACACCAGGTTTAGTTGATACATGTTGTACATGCTCCTAAAGTTGACATGACCTAGTCTCTCATGCAACAATTGCATGCCACTTCTTTAAGATGTCAAACAAGGAGCAGAGGGAAAACCATTAAACACATAAAGACCATCTCTTTGTATGCCTTCAACTAAGTAACATCCTGATCATTTTTAATATACCGTTGGTTTTTTAACAAAATTACAATGTAGTTATTTTAAGTCAATTGAGAACAAGATAAGATAAGATAAGATAATTATATTAAATGTCCAACAAGTGACCACAAAAATAGGTCAATGGGAAACCACCATACAAAGCAAAGAAGAAGTAGCGGGGAAAACCCAAAAGGGTCTTTGAAAACAACAGAAGAAGAAGAATGCGAGTACAAATAAGTAGAGGAGGTGGAGGGAAAATCCTCGACACCAACCCTCACAACTGTCTCCCAAGGCCAGCCAGAAAGAATATGGTGATGCGCTGATGTCTGGTGTCAGGAACTGGAAGTTGTCTGAGATACCTATGATCCATGGAAATTTGATCTCTTTGGGTGAACCTGGTGGTCTGTCACCTATGAGAGGGGGCCCTTGGCCATGTCTGAGTCCGAATATCTCTGGTCTGGGAAGAAGCTCCTCTAGTCTTGACAGATCTAATATGAGGATCTCCACTAGGATTAGGTCCCCGCTTGGTGCCCCTCTCACCTGGGAGCACAATAAAGAAAGATGTGATCCATCGAGTAGTAGTCTCCCTAGAAGGAGGATGGGGGACCTTGTCACGAAGCTGAAGAGCTTCATGTAAATAGAGAGCGAGACACCTTTGATCATAATACTTGAAGAAGGTCGTGAACGTTGGACGTTCACGGAATAGACAGTGAAACCTCCCTCTGATTTCATAGTAGATGGGGCATTGGAAAATTAAGTGTCCCTCTGTCTCAATCTCCTGGAGGGAGCAAAGCTGGAAGATCCTCTCGGATCAATCCAACTGGTGGTTGCTCTCCACCCGAAGCCTGTGGGATCTAACTTTGAACTGGCCTAGGGATATGCGACGAAAATGCATCCAATGACGGGAGATATAAGTGGGCCGAATGATGAGTCCATTGTTGACTTCGAGGAAGTGATTGGCGTAGAAGGCCATCTTCGGGCTTAGGTCATCCTGGGGGTTGGTCCAAGTAATCTGAATGAACTATCTGTATATATCGTCTCTGATGATTATGTGCAGGTCATACATGCTCAGAAGGAGGTGAGCATGAGCATCCATGGAGTACCTAAAAGGGGGGAGATGGTACATATTGATCCCAAGAGATCCAAGGAGACGAGAGGCCCCAACATACCAGCAGTGAACACAACCACTATGGTCAGAAAGAGTAATGGCCTCAGAAGAATGATAGGCAAGGTATATGCACCTATCTCTTCCTATGGAAGAATCAGAAAGTCCTTGGATGTGGTGCAAGAGTGAGACGAGACCAAAGATGACCTCTAGTCTAAAAGGGAGAGAGCCCTAAACTCGAAAAGGATGATATTATGAGGAATAATATCTTTATATATGATGATTTGTCTAAGCAAAAGGATTTGAACTTGCTCAATAAAAGCCCAATCCCACTCGAGCAGGGAGGGGCCCCAAACCTCAGAAAGAGATACATCTTGGACAATGTGTCTTGAAAGTGGTGACGAAAGCACTGTCTTCCCAAGATCACAAGGGAACCATACCCCTTGTTTATGCGGGGTTGAATAGTCGAGCATAAAATGAAGTGAGGTCCAGAGAAGAGAGCCCCCAAATAGGTGTAGGATTTGGTGATCTCTAGCTCTTCCCCTCTATAGAAGAAATGGAAATCGAAGGTCTTCATCACATTAAAAACCATAACCTTGGTTTTACCCAGGTTGACTGTAAGTTGTCTATGATCACAGAAGAGGGCTAAAGCGTCAAGCTGTCTCTGTAACCCCTCCGCAGAAGAATCCAAAAGGATCACATCATCCACAAAGAGAGGAATGTAGATCAAAACCTGGTGAAGAAGACAACCATCCCTGTTCTGTATGTGGTCTCGGAGAAATTTCTCCAACTCATCAATATAAATACCAAATAGAGTAGGAGAGAGAGGGAAACCCTGTTTGACCCCGATAGTGCTCCTGATGAAGTTGGAAATCCCAACAACAATACGAAGGGTACCCAAGACCTCTTCACATAGTCGAGTGATGGCGACAAGAAGGGTTTTGGAAATACCAATGTCTCTAAATATGTGGAAAATGGCTTCCCGCATAACATAGTCAAAGGCTTTCCGAAAGCCCACAAAGCAGCATAAGACTCTGGACGAACGGTGACGTGCTTCCTCAATGATAGCACAAAGGGTAAGAATGTGATCAATAGTCTAGTACCCTGTCCTGAAACCTTCTTGTCCTTTGGCTCTGCACTGGTATTTCTCTAGAAACTCGAATAACTAGAAATGGAGAACAATGGCATATAACTTGGAAAAAGTGTGACCCACCATAATTGTCCTGGAATTATTAGGATAAGAAGTAGGACCAATGTTGTGGGAAGCAAGTACACACCACCTGATTGAAAAGGTATACCGAATAATTGTTGATGGTGTTGATCCCATGCTTGAAAAACACTTCCTGGAAGCCTTCATCATCTTCTGCTTTGTTGCAATTCATCACCGATATTGCCATCTTAACATTTGTGTAGGTGAAGATCTGGAAGGTGGAGGGTGGGGACATAACCTGGGTCTAGGACTGACCAAGGATGTCATAAAGGGTGGAGGTGTGGGTGAACATAGTGTGGGGGTCAAGGTCCAGGGGTAAGGGGGAGCATTGGGGAATGATAGTATGCCAAAAGTGTTTGAGAGAATGCAAAATTGAGGTACGGAGATCTCTTCTTCTGTGGACAATAAAGGTACGCTTCTTGTGGTGGAGGAGATTACGATAGGCAATTTTGAGGGAGGGGAAGGATGGGAGGTCATGGGAAAAGGCCATGCAGAGCTGGCGGTGAAGGGTTTTGCAGTCGTCATCATACCATTGGTTCATGGGGCATGTCCTCGTACTAAGGGGCTTGGAGGTGGAATGGGGGTAGGAAAGTAAGGATGGCTCGTGGATAGCAGTGGTAAGAAGGTTGTACATCATGTCAATGGGGAACATAATGAATTGGGATAAAGGGGGAGAATATGGCAGAGGTGAAAGGATAAGGTTATGGGGTCACCCTCATCAAGTCTCAGAGTGGTACGTGGAGGGTAGTGAGGGGGGCTACAAGTCTGGGGGGTAGTTTCTGAGAAGAATGAGAGGGTTACATGGTTAGCGAGGGGAATGGAGGAGATGGAAAAGTGGTGGATATAGGGAAGAAGGTCAGGGGTACTCATGATGTAATCAACTACACTAGTGCCACCACAGTGAGCTCTGTAGGTGAAGAACTAGGAATCTGGGAAACAAGATGCCATTAAGGATCAATAGGTCATGAGATTCCCCTATTTATAAAAGTTGTCGGCCATATGTCATGAACGGCCCTGCCACATCATCAGACTCCCTATGAAGACCTAAAAAACTTGGGTCCACCTCTGAAGTACACAGAGCATCAACGGTCCTGTCATGTAATGGGACTTGGGAGTTTTTGGTTCGAGCATTGAAATCGCCCAAAAAGATGACCTCACCAACTACAAATAACTAAGAGATGCCAGCAGAAAGGTTAAAGTAGGGGTCCCCATTCGGGCCATTCTCAATGGAAAAAGGAGAAGAGATAGGGGAAAGTAACAAACTGCAATATAAATGTCCCAGATAAGATGTGGGGTCCGCCTAATCTTGATCCATAGAAAACGGGAAAACTCATCCTTGGCCACCACATAAATCCTACCCCGAAGAGTGTCCCTGACCAAACAAGCGAGTCCATTAGAATCCCTAACTCCACTGGAGCTCCTAGTATTCTGCCTGCAAATAGAGATCCAGTAGTACCCCTGAGGTCCGGGAGAGGACGAACGAGGCTCTCATGAGTTTCCGTAACAAGAAGGAGATCTGAGTGACCCAATGCATCCTATAGGAGACAAGGTGAAGACCAGTAAGACTCATTTCCATTCCAACATGAAATGGAAATGCCCCTATTACGACGCCTCTCCTAGAAGGACTGTCATTTGGACCCAAGAGCCTAACCAGGAGGGAATGTGTCTTGAATCACTGATATGAGGTTTTGAATCACCACCCATTTTCCTGCCTTCTTGGCTGCCATGACCATCTCCCGGGGTTGTTTGAGTTATGCCACTTGGGCTCTAGTGATATCTTCATCAAGGAAGATCTTATCCGGAAGTGGGAATAGTCTTCGTTTAGCCCTAAGAGCCTGAATCCTGTCTTCGGCTAATTTGAAGCAAACGAGGAGGGTAGAATTAAGACTAAACCATGCTCTATCAATTTACACCTTCGGTAGCCCCAACTTGTTTGTGATGAAATCATATGCGATGGTTAGAGGATCGGAAGAAGCAGGAGGTGTGGGAAAACCTCTTACCTTCAGATTTAGATCTCTAGCTCGTCTGTTTCTTTCTTCCACAAATTTTGCGTGTACAAGCTCCTCCATAATTGTAATAGAAGAAGTGTTTTGGTCCTTACCTTTCATAATTTGTGCCCATGAATCAAATTATTTACTGAGATTTTCATGTTGGGTTTGAATCTATTCATGTTTGTGCGTCAAGTTTAATTTTTTTGCATGTAATTGATATTCAGGCCTGTAGGAATGGCCTGGGTCGTCATATCTGTAAGTTGCCTGCGTAGAGAAAGGTTGTCCACTTCAACCTTTTCAACCCAAGAAGTTTATTCAAAAACCTCAGTTCGAAGGGCTCTGTTAGAAGATTCCAATGTCTCTAATCTGATGAGCAACTCAGCAATAATGTTTGGGAGGCTACCTTCCTGTTGACCCTGTTCGTTCAATCCAATGCTAGAAACTAGTTGCGCTGCAAGGGTGGAGGGAGACATCGTGGAGGGGTAGATTTCTTGTAGGGGTGAAATGATTAGAGGAGTGGTAGAGTCTCCAAGTCCCCCAAACCGAGTGGTCTTGTGTATAAAAGATCAACGCAGGTTAGGGACCGAGCCCAAAGGTAGCTAGTAACTTTGAAACATAGCCATAAACCTAGAAAAATCTATTCGACACCAGTAGGGGAACGAGCCATGAAAGATGGGCACCAACCATGAAGTCGAGCCACAAACAATGCCAAAAACTCAAGCAAGGAATAGTTAAGGTAGGGACGAGCTATGAAACTGAGCCACAAAAACCATGTACCCACAACCACGAATTGTGGAAACCACGAGCCCACAACAAAACCACGAATTGTGAAAACCATGAGCCCACAACACAAAACATGAGCTGGGGAGAACAAGCCATGAAATCGGTAGACAAGAGCCTCGAAGACCATGAGCCTACAAATCACGAGCTTGGAATGAATTTCAAGCTATGAAACATGTAGTATTGAAAATCACGACCAAAAGATTCATGAAAATGCAATGGCGATCGAGATAGGTTACGAAAGATGTTGCAAAGGGTTGGGATGTCGAGGGGGATATCATAGTTGCGTGGAGCAGCCATCGCTAACGCATGGTAGGGAATCATCAAGGGGCACAAAAAAGAACATTCCTTCATAACTCCAATCCTACCCATTTTCATGGGGATTCAAAATTACAAATTTGAATATGCTAAACCTGGAGGAGTAAACTAGTATAGAAACATTACTAGCGTTGGCATCTACTTGGGCCCAAAGAAACATAGGTCTAAGCATGGATACCTCTCATGGCGTGAAGTTGATCCTCCTATGGTTCTGAGTCTGGGAATGTATATCGAAGATATTCTCAAGGCATAGGGGCTATGTGGAAAACTTAGCTTGGATAAGGCACTAAGGAATAGTTTATTTGCAATGGATCATACGTTTAGGAACTAACAAAACATTGTTAATAAAACCATTTGAAACTTTTGCTTTACCTTGTCCCTGAATGTCGAGAATGGAATGATCACCCAAGTAGATATGATCATTACACTCTCTAAGGTCAGATAGGATGTCAGATCTTAAGGTCATGTGCGTAGAGGCACCACTAACCAATATCCACTCATTTTCCTTTGCAGTGACAAAGGCAACATACAAAGAAATTACATTAGATTTTTGACTATTTTCTTGATTCTTGTTTTGGTTTTGGTTTTGATTTGATTTGTTTCCCTTTTGGTTTTGAAATTTGACATGTTTCTAGATTTACACTCGTCTTTCTTATGGCGAAATTTTCCATAGTAATGACATTTACCATCAAAACTAACTCTTAAGTTTCCTGGTTTCTTGTCTTTACTAGGAGGTTTACAAGTCAAATTTCTTTTTGTTAAACCTAGAAGGTTTACTTTTTTATTTTTGAGCGAGAAGTTCCTGAGTGGCATTCTCTTTTGAATCAAAATTATTCATTACTTGCTTTTCCTGAATCAGGTGAGCACTAAGGGTTTGCAAATCAGAAATGTCTTGATCGGTTTGATACTTAGAATTTAGAATTGAATTGAAATTTCTAATTTTTTCATGAATATTCAATTGAATAATAAAGTAAAGTAATTTATCCTAAATTAAGTTACAGTTTCATTGATCTAACTGAGACTTTAATTTTTTAATTTTTTCCAAATAATTAATTACTTTTTCATCTCCCTTCATGGGTGTTGTCATTAGTTCTAGAATTAGTTTAATGATTTTCGATAACCGCGTACCTTATCAATTCCAATTGAGTCCAAACCTCACTCAGAATTTCTTGATTCCCATTATGAAGGAGAAAATCATCTAGCACACTCCACAAAATGATGGACATTGCTACCTGCACATTTTGTTGATATGCAACGGCATTGTCCGTAGTTGTTTGTCTTCTAGTCGGAGCCTTCTCAGTTCCGTTCAGGACTGCTCAGAGCTTGCAAGCCATGAATTCTGCCTTCAATCGAATTTTCCAAATGTTGTAATTATTTCCATTCAACATCTGAGATTTATCAATGGCAAAATGATTACACCCCATTTTCGTGTAGATAAATTTGAATAATTAAGAACAATGCAGATTAAAAACAATCAAGGTTCAAAAATATCCCCCCTTCATTGTTCAAGCCTTGCAATCAAAATTCGATAGATTTACATCGAAAAGAAGGTCCTTTCAGACAAATAATTTGTACATGCAATATTAGTTTGACAAAAACAATATATAATTGAAATGTAAATGATTTTTTTTAGTTTTTCCTATAAATGACGACAACGACTTAGTCGTCGTGTCGTAAAACACTACAACATTTCGAAAACACATAATTCATTTTAAATAAATTTATTTTCTTAGATTTAAAGTAAAAGAATTAACTTAAGTTGAATTCAATTAAATTAACAAACAAGAGAAAAAATTGGAGCATTGCTCCTTTGTATTTGTTTGCCTCGGACGAGTTGGGTTACCCAACTCAATGCGGGCGAGCTCATGGTCGAGACCACGACCGAGCCATATTACCTCTCAAACAAAAGGCTTTCAACGTGACTGCAGTCGTAAATAAATTCCACCCATGGCGGTATATAAGCCAACCATCCCACCACCTAGGTCCCCATGTGGGACTAAAAACATACACAAAAAAGATAGAGGTCTGTGCCTGGTAAAAAATGCGGCCATAATGAATAGGTTTTCGGCCTGAGGGAGGACCAGAGGAGTACGTGGTGTGGAGGGATTGGAGGAGACGTGGGTGCGCAAAGCATGCCACGTGTTGGCACGGTAGGAGGGTGGTTCAAAGAATGGGGCCGCCCCCCACACAACATATAAGGTTTTTCTAAACAGGCGCACTATATTTTATTAATGTTTAAACTATTGATCATAGCGAATAGGCTGCTTAAATATATATTTTAAACGTAAAATTTTAAACCACATTTAGTTTAAAAGAAAACTTATAAATATTTAACCTATATAGATTTTACTATAATGTTAAGATAAAAACATAAGTTAGATTTGTTTCAAATATATATATTTTTCAAACTATATAATTTTTTTTACAAACAATAGTATTGTTTGTATAGTTTATAAACTAATATAAAATTTTAAAACCTTTGTTAAAGGGGATCCAAAAAAGGACATGGGAAAGTTAAAATAAATACATGAACTTTTTACCGAGAATTTGAATCCACATGAAAATTAACTTGGGAATTTACAGAGGGGACAATTTTTAATTCCAATGAGAAAATTTGGAATCCCTACCTCATTTACTTTGAATTTTAAGTTTGAATATATTTTAACTTGCACACATGAAACTATAGGGAAATTGGAAATATTTCAAATATTAATAATCCTTACCTATTCTCATATGTGATTTTCACGCGCATGTAAATATCATTCTGGAGCCCCTTTCACCTGTGCACACACAAAATTCATGAACATGTGTCTCGAAGGAAGGGGGTTTTAAATAAATATTTCTACCGAACTTACCACTTAACCACCAACCATCCGAACAGACACAACCATTGGGCAATTAAACAAATAATTAATTACACACACTCTGATACCATGTCAAGTCCGAGGTGTGATTTAATAAATAAACACATTAAAGTATATTTAACATTTACAAAACATTAAATAAACATATCAAAACATTAAAGAACATAGTACACATATTTAACGTGGAAAAACCCTTGAGGGGGTAAAATCCATGGAAGTAAGAATTTTCATTTAATATAGAAACAAAAGTACAGTCTAGTAAAAGTCCAATCTCCTCAATTCTTTCCCACAAATTCACCCATAGTGAATATCACAAAAATGGCCCACGACCATATTTAAATAACCCTAAGGGTGATGAATATTAAGTGATGGGGTATGGCCCCCAATTTATAAAATAATTAGTTATTAAATAACTAATAACCATAATATAAAGTTTATATTAAATAATTAAGAACATAAACTATATTCTAAATTATTTAATTATAAACTAAACATTATACACACTTAATATTATGTTCTAACAATGCATACACTAGAGAAGGAGAACACTATGAAGTTTGTTTCTGCAATTTCATATCAGAAAAGGAGTAAATATTTTGAACAAATGTCGAAGTGGTCATTGGATTCAAGTATATTCATAGTTCATTATTACTTTGAGGGTGGATTTCGAGATTTTGTCCTTCAAAGTGAATTATTTTGTTCTTTTGTGCACAACCAGAACAATTCACTTGGTATCATTGGTTATGCACTCAAAAGAAGAAGGATCTTAATGTCACATGGTCTGTTTTTACAGAGGAGTTCCAAATGCACTATAGTAGTAGTGTGGTTGATAACTACTTTAGCTAATTGGAAAAGTTGCGGCAAACATGGCCAGTAAAGGATTATATTCAGCAATTCTAGAGCTTGTCATTACGTGTGGATACGATTACATATGACAAATTGGATGATTTGTTCCTGGGTGGTCTCAAGGATCACATCCAACATGAGGTACAAATGTCTGATCCGCTCACTATTTTTCTTTGTATTATCTTGGTGCGTAGGGTAGAGGAAAAATTCCTTGCCATGAAGACAAATAACTTCACTACCATTAGAGAGCGCAGCACCTCAGTACCATCATTCCCTCAACCTATTAAGTTGACTCCACAACAAATTGAAGAGAAACAAATAAAAGGGATATGTTATAGTTTCGATGGTAAATGGAGTAAAGGACATACATGTGCTGAGAAGAAATTATTTTACATCGAGGCGTCAGATGAGGAAGAAGGGGATGAAGAATCTGGGGAAGAGGAAGAGGTTCCTAAGATCATGACTGAGGAATATCAACCAGCTATATCTTTCCATGTAATTTCCGGAATTAGTACCCCATAAACCCTTAAGGTAGTTGGGTTCACGAAGCAACAAAGGGTGACAATATTGATTGATTCTGGAAGTACTCACAACTTCATCAATCATAAGTTGGCTTTGTGTTTAAATTGCGTTGTTTATCCAACCCTAGATTTTTAGCTCACGTTGGCAGATGGTGGTAAATTTAGTTGTTCAGGAAAATGCCATAAGATTAAGCTATCTATGGGAGATTACCTATTAGAAGGTTCCATGTATGCCATTTCAAAGGGGGGTTGAAACATTGTGTTAGGGATCCAATGACTTACTACATTAGGAACAATTGAGATGAACTTACAAGATTTTTTCATGAGGTTTCATTTTGAGGGAGGAATTTTGAGTTGCGAGGGATGTAGGCAAAAGATCTATAGTTGGTATATTCTCATCAAATGTAGAAGATGTTGAAGAAGGGTGCCGATGGGTTTGTGGCACAACTATTTTCACTAGAAGCTCAACAATAAAATGGAACTATACCATCATATTTATGATAAATTATATATAAACACTTGGTTGTTTTTGGGGATATGCCAAAAGGGTTACCTTCTAAAAGAGATCATGATCATGCTATTGAACTAGTACCAAGAAACCAATCACCCAACATTCGACCTTATATATACCATTATTTAGAAAAAAGTGATTCAAAATTTGGTACAAGAGATGTTGGAAGAAGGTATTATTTTCCATAGTCAAAGTACATACTGTTCTCTAGTGGTGATGGTACGAAAAAAGGATGAAGGTAGGTGCATGTGTCCAAACTACAAGGAGCTCAATGGATACACAGTGAAAGATAAGTATCTTATTCCTGTCGTTGAAGATTTTTTAGATGAATTACATGGTGTTGTTTATTTTACAAAATTAGATCTTCAATTGTGATACATCAAATCATAATTCATGATGAAGATATTCATAAAACAACATTTAGGACATATGAGGGCCATTAAGAATTTCTAGTAATGTCTTTTGATCTTACAAATACACCTCTACTTTATAGAGTTTGATGAATTCAATCTTTCGGCCATTTATTTGGAAGTTTTTCCTGGTATTCTTTGATGATTTATCAGTCTACAAAAAGACTTGGGATGAACATTTAATGATGTCAATAAGGTATTAGACACTCTTGAACATCAACACCTATATGTCAAGCCCTCCAAGTGTGCTTTTAGGGTAAGGGAGGTAGAATGTTTGGGTTGTATTGTGTCTCATGAAGGTGTAAAAGTTGATCCACATGTGATCCAAGCCATGGTGGATTGGAATATTCTTGAAACTCTCAAAAACCTCAGGAGATTCTTCGAGATTATGGCCTATTATTATCGATTTGTGAAGAATTATGGTAGAATTGCAACACTACTCACAAAATTATTGAAGAAAGACTCTTTTGATTGGAATGAGGACGCAACTCTGACATTTGAATCACTAAATAATTCCATGTGTACCACTTCAATTTTGGCTACCCCAAGTTTCTCCAAAACCTTCATTGTTGAATGTGATGCTTCAATGTATGGCATAGGTGTATTACTTATGCAACATAGTCACCCCATTACATTTGAGAGTCGCCAACTCAAAGGTAAGAACCTATCAAGACCAACTTATGAGAAGGAAATGGTGGTTATTCTTCATGCAATCAAACAATGGAGACCATAGCTCATGGATCATCACTTCAAGGTAAGGAGGAATCACGACAACTTGAAATACTTCTTAGAGGAAATACTATCATCTGAAGAACAATAAAAATGGGTAATTAAGATGTTGGAATATGAATTTGAAATCATTTACAAAAAAAGAAAAGAAAATGCGGTACCTGATGCATTATCTAGGAAAGATGAGTCCAAAAAAGCATTGTTATATGCCATATCCATATTATAGGTAGATTGGGTAGATCATGCAAGATCAGGATGAAATAAGGACATAGAGACCCACACTCTCATTCAAAATCAATAGTGACTCTGGATGTGATGAGAACAAGTTGATTCTCTCACCATTCACAAGCTTCTTCTAGCCCCTCACTTTGATGTTCTGAATAATTACTTTCTATACATACTAGCTCATTACTGACCTCGATATCACTTTTTGTGATGGAGGTACTTTCTTCATGAATGAAGACATCTGTGGGAGATTCAAGCATTTCCTTTTCCTTTTGTTCATCATGAATGCAATCTTCTTCAAAAAATGGGAAATGGAAGGACTCATCTTCACATCCATACTCGTCCATTGATGTTTCATTGAGTTTCTCTATTTGTTCTATCTCATTGCTAACCATCTATACATCAAAAGAAGGATCGCAATTGGACTCATACTTATCTTGCATGGTCATATCATAGGTTAGGATCTCAAGACTAAGTTTAGGATCTTCAATTTCTTCTCCAATCTTCAAAATATCTTACACAAAATCCTTCAAAGTTAGCGCATATTCAATTTCACAATCATTTGAAGAATCATCATATTGGGTATCAGGGAGATGACTGGAAACCTGATCTTCATATGGCCAGAATTCATTTGAAAAATCCTTTTTCTCATTATTCACATTTATTATCATTTAGGGGTTTCCTTCTTGCAAGTTAAGGCATGCCTGATCTTCATCATTTTCAAACAGAGAGACAATGTCCATGTTGGGGTAAACCTTCGATTTTAGGATCCATCAAATCATTCTCATGAAAAGGAAAATGACACAACATTGAGGCTGCAACATAAGAAACATCATTTACTCCAACTTGAACATCTCCTTGACAGTCCTCTTCTTCGCAGGGAAAAGCATAAACTCCATATTCACAATTATGATCACTATCACATTCCTTTGGTGATGATAGGGAAACCAACTCATTAGAGAGATCATGTGTTACCCATTCATCCACAATTGTTTCAAGAAGGAAATTGGATTCTTTCAATTTTCTCTATCATCATTGGGCATTTGTGCATCAAATGAAGAGCCAAAATGAGAAAGAAAACCATTAATAATTACCTAAATAATTTTCTTGAAGAACTTGTGATGGGGAAGGAGAATTCATTTCTCAAACCTCTTCACAGTCAGTGGAATTGTCAGTGAGCACTGGATCATCTATGATGAGACAAGGATTCTCATCTCTCATGCACATTGCTCCTCTAAAGGATTGTGCTTTAGGCCAAAGTGTAGATGTGGATGGATACTCAACTTTCATGCTTTCTTCACTATCCTCTAAGGTGTTGAGTTTAAAATCATTGGAATTCTCAAGAAGAGGATAGTTATGAGAAGTACATAAGACTCTTTCTAGAATAAACACTTCGTAATATGGAGAGTTGACAGAATCTGCTTCTGAAAGATGAATCTCTTCTTCTTCATTATGGAGTTCCTAAAGCATCTCATATTTTTCTTACATGGCCACAACATAACTTAGAATTTCAAGATTGCTTTGAGGATCAAAATTTCCTTCTGCAAATCTTAAAATTCTTTGGAAATACTCCCGTTTCAATGCTTCCATTTCTTCATCTCCATAAGGAAGAAAATCATCCACATGAAGAGAGA
Organism: Taxus chinensis; assembly: GCA_019776745.2. Lineage (NCBI taxonomy): Eukaryota > Viridiplantae > Streptophyta > Pinopsida > Cupressales > Taxaceae > Taxus > Taxus chinensis. Next base: position 239,880,877 of record CM034146.1, read on the forward strand.
CAAAAGAATTTTTTTTGAGTTTCTCAATCAGCTATGTGTAATTCAATACATTACTTTCAAATGATTCTTCTTTGCTTGTTTGGTTTAGAGATTCATCTTTGTGATGTTCATACAACATTTCATATCTTTTCTGCATTCTCCTCATTAGGCTCTTAGATTCTCGATCATCAGCCGGTGTAATTCCCATTTTCTTTCCTCTAACAATGGTTCGTTTGAATTGAAGCCACAAATATTTGATAGTAGGATCTTCAGATGCAACAATTTTATCTATTCTAGATTGTCTTTTCAAAACTTTTGTAGGAATGTCACTAACATCCTTTCCTTTTCCTGATTGCAGATTTTTGGTCAAAGCAAAAGACCCCCTCATTGTGTCAGAACCCATACTTTTGCAAGAGCTGATCCAAAATGATAGTTGATCAAAAATCTTGATATCTTGGGGACATCATCTTCTTCATTGTTGCTGTCACTTATTGGTGTTGAACACCAATCTCAAAATTTCATCATTGTGATGCAGGAAACGAACGTGACATGGATTCGTTCCTTGATACAGTCGACTTTAAAATATGATTTTTCATTTTGATATTTGATTTTTTTTGGATTTTCCAAAGATCTTTAATGGTGCACAAGGGTAGATCTCTCACCAGTGTAGTCACAAAAAACTATTGGTGAAATAATTTGTTGCAATGGAAATTAATGGATTCCACCAATTGTCATGGGGCTAAGCCGCTCCTTGTGTATAGGGAGGATCTCGTTATTGAATGTAAACTAAATAAATTTGTGGGGTGGCCGTTAGGCTTGGGATCAAATAGGAATACTCCACTAAACTTGTGACAAAGTGCTTGTACAATGTACAAAAGAGGAATTTTCTTTGAACGGAGGTAAAGGGGAGTTAGAGAAATAAGGAAAGAGAGGGTTAATGTCATGTGTAGGCTTACAAAATTCACATCAACCCAAGTAGGTATACATTCAATTAGAAGTATGCCACAATGCAATCAATCAGTAAGACTAACAAACTAAAGACACAAAGTTCCTTCTTGGTTATGCAAGATCACCATGCTTACAAATTTGGAAAGTAGAGAGGGAGAGAATAGAGGAACATAATCATAGAAATAGAAGAAATGCAACTTTTATTGCTTGATGTAGTGGAGATACAAAGCTCAACAACATCCATCAATCAATGATTGCCAACCCCTTGGAATGGAGAAGCCATTCCCATTTATAGCATTAAAAAAAATTCCGTTCATCTCCCCCCCACATGACTTTTCACCTTTCCTCATTACTTGTGAGCTTCCATATTAATAGGGAATGAAAGTGAGTCTTTTCCATATTGATGAAAAAAGACTCTTACAATGTTAAGTTCAAGGTCACTTAAGTGATTAAGACAAAATAGGGAAAAATTACATTCTTAATGGAGAATTAGAATATGGAGAGAGAAGAAGGAAGAGAGATAGAGAGAGAAGGGTTGACCAATCTGATGAAGATGAAACTTTTCTTGATGAAGAACTTCCTGACTTGAAACCCTGTTATCACAATCTCCTTCTCTGTGAGATGTGAAAACATTCCAGAGCATCTAATAAGTGTTCAGAAACACTTTTATGAGATCTGCAATGTGATGGGAACATGATGATCTCTTTTGATTACAAAGAGCTAGGATGTGAGGATCACTTTCTTTCTTTGCTAGGCCTTCAAAATTCACCCTAGTGATCACAAATCAACTTCATGATGCTCAAACCATTTCATGACTATTTTCACTTATTAAGATATGTCTTCACCTTGCAGATATGCTCCCTGAATGATATTATTTCTTATCCATCCGATAAAATGAAGTGACTGCAATGTGTTTCCTCCTCGACGTGTGATCACACTACAAGGTGTTGAATGAGTGTTTGAGAGCACTACCAAGTGAATGACATCAAATGAAATTGAGATGGTTTCTTATTCTTGGATACATGGTGCTCCATATGAAGATCATCCTCTTACCCTTTTTGGCTCCAAAATTCTCCTTGAATAGAATCAAGTTTAGGATTCCCATACATCTTCTTTCTCATATGCATATCATGGGAGTAGATGACTTCTTAATCCTTCACACATGATGGTTTTTGATGCCTCGGTATCTTGACAAGCTCATCTTGACTTGTCTCTTGAAGAGAATTTAACGCAATGGTGAAGTCAGGATATGATGATCATCACCTCACTCCTTGAGCTTCACATTTCGCCTTTGAACATGATGATCCCTTCACAATTCACTTCCCTGACCAAGATGTCACATGAGTGAAAACATACTCATGTTGTCTGGGTATCCTTTTTCTCAATTTCTCCTCATGAAAATAGGTTTCCTCCCCCAGATAGGAGGATTAGTTCTTGACATCCAAAATCCATAGAAGCATTGTGAATGTTACCTCCCTTACTTGTAATATGTGAGAATATCACTAAACCTTGGTTAAGTGTTTAGAAACACTCACACTAGATATGAATTGTTTGTGAGCCTGAGATGACTACCACCATCACTCATGGAGAGATTCTCTTATCATGCTCCTGATGACCATATCCTTGATGAAGTTATTTATGTTTAAAATCCCTCACAGACCTCATGGTGCTCTTGATTGCACCCATTGTTCAAATGACTGCTTTCACACGCATTGTTTCACTATGACCTATCCCTTGGAAAGAGATCTTTGCTTGTCTTCTTGTGGCTCATTTGGTCTTAAAATCACACTTTTTTTTATAAAGAGGTCTTCTTCATGAATTAATTCAATCATGGTGACTCCTTCCTACCACAATTGGGATGAGTGAGCCATCCAGCGTCTTACATCAAACTGCGCCATGCAAGATCACCTCGAGACTGATGCTCTAGGAGCACGCAGGGGGGGGGGGGGGGGGGGGGGTGGGGGGGGGGTGGCGGGACGGGGGGTTTTATTTCCTTTCTGGGCCATAAGAAAACTTTTCGACCTTTCCATGGTAGTAAAAAGAAATGAGATAGTGTGGGAGTTACCACAACTTTCTAAGCTCAATTAAAAGACTTACTATTTTTAGCAGGTCCTATCTAGGACTGTTATTTTAACAAGTTTTCATAGTTTTCACCTTCTGATGTTTCTTTCTTGTTTAGGATGTTGGAGATGTTGAGAATTCACCCGTTTTGGAAACTTACTATTTTTATACATGTCCAGTCATGAACGTTTGCTATTTTTAGAAATGGAACTTATAGGTGCTGAGTTGCAACAAAAATGGTCTTGAAATTCTGGGTTTTGCTTCGAGATTATTTCTCCAAATTTCAAGGTTTTTCATTTGCTGGATCTTTGTAGAATCAAAAAATAATTTTTTTGTTGTAGCATGTTTCATCATTAAAGGAAATCAACACCAATTTGCATGAAAAATGAAAACTTCCAGAGAGATGGAGAGCAGTGTAAATTTGTATGAGTTTCATATCTTTCCTAATACCCTGACAACTTGAAGGAGTTATAACATTTCACCCATGATGGGTGAGGTTGCACTTTTGTGTCCCCTCTATTCCCTGTGGGAAAATTGGGATAGTGGGAGGAAAAAAGTATGACTTGGGTGAGTGAGGGAGTTGAAAATGAGATTTGGGGGCTAAAGTAGGGTCATATGGAGTTGAAAATGGTGTTTGGTATGACCAGGAGCTGATTGTGGGAAGAGGGGTCACACTATTATGTCTCCACTATCCCCTTGGGGACAATTGGGATAGAGGAGGTTAACAAGTGTGACATGGGAAGAGAAGGGGGCTAGAAATGAAGTCTGGGGGACCAAATAGGGTCATATGAAGTTAAAAAGGGTTGTTCAAGTGACCAGGGTCCAACTGGGAAGAGAGGGGTCACAGTTTTATGTCCCCTTGGGGATATTTGGGACAACAAGAGGTAAATATTGCAACCTGAGGGTGAGGGAACATAAAGGGGGCAAGCGGCGGAGTGAGATAGTGCAGCCTAGGGGTAGAGATTGTAAGTATTAAGTGACGAAAATATTTTCTTGACAAGGGGGTCACACTTTTGTGTCCCCTTTATCCTCGCTTTCCCCTTGGGGATAGTTGGGATAGTGGAGGTGAAAAATTGTGACTTGCCACTTTTGAAAAGTCATTATTAACTCACCGTGTCTAAATTGGGACACTGGGAGTGAGAATTCTTCCTCATGACCTTGGGAAATTGTTTTGGGGTCAAACCTTACATTATTTTGACTCCAAAACACTTGATGAGATCAATAGAACCATTCTTAAGACTATTATTTTCATGCAACTCAAAATTTAGGGTTCATTCTATCTTGAACCAAGAGGGGGTGCTGCAGAGTTTTGAAATATCTTAGGAAACCTTTAATCCTTGGAACAAATTTTTTGCTTCCACATTGTAGAGTATTCCAAAATATTTTTGATGCCTATTTGTTTTCCTCATAAATCCTTTTGGAGCTCTTGAAACAGTAAGCTTTCACTGTTAGGACATTCATTCCCTACACTTGGAAGACACGATCTTGCACAAGTTGTTCCTGAATCAGATTTTCTTCCCAGAATTTTCCTAAATTACCTTGGACATCTTTAATACTCTATAACATAACTCTCAGATGCTTTATATTTTCCCTGAATGTTCTCATAGGATGTTTACCAACTACAGAATGGCCAAAAGTGGCCTTTTTAGGCCTCTGGAGGAAGTAGTCTTTCAATCATCTTGGGTAATCATACCTGCACATTGAAACAAAATTGAAAATAATGTTAGGAATTTCCTCTAAGCTAGGTGATGGTGATAGTGAGGGAAGGCTGGCCAAAGGAAGGATTCATAGCAATAGGGAAACATGATTTTCACTCATGGGCCTAGTTGTCATGCTTAAAAGTTCAAATTTTAATCCTATGCATTTTGCATGACAACAATAGGCCATAAACAAGATTGAAAATAAGGTAAAAGAAGAACAAGATGGTCTAGAAGACATTTTTACACACCATTGGTAGAATGAAGAGATAACCTAGATTAGATACCCTTTGTTATTCTAGTAGTTTAGAACCTAAAAATCTCATTGATTGGATAAAAGAGATGGAAAAGAATTTTGACTATGAAGATATGGAAGATCTCAGGAAGTTCAAGTTTTCATGCACGGAGTTGAAAGGCTATGTTTCTATTTGGTGGGAGTATATCCATACAAACCAAGTGCATTATGTCAAGTAGAAGATTAAGACGTGGGATAGGTTAGTAGAGAAGTTGAAGGTGAAGTTTGTGCTCGTGGATTACTAACTCATTTTTTCTCTAAGTTACAAAGTATGTGATATATGGAGCTCAGCTTGAAATAATACACCAAGGAATTCTACTAACTCACCATTACAACAGGACGTCTGGAAGATATCTAAGTATATAAATGGATCATGGATTACGATTCAAAATGAGTTAAGAGGGATACAAGTGAATTTCATTGAGGAAGCCTGTTAATATGCACTAAAGGTAGAGGATAAGTTGGTGCGTAAGTAGAAAAGCAAAACCCATAGAAAAGGAAAGCCCACACAAAGTTGTGGACAAGGTGAAGCCAGAGGAAACTCTGTGTAGAGTGAAGGTAAGTCTAATTAAACAAGAGGAAACTCTACGTAGAGCAAAGGTAAGTCTAATTAAACTAGAGGAAACTATGTGTAGAGCGAAGGTAAATCTAATTAAACACTGCGAAGTGAAGGAATAGGTAGAGGAGGATGAAAATCTACCAAGGGAAGATGATACTTTGGATGTGGAAGAGGTCACATATCTAGCAGCATGTGTGACATGTGTGGAGAGAAAAGGCATAGAGCTTATGATTTCACACACACCTAGAGTAATGGTAAGTGAAGTGCACACATTACACAAGGAGGGGAAGATGGCATGTCAAGCCATGAGGGAGAAACAAATATGGGGTAAGTGTTGACATCCAAGTGCACATTTTTGAAACCATCTAAAGAAGAAGTTAGTATTGAGAAAATGAATAATTTTTTTAGAATTGCATGTAAGTTTGGTGGTTAGATATGTAAGTTGATAGTAGACAATGGAAGAAAAGATATTTTAGTTGTGCAAGATATGGTTGATGAGTTAGGGTTGAAGAAAATTGAGCATCTGAATCCATACACGGTTTTTTGGTTATAGGAGCACCAACTTTTGGTGATATAACAATGTTTGATCTTCCATATTGGGAGATATGTAGATGAAGTGATGTGTGAAATCATGTCCATGGATTCTTATCATGTGTTGTTGGGTAGACTATGGTATTTTACTAGGAGTGTGCAACATGATGGTCATAAAAGTACCGATAAGGTGGTGAAGTATGGGAATAAGTATACTATGAACCCATTGAGGGAGAACAATGAATAAAAAAGTCCTAAAATGTTTTTTCTTTTAGTAAAGTAGTTCTTGATAGAGGTAAAGCAAGATAATGTATGTTTTTCACTGATTGTGAAGCCCATGTAAAGAGAGTGTGTAGTGGATGTGGCAAAGAAGGATGAAATAATGTTGTGAAAAGTGAAAGATATGTCAGATGAGTTTGTGGAGATTGTGTTGAGTGATTCACATGAAGAATTACCTCTTGCTAGGTAGGCTATGAGTCACCGCAAAAGAATATGGAGATACAGAGGAAAGTGCAGGAGTTACTAGATAGAGGACTCATTAGAGAGAGTCTAAGTCTATGTGCAATGCTATCAGTTTTGACACCAAAGAAGGGTGGTGAGTGGTGTATGTGTACATATTTGAGAGCCATCAATAAGATCACCATCAAGTATAATCTTCTAGTATTGTTGGCTAGATTTTCTGCATAACTGAAAACCTAGGCTGCCATGAGATAAATCTCCCTCATTTAGCGGTGAGGCTCCCGTGTAAGATTTTGTCAATTATATTTCATAGTATTTATTTATTGGTGTTACTTTAATTACTTAACTCATGAACCATAACTAGGAAATTTTTCAGCAAGTAAGCAGTTGTAAGCAATATGTGTAGGAAAGGGAAATAATCTAATACGAGAAGAAAGGAAAGGAGATGTGCAACCTGACCAATAGTTGATAGAGTTGATCACATGCACATAGACGAAACAAATAGATCTTGAAATACATAATTTGAAGCAAATGATAGTTTCAAATCTAGATCTAAGACAACACAAAGTTTGTGCAAAGATCTAAAATGAAAAAAGAAACAAATGCACCATTGACACAAAGTTCTCTGGAAATCTGCTTCTTCTCTATTTCTCTGCTTGCAGAAACTTATCAAGGGTTTCAGCTCAAAGTTTAGAACACAAGAATATTGATTACAAATTCTGATTCCCTAACCCGTAGGTTCTTCCTCTATTTATAGTGTATAAATGACAATTACAAATAGGATACTTTAAATGAATTCCCACATGTGGAAGCTATGAAAAGGAAACAATTGGAAATCTTCCTCCTGGAATTCCTCTTTGCATGACATGTATGATTTATAACTGTAAAAATAGAACCTTTTATTTTGCATGTCTGCCACTTATTTCCAAGTAATTGACTTCTTCAAGAACGACTTTTACACCAATCACTTAAGTTTTATAATTTAATTGATTAATTAATTACTTTGTCAGATAAAATAAAATAAAGAGGAAAAGAAATAAGAAGAAAGCTGCAACCCTTCCAGTCTTGTTCTTCTTCTTTTGTTGCATGAGGTTGACTCTTTTGCCTTTGATTCTCACCAAAATGGATTTGGAAGCTATGCATGACTGTGATTTGCTTGCGGGTATTGCCTTTGACTTGTCTTCCCTTCTATCCTTGAAGCTTTTGCAATTCTTTTTCAGTACATGCACCAGTGCAATGTTTGCCTAAATAATTCAAACAAAACTCATCATTTTTATTTTTTAATTACATATGAGCAATTTTAAATTCTGGAAAGCACTTTGGGTGAATGCAAATACAAGTAAATTCAATGAAGGCTTCAACTGGAAGATTGGGGAGCACATGCATAAGATCTTGGAAGGAATTTTCCATGCACTGACTTCTACACAAGCTACGTTAGAAACAAGAGGATGATTTTTTGATGTAAGCCTTTGCAATTATGAGATCTAGATTTGTCAATTAAATTGATGATAGGTTCAAGGCCTATGTCTGTATCATTGATTTCAACAAATCTGGAAGCTATGCATGATTCTGCTAATCCTTTTCTTTCAACATGTTTCATCATTGTTGGAACTATGTTTGTCTGAGCTTTTTTTCTTTTAATTCTGTTGGAATCCCTTGCAATTGGATTAATTTGTGTAGATCTTGCAACTTCTTCAGATTCAAAAGATATATTCAATGTACCTGACATTGATTTGAGCACTGTGATGAATACCTGCAATTTTATTGAGACAAAGATGGAGTCCATGGCACGAATACTTGATTTTTATCACCAAAATATGCATATAAAGCCTACTGCCCTAAAATTTGAGGTTTTGCTTGCATGCAAAGCAAGAAAAATATTATTTAATTCACCCGGGCACATATACCAACATGCAGATGCTTAGAATGACCAAAATTAGGCTATTCCAACCCTAGGCGCCAAAATTGGAAGCTTCCCAGCAGTGGAAAATAAACTTTAATGCAAAATCTTCCTTCTTTTGGCACCAAAACCTATTTGGGCTGCAATCCTCATTAAAAAGAAATAAGTGCTTCCCCTTTATGGCATCCCATGTTTATATAACCTCCATCATGTTATTTTTAATAATTTCCTCTTCCTATTTCTGGCAATTTAATTTATTAATAGCCATGTTTATTCATCCAATTTGGGCACCCAAGTTTGCATGTTGTTGGTTACTTTTTAAATAATTTATTTTATTTATTTTTAGCATGCATCCTTGACTTCTCCTTAGCTTTTCCATTTGCATTGACTTTGCTTCTATTTATGGCGCCAAAATTGGGTGAATAAACCATTAATAAATATTATTAAATGCATTGTTATTCACCCAAGGTGGGTCACACTTTTTGGCAAGAGGAATTGCTAAAAATAAGAAGTCAACTTGATGGGAATTTCCACCCTGCACTGCAGCTCCAAAAATCCCCTCTTCCACTTAAGTGATTTGACTTTCATCATGGGAACTTTTACCCTGCAAGGCAAATAAGAAATTCATGTAGGTGCTTTAAGTGATATTTCTTTTATAATGGGAATGTTTACCTTGCAAGGCAGATAAGAAATTCTTGTCTGCCTGCCACCTCTAATATTCTCATTGCAGCTTAAGTGATTTTGACTTCATGGAAAAAAGTACCCTGCAAGGTAGGTAAGAAATTCCCGCTTGCCTACCACTACCAAAATTCTCATTTCAGCTTAGATCTATTTATTCCAAAAAGTGTGACTTGCTTAGGAGAGGCTTTTTGTGCTTGACTTCATCTTTTTTTATTAGAAGTTTTCTTTCTGAGGTTGATTCCTTCTGGTGCACTGACCGTAAATGATCTCCAGATGTTCCAAGCAATTAAACATACTATACAAGACAAAGAACGGACCTAGGGGAATTAAATAGAAAGACCACAGGGAAAACTAGAGAAAAACACAAAAGAAATAAATAAACACGAAAAACGTTGCAAGAAGTCACAAACAAAGCTCTAAATTCATTCCTAGTGAAAATCCTATTGAGATGTGTGAATACTGGCATGCAAAACTTCAACAAGGTTCAACCGGAGCACAATTTGTTTCAAATGGAGCTTTATTTATATTAAAAAATAATTAAATAAAAATTTCTCGCTGACAAAACTTGGCTGAGGGATAAAATGAGTTTCAACATCTGGGTATTTGACGAAATTGGCAAATATGATTCACTAGGAATATCTTAACGTAATACAAACATCTTCTGGCAATAAAAACACAAAAAGACCCGTAATTTTAAAAGAATGAAATGTTTTAAATATGGGGTAGTCTTAGATTTCAGGCTAAAATCTGGAGACACCAAGTATCTTATATGGAGGATATTATGGATTGTTTGAGTGGAGAAAAGTATTTTAGTAAGATTAATTTGGAGAGAAGATATCATCATATTCACATAAGAGAAGGAGATGAGTGGAAGACATCGTTTAACACACAAGAAGGATTGTATGAGTAGCTTGTGATGTCGTTTGGATTGAGAAATGCACCAAGTACTTTCATGAGGCTGGTGAATGAAGTCCTAAAAATTCTTTTAGGAAAATTCATGATCATGTACCTGGATGATATTATGATTTTTTAGCACAATGCATGAAGAACATATGCCACATAGTAGGTAATTGTTCTAGAGATTGTGTAAGAAGAAGTTAATCAATTTGAAGTAAAGTTTTATGTAGGAGGATATAATGTATTTGAGATTTGTGATTTCCTATGAAGGATTGAAGATGGACCCATAAAAGGTTTGCATAATTTTGGATTAGCCATCACAAAGGAATTCCTTTGAGACACGTCGTTTCATGGGTTGGCTAGTTTTTTCTGCAAAATCATTAAGAAATTTAGTGGTTTGTGTGTGTAAATTGTAGAGTCCATGCAACAAGACAAAAGGAAATTTGTTTGAATCATGGACACAAATAAGAGTTATGTGGAGGTAAGGTCGAAGGTGACCTAACAACTAGTGTTGGCATTACTAGATTTTACAAAAGTATTTCATGTCAATTGTGATACTAGTGGTATAGCTATTAGTGTATTGTTGAGTCAAGAAGGAAGGCCTATTGCATATTTTAGTGAAAATATGAATGATACAAAGATAAAGTACATTGTTGTTTTGAGATAAACATTTCTCCATCACAAAAGGATTGATGCAGTAGAACTTGGTGAGAGTAAAACACTACAGAGGGTCAGTTGGGAACTTTGTCTTGGATAAAACCTTAGCACAATTGTGGGAGAGTTACTTTTGACCATGGATGAGTGTGGGTGTGCACAAATTTTTGCAAGAATACTATGTGTGTCAGTTGGCTAAAGGGATATCTTAGATCACAGGGTTGTATCAACCTTTTCCCGATCCAGAGATACCTTGGGGAGATATAAGTATGTATTTTATTTAGTTATTTCCCAGAATGCGGAGGGTCGTTGAGTTTTTTACTAGTGGACATATTTTCAAATATGACACATTTTATTTCTTTTAGGAAGACCAATTATGCAACACATATTAAAAATTTCTTCTTCAGGGAGATTTTGAGGATGCGTGGATTGTTGTACAGTATAGTATATGACAGGGATACAAAATTTGTTGGTCGTTTATGGTGAAAATTGTGGAGGAAGTTGGATACAAAGTTGTAATTTAGTTAAACACACCATCTTCAGAATGATAGAAAGATAGACGTTAAAATAGAAACCCTGGAGATTTTCTTAGATTTTTTTTAAAAATAATTCAGAAACTTCAGATTTGGCTCTAGGGTAGGTAGAATTTGCTTAAAATAATTTAATGAATAGGAGTAAAAAAAGATACCATTTAAGATTGTATATGGAAACACCCTGAGAGGATTAACGGAGTTAAAATAATTATCGTGCAATGAAGACGTGAGTGAAAAATTAGAGGACTTTGCAAAACATATGAAAGAAGTGCACCGACAAGTGTGTAATTATTTATCAAGGATGAATGCCAATACAAATAGAACACATATGAGAAAAGGAGAGAAATTGAATATTGTTTTAGAGACATGATCTTAAGATATTGACAAAAGGAGAGGCTTCCTAAAGGAACATATAATAAGCTTAAGTGGAAGAAGATATGACCATGCAAAATCATAAGGAATTTTGTTTATAATGCTTATGAGATTGAGTTGTTGGAAGGCATTAATATCTCTAACATATTCAATGTGGTGGATTTGTATAGTGCACACTCCCCTTGAGCACTATTTAAACTATATTAGACTTTAGATCTCATTTAATTTCATTCATTTACACTTCCTATATTGGCACAAGTGCGTAGACTCATGTATTGGACTCAACATCTTCACATTGTCACTATTTAACTATTTTGGTGGCATGGGGTGCCAACATTGGTACAAAGATTTATTATTTTGATAAATTGATATAGAATTATGTTAGTAACTAGATATGTTCAAAACAATGATTTAGATAGATGCATTTTTAATACGTTTTGAAATTATTGTTGTTAATTTAAAAGTTTATAATAAATGTTATGTATAGATAATGCTAACCTTGAATTGAACAAGTTGTGCATGGATGTAAGAGCTCTTATTTTTGTGTGTAAATAGATTTGATTTCAGTTGTTGTTTTTTAGCAGACATAATGTGTGCGTTGAGTGTGCAGGTGGAGGAAAGGTGCACGAGGTCATACCAAAAATGATGATGAACGGGACCAACTCACAAAAGGTTCACTAGTCAACATGGGGTGACCCAAAGCATGAATCTAGGCCTTGGTATTTGTTAAGTTACCTTGTTGCCCCATTCTCATTAACCCTTATCTTGTCTTGCTTAGTCTAGTTAATGTTTATTTAAGCTGTTATAAGTATTGTTAAGTAACTTGATTTTTTTTTCTATTTTTCACATGCAAATAGCTTGTTTTAGTTGTTGGAACTTTCTTTTTATGGAAAATTTGAATTTGGTCTTATGGCTCAATTTTTGGAAGTGTGTTGGACAAGTAACCCTTGTCCCATACTCTTACCCATGGGGTAAGTGTAATTTTTGAGGTATTTTGGCCACTTTGGGACTCAAACAGGACCCCATATTTGACCTTGAAAAGTATGTTATAATCTATGCCATTAATTTATGCAAGGAAGATGGATGGATTTGCAAGTAGGTGCATATTGATGTGAGATTAAGTGATTGCCTTGGTTTTGCAAATTTAACTTTTGGAAATTACTTTATTTTTGAATAGATGTTTTGTCATTATATCAGTAGAAAATAAATAAGATTTGGTTGAAATTGTAAAAGAGGTTGTTGGTGGCCTTGTAGGCTTGTAAGAGCCTTGAATGTTGTGGTTGGGGATTGTGTTGTTCTTGGGTTTGGATCATGTCCCATGGCACCATTCTATTGGATATGCGAACTTGTTTGGTTTTCTATTCAAGCAAGTTTCGTTATGTTGGAGGGTTATGCATTTTTAATATTGGAGTCTTTTTTCTAAATTTGCGAAGAGCTTGCTTGAAGTGCATTGTGTGGACTTGTGATAGGACTCGGAAAAATATGAGTAAGAGGTAGGTCTCACTCCCCTTCAATTTCTATATGTGAAAACATCGTTCTCTTTCTTAATTTGATTGCATTTTGTGTTTTGGTTACTCCTTTGAGCATGTATTTGCTTGAATGAATGTACAAGAAAATTGTGTTTTCACCCATTATGGGGCATGCAAGAGTTATTTTGTGTGTTGGGGGATGAGACATATCATCTTGTGGAGGGGAAATGGCATGATTTGAAGGGAGGGACAATGTCAATGTTTTATTTAGAGGAGCCGAGGTAAGCTTTGACTAGTCTTAGTGGAGGGAAAATGGTGATCTAGTGGAGGGAAAGGGGGAGTGATTTATATGTTTTATGGAGAAAAAAAGATTAATAATCCTTCATTGGTGAAGGGAATAGTGTAAGCTCATGGTAGTCTCCTCCCCTTTTGCAAACCTTTTGTTGGCTTAAATTTGTGTGATGTTTTCTATTTTTGATTTGATGGCTATCCTCACATTTGTCCCAATAATTTTTGAGTTGTTTATCATGGCATGAACTATATGATGTATGTGTGTGGATTTAGGTATGCGTGTGGCTTTGGGTGTGTGTTTCCATTTTTATGCTTTGGATGTTATTTGGTGATCCCCTTTTGTGAGTTGAGGATTTTAGTGGGACAATGAGGATACAATCATCCTCTCATTAGGTGGTTGGGAGGTAAATGTTTATGGAATTCTCTCTTTTGGTATGGTGGTGGATTGATGGAGTGCCCGAGAGAGGAATATTTATTGATTCGGATATGTGTATTCAAGTTGTGAAAGTTGAAATTGCTCCATCTTTTGATTTGTGTTAGTTTTTCATTGCAATAACATTCTTGTATTTTCTTATTGAAATTCATTTAAGTGTTGTTGTAATTGGGCTAAATGTATTGCATTATATTCATTTGTAAAGTTTATACGTTGAGAAGATCATTATGCATTCAAGGTTGTTGTAAGCCGTTTAAAAGAAGAGAAATATCTTGTTATGTAGAGCAAATTATTGCATTTTTTCCTTCAAGAGTTTGAGAGCAAGTGTTGTAACAATATATTGTGTTTAAAATTGATTATGAAAGCAAGAGCGTTGTAAATAAGAATTTGGTTTTGAAGTTAAAATTGAAATATGGGTTGCAAGTTTATTTATCCCTCTCTCTTCCCTCTATATAAAAAAAAATCTTAACATTGAGCAAGTATTAGAAGTTTTTCTAGAAATCTAATTGTTATGGTTGAATGAAATGAAATTGAAACTTGTCTGAAAATAGTATTATAAATTTACCTCTGAGCCTTCTCTTTTCCTCTCTAAATTCCAAAATTTAGGTACATGTGTATTCTTAATATTGAATGGATTTGTAGTATTGTATGTTACAAATGCACTTAGTTTTAAGTTGTAAAATAATAAGTGAATATAGGATCTTGGCTTAGAATTAATTTATTATAATTGTGAAAACTATATTTATATATTGCATATATAAAAATGTTTATATATAATTAAAAATAATATTATAAATAGTGGTGGGGCAGCCACTCCACCTACCCTATCATTGCATACACGCGCACGTATGTATGTACGTACATATTTAGTAAATAAAATAATGCATAACAAAATATTGTGACATTTTAAAAAATGAAAGTGGGGAGGGGTTGACCAATCCCATTTACTTTAAGTTATCAAAATTACTTTGTGGTTTATGATTAAGAAGCATTCAATTTAATTGGCAATCATGTATCGACCAAATATAATTGAACAATTAGAGTCAATTTGTGTTTTCATTCTATTTTACATTTTGTGTTGTTGGTGAGCCATGCAGTGAAGAATTACATCATTGGCATGTCATATAATATAGTGTTATACAATCCCTTTACACAATGTCACATCTATTGTACAATTGTATCAAAGTGTAATTAGTCCATGCAATCCTTTAGAGTACTATTTGCAAGAGAAAACACGTTTATCTCTGCAAGCTCAGATTGGTTCCTCAAGCATAAAAAAGTAGTTGTAAATATTTTTGGAAGCCACATAATACTAATAACCTTTTTGCAAGATGCAAAGAGCTACTAAATCAGTACAATATTGTCTTAAAACACTACAAGGTTGTCTGAAACTGTGAATCATTGATAATTGAATGGTTGAAGCTACAAGTTTTGGAAAGGTCATTTTGTTGTGTATTGGGTTTGTTGATGGGTCATTTAGGACTTTGCATTTAAATTATTTAACGTTATGAGTATTAATGTGTGTCATAGGATGGGTATATAAATACAACCCAGTTTCCTTATGAAAGTATTTTTGCTTAGCAAGATTGTTATCTTAAGTGTTTGATTTTAAGAGCAGAGTGTGGATGTCAGCTTAAGGCTCAAAGAAGAGTTATGTTGGTAAGTAAGCGATGGAAAAGTTTGCAATATTCTTATCTATGACATGCGAATGATTTATTATGACCAATTTAGTCATTTTATCCTTCTGAGTATATGAACAAAAGTTTTGTTCATGTTAAATTGTTCAAATTTGTGTTCATTTGATCTTGCACCTGTGCACATTTCCAACTTTCTTTGGTTTATTTTCCACATGTATTCTAAGGGTTGTGTAGTATAAAAAATATCTTCACTAAGCACCTTAACTACATCTACATTATTGTATCTAATAGGTGTCCTTTATTCATAGGTGCAATATGCATAGAATGTGAAGTAGTCATGCTCAGTAATGTGTAATGACATATTGAATCAAGGATATATCCATGTGTAGTATGATACTTTGTACTATCATCCTTGGTGGTATGATGTAAATATATGCCCATCCCATTAGCAACCATAGTAGCCCTAGGAACTTAGTGTGAGTGAGAGTGAATTGGTGTCTCACAAGGGTCACACCCAAATGAATATCTCTGAACTATTGTGTGCTGTACAAGGATATATAACATAGGATGTATGCATAGAGAAGTATGAGTCATAATGTAAAGTGTTGATGATTTATCACAGTATGTCATGAGATGTCTACTAATATGATCAAAACTCAATGTGGCACTCTCTACCAAGGCATTTTTTGTGGAGTAAGAACTGAATAAATTGTTGGAATAGATTGAATAGGGAACTCATATTGTATACATATTTCAAGTATCTATGTAATTTCAAAGGAATAACATTAATAACATAGATCTAAGGGCATTTTAGCAACATATTGCCAATTTTGTTTGAAGGGACTATAAGAAACCAGGTGGCCATTTTCTTGGGTACAACTTGTACCCTAGCTATGACTTCAATTGGGGTTTTTTTGTTGTCCATCAAAGCCTTGATGAGTATTTTTGACATCTATAAGGTCTTGTGTAGTTTATCTAGGAGATGTAAGAAGTTTCATTGTGCTTGCAAAGATTACACCTAGGCTAGTTATCTCCCATAATGCTTTGGATTGTTTGTGAACCAATGCATGCATGAATGAATATAGGTTTAGATGCTTTGTAATTTTTTGAAGAAAACTCTACATAAGAAAAGGTAATATGAGGTGTATCCAATGGTGTACTTTGTGTGACACCAATGATACCATTCATTAGATGGGCATTATTTGTATAGGTTGGTGGAAGAGATATTGTATGATTAGCCATATGCATTCCATCTATTTTGTTTGTTTTGGCATGATTATGTAATGAATATGTGAAAAATATCATGCGTGCATTAGTTGGAGCAACTGTCACATTGGTAGGCGATGTAAGGTCTTGCAAAAAAATAGTCTTATTATCAAGAATCTCTTGAATCTTTGTGTGGAGTCCAAATATTTTTTTATAGAGATTTTGTGGCATTGGTGATAATCAAAGGATATGCATTCATCAAACTTAGGTTTGTGTTTCTTTGTCATGTCAATAATAGTAGATGGAGGTAGTTAGATTAGATTACACATGAGGAATGTTCATAGAATAGTGTGAGGATGTTGTGGAAAATAGTTGTATAATTGTGTAGGAGCTATCGTAAGAGTTGATGTAGGAGTGAGTTGTGTGACATTCATGGTTTCAACCTTCTTGTTATCCTTTGAATTTCTTTGTATAAGGGCTTTCCTTAATTTTTTTCCCTACTAGATGACTATGTTGTCTCATAAATTAGTAAGTTAGTTTCCATGAGCTTTGTATTATATAATTTGATTGTTCGACATAGGTCCTTAAAGGATGTGCAATTAAGAAACATAAAATTTCTCGTAGCTTTAGAATAAGACTAGCACTAAATTTCTCAATCAATTTATCCTCATCTATATGTTTAGGTCCTCTTTAAATAAAAGTCTTATATTGTAATACATAATCCACAACCTTTTTGTGGCATTGTTTCTTGACTTGAGTGATTTGCGTGAAAGATAAACATTGTCTAATATTGATTGAAAAATGAGAGAGAAAATTATCAACGAAATCTTGGGATGTTCTTACGGAATACATATAGAGTGCATAGAACCAATAAAGTGCATATTCTTTGAGGCTACGTAGAAATACTTTGGTAAGTAAGGAGTCATCGTGTATATGGTCCATAAAGAAGGCCATAAAGGTGTGAAGGTGTTGTTATGGATCGGTTTTACCTTCATAAAATGAGAAATTCGGTGGAGCAAACATATGCAGTTGTTAATGGGTTATTGAGAAACACAATGGAGCCGTGATGATTTTTGATAGTTTTGTGATAATAGAGATAATTAAGCTTACATGACTTAAAGTTGTTCAAGTAGATATTATGACTAGAAATTTGATCCATATGTGATGAAATAGATCTCGTTGCAAAATCCATGTAATGCATAGGTGCCATAGGTTGGGGGACCATGTGTAATGCCCCCCTAAGTGGAACATTACATATGGGTAATGTTTCATTAAACGTGTTGGTAGTGGCACCTAAGGGGGAGAAGATCTAATAGAAGCTAAATTTGTATTACTTGAGGGTTCTACTTGAGTTTCACCTATCTCAGCCTTATTAAGGTTGCCTTTTTTATTGGCAATGTGTAGCAAATGAGGCACTTGAGTAGGATTGTCCCTTATGGATTGTTCTAATTCCCTCATCATGACCTTGTCATGAGTTCTTTCCCTAAGCAAGTCTGGAGGAGGATGCATTAATATAGCCATGACATTGCTATAAATGATCTAACAAAAAATAGGGTTTCAAGAAAACCTAAAAGAACTATTATTATGCATATGTATTTTTAGAAATATGAAAATGTAGAGGTGATGCACAAAGCCGTATGATGCATGCAATTTTAAATCTGAGAGTTGACAAAAATGTTATATACAAATTAGGGTTTTCCTAATTAAGATTAATTACTAAATGTGTAAAATGAATTAGAGCTATAAATATAGTAAATAATAATAAATCATAGATACCAATTCATGTGTCGTAATTTTAATGGATATTGAAATTCTAGAAAGATAAAGGAAGTGCGGGTTAGGATTTGAAACATATTCATCCAAAATTACTATAATGTCCCTCTTTCTCGAATAGTTTGATCGAAGACCTTTGGCCCTTTTTGTCTACCCGATGGCCAAAGGATGAGTTCAAGGGTGACTTACGTTTATTAATTTTATTATATCGTGCTGGAAAAAATAAATAAATAAATAAAAATATCGCTGAAAGCACATATAATGATTTAATAGACTTAAAGTGACTTTGACTTAGGAAAGTATATGGGAATAAATTACTACATTAATTAATATTAATGTGCTTTCCTCAACAAAAAGTGTGACTTTCCTTGGGAAAGGGAAAAAATTAATTAAAAATAAATTATATCCCTTGGGAAAAGTGCTACTTGCATTTTGGAGAGGTTTTTGTCTTTTAAAGGGAAAAGTGCGACCTGTGTTAGGGCATTCCAAATTATTATTATTTTTCTTCCCGGCAGTTAGCTCTGAAGCTTTGTAGACAAAATCCAAGGACGGAAACCCTTTGGATTATTCCTCTTGTGGATGGAAACCCCAGGAGAAGTGAGAGAAGTTTCTATTCAGGGAACTTCATTGTATTCACAGGTTATTTATCATTTCAACAGTATCAGAAAGATAAATAAATTGCAACAATGGGAATTCAAACAACTTATAGAGTGGGGCGACTTATTCTACAGTTGTTTTATGTAGTATCTGAGGTATTTTTCATGCTAGTTTATTATTTTATATTCCAGCCTCAAATATATGTCAAATCAATTTAGTTTGAATAAATTATGGAAGGGTTTTGGGAAATATTTTGTTATCAATCCATTTGCAGACTTCTGGTTATTTTGCTTTAAATATTTGTCATTATAAATCAATATTAAATTCACGGCTGAATTATTTGTGAAGAAATCTCCCTGTTTAAACCCTAGGCACATTTTTTGTATTTATCCGGCATACAGGGTTTGTATTATTTAATTTGTTTGTGCAATATGAGAATGATGTTCTATGGTTTCCTTTGACATTACCAGTATAGTTCAAATCCTGAGAAATCTATTAAAAAAAAGGGTTTGGTATCTTTCAATGGTATCAGAGCAGTGTATCCTCCCAACCTATGTGGGAAGGAAGTAGAGAGTGTTTTTTTTTTAAATTAGCTTTGAATGCAACATAGAGAGGTTAGTCTACATAGATACTACACCCACAGGTGAGCATGACTTGAGGTTGGTTTTGTAAGAGGTGACAAAACTAATTTTAGGGGCGATAGACATGAGATTCCTCCTTGGGATGAGCATGCAGATTTAGATAGAGACTTCATTAGGGATATGGAAACCACTCAGAGGCAGTTGCTATAGACTATGGAGTGCATGGGCTCTACCTTGGACAGGTTGGCATTAGATAGGCCATGGGATAAACACGATAGAAGGGACAAATCCATATTAGTTGTTAGTAGTTACAGGGAACACATCCGATCACCTTCAGAAATTGAAAGAGTTAGGGTATCTCCATGTCATGAGAGGAGTCACACTCATACAAATGAGAGGAGGCCTACCCGCACTGTAGATAGGCCTATGCATCCTAACTTTCTACATAGAGATGATCCACCAAAGATTGAGGTGCGGCCGGAAGAAGTAGCTTTTTTGGATACTATTATGACAGTCAGTGATGAGTGGAGGAGTTTTCCACAGCATGTGAGGGATGTCTTTCCCCTCCCATAGTATTGTGCTCAGAGGAGAGATAATATGAGGGCTAGACAAGATATGAGGCCTAGAGCGTAATAGAACAAGGAATTGAAGCAGGTGACCAATAAGGTAACCCTATCCACTTTTGATGATAGTGGAAAGATCATTGTCAGGGATTAGATTCACAAGCTCAACACCTATCTTACCCTCAAACCAATGAGGGAACATGAGGCTATATAGTTCACTACTTTACACCTTTAGGGTGTGGCTTATGATTGGTGGCACCATGGGTTAGTTACATAGAATCAAGATCTTCTGTGGTCATACAGGGACTTCAGTGAGAGGTTGATTGCAAGATTTGATCACAAGGATGTGGAGCTTTATTACAGGGACTCGACACAACTTCAATAGAGTGGACACATTGATTCATACATCAACGAATTGCAATGTATAACTGTGATGGTGTTAGAGATGCCTGAGAGACATGTGGTGATGTTGTTTATTGAGGGACTTCACGACAAATTGAGGGGTTTGGTGAAGGCTCTTAAGCCTAGGACACTGCATGATGCCATTCAGACGACATTGGAATTAGACACATCCCTCACTTCTTATCATCCCAATAAGAAGTTTCCCACGAGTTCTAGGCCATTCCAATGCTCTTCTAATCAGCAGAAGAGTGCACCTTCTTTTAAGGTAGATCAGGAAACTCGTAATGAGTTGAGGAGGAAGAAGGTTTTCTTTCATTGTAAAGATCATTGGGAGCCTAGACATCGTTGCCTTGATAAAGGCAAGGTGCATCTCATTGAGGTGATTTTAGATGAGGATGCTAACCACTCACCAGATATAGATGGAGAGGGTGAGGACAGTGGCCATGATGCACATGGGGAGCAACCCTGAGTAAATCTTAGAGAGAGTGAGGTATTGGATTCATCTAATGTCACTATTGCTACACTCTCTGGAGTTCCTAGGTACTATCCCTTTCTGTTAAGGGGAGTGCTTAAGGGACAACATATTATTTGTTTGGTTGACAATGGAGCTACACACAACTTCATTGATGAGGGGTTGGCTGCGAAGTGAGGATTACAGGTTGAGGATTTTGAGGGGTTTAGTGTACGAGTAGCAGATGGGTTTTCTATTAGTTGCACTAAGAGGATTTTGTGGCTTAGTATTCAGATGGGTGACTGCACATTGACTGATGACTTCTATGTTATTGGACTTAGTGAGATTGATACAGTTTTGGGTATTCAATGGTTGTTATCCCTTGGGAAATATGTACAGGACTTTTGGAGGATGGATTTGGATTTTATGGTGATAGGAAGAAGATTGTGCTTCGAGATCTTTCTGACGGTGGGCCTAGAGTTATTTCAGCACACATGATGGAATCTATAGTTAGACATGGAGAGGTTGTATGGGCGGCCCAATGTTTCATTTCATCCCATCCTTCTTCAGATAGGGAGCAACCCTTTCATATAGACATCCAGTCCATACTAGATAAGCACGACCCAATGTTTGATGACATTCCCCTAGGTAGACCACCAGATAGAGGGTTTCAGCATGTTATAGAGCTTGAGGAGGGTGCTAAACTTGTGATGACTACGCCTTTTTGCCAACGTAAGATATATAAGGATGAGATAGAGAAGGCCATTAGAGAGCTCTTGGAGATGGGACACATCCGTCCTAGTTCTAGTCCCTTTGTTTCTTTAGTTGTTTTGGTGAAGAAGAAGGATGGGACCATGAGGATGTGCATTGACTACCGTGCACTAAACAAGAAAACCATAAAGAACAAGTATCCTATTCCTCTCATAGATGAGCTTTTAGATGAGTTACATGGATCTATCTATTTTTTGAAGATTGATATTCGATTAGGATACCATCATATTCGTGTTCGAGATGAGGAAATTCACAAGATAGCCTTTAGGTGTCACTACGGGCACTAAGAGTTCTTGGTGATGCCATTTGGACTCACTAATGTACCTACTACGTTTCAGTCATGTATGAACCATCTCTTCAATAGGCAATTGAGGAATTTTGTGTTGGCATTCTTTGACAATAGTTTGATATATAGCATAACATGGGATGAGCATTTGAGGCATCTTGATGACGTACTTAGCATAATGGAGACTCGGTCTTTATTTGCTAAGATGTCTAAGTGTGAATTTGAACTTACTGAGACATTGTATCTTGGGCACGTCATTGGGGCCAATGGGGTCAAGGTTCATCAAGAGAAGATACAGGCAATGCATGATTGGCCACCACCTAGGAATATCTATGATTTGTGTGGATTCTTGGGGTTATGTGGTTATTACAAGAGGTTCATGAACGACTATTCTCAGCTGGTAGCTCCGTTGACAGATCTTACACAAAAGGGGAGTTTAGATGGACAGATGAGGCACAAGTAACACTTGAGAGGCTCAAGGTAACTATGAGCACCTGTCCAGTTTTGGCTCTTCTAAATTTCTCATGACCCTTCATTTTGGAATGTGATGCTTCAGGATTGGGGATTGGTGCAATTCTTATGCAGGATCACCATCATATTTCCTACGAGAGTAGGAAGTTAAGAGATAATGAGAGGTTGTGCTCCACATATGGTAAGGAGATGTTTGCCATTATGCATGCTTTGGCAAAGTTCAGAAAATAATTAGTAGGTAGGAAATTTTTGGTGAGGACCAACCACAACAACGTGAAATATTTCTTGGAATAGAAGGAGCTCAATGAGAGGCAACAAAAATGGGTCAGCAAAATCCAAGGATATGATTTTGACATAGTGCCTGATGCACTTTCTAGAAAACCCCATCTCGTTGCCCTATGTTCTTTGAGCGAGATTTTAGCAGATTAGAAATCTCAACTGTTAGTTGAGTATTCCAAAAATACTTGGGCATGTGACATTATGGATGGAAAAGTTCAGGATGGCTGATATAAGGTAATAGCTGATTTGATTTTGTATAAGGGCAGAATTTACCTAGTTCCTAAATCTAAGCTTAAGGAGAAGATTATGCATGCCTTCCATGATGCACCACTTGCAGGACATCCAGGGTACTTTAAAACATACATGAATATTAGAGAGATATTCTCTTGGAAGGGTATTAAGGATGATGTCTTGTGCCATGTCTGTGAGTGTATGACCTATCAACAGAACAAATCAGAGCATACTTTCCTGACAGGTTTGTTAAGACCATTACAAATTCCAAAGCAGAAGTGGGAGAGTATTTCGATGGATTTCATTATAGGTCTTCCCGTAGTGCAAGGGAATGATCCCATGTATGTGGTAGTTGATCGGTTGACAAAATATGCACACTTTTTTGTCGTCCCTACGAACTTTAAGGCACTTCATGTGGCTGATTTCTTCTTCTGTCAATTATTTAGGTTGCATGGACTTCCGAAGAACATCGTCAGTGACCGAGATAGTAAATTTTTGAACATATTTTGGCAAGAACTTTTCCATTTGGTTCACTGAGTTGACTACGAGCACTAGTTATCACCCTCAGAATGACAGGCAGACGAATATTGTGAACAAGTGGATAGAGAGTTATTTGCATAACTATGTTGCAGGACAACAGAAGGCATGGGTAAAGTGATTATATTTATGTGAGTATTGTTATAACACTACTTACCATATGTCTATTGGTATGACTCCATTCTGAGCATTGTATGAATATGATGCAAGATCTTTTGTTGATTTGGATTTTGGGGACAGTAGAGCTCCCAAGGCTTAGGGGAGTTTATAGGATAGGCAAGACATCCTTAAGGTACTTAAGGATAATATTCAGCGGGCCCAGAATCAGCAGAAGATGTATGCAGATATGCACAGGGTAGAGAGGGCATTCGAGGTGGGAGACATGGTATTTCTGCATCTTTAGCCATAAAGATAAAGCACTCTCAAGAAGAGTGGAGCTGAAAATCTCAAGCCTCGATTCTATGGACCATACACGGTGCTGAGAAGAGTTGGTGAGGTAGCATATGAGCTGGAATTACCTTCTGAGAGTAAGATACACAATGTCTTTCATGTGTCTTGCTTGAAAAAGGCTTTAGGGAAGCACATTGTTTCTTCAATAGAGTTCCCACCTTTGGATGAGGAAGGGAGGTTGGATTTAGTTCCAAAGGAGATCTTGGATAGTCGAGAGAGGAGATTGAGAAATAGAGTTATTCAGGAGTTCTTGGTGAGGTGGAAAGAGTTGCTAATAGAGGATGCTACATGGGAGGGTAAGTCTATATTACAACATCCATCCTTGTATTTTCTTGGGGACAAGCAATTTCGGGAAGGGAGGACTGTAATGTCCCTCTTTCTTGAATAATTTGATCGAAGACCTTTGACCCTTTTTGTCTACCCGATGGCCAAAGGGTGAGTTCAAGGGTGACTTAGGTTTATTAATTTTATTATATCATGCTTAAAATAAAATAAATTATCACTAAAAGCACATATAATGAATTAATAGACTTACTAAGTGATTTCGACTTATGAAAGTACATGGGAATAAATTAATAAATTATTTAATGTGCTTTCCTAGGCAAAAAGTGCAACTTGCTTTAGGATGTGATTAAATCAGCCAAAAAGTGCAACTTGCCTTGGGAATGGAGAAAATTATTTAAAAATATATTATATTCCTTAGGAAAAGTGTGACTTACATTTTGGAAGGATTTTTTGGCTTATAAGGGAAAAGTGTGACTTGTGCCAGCATTCATTCAGATTATTATTATTTTTCTTCCTAGCCGTTGGCTCTAAAGATTTGCAGAAAAAATCCAAGCACGAAAAACTCTCTGGATTATTCATCTTATGGACAGAAACCACATGAGAAGTGAGAGGAGTTTCTATTCATGGAAATTCATTGTATTCACAGGTTATTTATCATTTCAGCAGTATCACAAAGAGAAATAAATTACAACAGTGGGCATTTAGATCACTTCCGTTGTGGGGCAACTTATTCTACAATTGTTTTATGCAATATCTGAGGTATTTTTCATGCTAGTTTATTATTGTATCTTCCAGCATAAAATACATATCAAATCGATTTGGTTTGAATAAATTACGGAAAGGTTTTGGGAAATATTTTGTTATCAATTCATTTGCAGACTTCTAGTTTCCATTATAAATCAATATTAAATTCACGGCTGGATTATTTGTGAAGAAATATTCCTATTTAAACCCTAGGTGCATTTTCTGTATTTATTTGGCTTGCAAGGTTTATTAATTACTAAATGTGTATAATGAATTCGAGCCATAAATATAGTAAATAATAGTAAATCATAGATACAAATTCATGTGTCGTAATTTTAATGGGTATTGAAATTCTAGAAAGATAAAGGAAGTGTGGGTTAGGATTTGAAACATATTCACCCAAAAATTGGATGAGATAAAGTGATAGTGACATGAAAGTATGCAAATGATATTTGCAAAATAATTTTGAGTTGTCCTAAAAGTTGAGGGTTGAAACTGAAAGGAGGACAAACTCGCTCGTGTTGGACAAATTCATTTTGGTGGATTTGTCCTTTGTGGGTGGTTTCACCTTGCACATGTCTAAATTGAATTTTAGTTTTAACATTGTGAACTTTTGTGTTCTAAGTTCTTGATTCTATGCTTAGCTTTTAATGATCACGACTCAGTAAAAAGTTAGGGATTCACCTTTGTGAAAACCCTAGCTTTATCCTTAAAGACTTGAAAAAAGGGTTATTCCAATTGGAATGGAATGGTCTCACACCACCTCCATGGTGTGAATAGTGTTGCATTGTCTACCAATACTCCAAAGAGGTTTACAGCCTCACATAGTTCATTCTCCTAATGAATCTTTATAAATGTGCAATAAACAATGTATTGGAAAGATTCTAAAATGGGCTCCAACACTTGACAATGATATTTGGTGTAGATTGTAGTATGCGATAATGACCCATGGTAACCTTATAAGAAGTATTCATACTTGGTAGTTAGTTGTGCTTGACAGAGTAATTTTACAATTGGGTGCTTTGTTATGATCTCCTAGGTAGCCCAAAAACTGTGAGAGAACAAACCATTTGAATGAGCGAGGTAAATGTATTTTTACATGTGACTATTACGAAAGGTTTTCATGCTTAATTGATACTAGGCCAACTGAGCTGACTTATGCATATGAAAAAGTGACTTTTAAGTGAGTGGATGAAAAAAATATTAACCTTGGGACAAAATCATATAGTCTCATCTATATGTTTAGGTCCTATTTAAATTAAAGTCTTATATTGTAATACATAATCCACAACCTTTTTGTGGCATTGTTTCTTGACTTAATTGATTTGTGTCAAAGATAAGCATTGTCCAATATTGTTTGAAAAATGAGAGAGAAACTTATCAACGAAATCTTGGGATGTTTTTATGGAACCTAGATGGAGTATATAGAACCGATCAAGTGCATATTCTTTGAGGCTATGTAGAAATAATTTGGTAAGTAAGGTGTCATCATGTATATAGTCCATAAAGGAGGCCATGAAGGTGTGAAGGTGCTGCTATGGATCAATTTTACCTTCATAAAATGAGAAATTCGGTGGAGTAAACCTAGGCAGTTGTTAATGGGTTATTGAGTAACCCAATGGAGCCGTGATGATTTTTGATAGTTTTGTGATAATATAGCTATTTGAGCTTACATGGCTTAAATTTGTTGAAGTAGATATTAGGATTAGAAATTTGATCCATATGTGATGAAATAGATCTCGTTGCGAAAGCCATGTAATGTATAGGTGCCATAGGTTGGGGGACCATGTGCAATGCCCCCATAAGTGGAACATTACATGTGGGTAACGTTTCATTAAACATGTTGGTAGTGGCACCTAAGGGGGAAGAAGATATCATAGAAGCTAAATGTGTATCACTTTAGGGTTCTACTTGAGTTTCACCTATGTCAACCTTATTAAAGTTTCCTTTTTTATGGCAATGTGTAGAAAATGAAGCACTTGAGGAGGATTGTCCCTTATGGATTGTTCTAATTCCCTCAGCATGACCTTGTCATGAGCTCTTTCCCGAAGAAATTCTATGGAGGAGGATGCATTAATATAGCCATGACATTGATGTAAATGATCTAACAAAAAATTAGGGTTATAAGAAAACCTAAAAGAACTATTATTATACATATCTATTTTTAGAAATATGAAACTGCAGAGGTGATGCACAAAGCCGTATGATGCATGTAATTTTAAATAAGAGATTTCACCAAAATGTTATATAAAAATCAGGGTTTTCCTAATTAAGATTAATTACAAAATGTGTATAATGAATTAGAGCCATAAATATAGTAAATAATAGTAAATCATAGATACGAATTCATGTGTCATAATTTTAATGAATATTGAAATTCTAGAAAGATAAAGGAAGTGTGGATTAGGATTTGAAACATATTCACCCAAAAATTGGATGAGATAAAGTGGTAGTGACATGAAAGCATGTAAATGATGTTTGTAGAATATTGTTGAGTTGTCCTAAAAGTTGAGGGTTGAAACCAAAAGGAGGACGAATTTGCTCGTGTTAGAAAAATTCATCTTGGTGGATTTTTCCTTATTGGGCGGTTTTACCTTGCACAAGTCTAAATTGAATTTTAGTTCTACCATTGTGATCTTTTGTGTTCTAAGTTCTTGATCCTATGCTTGGATTTCAATGATCATGAATCCATAAAAGGTTAGGGATTCCCCTTTGTGAAAACCATATCTTTCTCCTTGAAGACTTGAAAAAAGGGTTAGTCCAATTGGGATGGAATGGTCTCACACCACCTCCATGGTGTGATTAGTATTGCACTATCTACCAATACTCCAAAGAGAGTTAATGCCTCACATAGTTAATTCTCCTAATGAATCTATGAAAATGTGCAATAAACAATGTATTGGCAAGAGTTTAAAATGGCCTCCAACACTTGACAATGATATCTAGTGTAGATTGTAGTATGTGATAATGACCCAGGGTAACCTTATAAGAAGTATTCATACTTGGTAGTTAGTTGTGTTTAAGAGGGTAATTTTATAATTGGGTGCATTGTTATGATCTCCTCGGTAGCCCCAAAAATGAGAGAACAAAACCTTTGAATGAACGGGGTAAGTGCGTTTTTATATGTCATTGTTGCAAAAGGTTTTCCTGTTTAATTGATACTAGGCTAACTGAGCTGACTTGTGCATATGAAAAAGTGACTCTTAAGTGAGTGGATCACAAGAACATAAACCTTGGGACAAAATCATATAGTCTCATCTATATGTTTAGGTCCTATTTAAATTAAAGTATTATATTGTAATACATAATCCACAACCTTTTTGTGGCATTGTTTCTTGACTTGATTGATTTGTGTCAAAGATAAGCATTGTCCAATATTGTTTGAAAAATGAGAGAGAAACTTATCAACGAAATCTTGGGATGTTTTTATGGAACCCAGATGGAGTATATAGAACTGATCAAGTGCATATTCTTTGAGGCTATGTAGAAATAATTTGGTAAGTAAGGTGTCATCATGTATAAAGTCCATAAAGGACGCCATGCACGTGTGAAGGTGTTGCTATGGATCGATTTTACCTTCATAAAATGAGAAATTCAGTGGAGCAAACCTAGGCAGTTGTTAATGGGTTATTGAGTAACCCAATGGAGCCGTGATGATTTTTGATAGTTTTGTGATAATATAGCTATTTGAGCTTACATGGCTTAAATTTGTTGAAGTAGATATTAGGATTAGAAATTTGATCCATATGTGATGAAATAGATCTCGTTGCGAAAGCCATGTAATGTATAGGTGCCATAGGTTGGGGGACCATGTGCAATGCCCCCATAAGTGGAACATTACATGTGGGTAATGTTTCATTAAACATGTTGGTAGTGGCACCTAAGGGGGAAGAAGATATCATAGAAGCTAAATGTGTATCACTTGAGGGTTCTACTTGAGTTTCACCTATGTCAACCTTATTAAAGTTTCCTTTTTTATGGCAATGTTTAGAAAATGAAGCACTTGAGGAGGATTGTCCCTTATGACCTTGTCATGAGCTCTTTCCCGAAGAAAGTCTATGGAGGAGGATGCATTAATATAGCCATGACATTGATGTAAATGATCTAACAAAAAATTAGGGTTATAAGAAAACCTAAAAGAACTATTATTATACATATCTATTTTTAGAAATATGAAACTGCAGTGGTGATGCACAAAGCCGTATGATGCATGTAATTTTAAATAAGAGATTTCACCAAAATGTTATATAAAAATCATGGTTGTCCTAATTAAGATTAATTACAAAATGTGTATAATGAATTAGAGCCATAAATATAGTAAATAATAGTAAATCATAGATACCAATTCATGTGTCATAATTTTAATGGATATTGAAATTCTAGAAAGATAAAGGATTTGAAACATATTCACCCAAAAATTGGATGAGATAAAGTGGTAGTGACATGAAAGCATGTAAATGATGTTTGTAGAATATTGTTGAGTTGTCCTAAAAGTTGAGGGTTGAAACCAAAAGGAGGACGAATTTGCTCGTGTTAGACAAATTCATTTTGGTGGATTTTTCATTATTGGGAAGTTTTGCCTTGCACAAGTCTAAATTGAATTATAGTTCTACCATTGTGATCTTTTGTGTTCTAAGTTCTTGATCCTATGCTTAGATTTCAATGATCATGAATCCATAAAAGGTTAGGGATTCCCCTTTGTGAAAACCATATCTTTCTCCTTGAAGACTTGAAAAAAGGGTTTAGTCCAATTGGGATGGAATGGTCTCACACCACCTCCATGGTGTGATTAGTATTGCACTATCTACCAATACTCCAAAGAGAGTTAATGCCTCACATAGTTAATTCTCCTAATGAATCTATGAAAATGTGCAATAAACAATGTATTGGCAAGAGTTTAAAATGGCCTCCAACACTTGACAATGATATCTAGTGTAGATTGTAGTATGTGATAATGACCCAGGGTAACCTTATAAGAAGTATTCATACTTGGTAGTTAGTTGTGTTTAAGAGAGTAATTTTATAATTAGGTGCTTTGTTATGATCTCCTCGGTAGCCCCAAAAATGTGAGAGAACAAAACCTTTGAATGAACAGGGTAAGTGCATTTTTATATGTCATTGTTGCAAAAGGTTTTCCTGTTTAATTGATACTAGGCTAATTGAGTTGACTTGTGCATATGAAAAAGTGACTCTTAAGTGAGTGGATCACAAGAACATAAACCTTGGGACAAAATCATATAGTCTCATCTATATGTTTAGGTCCTATTTAAATTAAAGTATTATATTGTAATACATAATCCACAACCTTTTTGTGGCATTGTTTCTTGACTTGATTGATTTGTGTCAAAGATAAGCATTGTCCAATATTGTTTGAAAAATGAGAGAGAAACTTATCAACGAAATCTTGGGATGTTTTTATGGAACCCAGATGGAGTATATAGAACTGATCAAGTGCATATTCTTTGAGGCTATGTAGAAATAATTTGGTAAGTAAGGTGTCATCATGTATATAGTCCATAAAGGACGCCATGAAGGTGTGAAGGTGTTGCTATGGATCGATTTTACCTTCATAAAATGAGAAATTCAGTGGAGCAAACCTAGGTAGTTGTTAATGGGTTATTGAGTAACCCAATGGAGCCATGATGATTTTTGATAGTTTTGTGATAATATAGCTATTTGAGCTTACATGGCTTAAATTTGTTGAAGTAGATATTAGGATTAGAAATTTGATCCATATGTGATGAAATAGATCTCGTTGTGAAAGCCATGTAATGTATAGGTGCCATAGGTTGGGGGACCATGTGCAATGCCCCGATAAGTGGAACATTACATGTGGGTAATGTTTCATTAAACATGTTGGTAGTGGCACCTAAGGGGGAAGAAGATATCATAGAAGCTAAATGTGTATCACTTGAGGGTTCTACTTAAGTTTCACCTATGTCAACCTTATTAAAGTTTCCTTTTTTATGGCAATGTGTAGAAAATGAAGCACTTGAGGAGGATTGTCCCTTATGGATTGTTCTAATTCCCTCAGCATGACCTTGTCATGAGCTCTTTCCCTTAGCAAGTCTATGGATGAGGATGCATTAATGTTGACTAGATTTTTTGCATTACTGAAAACCAAGGCAGTCATGAGATAAATCTCCCTCATTTACTGGTGAGGCTCCCGTGTTTAGATTTGTCAATAAAAATATGCTAGTATCTATATGGGGGTTTTACTTTAACTATTCAGCTCATGAACCATAGTTGTATAATTCTACAACAAGTAAGCAGCTGTTTAAGAAAGGAAATATTTATAGAAGAAGGAAATAATAGCACACAGGGAAGATGTGCAACCCAATCAATAGATAATAGACTTGATTGCATGCACATAGAAGAAACCAATAGATATCAACGCACATAATTATAAGCAAAGATGCTTCAGATCTAAATCTAAAATAACACAAAGTTTATAAGTGGATTTAAGACAAAATCTAGAAACAAAATGTACCGTGACACAAAGTTCTCCGGAAACCTACTCTTTATATTCCTTTGCTTCAAGTGGATATTAGAGGGTTCAACACAAAGTCTGGAACACAAGAATGTTGCTTACACATTTTGATCATTAACCGAAGGTTCTTCCTCTACTTATAGAATGTAGAGGGGCAATTACAAGTTGGAAGCTTTTAGTTGAATTGGCACATGTGGAAGTCGGAAAAGAAACAACTGGAAATCTCCCTCCTGGAATTCCTCTT
Organism: Taxus chinensis; assembly: GCA_019776745.2. Lineage (NCBI taxonomy): Eukaryota > Viridiplantae > Streptophyta > Pinopsida > Cupressales > Taxaceae > Taxus > Taxus chinensis. Next base: position 239,912,634 of record CM034146.1, read on the forward strand.
TGCATGACATGCATGATTTACAACTGAAAATAGAACCTTCTATTTTGCACGTTTGTCACCTATCTCTAAGTAGTTGACTTCTCCAAGTAATGGCTTTTAAATTAATCACTTAAGTTGTATAATTTAATTGATTGCTCAATTATTTTGTCGGAGGAAATAAGAGAAAGAAGAAGAAAGATGAAAGTTGCAGTCTTTTTTTCACATTCTACATGTAGTTGACTTTTGCCTTTGATTCTCACCAAATTGGACCTAAGAGCAGCTGGATCTGGAAGTAAGCTGGATCTAGAAACTTGCTTGCGGGTGTCGCCTTTGCCTTGTCTTCCCTCTTATCCTTGAAAGCTTTTGTAGTTTTTCTCCAGTACATGCATTAGTGCAATGTTTCAATTAAAAAATTTTGGAAAGCACTCCGGGTGAATGAAATTTCAATGAAGGCTTCAACTGGAAGATTAGGAGCACATGTGGAAGATCCTGGAAGAAATTTTCCACGCACTGACTTTTACACGGGTTGCATCAGAAACAAGAAGATGAATTTTTGTCGGAAGCTTTTATAATTATAAGATCTGGATCTGGATCTGGGCCTGGATTTGTGTCTTCGATGTTAGCAAATTTGGAAGTAATACATGAGTCCGATGAGCTTTCCCATTCATCCCACTTTGCCATGGCTGGAGTAATCTTTTTCTAAACAATTCTTTTCTTCTTTATTCGACCAAAATTCTTCACAACCAATGCAGATCTGGATAATTCTTCAGATTTGGAGGATATGTTCAATGTATTGTACATTGATTTAAGCTCCCTTTCTCTTATAAAAGCACCTGTGATGAATTCCTGTAATTAATTCAGACAAAGATGACAACTGAAACATGAACAGTAGATTTCAATCATAAAAATCTGCGGATATCAAGCCTATTGCCCCAAAATTTGATGTTTTATTTGTATGCAAAGCAAGCATAAATTTTACCAACTTCACCTGAGCACCTGGATCACTTATGCAAACAATTATCCAAACACAAATCAACCTCCTTCAACCTGTGCGCCAAAATTGGAAGCTTCCAGCATTAATTACACCTTTTGAGTAAAATTCCTCTCCAAATGGGGTGCACTTTTTGTCTGGGCTGCAGTTCTCTGCTTTTGAATTAATTAATTCATCCTTATGGCAGCCCCTGCTTATATAATCCTCATAATTCTATAATTCATTAATGTCTTTCCTATTCCTGGCAATTAATTAATTATTTAATAAGCTTTAGTCTTCAAATGGGGCGCCTATTTTGTGCATGCTCATTGCTGCCATTAAATAAATTAAATTTATTTAATTTTAGACTTATGCTTCCAGTTAACTCAAGCCTCACAGTATGCTTTGACCTTAGCCACTGAAAATGGGAATTAATTAAATCAATTAATACTTTAAAAAGTATTATTTCTCTCCTAAAAGGGGCGCACTTTTTTGTCATGAAGGGGCTGCATTAAATAAATAATATTTATTTAATTTTAGAATTTCTAATTCTAATTTCCTTTATCCACTTTTCCCTTGTTGACTTTTCCTCATGTTTGGGCACCAAAATTGGGTGAATAAATATTATTAAATGCATTATTATTCACCCAAGGTGAGTCGCACTTTTTGGCAAGGGTGACTTCTATTTTAAAAGTCAATTAACAATAGGATTATTCACCCTGCACCGCATCTCCAAAAATCCCATGATTCACTTAAGTTGTTTGACTTTCATAATGAGATTATTTATCCTAAAAGGCAAGTAATAAAATCTCATCAATGCCTTAAGTGATTTTTCTTTTATTTCACAATGGGAATTTTTACCCTGCAAGGTAGATAAGAAATTTCCGCCTACCTGTTGCTTCTGATTTTTCCATTGTGACTTAAGTGGCGTTGATTTCATAGGAAAAAGTACCCTGCTAGGCAGGTACAAGAATCCCACCTACCTGTTGCTTCCAAAAATCCCATGATTCACTTCAAACCCTCTTTTTCCAAAAATGCGGCCAGCGTAGAAGAAATTTTTTAATGCACGACTTCGTTTTTTTTGAGAGATCCAGACCTCCGATGGCGAATTCCTTCTGGCACAACGTGCATAGGTGATCTCCAGATACTCCAGGAAAAGAATCAGACCAAATCGGCAAAGGAATTGATCCAGAGAAATTTCACAGAAAAAGAAACGGGAAAACACCAAAAACACAAAACATTGCCAGAAGTCACACATAAAGCCCAGGATCCATTCCTGGTTAAAACCCTACTAGTATATGGGAAAATTGACATGTACGATCACAACAGGGTTAAACTAGAGCACAATTTGCCTCAAACAGGGCTCAAAATAATTAAATACAAATTTCCCGCAAGTAAACCCCAGTGGCAGAATATAATGATTTTAGGCATCTGGGTATTCGGTGAAATTGGCTAATATGATTCTCTGGGATTATCCTGACACATTACAGACACTTTCTGGCAATAAAAAAACAAAACGACCTGTTATTTTAAAAGTACGATTTTTTTTAAATAGGGTAGTTCCTGATTTCAGGATGAACTCTGAGGACACCAGTCAGCTACATCTGTGGACATCTTTTCCTCTGTCATAATGACAAGAGAAAAGATGAGATCTCAACATCTCTGGTTTCGTATCTTGTCTTTTGGGCACGGGGTCAGGCAAACAAAAAAAAAGACAACAAAAATAAAAGTAAAAACAACAAAGTTTTATTTATATACATACAGGTTTTATCCTGTTTTTTTATGTCTGAAAAATCTTCAGATGCTGCCCGTCGAAAGACAGTGGTAACTGATTTCCTTATCGGTAGCCAAGGAATAAAGTGTCCATTCTAACATCTCTTTTGATCATGAAGGGCCCTTTCCAGAGTGAATCAGATTTGACTTGCATGCCCTTCGGTTCATGTCTCTTGTCCCACCAGAGTACCTAGTCTTTGATCTTGAACTTCCTTTTTCTGGCCTTCTTGTCAAATACTCTGGGCAAGTCCTTATTAACTTCATCTGGTGGTGGCTCATCCTTTCTTCTCTCCATGGTGGCTAAGTTTGTATCAACTTCCTCCGTTCCTTGATTTATTTGCTGCATTTCTGAGGAAGAACTATCACCGTATTCTTTATTATTCTTTAGGTACTGATCATGCTTGTTGAAAGTTTCCACTAAGGAAACTAAACCCTTGGGGATTTTGTTACCTTTTGGTTGGACTATTCCTCTACTGTCATCATAACCTGGATCAGCTTTTCCTGTGATTGTTTGTCATGGTGGTGATTCACTCCCTTAAACATGCAGACATGTAGGTGTTTGTTCAAGGACTTTCGGGTGGTAAACCATCTCCACTTTATAGTTTCCTTATCTGAATATGGATGGTGGTCTATCTGGATTCAATAGTGCAACCATGACCGCAAAAGAATCTTCCTTGGAGTTTTGATTGGTTGGAATGAAGTTGATAGAGAAAGCTACAAAATCCAATGTGGCAGAAAACACTATATCTCTGTAATGCTCTGACTTATCTCTTTTGACTTGACTTTGGCCTCGAACCTGTTTTACTAGAAGTTCAGTATCTCCATGGGCTTTGAGGATTTTGACTCCTTTTTGTTTAGCTTGCTCCATTCCTAGAAGCAATGCTTCATACTCCGCCATATTATTGGTGTTCTCGAACATCAGCTTGTGGGAGTATGGAAATATCTCATGATTTGGAGATATTAGTAGAACACCGACTCTTGATAAAAAAGAACAAAATGTGCCTTTAAACTCCAGAGTCCAAACTTTTTCAGCTCCTTCTAGTTCTAGCTCTGGTTGAAGTTCTAGTTCTGGAACGTTGTTATCCGTTTCCAAGAAATAGACCCCATGGTCAGATTCTTGAAAAAGAATATGAGATCTAGGATCCTCAGATTTTGTAACAATGTACCTGGACTTATTTCCCGGCTCCAGCTTATGGTTAATCCCCTTGATAGGAATATGAGCACATGACCAATCCATCTTTACTTCTCCTCTCAACTCTTTGCCGAAGTTTCTACTCAGCAACATCCCATAGGAGATAGGAATATCTGCAACTAGAATTGTCATCTTTAATCTTTTGTCTGGAAAAGCTGCCAGAATAGCTTGTACATCTTTGATTTGTCTGATTAAAGGGACTTGTCTCTCCATGGAACAACACCTTTTTATGGTCTTCGTCAAGGTAAGCCCAAGAGCATCTGCAACTTTAGCTGGCATGACATTGTCAGAAGCACTTAAATATAGAATGCAATTGCTTAACTTGAAACCATCAAGCAATAAGGAGACATAAAAAGGTTCTACTCTTTCAGAAGACAATGAGGGTTTGACATCTGCAGTGTTGTTCTGGGGAGGAGTATCCTTGGGCTTAGGCAAAAGACCCTTTGATGCATTAGATGCTTCTGGTGATTACACATATTTGACTAGCCTATTTAACTGCTCAGGAAAGGCTCTCAAGTATTCAGCTTCTGACATTTGAACTCTAGTTTTCTTGGCATGATCAATAATGTCAAAAGAAGGTATAGATACTTGAGCTTCTTTCTGTGGTTGAAATGAAGAACTCACATTCTTATCTCTGGGAGCTAAGGAAGAAGGCAAAGGGCTACCCCTTATTTGTTCGTCAGCTAATGCCTCAGCTTGGCGAGTGTGTGATCTTGTAAGTACTTCATATGCATGACAATGATCGTCTTTCAAGAAGCTCCTCATACTCATGTTCAAATTTGTAGTTTAGGTAATTAATGTTGGATTCGCCAACAGGATCTATAAAATTATCATTCTCGAGCTGATTAGCATCAACTTCTAGGTCTTCTTCATTCATCTTTATGTTGTTTCTTGGAGCAGCTTCAATTGCTAATCTTTGGGAACCAGTAATGTGGTTCTTGTTGTTGTTGTTGAAATTCCGAGCAGGGGCAATGTTGTTGCCATGAGCCATTTGAGCCATTTGTTTCTTCATCTGCAACATCTCACTTTCCAATTTTTGTAGTGGTGAATCGGAAGTAGTAGTAGAGGATGAACTTTCAGCTCTAGAAGTGTTGCATTTTATCTTTCCAGCCATGATGAGGTCATCTTCAATCTCAACTGCCATGTTTTGAGCTGCTAACAAATCAATAGGACGTGCTCTTCGCAGTTGATAGCTTACTTCAAGAAGTAAAACATTGATAAAGAATACTTTTTGATTCTCATCATTCAAAGAAGCAGAAGCTGGAATTTTGTAAAGTAATCTTTGGAATTTTGCAATAAAATCTCGCATGTGCTCATGTGGCTCCTTCTTCAATTGAGTGAGCTGAGTTATCAATGTGCTGGAATCTTCAGCTGGTTTGAATCTTTTCAGAAACACATCCCGCATAGTATCCCAGTTGGTTATGGTGCTAGGAGCTAGCCGGTAGAACCATTCTCCAGCCAAGTCATGCAGAGTCTTTATGAAGAGTTTGACAGATACATCTTCATGTTCGACTGCAAGCACTCCACAGGATATGAAAAACACAGCCAAGTGGTCATTTGGATTCGGCTTGCCATCTACAAAGAATTTTGGAAAATTCTTTCTCATCCCTTTAGGTAGATAATGCATAGGAGGATTCAGATTCAGACGCCCAAAAGCTGCTCCCCATGGAATAGGTACTGCAGGGGCAAGTGGCTGATTCTGCATCATGATGAACGAAGCGTGTCTTCTTTGAGAAAAGACTTGGTGAATAATTCCAGCTGTCGGATTATGTTGAAAATGATCTGGATCTGGATGAGTTTGCACTCTTCTTCCTGATGAAAGACTGGATCTGTGGTTTCTAACTTTGGAAAGTTTTGGTTTGCTAATTTGTGTTGTTCCCCAACGGAGTCGCCAAAAACTATTGGCTAGATTTTCTACATTGCTAAAAACCTAGGCAGTCATGAGATAAATCTCCCTCATTTACCGGTGAGGCTCTCGTGTCAGATTTGTCAATAAAAATATGCTAGTATCTATATGGGGGTTTTACTTTAACTATCCAGCTCATGAACCATAGATGTATAATTCTGCAGCAAGTAAGCAATTGTTTAAGAAAGAAAATATTTATAGAAGAAGGAAATAATAACACACAGAAGAAATAGGGAAGATGTGCAACCCAATCAATAGATAACACAGTTGATTGCATGCACATAGAAGAAACCAATAGATATCAACGCACAGAATTATAAGCAAAGATGCTTCAGATCTAAATCTAAAATAACACAAATTTTATAAGTAGATCTAAGACAAAATCTAGAAACAAAATGTACTGTGACACAAAGTTCTCTGGAAACCTGCTCCTTTATATTCCTTTTCTTCAAGTGGATATTAGAGGGTTCAACACAAAGTCTGGAACACAAGAATGCTGCTTACACATTTTGATCATTAACCGAAGGTTCTTCCTCTACTTATAGAATATAGAGGGGCAATTACAAGTTGGAAGCTTTTAGTTGAACTGGCACATGTGGAAGTCGGAAAAGAAACAATTGGCAATCTCCCTCCTGGAATTCCTCTTTGCATGACATGCATAATTTACAACTGAAAATAGAACCTTCTATTTTGCACGTTTGCCACCTATCTCTAAGTAGTTGACTTCTTCAAGTAATGGCTTTTAAACCAATAACTTAAGTTGTATAATTTAATTGATTGCTCGATTATTTTGTCGGAGGAAATAAGAGAAAAAATAAGAAAGAGGAAAGTTATAGTCTTGTTCTTTTTTCATATTTTGCATGTAGTTGACTTTTGCCTTTGATTCTCACCAAACTGGACTTGAGAGCAGCTGGATCTGGAAACTTACTTATGGGTGTTGCCTTTGCCTTATCTTCCCTCTTATCCTTGAAATATTTTGCAGTTCTTCTCCAGTACATGCATCAGTGCAATGTTTCAATTAAAAAATTCTGGAAAGCACTCTGGGTGAATGCAAATTCAATGAAGGCTTCAACTGGAAGATTGGAAGCACATGTGCTAGATCCAGGAAGAAATTTTCCACGCAATGAATTCTACATGGGCTGCATCAGAAACAAGAGGATGAAATTTTGACGGAAGCTTTTGCAATTATGAGATCTGGATCTAAATGTGGATCTAGATCTGGGCCTAGATTTGTATCTTTGATGTCAGCAAATCTAGAAGTAATGCATGATTTCGTTGAGCTTTCTTGGTCATCCACTTTGTCATGGCTGGAGCAATCTTTGTTTGAACAATTCTTTTCCTCTTTATTCAGCCAGAATTTTTCACAGCCGGTGCAGATCTGGATAATTCTTCAGATTCGAAGGATATGTTCAATGTATTGTACATTGATTGAAGCTCCCTTTCTCTTATAAAAGCACCTTTGATGAATTCCTGTAATTAATTCAGATAAAGATGGCAACCAGAACATGAACAGTGGATTTTAATCATAAAAATCTGTATATATCAAGCCTGCTGCCCCAAAAATTGATGCTTTATTTGCATGCAAAGCAAGCATGAATTTTACCAACTTCACCTGAGCACCTGTATCACTTGTGCAAACAATTATCCAGACACAAATCAATCTCCTTCAACCTCTGCGTTAAAATTGGAAGCTTCCAACATTAATTACACCTTCTTCTGAGAAAAATTCCTCTCCAAAAGGGGCGCACTTTTTGTGTAGACTGCACTTCTCTACCTTTGAATTAATTAATTCATCCTTATGGCAGCCCCTGCTTATATAATCTTCATAATTCTATAATTCATTAATGCCTTTCATATTCCTGGTAATTAATTAATTATTTAATAAGCTTTACTCTTCAAATGGGGTGTCTATTTTGTGCATGTTCATCGCTGCTATTAAATAAACTAAATTTATTTAATTTTAGATTTATGCTTCTAGTTAACTTAAGTCTCACAGTATGCTTTGACCTTAGCCACTGAAAATAGGAATTAATTAAATCAATTAATACTTTAAAAAGTATTATTTCTCTCCCAAAAGGGGCTGTCATCACCAATCCGGCACTATGATAATTCTTCACCAGAAACTCCTCGTGCTATGATTATTTACTAATGCACAGTCTTTAGTTTGGTGGATGTAATCTGGAAACAAAACAACAACCGAACACAAGAATACCATTGACTATGATAAGACAGAATGACGACAAATCTGAAATATCAAAGTAAATTATAATATTAACATGAAATTGTTACAATCTCACCCATGAGGTACTTCAACAAGACTATGGGAGAAACTTTACAATTACACCTCTCGATGGCTTCTTCAACACACCTTTAACTGATGGCTTCCTTTGCACACTTCTTACAATATTTCTCACTACTTCTTTCTATGCTAAATGAGGGGGGTAGCCTCTCTATTTATAGAACTTCCAGGCTTATCCATCTTATCTCTAAGATAGGATAAGAAATCCACTCTGACGAATCATATTCCATACCTTAACTCTTATCTGTACATGTAGGCTTATCTGTTAAGATAAGATAAACCTTATCATTTTACATGGGTTCCACATTTTTAGACTTTTTACAAATAAAATACACAAAATATTTATGACCTCACTCCTTGTCCTTATTACCAATATAATATTTCTAATTCCTAATCATGTAGACCCTACTTCTCTAATTACCCAAACTTTGACATTTTAACATTACCGGACCACTTACGACAAATATTTACTTTTTACAACATTCCTATTGTACTTTGACTGTTACCGTACTCCACATTATTGGCGACACCGTACTGACGGCGCCGTTATCTTCTATCAGACGCTACTACTAATTACACTTAACAACATCCTATTCCTAATACATACATTAATGAAATAGAAATTATGGAGGAAAATTTTAGTGTCGACATCTTCCCCCTTCCTAGCTTCTACTCCGTCCTCGGAGTAGACTATTCTGGTGCTTGGAAAATCTTCAACTTGTCGTGGTTGACCCATTTCGTAATGGGAGTGCCATCCAATTCCTCCAGTTGGTACGTACCATTTTCATGCACAGCTGCTATTTTGTAGGGCCCCATCCATTTTGGAAGAAATTTTCTCTGTCTTCTTTTTTTGTATCTGGAATCATATACTAGGACCAAGTCATTCACTTGAAATGGAGACCACCGGATCTTTTGATCAAAGTACTCCTTCTGCTTCATTTTCTTCTTATGGCTTGTATCCTTTGCTATTTCCCTCATTTCCTCTAGCAAATGAAGATGTACCAACCTTTCTTTTACTGAATCACTTTCATCCATCCTTTCATCTTTCATAACTCTCACAGTGGGAATATCAAACTCAATAGGAAGGACTGGATCAATGCCATAGGCCAACTGAAATGGGGAGTATCCTGTTGCTGACTTTGATGTTGCCCTATATGCCCACAATGCTGCATGAATCCTCTTATCCCATTTATGTACCTGCAAGGCTGCATCTTTTGCTAGAATTTGACACAGCACAAAATTTGTTCGTTCCACCTGTCCATTTGTGCTTGGCTTGTATGTTGTTGCCTTCCTGTGCTTAATAGAAAATTTATTGACTAGGGCTTCTACCACCTCATTAATGAAGTGGCTTCCTTGATCTGTTACAATTTCTAATGGACAACCAAATCTGGTGACAATACGTTCATATATGAACCTTGCCACTTCATCCATAGAAGCTGTCTTCAATGGCCTAGCTTCAACCCACTTGGTTAAATAATCTGTGGCAACTACAATATACTTATTTTGGCGTGATGTAGTTGGAAGTGGACCTACAATGTCTATTCCCCACTTTTCAAAGGGACCAAGGGGAAGAATAGGACATAATGGAGCTGATGAAGTCTTACGGTTACCATGTGTTTGACAAATATCACATGTCTTACAATAATTATAACAATCTTTAAAAAGAGTGGGCCAGTGATAACCTGCATCCAAGATCCTTCTTGCTGTAAGTTGTCCAGAGAAGTGCCCTCCACATGTACCATTGTGGAATTCTTCTAGCAGCTCCTTTCCTTGATCACGTCCAACTGCCCTCTTGTACTGTCCATCAGGTCCTATTCGAAATAATACTCCATGCAGAATAGAATATGGACGACTGGCTTGAGTAATCTTTCTCTTAGTCTTTGCATTGGCACCATCAGGAAACTTGAATTCATTCAGATAATTCCAAATATCTATGTATTCACTAGGGATTGTGTCAAGGGAGAACAATGCTGCATCGGGAAAATCATCATCATCACAAGATGATCCTAAACCATCATAGGCTCGAGAGAGTGCATCTGCATTGACATGCTTCTTTCCTGGCCTATCTATAATATCAAATTCAAATTCTTGTAGCAAAATTATCCATCTAGCTATCCTCCCTGATGGGTTAGGCTTATTGACAATATATTTCAGAGCCTGATGATCCGTTACAACTATAAATTTCTGCCCTAGCAAGTAATTTCTAAACTTCTTTACAGCAAAAATGATAGCCAGAGCCTCTTTTTCAGTTACAGTATAGTTTACCTCAGCACTGCTCATTTGTCTGCTCCCAAAGTAAATTGGATGTTCATTCCCATTTTCATCCTTTTGGCTCAAAGTACTACCTAGTGCTGCATCTGAGGCATCAGTGTACACAATGAATGGCTTGCTCCAATCTGGATTCTTCAAAACAGGTGAAGACACCAGGGCTTCCTTCAGTTGTCCAAAAGCTTCATGCGCCTTGTTTCCTGGTTCATAAGCAACATCCTTCTTCAAGAACTGGGTTAGTGGCTGTGCAATCTTTGAGAAATTCTTGATGAACCTTCTATAGTAACCCACATGGCCTAAAAATGATCTCAACTTACTTCTATTCATAGGAAATGGTAAATCTTTGATTTTTGAAACTTTATCAGGATCAGTACCAATACCATCTCTGGATACAACATGCCCTAACAAAACGCCTTTAGAACATCCAAAGACACACTTTGTAGGGTTTAGTGAGGCTTGTGCTTCATCTAACCTTTGAAATGCTGTCTCCATCTGGTGCAGGTGGTCCAACTTGCTCCCATAGATGCAAAAATCATCCAGAAATACTCTGATGAAGGTCCCAATGTAGGGTTTCGAACACCCTATTCATCAAACGCTGGAATGTTGCTGGAGCATTACACAACCCAAAAGGCATAACTCTATAAGCAAACGTTCCCCAAGGAGTGGTGAACGTGGTCTTCAGCTGATCTTTCTCTGCTATACGAACTTGGTTGTAGCCGCTATATCCATCAGCAAAACTATAGCACTCCTGGCCAGCTACTTCGTCCAAGATCTGATCTGAAAATGGAAGAGGATAATGATCCTTCTTTGTTGCCTTATTGAGCTTCCTGTAATCAACACAAATGCGTAGCTTCCCATTCTTTTTTATTGAGATCACAATGGGAGAAACCCATTCTGAATTCTCCACAGCAAATATGAATCCTGCATCAAGCAACTTATCTATTTCTTCTTTTACAGTCTTGGAAAAATTAGGATTCATTCTATATGGCATTTGCTTTATGGGCTTAGCACCATCTACCAGCTCAATACAATGTTCTACCCAACTTACTTGACGGAGTTCCTTGTAATCAAAAGTGAATAGGTGTATGTACCTTCGAAAGAGCTGGAGGTAGGTTTCCTTCTCACTCTCCATCACAGCATCACCAATCTTTATTTGTTGGAGACGATCATCAACTTCTTCTTCAGATAATTTTATGGGGTCCTGGGTTGGTGTGACTGGAAGAATATCCATGACTGAAACATCAACCTCACTTTCTTCATCTTCAGTGTCCACTTCACTGGTGCTAGAGTAATCAGAGGATGTCCAATCATCAGTTTCATCACTTGAATCCACAGGTTCTGCTTTATGATGTCGAGGGATCACGTTTATCTTCACCCTCTCTCTACCACGTCCAAGTGTCATGAAACCTTCATTCCAGTAGTTTCTTGCATGAACTCTCCTTAGCCATGGTCTTCCCAGCAGCATTGGGTACGCAACAGTACCATTTTTCATCACCTGAAAGTCTACCACACATACAACACCCATAACAGATATTGCCACATTTGAAACTACACCTTCTGGTTTAGTTTTTCCTTTATTTAATGACCTTAACATAAGTGTTGAAGGGCGATCAATTTTTAAACCCAACATATTCATTACAGACTCGGTCATTACATTAACTGCAGCACCTCCATCAACTAAGACATCATGAATTGAAATACCATTACATAATACCTCAGCTTGTGGAGCATAGGGATCTGCCTCTGCCTCCAAAACAGGGACCTCAACCTCCTTCCTTCTTCGAGCATTGAGTCCACCTCGCAACTCCCGCCTCTTCTCAGAAGACATAGCCAAGAGTTGACCATATGTAATATTTGCAGGCCTTTTGGACAGATCTTCCAAGATGGAGTATGGTCCTTGCCCCTGTGAAATCAGAAAATCCTGCACACCCAACTTTCTTCTCCTATGTTTCTTACTAGTTTCTTCTTTCATCTTCTTAGGATCATTTCCATCTTGATTATCTTTTTCTTTCTTTCTTTTTGTTACAAACACATCTACTTCATTATTTCTGCTCTTATCTACTACATCAAAAGAATTCACAGGTGCTTTTCCTTTATCATTATCTCCTTTACCAGATGTAGAAGCTCTATCTGGACAATTATACTTATAATGACCCTTTTTATAACAACCATAACAAACAACTTCAGAAATATTTCTTTTTGGACCTCTATCCCCTCCCTGAGAACTAAATTCCTTTCCTTGAAGAAGATTAATAGTTAACTGACCCATCTTTTTGAGCAGATCTTCATACTCAGTAGATGTACTAGGAGAAATATTTGTGCTCATCGGGAGTGGTTGTGGATTCTGGACCAAAGGTGCTGGTGTAGGCTCTACTTTAGCAACAATTTCTTTGGGCTCCTCTTCCATGCTTTCTTCTTGCCTTCTTGCAATCTCCTTTGCTTGTTCAATGGTAGCTGGGCGGTCATACTTTACTCGTTGTCTGATCTCTGGCTTCATCCCAAGAATGAAGTGCTTACAGAGGAGATTATCCACGCCATTCATCAACCCATCCGCTAGTCCTTCCTTCCGGATCTGGGCATCGAGCTTCCTCCTTAGCTCTAGAACACGGGCATGATAATCCCTTATCTTCTCCTTCTCTCCTTGGGATAGCTTTGTGATCTCGATCATGAGATCTGCATATTTCTGTTGTTCACCAAATTCTTCAAGAAAACTTTCAGTTAATAAATCCCATGAATTTTTCACATTATCTCCTAGTGTTTCAAACCACCTAAGTGCTGATCCATCCAAAAAGGTAGGAAAAAATTCAGTCCATTGTTCCCTTCTTATAAGGCCATTACAAATACAAGATCGCTTAAATTCTTGAATGAAAGAAGAAGCATCTTCATTAGATTGAGCTGAAAAAACGGGAATCTTTCCCATTTTCAAAAGTAACCACCGTGAAATACCAACTCACAAGTACAATCAACAAGACTTATGTGCACAAATAATTGGAATTACTATAGAAATGACCACGGTAAACTATGGTAAAACTTGACTTACTGCGGTAAAAACTGATTTTACTGTGGTAAACACTATTCATGGTAAAAAGTGAAGTTACTGCGGTAAATACTATTCACGGTAAAAAGTGACTTTACTGCGGTAATTACTATTCCCAGCAAAAAGGACTTTACCAAGGTAACTACTATTCATGGCAAAAATGACTTTAACATGGTAACTACTATTCACGGTAAAAATGACTTTACCATGGTAACTACTATGCACAGTAAAAACAAGGTTACCCTCCAATTGATTTTTGACTAAGTGGGAATATCTCTCCAGAAAATCCACCAACGAGGAATGGTCCCGGCAACGGAACCAAAATGTCATCACCAATCCGGCACTATGATAATTATTCACCGGGAACTCCTCGTGCTATGATTATTTACTAATGCACAGCCTTTAGTTTGGTGGATGTAATCTGGAAACAAAACAACAACCGAACACAAGAATACCATTGACTATGATAAGACAGAATGACGACAAATCTGAAATATCAAAGTAAATTATAATATTAACATGAAATTGTTACAATCTCACCCATGAGGTACTTCAACAAGACTATGGGAGAAACTTTACAATTACACCTCTCGATGGCTTCTTCAACACACCTTTAACTGATGGCTTCCTTTGCACACTTCTTACAATATTTCTCACTACTTCTTTCTATGCTAAATGAGGGGGGTAGCCTCTCTATTTATAGAACTTCCAGGCTTATCCATCTTATCTCTAAGATAGGATAAGAAATCCACTCTGACGAATCATATTCCATACCTTAACTCTTATCTGTACATGTAGGCTTATCTGTTAAGATAAGATAAACCTTATCATTTTACATGGGTTCCACATTTTTAGACTTTTTACAAATAAAATACACAAAATATTTATGACCTCACTCCTTGTCCTTATTACCAATATAATATTTCTAATTCCTAATCATGTAGACCCTACTTCTCTAATTACCCAAACTTTGACATTTTAACATTACCGGACCACTTACGACAAATATTTACTTTTTACAACATTCCTATTGTACTTTGACTGTTACCGTACTCCACATTATTGGCGACACCGTACTGATGACGCCGTTATCTTCTATCAGACGCTACTACTAATTACACTTAACAACATCCTATTCCTAATACATACATTAATGAAATAGAAATTATGGAGGAAAATTTTAGTGTCGACAGGGCGCACTTTTTTGTCATGAAAGGGCTGCATTAAATAAATAATATTTATTTAATTTTAGAATTCCTAATTCTAATTTCCTTTATCCACTTTTCCCTTGTTGACTTTTCCTCATGCTTGGGCACCAAAATTGGGTGAATAAATATTATTAAATGCATTATTATTCACCCAAGGTGGGTCACACTTTTTGGCAAGGGTGAATTCTATTTTCAAAAATCAATTAACAATGGGATTATTCACCCTGCACCGCAGCTCCAAAAATCCCATGATTCACTTAAGTTGTTTGACTTTCATAATGGGATTATTTACCCTGCAAGGCAGGTAATAAAATCTCATCAATGCCTTAAATGATTTTTCTTGTATTTCACAATGGGAATTTTTACCCTGCAAGGTAGATAAGAAATCCCCGCCTGCCTACTGCCTCTGATTTTTCCATTGTGGCTTAAGTGGCATTGCTTTCATGGGAAAATGTATCGTGCTAGGTAGGTACAAGAATCCCACCTGCTTGTTGCTTCCAAAAATCCCATGATTCACTTCAAACCCTCTTTTTCCAAAAATGTGGCCTGCCCAGAAGAAGCTTTTTGGTGCACGACTTCGTCTTTTCCAAGAGAACTAGACCTCCGATGGCGAATTCCTTCTGGCACAACGTGCATAGGTGATCTCCAGATACTCCAAGCCAAACCGGAAAAGGAATTGATCCAAAGAAATTTCACAGAAAACGAAACGGGAAAAAACGAAAAACACAAAACATTGCCAGAAGTCACAAATAAAGCCCAAAATCCATTCCTGGTTAAAACCCTACTGGTATATGGGAATAATGACATGTACGATCACAATAGGGTTAAAACGGAGCACAATTTGCCTCAAACAGGGCTCAAAATAATTAAATACAAATTTCCCGCAGGCAAACCGTAGCGACAAAATATAACAATTTTGGTCATCTAGGTATTTGGCGAAAATGGCTAATATGGCTCCTTGGCAATATCTTGACACATTACAGGAACTTTCTAGCAATAAAAAACACAAAACGTCCCATTATTTTAAAAGTACGAAAATTTTTAAATAGGGTAGTCCCAGATTTCAAGGTGAAATCTGGGGACACCAGAGAGTTTGTTCCTACTAGTTACGGGTTGAAACAAACCATCACATTCTTCGTCAGGACCAGATCTATTGTCTTTGCCCCCTCCAAGAGGTGGAGACCAAGGACCGCTTCATTTTCAAATGTTCCATTTATTATGAGATCCAAGGAAAAGATATTATTGCCTCTATAAAGACTCAGACAACACTCTAGCTACTTTCTTAAGATAGATAAACCAGCAATGTCTGGCTCTTTATCTTTCCACAATTGTCACCCTCCAACGTAGATCCCTAAAAGAGGAGCCAAGAGGCTCTAGAGCTCCTATATTGGTCACCTCTTTCTTTCAACAGATTCAGGTGATTGGCAACAACACTAAACATCCTTTGGACACCATTGCATCACACATTAGAGCCAGTAAATCAGTTAAGCGGCGCTTCTCTCCGCACATCACTACTACTCTAACTACTCAGATCTCCAAGCCTGTTATCTCTCAGCATCATGGCTTTGCTCTGCCCCATCAGCGTAGCTCTACCCCTCTCTAACAACATGGATCTACTACTTACCAGCTTCACTTCAAACCAATGGGGCAAACTGATATTACAAGCTTCTTTCTACTACAGGAGTTACACCGGCCTTGGATGTTAACAGAGATTCTAAAGGAAGTTTCTTGCTTCCTCCTAGGATCCCCCAACCTAGTTCCTCCAACCCTATATACTTACCGAACAACATTGTCAAATCTCTCACAGTGATCAATAATGGCTCAAATGATTCCTCCACTTTAGGCACAAACAGAGACATTCGATGAGATTTGCCTCCAATCTTCATTGACAAATGCTCTTGGGGATTTTGTCCGCCCCTCATTGTCTATTTGTATTGGTTTCTTTGCCAGTTGTGTTAGTGGCAAGCTGACTCTAATTTGTCTTTGTACTTTATTTTGTAAGTTAGCCTCTAGAATTCTCTCTTCCTAGAACTTTCTATTGCTAATGGTTGTATCCTTTACTCTTATTCACCTAGTTTTGTTTATTTGTGGACATTAATATAATTTCATTTCAGGAGTTTTCTCAAGCTTTCTAGGTACTAGTATTTTAAGGGAAGCCCATATAAACAAAATAGATGTTTCTCCTCTTCGTGCTCCAAATTTAGGGTTAATGCTTCATAGTAAGACATGTTCTCCTTGAGAACCATGAACCCTATGTATAACCTACATCCATCTTTTCCTCATTGGAAAAGACTGCTATTAAGTATCCTTGGCAGATACTTATCTCAATTTTGCCCTCAATTACCCATTGCTCTTCTACCCATGATAGTAAAGACTTTGATGTTGACCACATCCCAGCACACTTGTGATGAAGGCCATTTGGCTTAGCATCTCTATCTCCACAAGAACTTGCCATTCACAATTTGTATTTCAGGATCTAATTATGTTGCCTCATAAATACCTTCCCTTCAAGCCATTTCGATTGCATATTGTTTTGCTTCAGTGCCTCCTCCATGGTTGTTTTGTTGATTCACTAGATACCTTGTGTTTTCTCCATTCCCATCCTACATTTGCCTCATTTCCCTTCTCCTTTGCTCCTTTACACCCTTACTACCTACTTCTTTTGTGCTTATTTTTTTCAAACAACCAACCATGGACAACCATAATTTATGCAAAGCTTTCTTCTAAAATATTAAGTTAAACACTAGGATAGAGACTGCACAAAATATAGGGGTGGGCTTGGGTCCTAAATATGATTATACTCGGCCACTACCTACATACGCCCCCATGGTGACACATAGGGGTGGACTTAGGTCCATGCATGCTATTAGTTTAACCACTACCTCCATGTGCCCCAACATCTATTAAAAGGTGCCAAAGAATCCGTGGGAATGGGAATTGGGATTACATTATAAAACTCTTCCTTCCCTATTACTTGCACCAAACACTTTACTAAAATATTAAGGGTAAACAATAGAGCAAAGTGCATAGAGAATGTGTAGGTGAGCTCGCACCTGAATAAGTTTACACTCAACCACCATCTCCAAGCACCACATAGCAACACATTGGGGAGAGCTTAGGTCCATGTATTGCTATACATATGATCCCTACTATTAGGTTTCCACATGACTACTACAAGGTTCCCAAGAGCCCGTGGAAATTTACCCTGAGTATATAGAGTGAAACTCATTATTCCCACTTCTTGCCCCAAATCCTTTGGGCTTTGGGTAAACATTACAGTAGAGCTCGTAGAAAACATAGATGATTTCTTGGATCCTTAATACAATTACACTCGACCTCTAACTCCATGTGCCCCCATGGCAACACATAGAGGTAGGCATGGGTTTATGCATTGCCATAAGTGCAATCCCTACCTCCATGTGTCCCCATGGCTACAAGGTGTTCAAGACCATGTGGAAATGAAACCTTAACATTAAGTTTCAAACTCGTCATTCCCCACTTCTTGCCCCAAAAATTGTGCGCGATTTTTGGTGCTTATTGTAAAGGTGCATTGGCACTCAAGGTCATGGAAGTTTAAGTCTTTTTGTCATTTGTTTAAGAAGTTCTAGAGGAGAATGCATCAACCCCTAGATTTTGGATTCATGTGGTATATGCCCGTCAAATCAAATGTCTCCACAACCATTACTCCTTACTTTTGCAGAGTCGACAACTAGTCCGGATTGAAATATTTGCTTTTGTTGTTTTTCTTTTATATTTAAATAAATTTTTACCATTCCTATTAAGAAAAAATCTATTTTTAGGACCAACCTTAAGTGCAAATGCGCTGGAGCTCATGGGCCTTGCATGACGGAGTTTGAATATTTTCAGGAACGCATCCCACATAGTAGCCCAGTTGGTTATGGTGCTAGGAGCTAGCCGGTAGAACCATTCTCCAGCCAAGTCATGTAGAGTCTCTATGAAGAGTCTGACAGATACATCTTCATGTTCGACTGCAAGCACTCGACAGGATATGAAAAACACAGCCAAGTGGTCATCTAGATTTTGCTTGCCATCTCCAAAGAATTTTGGAAAATTCTTTCTTGTCCCTTTAGGTAGATCATGCATAGGAGGAGTCAAATTTAAACGCCCAAAATTTGCTCCCCATGGATCACTTACTGCAGGGGAAAGTGGTTGATTCTGCATCATGATGAACGAAGCGTGTCTTCTTTGAGAAAAGACTTGGTGAATAATTCTAGCAGCCAGATTATGTTGAAAATGATTCGGATCTAGATGAGTTTGCACTCTTCTTCCTGGTGAAAGACTGGATATGTGGCTTCTAACTTTGGAAAGCTTTGGTCTACTAATTTGTGTTGTTCCCCAGCGGAGTCGCCAAAAACTATTGGCTAGATTTTCTGCATTGCTGAAAACCTACGCAGTCATGAGATAAATATCTCTCATTTATCGGTGAGGCTCCCGTGTCAGATTTGTCAATAAAAATATGTTAGTATCTATATGGGGGTTTTACTTTAACTATTCAGCTCATGAACCATAGCTGTATAATTTTACAGCAAGTAAGCAGTTGTTTAAGAAAGGAAATATTTATAGAAGAAGGAAATAATAACACACAAGAAAGAAATAGGGAAGATGTGTAACCCAATCAATAAATAACAGAGTTGATTGCATGCACATAAAAGAAACCAATAGATATCAACACACATAATTATAAGCAAAGGTAGCTTCAGATCTAGATTTAAAATAACACAAAGTTTATAAGTAGATCTAAGACAAAATCTAGAAAAAAAATACACCATGACACAAAGTTCTCTAAAAACCTGCTCCTTTATATTCCTTTGCTTCAAGTGGCTATCAGGGGTTTCAGCACAAAGTCTGGAACACAAGAATGTTGTTTACAAATTATGGTTATCAACCCGAAGGTTCTTCCTCTACTTATAGAATGTAGAGGGGCAATTACAAGTCGGAAGCTTTTAGTTGAATTGACACATGTGGAAGTCGGAAAAGAAACAACTAGAAATATCCCTCATGGACTTCCTCTTTGCATGACATGCATGATTTACAACTAAAAATAGAACCTTCTATTTTACACATCTACCACCTATCTCCAAATAGTTGACTTCTTCAAGTAATGGCATTTAAACCAATCACTTAAGTTGTATAATTTAATTCATCGCTCAATTATTTTATCGAAGAAAATAAGAGAAGGAAGAAGAAAGAGGAAAGCTGCGGTCTTGTTCTTTTTTCACATTCTGCATGTAGTTGAATTTTACCTTTGATTCTCACTAAACTAGACCTGAGAGCAGCTGGATCTGGAAGCAAGCTAGATCTGGAAGCAAGCTGGATCTGGAAACTTGCTTACGGGTGTTTCTTTTGCCTTATCTTCCCTCTTATCCTTGAAACTTTTGTAGTTCTTCTCCAGTACATGCATCAGTGCAATGTTTCAATTAAAAAATTTTGGAAAGCACTTCGGGTGAATGCAAATTCAATTAAGGCTTCAACTGGAAGATTGGGAGCACATGCGCAAGATCTAGGAAGAAATTTTCCACGCACTGACTTCTACATGGGTTGCATCAGAAACAAGAGGATGAATTTTTGTCGGAAGCTTTTGCAATTATGAGATTTGGATCTGAATCTCGGCCTGGATTTGTATCTTCGATGTCAGCAAATCTGGAAGTAATGCATGATTCCGCTGAGCTTTCTCTTTCATCACGCTTTGCCATGGCTGAAGCAATCTTTGTCTGAACAATTATTTTCCTCTTTATTCGGCCAAAATTCTTCACAACCGTTGGAGATCTGGATAATTCTTCAGATTCAAAGGATGTGTTCAATGTATTGTACATTGATTTAAGCTCACTTTCTCTTATAAAAGCACCTGTGATGAATTTCTGTAATTAATTCAGACAAATATGGCAACCGGAACATAAACAATGGATTTTAATCATAAAAATCTGCATATATCAAGCCTGCTGCCCCAAAATTTGATGCTTTATTTGCATGTAAAGCAAACATGAATTTTACCAACTTCACTTGAGCACCTGTATCACTTATGCAAACAATTATCTAGACACAAATCAACCTCCTTCAACCTGTGCGCCAAAATTGGAAGCTTCCAACATTAATTACACCTTCTTCCGAGTAAAATTCCTCTCAAAATGGGGCGCACTTTTTGTTTGGGCTGCACTTCTCTACTTTTGAATTAATTAATTCATCCTTATGGCAGCCCCTGCTTATATAATCCTCATAATTCTATAATTAATTAATGTCTTTCCTATTCCTGGCAATTAATTAATTATTTAATAAGCTTTACTCTTCAAATGGGGCGCCTATTTTGTGCATGTTCATCGCTGCCATTAAATAAATTAAATTTATTTAATTTTAGACTTCTGTTTCCAGTTAACTCAAGCCTCACAGTATGCTTTGACCTTAGCCACTGAAAATAGGAATTAATTAAATCAATTAATACTTTAAAAAGTATTATTTCTCTCCCAAAAGGGGCGCACTGTTTTTGTCATGAAGGGGTTGCATTAAATAAATAATATTTATTTAATTTTAGAATTTCTAATTCTAACTTCCTTTATCCACTTTTCCCTTGTTGACTTTTCCTCAAGCCTGGGCACCAAAATTGAGAAGAAATTAATTAAATTAATTATTTAAAGCTGCATTATCTTTTCACTCAAAGTGGGTCACACTTTTTGGCAATAAGTGAATTTCTATTTTTAAAAGACAATTAACAATGGGATTATTTACCCTGCAAGGCAGCTCCGAAAATCCCATGATTCACTTAAGCTGTTTGACTTTCATAATGGGATTATTTACCCTGCAAGGCAGGTAATAAAATCCCATCAATGCCTTAAGTGGTTTTTCTTTTATTTCACAATGGGAATTTTTACCTTGCAAGGGAGGTAAGAAATTCCTATTTGCCTGCTGCCTATGATTTTCCCATTATGACTTAAGTGTCATTGTTTTCATGGGAAAAAGTACCCTGCTAGGCAGGTACAAGAATCCCACCTCCCTGTTGCTTCCGAAAATCCCATGATTCGCTTCAAACCCTCTTTTTCCAAAAATGCGGCCAACCCAGAAGAATCTTTTTTGTGCATGACTTCATCTTTTCTGAGAGAACCAGACCTTCGATGGCGAATTCATTTTGGCACAACGTGCATAGGTGATCTTCAAATACTCCAGGCAAAGAATCAAACCAATCCGGCAAAGGAATTGATCCATAGAAATTTCAGAGAAAACGAAACGGGAAAACACCAAAAACACAAAACGTTGCCAGAAGTCACAAATAAAGCCCATGATTCATTCCTGGTTAAAACCCTACTGGTATATGGGAAAATTGACATGTACGATCACAACAGGGTTAAACCGGAGCACAATTTACCTCAAACGGGGCTCAAAATAATTAAATACAAATTTCCTGTAGGCAAACCCTAGCAACAGAATATAATGATTTCGGGCATCTGGGTATTCGGCGAAATTGGCTAGTATGATTATCTGGGGAATTATCCTGACACAATACAAACACTTTCTGGCAATAAAAACACAAAACGACCCATTATTTTAAAAGTATGATTTTTTTTTAAATAGGGTAGTCCCAGATTTCAGGGTGAAATCTGGGGACACCAATTAATATAGCCATGACATTGATATAAATGATCTAACAAAAAATTAGGGTTTTAAGAAAACCTAAAAGTACTATTATTATGCATATCTATTTTTAGAAATATGAAATTGTAGAGGTGATACACAAAGCCGTATGATGCATGTAATTTTAAATCAAAGAGTTCACCAAAATGTTATATACAAATTAGGGTTTTCCTAATTAAGATTAATTACTAAATGTGGATAATGAATTAGAGCCATAAATATAGTAAATAAAAGTAAATCATAGATACCAATTCATGTGTCGTAATTTTAATGGATATTGAAATTCTAGAAAGACAAAGGAAGTGCGGGTTAGGATTTGAAACATATTCACCCAAAAATTGGATGAGATAAAGTGATAGTGACATGAAAGCATGCAAATGATGTTTGTAGAATATTGTTGAGTTGTCCTAAAAGTTGAGGGTTGAAACTGAAAGGAGGATGAACTCGCTTGTGTTGGACAAATTTATTTTGGTGGATTTGTCCTTTGTGGGCAATTTTGCCTTGCACATGTCTAAATTGAATTTTAATTCTAGCATTTTTCTCTTTTTTGTTCTGAGTTCTTGATCCTATGCTTAGATTTCAATGATCATGACTCACTAAAAGGTTGGGGATTCCCCTTTGTAAAGACCCTAGCTTTCTCCTTGAAGGCTTCAAAAAAGGGTTACTCTAATTGGGATGGAATGGTCTCACACCACCTCCATGGTGTGATTAGTTTTGCATTGTTTACCAATACTTCAAAGAGGGTTAAAGCCTTAAATAGTTCATCCTCCTAATGAATATGTGCAAATGTGTAATAAACAATGTATTGTCAAGAGTTTAAAATGGGCTCCAATACTTGACAATGATATTTGGTGTAGATTGTAGTATGTGATAATGACCCAAGGTAACCTTATAAGAAGTATTCATAGTTGGTAGTTAGTTGTGCTTGAGAGAGTAATTTTACAATTGGGTGCTTTGTTATGATCTCCTAGGTAGCCCAAAAAATGTGAGAGAACAAACCCTTTGAATGAGCGGAGTAAGTGTATTTTAATATGTGACTATTGCGAAAGGTTTTCCTACTTATTTGATACTAGGCCAATTGAGCTGACTTGTGCATATCAAAAAGTGATTGTTAAGTGAGTGGATAACAAAAATATCAACCTTGGGACAAAATCATATGTTGGTTTTGTCCATCATAGGAAATTGTGTCCTACAAAGGTGTAAACTCAATTTTGATAGTTAGAGAAGGTGGCCATATGTCTAAAGATGTGCTCTGTATTCAATGGGTAGTTTTTTGATTGTTGAAGAATGAGAAACAAGTGTAACTTAGTGGTCAATGAGTGCTAAATTGAGTGAGATGTGTGTAGGAATTAGTCATTTAAGCGCAACATAGGAAATGGGCTGAAATAATGGAAAATATCATTGGTCTAGTTTTAGGGTACTATACAGAGATGATTGAATTGAAGTGGGAAGAGTAGGACCATGAAAGCATCATCAATTCCATACAATACAACTAGGGTTATAGCAAGGTTGTTTTCATCAAAGTTTAGCATGGAGAGAAGATGGAATTATAATTCTTGCAAGGAAATACACCATGCATGTGCAATGAGCATTTCATGCATAAAGTAAAACTTAGCAAAACATATCACAAATGAATTGAATATTGTGGTGGATATAATGTGCAAGGAAGGAGAAGACTTCTAGGCCATACTTGATCATGATCCTACTTAATGAGATTGGAGTTTCAGGGAATGAGAATTTGTTTATGATACATGCAGTGTGTAATTCAATCGGTGCAGATCGATTTAGGGCATATAGTTGCAAAATATTAGTGAACACAATGGATAAATAAAAAGTGACATACACATAGTACAAGTAGGTGTCAATTGCATATGCAGGCGAGTTTTTAATACTACCATATATGTCATCTACATATTAGGATTTTTTTGAGTTTAAGGTGATGGCACATTATAAGGTTGTAAGGTATATTATGGAGGATCGACAACTTAAGAGTTGGATAAAGTTAGTTTACATGCTGACATCACATTATATCGAGTGTGTGGTGAAAATATTGAAGGGAATGACATGAGTGAATGTGGATATTGAACTAGTTGACGCCAAGAACACGGAGAAATTTGAAAAGTATAATTGCATGTGAAATATAAGGGATATGAATGAGGAGTCTAATGATGGTGTATATGAGATAAGACCCATCCAAAGGATTATGGTGGATACCAAGGGCGCTATTTCGTACCTTTCATTTAATCCCATGAAAAGAGTACTTGGAGAGATCCCAATGAAGACATTATAGACTGCAATGCCAGTGGTTAGATGTATTTTCATTGATAAAGAGGTTCCAAAGCAATATACAAAAGAAGAGGCGCATTGGGGTTGGACACTACCAGAAGTTGAGGGCAAGGGAAAAGCCAAAGTGGTGGAGTAACTTTCAACTATTTTACACCTAAGCTTAAAATTGATAGAAACTAGTATGTATTCTAGAATATAGAATTTAAACATTCCTGATTATATAGATAAAATATAGTAAATTGATAAATGAAAGTAGTTGAAAATAGAAAAGGGTATAAAACAATGGTTAATGGAACATTTTCACACGTTTCTTTAATTTGGTTGAGTGCGAGAGGATAAAAAATGTTGGAAATGGGATTAGGAGATATTTGTCACCAAGTACTATAATTTTGGTGCTCCAGAAATCTATCTTGGATAATATCATCAAAATCTACTCAATATCATCAATCAAAGGATTTATAGACACTATCATGCACGAAACCATCTAAGGGGCTAAAAACTCAATCTAGAATGTTCACATTGATACAAAATTGAAGGTATAAGTTTCCTATGTCTTAGCCAATGGAATCAAGTTGTGTATGCACATGATACTATGATGATATAAAATTGGGCTCCACTTTGTCCAAACCCTAACAAGACTTCAAAAAATAAAACATGGTGAAATATTCTAGGAACTATTAAACACAACCGATCTTATCACCGCCCTACTAAAGTGAGTGCCAACCTATGTACCAACACCTTAAAGATGGATCAAGCCAAATGTAGTTCCCCATCAATCTTATATTGCAACTATTAAAATAAACAATATACTTAGAAAGTTTCTTCGCTTGACACAAAACACTTACCTACATGCAACTTTGACCTTTATACTTCAAATTTAGAATATTGATTGTTCTAGAGTTACTCGTGTAAAAACTTTGTAATGATTTTTAAGGGATTTCCTATTTGCTCGATGATTGTTGTTCTTTATAGGAAATTTATGTATATATGAATTCTTTCATTGATTTCCCACCTAATGTTGACCGAAATTCATGCTTGAGCTGACCAAAGAAGACACAAATTTCCTACGTAATGTTGACCCGAAAGTCATGCCTAAGCTGACCAAAGAAGACATGCAAATTTTAAAAATAGCCATTACAAAAACAGAGGACACTTTGGTGGATGTTGAACCATTCCCTCAATGACACTATCCCAAAGGATAGTTTCGTTATTTATATTCATTATAAAAAAATTCAAAGATCATGTTGTGGAGAAGGATTAAATTTTCTCACTTAAAAACATAACTTATAATCATGTTATGATTTCTGAATAATGGGTAAATGTATAATGGCTGACAATATGAATATATAATGTTTTACTACTAGCAATCGCATGTGTTTCATGAGATGTGAACGCCGAACGGTATATGTTATTTGATTTAGAGGTACAATTATTATTGATCCACTTAATCTGAAGGTTGTTTCTACATTTCAAACTTGTTATAAATTCGTACATGATTACTTGTGATATCGTTTTCGATAGTTAATCAATTTTATAGTTGATGTTGTTAGTTGTGCATTGGTTGTTCAGTTGGTGTTTTGTTGGAGAAACATTTATTATACAATTGATAATGTGTGTGATTGATAGTTGTAGTGTAGGACTTTAGTTGAAACATTACATTGTAATGTTGTATGTGTACATTTAATTATGTTACAGGTTCGTACTTTTAAAGTTGCATACCATATTTGCAAACAAAAAATAAACGTAGGTATACGTACACGTAATGAGACATGTATACGTTTGCAGTATTTATATCATGAGTGGTAGCATTTAGTGGGCAATTTTAGTTTCAATAAACTTGATTACATTTGATATCCCTTGAACGACCTTGCCGCTTTCGATAGAAGAAATGTTGAGTATAGTAGTATTTGAGGTGCTATGAAAGCAGAAGCTAGTATTTACGATGGGTTGAGTGATAGTAGTCTTGCTTCCTCCTTTCTTCTTGCTTCGAGTGCTGGTACGTGCGCCATATTTGAGTATCTCTCGAATGAAAAAGCGGGTGAAATGCGCAGATTTGCAAGCGAGGGTACTCTGGAGAAAGCTGTGAATGTCAGACCCTGCCTTTCAATGGTTCCAATGTCGACAGTTGCTCTGTGCAAAGTAAGTCCCTACGACTTGTGGATAGTTAATCCCCAGGCCATTTTAATCGGCAACTGTCTTCGATTCCCTCTGGAAATAGGGGGTATGGGAATATGTAAGGGGTTGGAGGGATCCCAACATGGGCTGTTGTATCTATCAAATTTTACAACAACAAATAAAGGTAATGCTGGTGGTTGCATTGATGCGTCGTAGACAATGTCTGTGATTGTTCCTGTGGCACCATTCACGAGGCCTGCATCAACCCATAGATTTGCAATAAGCATGATTTTTTGTTGTTTGCATAATAGAATGTTGTGTTGCAACTGATCATCATCAGGATTCCCTGGTCCAGTCCGCCTGTTACTTTCAGCAATGGATTGGGCGATCAGAACGTTCAATGCCTTCAACATCTGTAGGTTGTGGCATGCCACTTGATCATTTTTTGCAAACAAATGTGGTGCATCCTTAAAAATGTTGAGCTCCTGCTGAGTTAGGTGTGTGTCTGTTCGAGACATCAAGAGTTCCCAATCCTCAATTAGAGGGGTCGAATCTCGCATGTGGAGTAGTAAATTCCGGAATGAAACCTGTGCATTGGTTGTTCCTTGTTGCCGAAATATTGTTCGCAATGTAATGGAAGATTGAAATCCCTTCCAAAGGGTTGCTCCGTAGGAATTACTTGCGTAAAGAGGACTGTCCAAAACCGGCGGTAATTGCCCGAGGTCACCGAGGAGGATGACTGATCTGTTCCCAAATTCAGATGTTCTGAGTGTGGGAAAGCTTCGCGGAGCCTACTGTCAATTTTGCTTAGCAACTTTGGCCCGATGAAACTCATTTCATCAATAAGAACATATTCTATATGTTTTAGCGATTCTTGAAAAGACGATAATGCACTACCTTCAAGGGGTTTTAGTTCTTTGATTGGAATACGCATGGCTGCATGGATTGTGGATGCAAAGATGTTGAATGCTGAAACACCAGTAGGGGCGAGCACAAGTAGAGGAGAGGGAGATATGGTTGATGCTGTGAATGAATTCCGGATTTTATTTATCAGAAATGATTTTCCTGTGCCAGCCGTTCCTTGAATTATTAATCTTAGTGGAGGTAGAAGGGATTTGTTTGCTGAATGGTGTAGTATGGTATCAAGAGCTATTTGTTGTTCTGGAGACAAAGGAAGTGTGGAAGATGGTGGTGTGGCATGTATGTTGTTGTTAATTGTGTCTGCCTTCTCTCTCTCGATGAATGATGAACCAGTTATCTGCAAATCATGGGGAACATCGTGTCTGGTCCAATTATTGTGTATGTCAAAATCTCGTTTCCCCAACATTTCAAGACTGTCTAGACCCGTGTTGTTTCCGGGGCGAAGTTGTGCAAAGACCTGCCATTCTTGTAATGGTTCTTGTCGAATACTGCATTCGGGCTTTGAGTCAGAACTAACATCTGTTGCATGTCCTATATCTGCGGTAGTGTGTAGAACATGCCACGGTCTGTAGTTGTGCTTGTACATGTCCCATTTAAGACGAGGAAAACCAACTTCAGATTTCTATAGAGGACTACACTGCGCTGCAAGCTGTTATGCTTCGAACTTCTTTTCCTGTAACTCGTACCATTCTTTGTCAAAGAGAGGATCCTGTCGAATTTCTAATCAGCTTTTGCAAATGAAATTCCTCAAGATCAGTAGCAGTTATAACATCTCATTAATCAAAAATCATATCAAATGAAAGAAGCATCAATGCCGTGTGAATTGTATATACCATAAAGTATAAATTCCTTTTTGTCCATTTTGAGCACTGCCGGACAGAAATTACAGTCCATATACTTTTTAAGATGTATTGGAGGCTATTCATGGAGCTTTTGGTGGTTGTCTAAAATTGACCACATGGTCAACTTAGTTTGATTTACGTGGGCATCATCTTGGGCTGAGTATATTTTATTTACCCACCTCTCCCAGGCTTTTTACATTCCTCTCAAAAGGACGGTACACTTGCCAGCTGTCATGCTTTCTGAAATGTGGGGGTTTAGATTTAGAGATCTCCCCAATTAACTATATCGGAGCTTTGAGAATGCGTAGTTTCTTCTGCCTTCTTAAATCAGACCCCTGAAACTACATTTAGATTCTAGAATGGTACTTTGAACTTTGATCTGCAAAGTGAAGGGCCTTAAATTCCTCTTCCTTCAATATATTTGCCAAAACAACATCTAGGAGAACTCTCTCAAAATGATCTTTGCTTCCATGGAGTTGGGAGAGGGAAAAAGCTATTTCGCCCTTCTTACTCTTCAGCTTCACATCAGCTCCTGCAAATATAAGAATTTTAAAAACCTCAATGTGTCCCTCTTTTACAGCAACCATGGCTGCAGAATACCCATTCTTATCCTGTTCATTCAGATTTATGTCTAACTGTTCTAGAAGTTTCTGAAGAACCATAGAATCACCAAATCTTGCTACAAAATGAAGAGAAGAGAAAACTTGGAGATTGCTTGAATTTATTTTCTTTCCATCCTTTATCGTAGCCCATAGAACTTGATGGAAAGAAGACTCAAAACCACTTTCTTCTACCATGCTGACTGCACTTTGCCCTGCCCTATTTATTAGCCCAAGATCAGCACCTGCAACCAGTAGATCCATGAAACACTCGTGATGATTACCCTTTGCACATAGCATCAATGCAGTTTCACCCATTTCTGTCCTTGCATTCAGGTCACATCCATGTTCTATCAACTGCTTTACAATGGCAAGACAACCCATTCTAGCAGCCAAGTGAAGAGGGCGAAATTCATGTCCATTATTTGTTCTTACACAAAACTCAGCATTTGCACCAGCATCTAAAAGTACATGACTTGCACCTGAGTTACGGCAAAGAATTGCATGACAAATAAGTGTTCTTCCTTGATGCTCATTGTTAGGGGATATGTATCCAAGCAACATCTTTAGAACTTCTCCCTTTGCTTCATAGTATTCAACAACACACCAAGCTTCATTATATGGCTCTGCCAGGCTTGCCCCAACACGCAACTCTTCACCAGATACTGTATCCCATGACCAAGCTCCAAGGCTAACTTTACAATCTGTCTTAGCACCTACCTACAATTTGCAAGGGAAAAACCTAATGGGTAATTGAAAACATGAAAAGATCACAGCTTAATTTTCATGCTGTTTGGTTATGATCGTAATTCAAATATGCGCAAGCTGCGTAATTGCTTTGAATCAGGTTCAGTTATGATCATAGATTCAAATTTGAACAAGACGTACAATCAAATTTGAGATAGATGCAATTAACACGAAAATTTCCAATTCAAAAACAAAAAACATGTAACTGTATCACAATACAGGCCATTCTAAAATTCATAATATATATGGTATACAAATTATTGAAAGGCTGAGTTTTGCAATTAAATTCAACCTTGTAGTCACAAAATTAATCACCTCTAACAAATACTTCACAACAGGTGCTTGCCGGCTCACAATAGCAGCAATTAGTGGTGTGCAGTCCACATTTGCATGTAAAGCAGGCTTAGCTGAACGCAGCAGGGCCCTATCCCATGAATTTTTATCAACTCCATTCTGCAAAACAATCCACATCAACAGAATAGAATGTCAAATATCTGAGAGATGATAGCATAATCAAAAGTGGCTAGAACACTGACATGATTATACATTGTTCACATCAACCTCTTTTAACCTTAAATAAAAACAGTACTTAAGTTGATCACAAAAGCTGAGGAACAACTTTTCCATTAATTATTAAAAAATTGAAAACGGGCTCCCCTTTCCTCAACTCTTGTTAAAGTTTTTACTTCAGTTGAGTTACCACATCAATGGCAGCGGACTGTCGACAGGTGCATGACAACCGACTGTCGTAATTTTTAGTGATTTGTGGAGGCTTCTGTGAATCTTTGGAGATGTATTCATATACGAGCAGTCTCTGATCGCCTTCTGCACAGAAATCCCACATTCGAACCATGTTCAGGGAATGGATTCGCCCTCTTCCGCCGAGAATTGTTGATCCCCATGTTGGATCCCGGTGTAGACGGTCCCTGTACACCGCCCTGAATCCGCCCTTCCCCAGTATGTGCTGAAGTTATTGGTGGTCGCTTTCAGCTCTGCGTAATAGTAAGGGGCCAATCTAAAACTTCTGCTTTTGAACCCGTCACGGGTTCGAATCCCGTGCAATGCATCGGAGGAAGAAAAACAATAGTGGCTAACAAATGGTGGCCGGATTTGATACACTGATAATTTACAGCGGGCTAAAAAGAAGCAGAGAAGCAGAGTTTTCGCTTCTTGGTATTGGCAAACTACCGATGACAGTCCAATGAAGGAATTTTGGGCTTCTTTCCCGTTTGCAGAGACCTTCACATACATGCAGCGCGTTACGATTCTGGAGACCAATATCCCTTCTACAATATCCCGTACTTATACACACAATTCTAAATTACGGCGGATTCGAAAAAAAAGCAGTTAAAAATATGATCTTAAAAATAGAAACGAATCAAAAATTGCATGCACAGTAAAAACGACATGCAAACAGTTGTCAAATTTAATCCCATTTGAAAAACGTCTAAAAGGCTGTCAAATTTAGGACAGTCGTAGAAATGTCCGGAGGTCCTCTACCATAGGGGGAACGCCTTCGGCGTAATTATTCTTTTATGTAGGATTTGAATGCCAAACCATTTACACAATTTCAAAAACTTGTAATTACTTCTCTCTTTTTAATATAATTATTACTCTGTTTTATAAAAGGAAACAAAATATAAGAAGTTAATCACTCGGCAGGATGAGAGGTGAAAGGAAGTTGATCCACATTCGCAGGCACAACTGTTCCCTTCCACGAAGATTCAATGTATTTCTTCCCTCTCAAAAATTTGGCATACCATCGACCAGAAAGATTTTGGTATCTTTTTAAATTTTTATCTTTGAAATCCACATAATAGAGGCCATAACGAATCCTGTAACCAAAGATAAACTCAAAATTGTCCAGAAGAGTCCAGACGAAGTATCCACGAGTGTTGGATCCATTCCTACATCCACACAACCATGTTCACTATAATTCAAAACATTTAAAATGATCATCTGTCTACAGTTTGAGGTATAGTTTATGGAAAATACCCGATGGCTGCAAGCATACTCTCAAGATAGTCATGGAGATATTCCATCCTCGGCCTGTCATTTAATGCCTCTGAGATTGAGACAGATTGGTTGCTCCTCGTGCCATATCCTACCCAGTAATTTAGAAAATATCCCATTAAAAAAAACCAAATATGATGTCTATAATACTTATGCATGACCTGATAATATCCATTGGAATGTGTCTGACATAATGATTCTCAGTGAAATAGTATAACATACAAATTGGTTGTTCAAGGAAGCTAAATATGGCAGTACCATTTTCATAGATAATTATAGGTGGATTGCCATAGTGTTGCTTGAGATATTCCAATAATGCTTGCAATCCCCATGGAACAACTGGAAGTCCAGTAGGTGCTAACTGCCAATTAAATAATAAGATTTCTTTTTCTTTCAACAAGTTGGATTTAACATATAAGATTTTGACTGCAACCAGAGATTAAGAATGAAGTATTGACTTACCTTCCCAATAAGGATACCGTCACGCAGTACTTTGCAAAGACAAATGTATACATACATCAGTATCTAAAATGCCTTAACTACCAGTATTTCAAGCTCTGTAACATGTTTCAAAACTTGCTATGTACCTGTCATATTTGAGCCTAAATCTCTAATATAATCTCTTTTTTCAGTAACCCAATGATGAGATGAGTCAGAGACATAGTAACTGCCGTAATGATTCACCCCAACAAGATCAAGAGATCCCTTGAGAATTTCAGATTGTTGTTTGGTGAAAGTAGGCAATCTGGAACCTGCTATCTTCTTCATGCTTGAAGGATAGTCCCCAAACAAAAGGGGATCTAAAAACCTGTTGTCCATGAAACAAAATAAATAAATAATTTTTTTCTCAAGAGGCTAGGGAGTCAGAAGCCCAAAAGGTTATATTAGATTCACTGTTTCTCTTCCTTACTGTTCCCCTTGCTAATAAATGCTTTGAAATCCTTGAATGCTAAGTGGGTTCTCTAAATACTATTAGGGTAATGATTAGTGACTACTAACTATTGAAGATGAAAAACTTCTATCATAGATTTCCCACAAGCATTCTCTGATTTCAATTCAGTAGACACTTACCAACCATTTTGAAAATCGAAACCTCTTTGAGTTGCAGCTATGTCCTTTGACGAGTTTGTCAATGGCACTAACCACATCATCAGAATTACAATGCTCATAAAACCCTTTTGCTTGGCCTGCAGAAAAACAGAATAATCAAGCCGTTAAACCATAACATTATACAAGCTCTGGGCCTCTTAGAAGGCCAAACACTTTGGCATTAGGTAAACAGTCGGTGCATTCACACTGAATGGTGTTGAATGTGCCGGCTTTAACGTGCAAAATCACCATAAAATAGTAACAGCCTGTACATTAACAGCCATTAAATGCCAATTATCAACTGTTTAAGGTATAACAAAAACTTTTCCCTTAATCGATGTTTGTAACTAATGGTTCCCTGATACTTACCTCTGGACCTCCTTAATTCCAGATCCTAAGGCCCTTTTATATTTAGAAAATTAAGAGCTACACGAAAGGGAGAGCACTCTGTCACTTCATAAGTGAGAATGAAGGAACTACTCAACCCATGGGGATAAATATTATACTAATGAAAATGCATATAACCTGGAATTTCTCTCTGTAGAGTTTTACTGTTTCTGCGTGTGATAACAAAATATGATGAGCAACAATGTATGGCTCCACTGTAGAGTCTCCAGCACTACAGCCGCCACCGAACCCAAATGGATAAGAACAGCGTTGAGGCGGCCACAAACCAATGTCATAACTTAAAGATGGAAATGCATTTGGTTCGTTGAAAGTTGTCCAGTATTTCACTCTGTCCCCAAATTCTGTGAAGCAAACTTCAGAAAAAGCTCTGAAATCTTCTCTGTTTAACATCATGCCAATCAAAGACTGTTAGGCATATGAATGGTTGTCACTGTGAATCATAGTTTCATAAATTACCTCAACCACTTTTGAGAGTACTGAATTCTGTCCTTTTTTTATTAGATATAGCTTACAACTCAGTACCATGTTCAGTATTAATTATGGATAGAGAGATTACATTATTTGGGGATTGATCCATCCTCCATAGGCATCTTCTAAACTCTGAGGCAAATCGAAATGGTATAAAGTAACATGTGGTTCAATACCTGCAAAATTATAATTGTTATCCTTCTCTTGCAGAACAATCTACATATTTTTGGGTTTTAACCCATTTCTTATTTTTGTTGAGCTCTTTTCAGTTTCAAAAAGATTTATTGTACCCTAATATTGTCTATTGTAACCAGTTCTATTTTCCATTTGCATTAAACACTTAATATAATTTCTTTTCATTTGGACATTGTTGCAATTATTGAATGACCGAGTCTCCTTTCAAGTGACCATAAAAGAAAGTTCATTACCATGAAGGATGAGTTCATTGATGAGATTATTGTAGTATTCCAATCCCTTGGGATTGATGGTACCCTTTCCATCTGCAGAGCACATCCAGAAAGTTAGACAAGAATTATTACAGGTTTTTTTTTTTTTCCCTCTGTTATCAAATAAGACTTTCTTACCAGGTATTAGTCTAGACCATGAGATGGAAAATCTGTATGCATCTAGCCCCATTTTATACATCAGACGGACATCCTCCTGAAAAAATATTGATAGTGAAGAGGGTATCATCAACTGATACTTATATAATATTACTTGGACCAAATAAGCAAAGTGTAGAAATTGAGATTACTTTATAATGGTGGTATTGGTCTGCAGATATATCCCCAGTGCTTCCATCTAGCATTTTCCCTTCCAATTGGTTTATTCAAAGGGGACCCAAAAAAGTTAGTGGACTGTACAAGTAAAGATAACTTGGAATGGACAAAAAGGAACTTCAAAATATCTCCTTTTAAGTTATAAAAGAAAGGTTTTTATCATTTACCACTGAAATAAAAACATCTCCCAATACCAATTCAAGGAAAGACAAAGGGAATCCCTTTCTTAAAATATCCTGGCAACCCAAAAGAGAGGGACTAACCTGAATGTGTATAAGTGTCCCAAATGCTAGGTTTCCGGCCATCATCTGCTACTGCACCTTCAACCTGCATATACCCACCAAAAAGTTCATAGTCCCATACAAAAAGTAATACATTAGAAAATCCAAGGGAAATTGATTATACCTGGTAAGCAGAAGTGCCTGCACCAAATATAAAATTTGGAGGAAAATCAGCCCTAGTGAAGTTGTCCTCCTTCCAACCTTGGAGCTTTAATTGCAGAGAGACATGAATTCCTGTGAACAACCAAAAGAAAAATGCTCCTCTCTTGCCAATCTTCATTTTTTTCCATCCAAGTTATCTTCTCTGAGAGGAAATCAGTCAGTGAAAGAAAAAACGGCTGAATTTGAGAACCATTGCCAACAATGGTAATTAATTGAATTCGATTCAGGCTGAGGTGCATTAGTAATTCAAGGTGTATATATAATGAAAAGAGGAAAGAAGGGAAGAGAAATACGAAGCTTGGCAATGCATATGCAAGTGGTAGATCCCTCTGAATTGCCGCCACATATATACGTTAAATCTTCTTTACAATAAAGTCTTGTATGATCAAGACTGTTTTGACAAAACATATTCCAAGGATTGTTGCCCGTTCACAGTACATTATATTAATATGAATATCTTTTTCATACCACATTTTAAAGTTTGTTCTCGTCGATGTGTGTTTTAAAATTCCGCTTGTATCGTCGCACTCATTGTCATCATGTGAGCTGAGAAAGTTGGCGAGATTGAAAGAGTTGCATGAGATGGTGTATGCATATGCGTCATCATCATTTTATTTTTTCTAAGCATGGTCGTCAAGCATTGTGGACCTGTTCTTATGTCCACATCTCTAATGTTTTTAATTTTATTGTTTCACATCATTTTCCTTTTGGTTGGGACTTCTCAAATTATTTATTTCATTTTTAAATCATTCGAAAAACAATTGTACTCTTATGATTGAGTATACTTGGACTAAACCTACATTTTGTTATTGTTTTAGATGATTATATGTGTTGTTGGGAAACACTTTTGAATTAAAGATCAAACAAAATTTTGGAGGAATCCCCAAATTTGAGATCATATATTCACTCTTGTTATTATTATCCATGAACCAAAAGTTAACAAATATAAATTATATATGTTTTTTGTAGGTATTCATAAGGTTGGCTTTGATACGATTCCATGAAATCTTTTTGTAAAAAGTTTAAAGATTTGGGCCTTTCTCAATTACTAATTTCTAGGTGTTAATCACTTTATATAAGGATGTTGTTGGGAATATTCGTACAAAATGGGCATTATAGATAACATCCATAACACCATGTGTGAAACACGGTTCTCAATTCTCACATACACTCTTTGGGTTATGTTAACCAAATTATGCCCCCTACCCCATTTTTGTTAACCATATATCATATTTTGTTTTTCTACGACACTTTGTTCATACTGCAAGCCATAAACCATTGTGCATATATGTGTATTACTCCCACATGCCGCAAGAGTCTATCTTAAGCCATGTTGCTTTATTTAAAGACAAAAAGTTTTATACTCTACTCCATTGCATACCTATACTGCACTCTATAACCCACATATATTTGAAGTGTCTTAGCTTATTTTCCCTAGTTGTGAACCATTATTCCAACTTACCGAATTATAATTATGTTATTCCCGCCATGCTCATTCCTCTTCCGATTCATTTTTGTCCATCTCTTTATGCCACCACTCATTCCCTTCTTGTCACGTCGTGTTGTCAATATGTGTGTCACTGTAAAGTATTTCCCCAAGCCATAGAAACTTATCTAAGACACTATTCTATGTGTAGCAAGGGAAATCCATTTATAGTTGTGAAATTATTCCTAGACCACTAACCATTATGCAAAGACATGCTACCCAACATTTTGTTGTGAAGTTTCATCCTATGCCGTAGAATATTGTCAACACTCTTTGCACTTCCTGACATCCCAACAAGTTTAGCAAAATGGGCTTTATTATTTAGCCACATATCTTATGTGAAATCCCCTTTTCTACATTCTTTAACTTGATTAAGGACCCTCATGGATCTCCTTCGGTTCATAACACATTTTCCATGTTGCCGCATGCTTAGAATGATTCGATAACATCTTTTTTGTCATAAATCCCTTCCACATGACATTATCAACTCATATTAATGTGTCAACCTACCCCCAAGTTTCAGGATTGACGCAATCTTCAATCTGATATGATATAAGTGGGACATTAATGCAAGCCCTATGATAGAAGATGTTTTGGTAACAACTTGATCCAAATCCAACGATCAACGTCTGAAAGCCAAACTACCTCTCAAGATCATATCTTTGTGTCAC
Source organism: Taxus chinensis (assembly GCA_019776745.2). Taxonomy (NCBI): domain Eukaryota; kingdom Viridiplantae; phylum Streptophyta; class Pinopsida; order Cupressales; family Taxaceae; genus Taxus; species Taxus chinensis. Next base: position 239,949,774 of record CM034146.1, read on the forward strand.
TTTAGATTCCATATTCTCTACAGCAAGAGATGATCTACTACTCTTCATTCATGACATCCTTGACATGTTCCCCAAGCCCCCCCTTGTTTTCTATAAAGAGTATATATTGTTTTATATCTAAAGTTCTCTTTGGAATTCACTTGATTCCTAATCTTATATGTATGGTGTTATATGATCATCTACGTAAATGAATGTAATGTATCTAAGGCCTCATTTTGTAGTCTAATACCATTTTGTATATATAAGCAATGGTGAAGTTGTTGTGGCTTATATCTGCCATAATCTTTTTTGTCTTGTTAGATCTCTAATAAATCACTCTTACCTATTGTTATGTTGTGATCTTTTATGTGTGGATTATACTTTAATTCATGTTAACATACCATGTTATCCTCAAACAAAGATGAGGGGAAATACCTATTTCACTCTTGGTGCATCACCAACACCTTTTGTTGTGTTTCTCTTACCACTTTTCCCTTATAGTTGTTAGATTAAGTAGTTAATGATAGCATTAAGAGTATAAGTAGATGAGAACCATATCTTTTTGGAGGTTTGCACCAAGTCGCAAGTCCAAAAATTAACAAGCAATATCATAGTGAAACAATCTTCACGAGTGTGCACTTTCAACCTCAAACATGCTTTATATTGATGAGTTTAAAGGATCTTATCTCCAAAACTTTGAGAGATATGATGGTTATATCTCTGTGAAATTTGAATTACAATTTTATTATTTGCAAATATAATTCTTTTGTTATTACACTCAATTACACAACTTCAAAATCATCTTGATGTGTTGAGAAAATTGTGTTAAAAATTCCCTTCAAATAGCCTTATACCTACAATTGAAGTAAAAATAGGAAAAGGCTATGCAACATCAACATACTTGGAAAGATTAAGTTTTCAACTCCAATGTCAATATATATAGACAAAGATTCATCTTCTCCATATGTTAGTTACTCCCACATTTTTGTATGATGTGAGGTTTGGGGTCCACACTTGAGACATAATGATTTCAAATGCATGAATAAAGTTCTCATCTCCATGCTACCAAAGAAAATTTGAGCGAATAAATTTAGTTCCTTAATTATTCTTGCATATTTCTGGAGTATATCCTTTCTTTACCTCACTAATTTTTCCAACTTTAATAGTTTGCATGTGATTTGATGCATGAAATATTCTTTCGCTAGTCATAATAGACATCCATATTTTGCACTTCAATACTCTATGCAAATTTTCAATCAAGGATGTTAATCTTGGTGGTATGCTAGATTCATGGCTCTTCTACAAAACTTAGACATTGATATAGAAAAAATCCCCCATCTTGGGTTTTCCATTGATGTTTCTTGCCTCAATAAATAAGAAGCAAATAGAGGCATTTGTGAAGAGATTAACAAATATTATTTAAAAGTAACATGGATAAATACAAAAGATCCTTTAAAATCCAAATATTATTCATGATTTTGAATTTTATTTTTGATTTCGTGTTGTTCAAATTCAAGTTCCCAAGTACATGAAGAATATAATTCCATCCTTCTTGAGGATATGTTTATCTTTATTTTGAGTTTTCTCTCATTAGTCTAGGATAGCATCAGATCATGACCTCCCCATGTTGAGTGTATATGAAAATTATGTTTGCTTGAGGTTGAAAGTGAATCGGAATTTGTTTTCAGGTTCCCTATTTGCTACAAGATTCATGGAAGAAACCATTATATATATATATATATATATATAAAGAGATTTTTATGGATCCTTTCCTTCATTCAATATGAGAACCAAAATGTGTATATTTTTAATATGTGAGGTACTTCAAATTTGATATACAACACTCAAATGAAGTCATTTGCAAACTAGTAATCTCAAGACTATCAGTTTATACTTCCATACATCAAGCTAATGAAACCATGTAGGATCTCATATCGAGACAACATGATCAATATTCGTACGGCAATGAACATTTATTGGTTCCAAGGCATATTATCTTCAAAAGGTGTTGAAAAACACAAAGGTAACCTTTCAAGCATGGGTTTAAGGATGCTTTTTGTATGTGTGAGATGCGAGAGATCCATTGACTTAGTCGTGTGTAATAAGGCAAGAGGAAAAGGTTTAGTGTAGGTAGTTAACAAGCCTTGTCAAGGAAGAGAATGGACATGCATGATCTTAAAAGAATATTCTAAAGGGGATGGGCAACTAAATCAATGATGCACAAGGAGACGTGTCATCATCTAGTGAAGGGTTCCGAATGGTATTACATCGAGAAGGTAAGGAATGTGAAGAGAATTTGACCTAATAAAAATATATAAGAGAAATAATACTTCATATCTTTGAGATAAACAAAAATATACAAATGGTATACACAAGATTTATCCTAGAAAACCATTTCAAGAAAAAATTGAACATACATCTCTTCCTTATTCTATTAACTCAACCATTTTACCATCCAATAACATACTTCTTAATTCATGTCCATATATATGTAAGCACATCATTAGGTAATTGTCACATTGGTATTAAAATACAATGGGGACCAAAACCATGGGGCAAGAATATGACCCATAATGGTTCACCATAAACATGAGTTATCTAACCACCCATATAATAACATAAGTTAAACCGCCTATATGGACATGCAAGCTTGAATGGGGAAACTTGTGGAAATTAAACAACACATTTCTAATAGAACACACATGGGTAAGATTTCAAATACATGGAGTGTATGAAATCTCAGCACGAAGCAAACATCCTCCAAGGCATCTAAGAAGGAATCATGACATATTCATGCACTGGCTAGAAAGGTCAAGGGTTAATGAAATAGTATTAATACCTTCCATGGGCTCACATTTGAGATATCTTGGAATAGGGAAAATTTTAAATATTCAAAGGAGTAGAGTGGGTTTTGGCGAGTCCTTAGTATAGGCTAGAATATGCCTTTTCTGCAAGTAATATTAATTTTTAATCATTTTATTACATCATGCATGATGTACAATTTTCATGGTTGTCATCAAGGATTTTGAGCAATATATATGAAGCATGTTTTACGTATTGTAACCATTAATGATAATTCTTGTGGGTGGTGTTTGTTTTATGAATTAATGTTGTTATGAGTAATCATGGATACTATTAGACGTATTAGGTATTTCGATGTTATGTTTATTGTATTCCATCTATAATTGTCTATCAAGTTAGGGTTTCATCAAGTTAATCACATGCACACACTACTACCTTGTAGTAATTTCTCATTAGTATGATGACCCTAGTGATATATAGATATCTATCAAACCATGTGACACCAAAGGATATTGTCAGGCCCCAATTCTGACATTATCGAGGTCATTTCTCAATTCCTCGTAGCTTGGACCAACTAAATAGATGCAACCCGTTTGGTAACCCCTATTATGATATCTTGTACGTTTCGGATATAGCACGTCCCTTCTCAAAATTTTAAATATTTGCACATTAATGTATTTGTGAACTATTTTGATTTTTTTTAATTTAGAAATATTGTAAAAGAAGAGCTTCCCCATGATATGATTAGAGGGTGAAGAGAGGAATCCATAAGTGTAGGAGTATTGGACTTCAATATAATGCACAATAGGAGTAAGATGTGTTACTTTGAGTTGAGGCTATGAATTACTAAACGTGTATAATGAATTTAGAGCCATAAATATAATAAATCATAGATACCAATTCATGTATTGTAATTTTAATAGATATTGAAATTATTGAAAGATGAAAGAAGTGCAAGTTAGGATTTGAAACACATCCACCCAAAAATTGGATGAGATAAACTGATAGTGACATGAAAGCATGAAAATGATGTTTGCAGAATATTGTTAAATTGTCCTAAAAGTTGAGGGTTGAAACCGAAAGGAGGACGAACTCGCGGACAAATTTATTTTGGTGGATTTGTCCTTTGTGGGCGATTTTGCCTTGTGCAGGTCTAAATCAAATTTTTGTTCTATCATTGTGATCTTTGGTGTTCTGAGTTCTTGATCCTATGCTTAGATTTCAATAATCTAGACTCGGTAAAAGAATATGGATTCCCCTTTGTGCAAACCCTAGCTTTCTCCTTGAAGACTTGAAAAAAAGATCAGTCCAATTGGGATGGAATGGTCTCACGCCACCTCCATGGTGTGATTAGTGTTGCATTATCTACCAATACTCCAAAGAGGGATAAATCATCACATAATTCTTCCTCCTAACGAATGTGTGCAAATGTGCAATAAATAATGTATTGGCAAGATTTTAAAATGAGCTCCAACACTTGACAATGGTATTTGGTGTAGATCGTAGTATGTGACACTAGCCTAGGGTTACTTTATAAGAAATATTTATACTTAGTAGTTAGTTATGATCTTGAGAGAGTAATTTTACAATTGATGCTTTGTTATGATCTCCTAGGTAGCCCCAAAGGCGAGAGCTATCCTCCACCCAATTTGCACCTATGGATGTCTGAAACACCCCATGTAAACCATGTGAACCATGTTGCACCCATGATATCATGTTTCGCCACATGTCGACCAGTTTCATATTTAGTTTTTTTTGTGTTTTTTGATGGTTGAAAAACACAGTGTGTTTTTCAGCACCGTTGAAAAAAATAGTGTGTTTTCCACTCGCGTGTGAGGAGGTGAAGCTAGAATCAAACCCGTGACCTGCTTGTTCCCAGAGCACAGTCCCCACCAGTCCAACTAGCACCTGATACATGCTTCAACTTGATTTGATTTCATTTTGTTGAAAAACACAACACACCACTGATGTGATTGCTGACACGCGGGACGCACCAGGGCATGTGCATGCATGGTATGGTGTCTTTTGATGGGTCACACACCCATCCATAGGTGCATTTTGCGTGGAGTTTAGCTTCCGGTGCCCCAAATGTGTGAGAAAAGAGACCCTTTGAATGAGTAGGGTAAGTGCATTTTTATATGTGACTATTGCAAAAGGTTTTCCTGCTTAATTGATACTAGGCCAATTGAGCTGACTTGTGCACATAAAAAAGTGACTGTTAAATGAGTTGATCACAAAACATCAACCTTGGGACAAAATCATATGTTGATTTTGCCCATAATAGGAAATTGTGTCCTTCAAAGGTGTAAACTCAATTTTGATAGTTAGAGAAGGTGGCCATATGTCTAAAGATGAGCTCTATATTCAACGGGTAGTTTTTTTATTGGTGAAGAATGAGAAACAAGTGTTACTTAGTGGCCAATGAGTGCTCAACTAAGTGAGATGTGTGTAGGAATTAGTCATTTAAGCACAACATAGGAAATGGGTTGAGATAAAGGGAAAATGTCATTGGTCTATTTTAGGGTATTATATAGAGCTGATTGAATTTAAGTGGGAAGAGGACCATGAAAGCATCATCAATTCCATACAATATAACTAGGGTTGCAGCAAGGTTGTTTTCATCAAATTTTAGCATGGAGAGAAGATGGATTCATGCATAAAGTACAACTTAGTAAAACATGTCACAAGTGGATTGAATATTGTGGTAGATATAGTGCACAAGGAAGGATAAAACTTCTAGTGGTGGCCAGACTTGATCATGATCCAACTTAATGAGATTGGAGTTTCAGGGAATGAAAATTTCTTTATGATACGTGCAATGTGTAATTCAATCGGTGCACATCGATTTAGGGCATATAGTTGAAAAGTATTAGTGAACACAATGGATCAATCAAAAGTGACATACACATAGTACAAGTCGGTGTCAATTGCATATGTAGATATGAATTCTTTCATTGATTTCCCACCCGTTGTTGACCTGAAAGGCATGGCTAAGCAGACCAAAGAAGAAAAACAAATTTCTTACCTAATATTGACCCGAAAGTCGTGCCTAAGCTTACCAAAGAAGACATACAAATTTAAAAAATAGCCATTACAAAAGCAAAGTTTGGTGGATGTTGAACCATTCCCTCAATGACATTATCCTAAAAGATAGTTTCGTGGATTTTTGTTATTTATAATCATTATAAAGTTTTTCAAAGATCATGTTATGGAGAAGGATTAAATTTTGTCACTTAAAAACATAACTTATAATCATGTTATGATTTCTGAATAATGGGTAAATGTATAATGGCTGACGATATGAATATATAATGTAGGGGTTGAATGCCAAACCATTTACACAATTTCAAAAACTTGTAATTACTTCTCTCTTTTTAATATAATTATTACTCTGTTTTATAGAAGGAAACAAAATATAACTAGTTAATCACTCGGCATGATGAGAGGTGAAAGGAATTTGATCCACATTCGCAGGCACAACTGTTCCCTTCCACGAAGATTCAATGTATTTCTTCCCTCTCAAAAATTTGGCATACCATCGACCAGAAAGATTTTGGTATCTTTTTAAGTTTTTATCTTTTAAATCCACATGATAGAGGCCATAACGAACCAAAAAGAAACTCGAAATTGTCCACAAGAGTCTAGACGAAGTATCCACAATTATGTTGCCCCTCACAGCAATCTTTCAATTTGGATAAATCAAAGAATATTGAGCTCAAAGGCAAAAGCAAGCAAGATAGTAATCCACCTTGTACTAAGCACCAATGAGATGAATGGTGTTCCCGAGTACCTAAAGGGAAACCCTTTCCGTCCTATCAAGACGATGTAAGGGAGAGGAGCCAATCTTTGAGCATGGACCAATACAAGAGGGATGTTACTTTCCCAAAAATTTAAATATTAAAAAAAAGTTTGTTCTACATAATTAATTTTTTTAAAATGAAATATTTATAATGAGGAGAACATGATCTATTAAAGGGTATTTTTTGTTTTCAGTTATATGATGTTTAAGTTTCTATGTGCACTCATAAAATTAGAGTGAAAAAATATTGGTTCCTCTCCCTTACAGATGTTAATCTTTGTTGTCCATGTCCTTGTCCGATGTCAAAGGGGGGAGGCCACAACCAAGTTGTGAACGCCTTCGGCGTAATAGAAAAGAGACGTCAACTTTATGACCGCTGACTTTTCTATAAAGAAGGGGCAAATGACTTGGCTATGTTGCAATTGTAATTACATATGTACAAAAACTAGCGGCGATTCCATTTACCTGAAAGTACAATCATGTCCTTAGTGGAGATTCCTTGGAGTGCAAATGGCGTAATGAGAGCATCACGACTCGAACAAGGACATGGAAGGTTGTTATTTGCACCACATAAACTTGCACTCCTAGAATCTCACCTTCCAAGCATTACTACCCATCTTCGACCGCCAATCTAATGTCAGTAGTGGAGTCAAAGTAAATTTTAAAGAACAAGTGTGGGGATTGGGAAGTAGGAAAATTTCCTTGGACAACGATGTCCCAGGTTGTTGTTGCCAAAATATCAGCACAAGAAACCACTCCATTGCAAACTTTCTCGACCTGGGTTTTAATATTGTCTATGACATCGAAACCTCTAGCTAAATTGGCATTTACTATCACAGTCTTTTCTCCTATGAATGTCCTGGTCTCGTCTAATAATACTTATCCATCGCAACCCTGCAATCAGCATGCAAAATCCATATGATAAAATCTGTAAAAATATAAATATGGTGAAAGAATAAGACAAGTGCTAAAAAATATTACATTGACAAAACAGTCATGAAATTGAAGGCGAAGCAAAGATGCATCCATTCGTGGTTCTCTGGCCAAAACTTGATTTATTGTAGCATTCACTATAGACAATGCCTGTATGCATGTCTTGTCAAAAAAATCTGGCCGAAGCTGGGCATATACGACGCTGCAACACAGGGGAAGAACAATCCATGTGACTGCGAGTGCAACATTATTGACACAAAATCTATGCATTTTGGTACATTTCTAGGTCCTAAAAGCATGCTAGCATTTACATGATTCCTAAGCAAGAAAACTAGTAATTGACGACTTTCTTTAGCCTTTTGCTTTGCCTTCTGCACTTTTATTGGTTTCATACATCTTGCACTCTTGCCGATATTTGATTGTTTTATCTTTCTATAGCCTCGAACACTAGCGGCCAGTTGGGACACTAGTGTCAGGCGCTCCTATCCTCCTGGGTGCTCCTGTCCCTCTTTATATTTTTCTTATCCTTTTAGACCCTTTCACTGCTTAGTTACCTTTTACTACTTTGGGTCGGCCTTTCCATTGTCAATTACGAAATTCAAACAAGGGAATCATATAAATACATAGTTATGCTTTCAAAATAAGGGGCCAAGCACTAGCATTATCTACCATCACCTAATCTTGCATTCAAAGGCACAAGAGCATTCCAAAGAATTCATCTAGCGCATTCACTCAAGGGACAAGGGTTGCATATTTTTGCATACACAACATAGGAAGATGAAGTTTATTTTATTTCATCCACACATTATATACATTAATATATTCTAGATCTAGCCTGCTATCATTGGTACAACTTGCACAAGGGCATCCTAGGGCATCATCCCACACACAAGCACACATAACTACATGGAGTCTAAGATGTAGTGCAACTCTCAGTTATTACAAGTACATTTGACAATCAAGGAGTGAAACCAGAGTGAAAATCAACGACTGACAATGAACCTCCTCTTGATCTTTTTGGTTTTGCCTCTGGTGGCGTTGTTTATTTGGCGTTCTTTGGTCTCTCCTCTTCTCTTTTGTTCTTCCCCGATGTCGGTTCATGCATTATTTCTTCTTTCTCCTTCCTCCTCCCTTCTTCCAGTTGGTTGTTTTCATCCCACCCCTCTCTCTTCTTATTCTTCTCTTTTTTTCTCTTTGTATGGTTGGGGCCTTGCCCCCCGGTTCATAGCTCCTGTGTTTGATCATTAAAAAAATAATAAACCTCCTCCTGCACAGAAGAGACCAGATCTGGACCATTCACACAGACTTTAGTGTGCGGACACAGTCACTAGCGCCCAGACGCTCCTGCTCACCTATGGGTGCTTCTACCCTGCACACTTCCGTGCCTTAGAACATCCAACAATCTCTAACGATGTTGTTGTCAGTCTGTTCCAGCTATTCATCTGGGCAAATCACTTCCGGAATGTATGAAAGCAACTACGTCGTTCTTATCTCTCTCTCTTGTTTAGGGTCAGCTAGCGGCAAATTTTTGGCAATCTAAGTTGTGAAATATGTTGGCTTCCTAGTTTGGAGGTTCTGATTCTCCATCGCAATGCATTCACAGGGCCCTTGTACATAGGCATTATTAATGACAAAATATTCGTTAGACAGTGTTTTGAAAGCGGTATCTGATGTTGTTGTTTAGAGCTGAATTTTGTTCCATCCCATCAGGGACAAGACCGAGAAAGGTTGTGGATCGAGCGCTGGATTTTATTTGGAGCCGTTAAATCTCGAGTTGGATTGCTCTCCAACAAGGCCAACACGTTAAAAAAGTACACCTGTACTACGAAGATTAGGCAGAGAACATTGATACAATCAGCGTAATAAATGGTCAAGATTATATCCACCACTATCATGTTGTTAGAATTTTCTTTCTCTGCCCTCCTTATTCTTATTTGGAAGAACGCTTTCGGTGTAATTAGTTCCCCAAATGGACATTGACACAAACCTTCAACCATTAACAAATACAACGAATGTGGTATAAGGCATAAATGCTTTGTTGTTACCGACCTTTGCTTCTTTAATTGTTAATAAGTGCACCACCATCAATTTTTCACCTTTAAAATGCCACCAATATTTCACCATCAAAGTCTATGTCTTTTAAGTGTAATGAAGGCAACTACCATGTAACACACCATAGCATCTAGTGAATTAGTGCGGAATGTTTAGCTCACTATAAATTTCCAATTTCGTGGCCAATAAAGACTTTGTATTACTGTATCACACAAATGTGATATTTAGTGCGATGTTGGAAATAGATAATTTCTCCCCATGTGCTTTTGCTATTTTTAGGAAAAGTAAAAAGCATGTTGCTTTTTATTCATAAGTTAGTTTTAATTAGATGTCGTTATTTTTAGGATAAAAGCAAATAAATCAAAAGCTATGTATTCAAGTACAAAAGCATGCACTATTTTTAGGGGAAGGTGTTTTATTTTTAGATGTAAGACATTTATATATTGGAGGCAATTGTAAGTGTTTTTACGCACACACACAAGGATTGTATTGAGCCGTAGCTATGACAAGGAAAAAGATATATATGCACTGAAGTGCTAATTTGAGTTTGCAATAATCTGTTTTATTTCTACATGAGAATCAACAAACTCTTTTACACCACTGTCGCAAATTCCTGACCAGGTGACAACTGACGGACCACAACTACCCACCATGCGGAGAATGTTGCTTCTGCGTACCAATTTTACCGTGAAAATGCTTACATATAAATTCCATAGCTTCATATGTCAACCTAACATTAAAAGTAGTCTAACTAATAAATATATAAACAGCTTCGTTGATTGCGGGGTAAGAGGAAGAGATACTGTGTGTGTGTGTGTGTGTGTTTAATAATGGCAGACACTCTCCACTCTGCTCTGTTGAGTGAAGAAAAGAAAGAACAGATCAATGGAGATGTAAGTGAAGAGGAGGAGGCAAGGAGGGCTAAATACACACGAAAGAAGATTGCAAAGGAAAGCTGGATTGAATCGAAAGAAGTTGTGGGTAGTTGCAGGGCTGTTTTTTACAACATTGTGCAACTATTCAATAGGAGCCCTTACACAGGTCATTTGGGTACCGCAGAGCTGGCTGCAGTTGCCATAAAGAATTCAATCATAGCAGGACTGGGTTTTGGAACCATGCTGAGTTTAATGCCGTAGAGCTGGCTGAAAATGCAGCACATCCAAGATGTCATGAAAATGCCCTCCATATACACCTTGTCTGAGTGGTAAAGGAACCTGCTAATCATAAACAAAGAATAATGTAGCAGTGTACACACGGAAGCCGCATTGCAAAAACACCTAATGCCCAAGAGTAACGTGAACAAACAAAATTCAAATAGACCGTTGAATTGGACAGGTGAGTTCAAATTTCACCTGTTTGAATTTGGTCATATTTTGAGATTTCTGCATTTTCAATTAATGGTTTTGTTTTAACAGAGTTGGAGAGGAAGCTCAATTTGCTTTGTTACTTCCAGGGAGACCTGTGCTATTGAAACTGTTTTTTTATGCACAAGCACAAGCACATATTTCAAGGAATGGGATGCTTAAAGAATATGCAATGCAAGGCTATTGCAAGGATGCGCTCAAACTCTTTGAATTAATGAAGCACTCTGAAACATACCTTGACCTTGTAATCTTCGAATGTGATTTATTTGCACGCAGGCATGCCATGAGTGACTCGTTGCATTATGCCTAAAGTGGAACGCTATGTATGCATGGTTGACAGAAGATACGCAGCTGTTAAACATTTGACGGAAGTCATAGTCGGATACAACAAGCAAACTGATTGACAAAATTAAAAATAAATTGGAAAATGCCTTAGTAAATGTCCTGCAGTTGCATTTTTGAACAGTCTTCTCAGCTTGCAAAACGTGAAGAGAATACTGGAGCCGCTGAATCATAAATCGGATTGTTCTCGGACAGTGGCAACAAATTAAATAAACACACATGATAGTCTAGGCAGAGAACGGTGAGTCAAGTTTATATTTGCCACTGGAGGGGCTTGGGCTCCTATTTTCTTCGAGTAGAAGGTCGAATGCTTATTTTTAAAGTCAACTGAAATAATAGAATCTAGGCCTAAAATATAGGAGCTCCACTTTTTTAGCCCCCTAAACTTAAGAGATGGCTGGAGAGGGGGCACTGCGAGTTTTCCCCTACAATTTAGGGCTGATGGAATCTAATATGCATTCTTGCTATTATTTTTTGGTGATTTTAGAGAGAAATATACTTTTATTTACCTACAAATAACCATAAAAATCCAATGGGATCCTATAATATCTCAGCATCCTTAAGTTTGAGCTAGATATTATTTACTTTGAAGCACGCAGGCCACTCTGAACTAATTGATCCTTGGCGGAGATAGATGCATGATCAAACATGGCAAGAAGGCCCAACTAAGTCATACCTAGCGAGCTATTGGATTTAATGACGTCTTTCCAAATAGATTGACTTAGATATGCTACTATATACATAAAGCTTCCAAACTCTCAATGTGGAGATTGGATGATACCTGTGAAAATGTTTTGAGATATATCTTCCTTGTAATAGTCGAACTCGTATCTGATTCATTCCTCAATAGATTCTTCAAATTGGTTAATTTCATTTGGGTTCTTCATACATATAGGGAATAGTACCCCTATAAACAAGGAACTTACTCAAACAAATTTCCCTATTATCTCTAAGCAACTCCATTTTACCTATGTGGTTATAACCACCACTATTTTCTCACAATAATGAATAAACCAACACAAAATACATGCTCAAATAATGTGAGCACTAAATATTATTTCCTAAGAGAGCATTTGAGTTTTTAGAACACCTATAGTAAAGAAGGATTTCTCTAGCAAAAAAAATAAAATGAGAAGATGAAAAAAAAAAACTTGTTACAACCCTTGTGTCTTACATCATCTTGAAGGTGTTTTCATGAAGAGAAAGTGTGCAAAATTTCAAGGATTTTTGACAATGGAAACTCTAGATACAAGCAAATCATGGATTTTTGATGAAGGTGTTTTTTCATGACTTTCATGGAGCAAAGGAGAATACATTTTTGTTATAAAGAGGAGTTGAGTTGGTTGGGAGGTGCTTTAAGTGATTATTCCCTGGCTTTTGGAGGGAAAACACACTTTTAAAAGACATGAGGAACTCCAAAGCACATTTTTTGGTTTGTGGAAGAAACTTGAGGTTCCAAAAGAACATTTTTGGATCCCAAGTGGAAACAAATCACATTTTGGAGCTTCATAAAGAACCTTTAGGTGCACTTTTGGTTCCCAAGTGGAACCTCAACTGAAAAGTGCATGTCAATGAGAAAATAGGACACAAGAACTAAGAAAGTGCATGTCAATGAGAAAATAGAATATGAAACTCACTTAAGTTCGAAATAGCGAGTCTCAACTTCAAAATAGAACTAAGGAACTCACTTGGGTTCCAAAAAAGTGCAATCCCAACTTCAAAATAGAACCAAAGAACTCACTTAGTTCCAAAAGTGCACTTTTGGTTCCCCATGAGGAACCTTAAGTGAAAAAGTGTAATCAAACACCAAATTAGAACATATAACTTCATAAAAGCACATTTTGGAGTGTCAAAGAACAAGGTGCACTTTGAACTTCAAATTAGAACCCAATAGTTCTCAAATTCCCATTTTGCGCTGTGAGGAAGAACTAAAATTCTGAAAAGTGCATCCAGAGGCTTGAACATGAACTGGATTGTGAAACTTTCATTCCCAGAGCAAGAACAATACTTATGAGACCATATGTCACATGATATTGAATGTAAATCATCCAATGAATCTATTTCCACCATTTCTAATGGATGAAAGTAATTTTTTTCTTGAGTTTTGAGCCAAAAACACAAAATTGATTGAAGTAGACATAACAAGGCAACAAGTAGTTTTTGGCTATGGAGCAAAATTACAATGATTAAAACAAAAACGAATAACAAAAAACATGTAAATGACTACATTATCCCTCTTTTGACTGTTGACAAGGCCTCTAGATCCACCCAAAGCTCTTGAAACCTTCTGTGCAAGTTATTGTTTTCATAAAGACTATGGTGCTTCAGTGTCCGAAAGGGCTTAATTTCTAATGCTTCTAAAATATGATCTTGAATATACCACCATTTAGTAGGCTCCAAAATATTTATAATGGCTATGGTTTGGGCTTCCAAAACTACAAAAGGATCCTAAACCCTTTTGCACAAGATGACCCTTCTCTGATGACAAAAGGCACACTTTCCCCTCAACATAGTATTACTAGTTTATTAAGATATGACATGAACATATAACGAATCATTGCTCTTTATACATAAAACATTATACATACAATTATGATGTTGTTGGCATGTAAAATGTCAATGCATTTTACTAGACGATCTTATGAAAATTTCTGTCATTTCTCAAGAAAGTTGGTCAAAATTGTCTCTTTGCAAGTATCGACTTGTGTGAAAGGGTTCAAAAGCTCCGAGTGGTTTTAGAAGTATAAATTACATTCTTCATATATTTCTTAGAGTTTAATTCATGAAATTTTGGTTTATGAAACATTATGCAAGCTTTGAATTAATTTTGGGAACACATTATCTCACGGCACCTTTTTAAATCAAGGGTTTCTATGTATGTACCAACTCTTGCAGCCTTGTCTTTCACTTGTTGTGCCTTCTCTCTCTCTCTGTTTGTGCCTTCCCACGAACTGATCTTCTAGCATTCTTCTCTGCTTTCTCTTCCTCAGTATTTTTTCGTTTCTCATTCTTTGCATTTCCCATGATTCATCCACTTCAATAATTTTCACCTGCACACATAAATTGAGATAGATATGAATTTTTAAGAGTAAACTCAATAGAAAACTATACACATGCAACTCTTATTATATACAAATCTCAATAGAAATTAGGTTATTTTTAATTTCAGTTTTTTATAACTTTAAAACAACTTTTCTAATTTTAATAAAATTTAGCATTGTAATATACCATTATTAAATGTGGTACCATATTTTCATATGCAACATAACTATATGCTTTAAAGTCAATTCCCATATGGACCATTTATAATTTTCAAATATTTTTAGCAAGACAAGCTTAAAATCCACATATTATATATTTTTAGGTTTCCTCTCCCCTTATGGGGATTTATGGAACAATTAATCTAAACCCTTGGGTTTAATGGTCTAGCCTCAAGAAACTTAAATTTGTAAAAACTATAGCTAAAGTATAAAAATTGAATAATGTTATCTATAAAATTGTAGTTATAAAAAACCTATTGCCAAAGACACCAAATTTACAAGGAAACCATACGGGCGACACTCTGGATAGCGCAGAAACTCGGTTCTCTTAGTGCGAAGCCTCCTACATTAACACTTATAGAACACCTATGTTTCACATTTTGTTAAGCCTCAAATCCATTTGGATGATGGTTAATAATTCCAAACTTTAATGATCACTTCTGTACCAAGTAATTAAAAGGTTAACGAACTAGTAACAGGATTACCAAAACCCAACATTGAAATTGATGGTTGGACTAGCTTTTGCTAATAAGAGAAGTGATTACCCGTAGTTATAAATAAACTTGGTTTTACCTCTTATCATTTTCATTTTTTGCTAACATGGATGCTAGTTTTAGGACCATCCCCAGTACACTACCAAATATAGTTATGTATATCAAAACAATTTGAAGAAAAAAACTGCCTATTTCTCCAAAACTTCTTCTTACAATGTTCCTCCATTAGTTCAATTTCGATATAAATCTTACCACTTGTTATTGGCATAGACATTTGCAACACAACTTGATTTGCAAGCATTTTTACCAGATGATTGAGTAAAAAAATCATATCAAGTCAAACAAATCCTTTCTTCACCACTCCCATAACACAGTCAAATTTTGAAGGTATATCTGATTATGTCCATGGTAAAAGTGACATTTCATGGTAAAAACATTACCGAGTGATAGTCGTTCCTATCTTCTAACATATGGGTATGAATAAAATTCCTCTAATGACTAGTTTTCTACCCTGCCAAAAGTCTTAATGACAAGGGATCCATGCATTCTTGACTGTAAACCCAATGATTTCGTTATTCTCTTGAGAATTTCGTGAATGCATCTGGTATTGAATGGCTATCCACCATTGTATGAAAATCTAGGAAAGCTGGACCTCCATGTTCAGAAATATGACAAATTATTTGCATGCAAAAAAGTGGGACATTTTATTGTGCTTTGACCAGTTCACTTATAGACACCATTTTTCCTAGTGTTATTTGTGAGATGTCCAATCATGAGTCTATGTTAAGGGTAGCGTCATGATATTGATTGCGCCTAAGACTTTATAATATGCATGTAAATAGGTAGCTCTTCTTTGGGTCTCTAATCTGATCACTCATTTGGGAGGTTTAGATTCCAAAGCTTTTCAGGTTTATTTTGACAAACACATAGGTTTCTGGACTTATCAAACCTATATGCTGATCGTCATTTGACGTTGTTTATTCCAATGCGATCGGGGTTTACTTTGTGATGTTCTAACAGTATCGATTGCATATGCTTTTGTATACTTCTCATGTGCACACATTTGACATGTATGGTTGAATCTACCCCATAGTCCTTTTGATAATCATTTTAAAGGTTTCCTATGTCCATGTGTTGGTAGTTCAGAATTGTAGGAGCTTTCTAGGTTTTATATGTGGCACAAACTTTGGAAAATCTTCATGTTTTAATCACCATCACAAACATAACTTCTGGTTATGCATATAATGGGTTCAAGTTAGAAATAGATTTTCTTGATCAAAAATAGACCTGGTTGCTAAATACTTTAAAAAATCTCATCATGGTAGAGTTTTTACCTCCTTTACAGGGGTCCACGCATGGTGTCATGGGATAGGTCGCGTCTTTGTACTTG
Source organism: Taxus chinensis (assembly GCA_019776745.2). Taxonomy (NCBI): domain Eukaryota; kingdom Viridiplantae; phylum Streptophyta; class Pinopsida; order Cupressales; family Taxaceae; genus Taxus; species Taxus chinensis. The sequence goes on from CM034146.1 coordinate 239,966,189, forward strand.
AAACCCTAGTGCACCTATCGAATTGATCATCGCACCCATCTGGTACATTTGATATTTCACTGGACCAATTCTCAATGTAAAAACAATCCCAAACCTCAATATCCACATCAAACATGATAAAACTCTTGGCCATACCAAATGGATTTGGAATTTGGATCCCTAGACCCATAAGGGCACGCATGGATGGATTGAATGGTAGGTTGACTGTCATTTGAATAATAACCATTTTAGCCTGTAGACGTATCCATGAGGAAACAAGTCTATCCATCTTCAAACCAAATGTCTCATGAGGCTCTCATACCATGCACAGGTGTATAGGACCTTACTGTCATAAGATTGCTCAATGCCTCTCCTCTTAATATATCCCTTCATAGGCTAATATCCGTTGACTAGGACACACATGCATCAAATTAAAAATGGAATTTCTCTTTGAGTTTTAAGATAATTTTTTTTGGGTTTTTCTGGTTATTCGCAGGTTCTAACAAGTGATTACAGGTTTCTTTTTTATTTTGTTTGACTAATGTAGTTTAAGTGTTTCATTTTCTTAGTTATCCAATAGAGAGATTGTTGAGGTGTGTATGCTCAAGTTTCCTCACACATTCTCCAGGTGATTTTTTTCATCATTACCATGGAGTCTTTGTTGCCCAACCTTCCTACCCTTACTTTGGGAAGAGGTTCTTTATGATTCGCATCAAATGTTTTGATCTTGCAAGATTTCTTAGTCTTACGAGAGTCACCTATGACCATCCTTTACCCATTAAGGATCTTAAAGTAAGTTGTGTTCATAAAACTGGATCTAGTTGAAATCCCATAGTTGTGTATGACTTCCCTTATGACACCTTTTGGTGATCTTAGGAACCTTATGAAACACACAAACTCTTTTGGTATCATGATCTTTTGTGGACAAAGTACTAACCATGATGATATGTATCACCAACTCCTTGAGAGAATCTATGTCGAAGAAAGGAGTAGCATCAAATTCATTCCTCAATCAAGTGACCCTGATAAAATTTTCATACAGGTTGCCAAACGGTGTGATACTTAAAACCACATTAAGCTAAAGCAAGATATAAAACACGCCACTTCGCATCACACTGTATTGCAGGTTTTAGAAAAAGGTACGTCCCTATCCGCTTAAATAGAACATAACCCCTTTGGTAATGTATGCAATGGGATACAATCTCTAATCAAAAATGGGGGTGGTTCTGTGAACCTTAAAGTAATTTAAAAAATGATTATGACCAGGATTGAGTGGTACATTTATCCTTATCATACTTACCCATCTTGACTAGGGTTATGGTCCCCGATTGTGAGTTCACACTCTTCAAATGCTTTTCAAAAATTCTAGACCCTTGTTTTCCATACAAATGGAGCGCACTAGTCCTCCATCAAAGGAGATATGCAAAAGATATGTAAAGTATTTAGTTGGTGTTAGCCTCTCACACAAATCAAGGTGGATCTGAATGGGTAAATACTAGCTCGCATTGAGATCACATTACTGACATCCTAATCATTTGGAGTGAGATGTAATTCAAGGCCACAAAACCTATTTTGTCTTGGAGCCCACTTTGCTAGTCCATTGTGGGCGTCTTGTTGAGTATGTATCACAAAGTAATGAATTACTTGGAATCTAAACTTTATATTTCGAACAAGGAAAAGAGTCCACTTGATGTTAGTATATAAGTGTCTTTCATCATGAAATTATATACGACGTATCACTATATGCTATGGTGTATATATCACCTATCGGACGATGTGATATACTATATGCCCAAGTGGCGCTATAGTTTATATATCATATGTATGATATATACCCTATGCATATATCGTATGCTCATATATGGGACGAGAAGGAGGCATACCCCGCAAGTCTTATGCAAGGACACACTTAGAAACACTTCACTTGGTCTCGTCTGGTTATGTCCACCCAAAAGTTTGAAGCTGGGATGTTCAATGTCTTACTTGTGTCAATACATTTTATAGAAGAGCTGCAAATAGCCCTATCGATCGTAGTGATGGCTAAGAACGTAATTCATTGCCAACTACAAAATTTGTGTTCAAACATGATTTCTCCTTAAGTTGATTATTATTTAGCACATTCTAGATCCTATACAATTACGGTACTTACATCGTGATACCATTATATGATGAGATCTTGGTATGAGTTCCTGTTCCTGGGATTGTCTCAAGGATCACATACATCAATGATGTACAAATCTTGTTCTAATTATACCAGTGTTTCTGAGTTCTATTAGGTCATGACTACGTCTTTTCAGAGGAAAAAATTCCTTTCATAGAAGAGGCAGATTCCTTCACTAGACATTAGAGATCGTAGCACCTTGGTACCATAATTCCCTCAACCAGTACAAGGTTGACTCCTCAACAAATTTGAAGAGAAAAGAGCAAAAGGGTTTATGTTTCAACTGTGACAATCATAATATGGAGTAAAGGACATAAATATGCAGAGAAGAATTTTTTTTACAATGAAGGGACTCAGTGAGGAGGAAGAAGATGAGGAAACACCAAGTGATGAAGTGGTAAACACCAGAGGAAGAATCTGAAGAACCCTAGCCAAGTATCTCATGTCATGCTCTATTTGGTATTAGGACTCCACAACCTTTCAAGTGATGGGTTACCTTAAGAAGTATAAAGTGACAATATTGATCGACCTTGAGATTACACGCAATTTCATCAATAATAATTTGGCAACAAGGCTAAATTGTTTCATAAGCTTAAAACCTGAATGTTAAGTAATGATTGCAGATGGGGGCATAGTCCATTTTTCAAGGAAATTCCAAAAGATCATACTTATGATGGGTGACTACAAACTGGAGTCCCTTATGTTTTCTATTCACATGGGTGGAGTTGATATTATCTTAGGTGTTCTTTGGGCACCATAGATCTAAATTTCCAAGAATTGTTCATGTGTTTTCATTTTGAAGGAATATGATTTGAACTTTGAGGACTATAGGAAAAATATCCTCAATTGGTTAGCTCTCACCAAATGCAGAAGATCATTAAAAGGGGGGTAGAAGGATCCATAACATGATTGTTCTCCATGGAAGTCCAACCACTAATTACCTCTCACATCCTGATCTTCATAAGGTGATTGATAAATAAGCAGTTGTCTTCAAGGATCCCAAAGGATTATATCCTAAAATATATCATGATCATGTCATTCAATTAGCTCCAAGAATTCAACCCCCCAACATCAGGCCTTATAGATACCAATATGTGCAAAAGAGTGAGATTGAGAAGATGATGGAGGAAATGTTAGAAACATGTATTATCCATCACATTTAGAGTGCTTATTCTACTCTAATGGTGATGGTTTGTAGGAAGGATAGTAGGTGGCACATGTGTCCCGACTATAGAACTTAACAAGTAAACTATTAAAGATAAGTTTCCTATTCATGTCATTGATGATTTGTATGGTGCAAAAATTAAACAAAACTATATATTCATTTTGGGTATCACCAAATTAGAATAAAGGAAGAGGATATTCATAAGACAACCTTCAGAACTCATTAGTGTCATTATGAATTTCTAGTGATTCCTTTTGGCCTTACTAATGCATCATCCACATTCCAAAGTTTGATGAACTCTATATTTAGACCATTCCTACAAAAAAATTGTCTTGGTATTTTTTGATGATATCAAAATCTACAACAAATCATGGGAGGAACCTCTTAATTATTTAAATATAGTCTTGGAATATCTAGAGAAACATAAATTTTATGCCAATGCCTTCAAAGTGTTTTTTTGGGGTAAAGGAAGTGGAATACTTGGGTCATATCGTATCTCATGAAGGTGTCAAGGTGGACCATAACAAGATCAATGCCATGGTGGAGTGGGAAGTTCCTCAAACCCTCAAGAACTTATGAGATTTCCTAGGGCTTACAGGGTATTATCACATATTTGTAAAAAACTATGGCGGTATAACAACACCACTCACAACATTATTGAAGAAAGATTATTTTCATTGGAACAAGGAAGCTTATAGGGAGTTTGAAAAATTGAAGGATGTGATGAGCACCACACCGGTGTTAGAAACCCCATATTTCTCCAAGACCTTCATAGTTGAATGTGATGCTTCAAGAAAAGGTATAGGGGTGGTACTTATGTAATAAGGACATCCCATAGAATTTGAGAGTTGACAACTAAAAGGAAATAATTTGTTGAATCCTACCTATGACAAGGAAATGTTTACGATCTTGCATGTGGTCAAATAGTGGAGACTATATTTGATGGGTAGAAACTTTAAGGTAAATACAAATCATGATAGTTCTTGGAGGAAAAAATATCTTCATAAGAGCAAAAAAATGGGTCACAAAGATGTTCGGGTTGTGAATTTGAGATCATTTATAAGAAAGGGAAATAAATTTTTGTTGTCGATGCACTATCTAGGAGGGATGAATCCAAAACATTCATTGTTATGTGCCATCTCTATAGTAAAGGTAAATTAGGTAGATCTCAGCAAGGGAAGAATGGTAGAAAGATGTAGAGACTCGAAATCTCATTCAAAATCTCTAGTGGGATCCAAGCATATCTAAGAAAATTAGATAAAAGGGTAATACATTGTGGTACAAGGATAGGTTGTATTTGTGTAAGAACTCTACACTTAAACATTATGTTCTTTCTAAGATTCATTCTTACCCACTAGGTGGCCATTTTGGGTTATTGAAAACCTATCATCAAGTTTAAAAGATCTTCTTGGAGGGGTTGAAATGTGATGTTCAAAAATTTGTGGCTGAATGTTTGGTATGCCAACATAATCAGGGCAAGAACATTAAGATATAGGGTCTCCTACAACCTTTGTCCATTCTTGGTTAGATATGGGAAGAGGTTTGTATGGATTTCATCACAGGATTACCAAAAGAAAGGAAAAGTGTGATCATGGTCGTGGTGGATAGACTTACCAATTATGCTCATTTTTTGTGCCTTGTCTCATCCTTTTACAGCTAGTACAGTTGTCGTATATTTTATAGATACAATTCAAAAGCCCTATGGCACACCCAAAATTATAGCAAGTGATTGTGACCTTGTATTTAAGAGAAAAATTTGGATTGATTTGTTCTCTTTTTTGGGTACAAAATTGGCTTAGAGTTCATCTTATCATTCCTAATTAGATGGGCAAATGGAGGTGGTAAACAAATGTTTAGAGGCATGTCTTCCATGATTTACTTTAGATAAACAAGAATGATTGGTACAATGGTTGCCACTTGTAGAATGGTGGTATAATACTTCATTTCATACCTCCTCCAAAATGTCTCTATTTTTGGCACTTACGGGTACGATCCTTCATCACTCATATCTAGATTGAAGGTAAAACCGAATGTGAGAACAATCAAAAATCACATTCAACACCATCATGAGGCACTCTTTAGTCTTAGAAATAATTTGGCAAGGGCACAAAAATGCATGAAGCAGTAGGTTGATCAACAATGTAGTGAGCGACACTTTGAAGAGGGTGACTTTGTTTTTGTATGGTTGTAGCCATTTAAACAATTATCTTTAAAACAATAGAAGAAGGATAGTAAGCTTGATCCTAAATACTATGGTCCTTACTGAGTGTTGTAGAAAATTGGTAGTGTGACATATAAGTTAGAGCTCCCCCCAGGAAGTACAATGCATCCAGTCTTCCATGTTTTTTTCTTGAAGAAAGTTATTGGGCAACACATTTCCACCCATTCAGTGCTTCCTAAATTGGATGCGGAAGAAAGGAATGTATTAGAACCTGAAGGTATTCTTCAAACACACACCAAAATATTGAGGACCAAAGTCATTACTAAGGACATGATCAAGTGGAAGAATATGGATATTGAGGATGCATTCTGGGAGGATGAAACATCTGTGCAATAAAATTCGAGGCTTCCCAACATTTGGGACAATGTTCCTTTCAAGGGGAGGGGCATGTTATGCTCTTTTTCCCATAGCTTATATTGGATATGTAGTGTTGACATGTGGCTTACATAATCTATCTTCTTGTCATATGTTATTCATTTATGCTTTCATATGTTTAGTAGGTCGGCCTTGGTGTTGGCCGTAACATAGGATTGGTATATATATGTGGTAGTGAGGAGTAGTTAATCGTCATATTGAGCATTTTAGTCTTATTGTATGGTTTGGAGGTAACCCCCTCGAAGTGTCTAAACTATTCTACTTGCATATTGTGATCATTTATCTACAATCTTGTGTTCTTTGGTGTTCCATTGTTGTTGATATTCAGATTTATACAAGTAAATTCATTGCAATTGTCCCTCAAGTCAAAATTTGAATCTTAAACAGAAAGAACTTGTGTAACTTATTGAATATGAGGATTTGGTTAAGACATGTGATCTTTTTCAAGTGAAAGGATCAACATTGACATTTAGAGATAGAAATTCTTCTAATTTTTTATCCTTTCCTCTAAAAAATAAGGTGGCTCGGGGATGGCTATTTGGATTAAAACATGTTTGGGACAAAAATAAAAATATTGATGATCAATGAAGGTGTAACACAAGGGGAAACATAGTTGATGGCTCCAAAATGGCTGAATTTTTCTTGCACCCTTGCTGCTTTGTTAGATAAGACTATATTATGGCCCATATAGGATCTAGAGGCAAAATTAGAAGGTGTTCATTCTAAAATATTGATGGATTCTAAAAGAGAAAAACAATTGAGGGTTATGGAATTATAACCATTGCTGTATGAATACAAATACGCTCTCAGCATCTTAGAAGGAAAAATTGATTTTCACTTATCATAGGGTTCTATTATGAATGATTCTCAGTACAAAATATTGTTGGTTGCAAAAGTGGCTATATAAGAAAAGATGGATGTGAAATATTTTGAACAAGAACCTATGTGAGTTGGTCACACTCCCGATGGCCTGATGGATACATTTGAACCTCAGCTTGGGGTTTCTTCCCTTTCACTCAAGATAATGGAATAGAGTTTGGAAAAGAAAGAGGTCCTTGAGTTGTAATATATATGTGAAAAGGTTTCAGATCATGATATGCACAAATGTGGTTTTTTTATGGATTTTGAATCCATCAAAAAAGGCCATGATTTGGAAATCATTCCTCATATTCCTGTTTCCCAAATGAAAGTGGTAAAAAATGACATGTCTTTTTCCCCATTGAGGTGTAAAAAGAGGGGGTGAAAGTCGATGGTGGAAAAATTAGTTACAAAATATTTGGTGGCTATTAAAATGGGGTGTCAGAAGATGGTTGTAGAAATGCTTTGTAATAATAAAAGGAAACTCTTTATATGATGTGGGGGTGTCCAATCCCATCTTTAGTCCCCCTTTGGTAATTTTTATTTAGTTGTTTAGGGAGTCAAACTTAAGACATAGAAAGAAGGTATGCCATCATATTTTTAACAATAAGATTTTTGGTGGGATGATATTTTGTTTTAAGTTTCCCATGGGGTTTGAAGTAAACACCAAAACAAGCCTTTTAGAAAAGTACAAGGAAGAAGTTATAGAATATGATACTATGAGTGGTGCTCTTGAGACAACTTGTGTGATAAATTGATTAATGTGGGGGAAAACATGATGGTGTCAATGTAAAAGAGAATTGAGATTGATGATAGTGTTATAACCTTGAAAATTGAGCCACATTAATTTTCTGATAAACCAAGATATAATTATAGAATTATTAGAACTAAAGCTTGAGAAGATTAGAAAATGTTTGAGTTTAATGAAAAGTTATTCAAAACTATAATAAATGAGATTTCAAAAACTCGAGAGAAAATATATGTTTTGGATTCAACTATACATGCCTAGACTTTCCACAAACCCTGGTTTATATAAGGAAGATTCCTCAATTATGGAGATTGTGGAAGATGAACATGGTGCTGCTAATTATTTTGGGTGGAACTCCTTAGAGGGGTTGGTTAAGGGTGTTATGAAGTTTACAGATTTTTACTTTCGCAGCCTTTTTGGTTTTACATATATAGTTTATTTTCATATCTTATGGAAAAAGATTTTTGATTCTAGGTATTGTCGAAGATTATTGCGGGGATTGTATGGAATAGTTGGAGAAGAGTTTTATGAGACATTGGGGAGAGTAATATCCTTAAGGGATCTTAGTAGCTTACTCTGTATATTTTTTGTCTCTTCCTACAACTTCTCTTATTTTCTTTATTTTATGTCGGTTGTTTTCTAGTTTTTTCCACATGACATTATTTGTAACCTCTTTTATGATTTTTATTAAAGGGTGAGGGACCTAATAACCCTCTTTTACAGATAAAAATAATAGGATTCACCACACTAGAAAATATATTTTTAGCCACTTTCACCATGTAATCTATAACAACTTTTGGGCAGGTTCCTTAAAAGTTTCCCTAAACAAAATCAACACTTGAGATTCTTTACTTATCCTCATATGAAACATGGTCAATATCAAGAAGAATGATTATATTCATGTGAAACTAACTAAACAAGATCCATAATTTTCAAATACACATATCTTATATGATCTCATAGCTATAGTTATGAATGTACATAAACAAGTGCTTACTATTAAATTCTATGACTATAACATACCAAAAAATGATTTTAACAATAGAAAAATATTTATACATGTTTACATATGTTTACATATGTATCATCCATATTTTATACACATAAATGCAACGGTAAAATACGAAGAATATTTTTTTTTGACTTACATTGCTCACTACACAATGCCACAAAGGCTTCAAGTAATGAAAACTCCATAACACATACGACACTTACATAAGCCATTGACCCACATAGACACATGACAACACCATATACATGTCGATGCCACACCTTCCCCAATGAGCGAATGCTAGTAATAACCCAACCACAAGAAAAGGGACTCAAGGATTGGCAACCCCGCAACACATAATTTCCATGATTACATCTTAGTTATGATTAACATTCCAGGAACATTTTTATACAAGGATGATTTTATCCATTTTCTACATACAAATTTTGTAATTCATTTCACATTCAACTTATTGTTCGACCTTTTAAATTTTCTCTTTATCCCTTATGACAATCTCCATAACTTACATAATTAAATTCCATACTTCCAATTACCTACAAAGTTCTTAATTCTCTCGTTCTTATGCTAAAGGTTTGTTTTTTCAAAATATGTTTAGTTGACATTTAATTTTACCCTCATTATGAAAGGGGACCAACTAGAAGTTGTCGAGGGAAAATAATACACATCAAAGGAGGTGAAGGTTCAAGTTTCTCTTTCTTATCAACTTCCTTCCATTCGAAGCACATTTATTTTTGTACTATGGTTGTTTTAGTATCAATCTTAGTTTGATTCAGTTAAGCATTTACAAGACATAATTTTATTTTATCTTATTTTTAGTGGACTCTAAACTGGATCAAAGGCCTAGTCCCACCAAGAATCAATTTTTATCCATTATTAACAAAAATTCAATGTCTAAATTATCCATAACGACTTCAAGTGAATTTTCTTTTGTTCCTAAACCATTATCACACATACTATTGTTTCTCATTTGATTTACAATGTTTTATAGGTCTCCTTTTTTTAGTGTCACTTTATAACATAAAGAGTTGTGAAAGTACTTATTTACCATTTTGATTAAGTATATGATTGGAAGCATTATAACTACACATGAATCCCAAGTTAACCTCCTAATCAACTGAGATTTGGTTTAATTCCAACTGTACCTAATGATCAACACCTCAACTATATATGAGTTTAAGGCAAGTGGACATATTTATGCTAAACCACCTTCAAGAAAAGACCAAGGTGATATGTCAACAGAAACCAAGGTAACACATTTAACTGAGATGAACTAAGGAGTTCATTGACAAGAGTATAAGACCTAGAACAAGTATTTCACGATCTCCATTTAGGTCGTCTAGATCCAACAGGGACTTCATTCGTTGATGAAGATAATTTTTAGATATAATCACGTAAGACTTGGCAATCCAAAAGGATAGTAAGGGGGCATTAGCTCTACCTACCCCACAGATGATAAAGTTACACTGCATAATCGTTGCTTCGAACAAAGACTCATAAGATGACTTCCAAGGTGGTCTTGACCACTCAACACGGTGTCGGCCCTGAAGAGAGGACATTCTCCTCACGGTTACCAAAACTAGAAGGATATCACATACTCCAAATAAATTTGGACCATGTCATTCCTAAAATATGGGTTCACGACGATGTCGCTAAACATAACAACTATGATGGTAAACTTCAACTAGGGGTTTTATTCACCTAACCTAGGAGGCACCATCGAATACAAGGTTTAAGTTTATTCTATGGTTTCAATTTTTTTTTCTATGCTACGAAGGATCACACACATTAAGACAAGTTATGCACAGATCTTATACTAGGGTTGAGTGTTTTGATTAAATATCTTTATTACATTTACAAGGAAAGAATACAACACAATAAATAATTAATCGTTTATTGAACACTGAAAAATGCCCCACAATGTATTAACTTCAAATTCATTTACTATATATATATCAAACCCTTTTACCATACGCAACTATGAATCAAATTGAACCTGTGATTAAATGCACATTTTCGAAGATATCCCTAAAAATAGTATCTCATACATATTAGCAAATTTCAAATATAACTTTTCTGTAACAAAAGACTGCATTATACATATATTCATTCTACAATGACCTATATAAATTACAATAATAAATAATGAACTACACATCACCTTTTCGCCATCTTTCTTGCATCCTGCAAAACCATGTGAGCATGAAATCAGCGATAAATCGCTGGCATAGAATCCACCATAATCTAGCATAATTAATGTTTTTCAGTTTCCCATTTACATATAATAATAATTATAATTTGCATTCGAAAGAAAAGGTTTAGAAACATGAATTCATTTAATTTCATTTCACTTCATTTAGCAATCAAGGAGAGAGAGAGAGAAAGGAGGGAGAGAAACACCATTTTGTCAACAGTTCTATTTCACACAACAAGTTACACTATGGAGTTTTCAAACAATTATTTACATGTTTCAAAATTTTCCATGGTGGTTTGGCAACCCGACAGGGTCCTACAACTTTCTTTTTTTAACATTTTCCTACAACTTGCAATTTATCTAATTAAACTAAGAGATGGTCAACATAATTACCGGGAAGTCAACTTCAACTTGTCCATAAAACAATACTGTAGTGATCTAGTTTGGTTAGGAAGTTTTCTAAATCACCTCAAAATGAGGGTTGAAGTTCATGGTTTACTACAAATGGTTATTTGATTATGTGAGTTACGATACGCCACGTTATTGTTTTGCAACAAGTTAATGTAAAACAATTAAATTTATGATAATCTCCATCTTTTAAAATTATATTTTGTTACAAATGAAAAACTAAGTACGAGAATTATGAAAGATAAGGAGAGATGAACCATTCCTGATAATAGTAGCGTAGGTAGTACACAAGGTTCTCCGCAAGGGTTCCCCTGTATTCCACACGGCTACATCACTCTTCCAGGTAATCCATCAAACAAATCACGAGCACTCACAAATCCCATTAAGAGGTTGCAACAAAGATAAACTATGCACTCCACCAGTCTAACACTCATGGAAGGAGATTGCAGTTCTTCCATTTTTTTAAAAACAAAATAAAACTTTAAACGCCCAACTAGAGGAGGTGCTAGCATAGGTTAAGGGGATAGATTTTACAACTGTCAAATCCTTTGCCTAAACGTCCCTGCTATGTTTCGAGCTCCACACATTGGCTGCGAGGATGCTGGCTACGGTATAGGAATTTGGCTTTACCCTTGCAATTGCATTTGCTTCGAAGTTTCTAAGCTTTTACAACAAACCCACTTTTTTGCATATCCTGCAGTCGAAGATGTCCACCAAAACATCATCTTTCCCTAAGTCATTATGTCAAACAGTTCATGTGCCCGACTATGCTTCCACATTTTGCATACACGTCCACCAGAGCATTTGCAACTACAAAAATTGAAAAGATTCCTCTATCTTTTATGCTTGATGGACGTTGTACCATGTCCTAGAGCTCGAATTTTGGCATGATCCGGGAGTATCCAATCAAATGAAAACTGATCAGGTTGGAGACCTGTTTATTGTATAGGAGAAACATGGGTGTTTTAACAAAATCGGCTGTGCACATACTTCAATCATTGCGGTTCTTGAGGCCTCATCTCTTTGGGATTTCTGTCAAACATACCATAACCACACAAGTTCCATTTTTCTCAAAAGAAAACATGCAGTAATGCAATTTCAGTTGAGGAGGATTTAAAAAAATTTCAACGACACGAGCACCTCTCAAAACATTATGCTCAGAATTGATCGTTATGTCTACATGTTTGACATTCTTATCCGTGTTTCCTATCTTTCCAAACTCTAAACTTATCATCAAATTATTATGCAAGGAAAATGACAGGTCTGAAAGGATGGAAGGATTAATTGATAGGGTGAAAAGATCAGATTTGGAAGAGAGTGCAGACTACGACTGGGTGAGGGCGCCCATGCCCTGCCAAACTGACCGAACCTGCTATGTGCTCAACCGCCCTCCAACAATTTTCCATTAAATTCTTCCACAACCATTTCAACTACTCCCAAATTAATTCCTCCCCCATCGCTTTCTCCTTTTTAATATTTAATTACATTTTATTAATATAATGGTGGCACTACAACATAGATTCACATTTAGAGGAAACCAAGAATGTCATTATTAACAATGGATCAAACCTATTTGTACTTTGCAATTAATCTCTTGAAGTCATTTTTTTACCAAAAATGATCATTTGATAAATTAAATAAACAAACAACAAAAAAGAGCCACACCGATTTTTTTCATATTCATTTTATCGAACAACCACCCTTCTATTACACATAAGAGAGGTTTTACCACTACTCGAACCTTACTTGTATTGCTTTTAATTGTAATCCATTTATACATATTGAATTCATTTCAACTTAGTTATTTCTTGCAAAGAAGCTAACAACAGTTTTTTGCAAATTGGTTAAGGGAGAAGACCCAGTATGTGAACACGTCCCAATACTTGAACAGTATTTTGCATATAAAATATCCAATACTTGATGGAAAAAAAACCAATATTTTGATTATTGAAGTTCAAAAATTTGTTTTTTTATAAACCATATGTGCATAGGGTCAACATCTCAGTATTACACAGTACACAATAAATACTGATTGGTACTTTCATTTTCTACAATAAAAGACTCATTTGTTCAAAATATAAAAACAACATATCAGTTGACAAACCCATCATATCTATTTAATGGGTTGAATATTTGTCTTCTCAATTCATCTCTTTCCATATTCCAAGTTGGGCTGTTCAATCACCAGATCTTTCATGTCCAGACATTAATACAAACCTGCCAAAAAAGAGGGAACCTTCTTCTCAAGATTCAAATTCATCCATTAAAAACACAAACAAAATTCTACACTTGAAATTAAAAAATAAATATGAATATCAAATCAAATAATTTCAGCCACAAGATCATCTCAAAATCAATTTCAACCTTTGATTAAAAAGACCCTACACCTTGATCCATGTCTTACATTTTTATTGGATACTCCCAAATCAATGTCAGTATTATATATTCACTTTCCTAGTCTTGTTTACTGCTGATTTACTTCTGCAGGGTGCCTGATTAGAGTGGAGTTTATAAGAAGAGATTACTTCTATCAAGGGGGAAAGGAAAGGTCCAGCAAAGCAAAAATTGCAGGTTAGTTTTCATACCTGCTGCAAAAATTACAAGTGGTTCTATTCATGTTTGGTGCTGTGTTGATATATGGTCATCAGCTGAAGTTAAATGTTGTTGCATTTCAAGTATAATCGCAATTTGAGTGTCAAAAGAGCCTTTTCTATTGTATAATATCCCATTGCACAGATAGTAAATGAATGTATACTATGAATAACATAACTTATAATCTGAATGGAGAGTTTCTAATGTACAGGCTCTGCTGTTTTGCTGCAAGTGAATGTCTCTTATCAAAATTATGTTCTTCAGTTTATTGGGTATATTAGAGATTGTTTCTATTGCAGAATATCCCATCACATATATAGTAAATGAATGTATACCATAAATAACTTAAAATATGAATGGAGAGTTTCTGATGTACAACCTCTGCTGTTTTACTGCTAGTAATAATATTAACTTCACAATAGAACTAATAACTTCAGAATGTAAATGTGTTTTTTTAGAGATATTTTATTTGATCGATCATATGTAAGCAAATAATATTACAATATGATTCGAAATTAAAAGCTTAGGATAAAAAAATGTTAAATTATAACTAGCTGTCAAATTGGTGATCATACGTGGCAAGGAATTAGCTCCATGGACCTGCGAACTGAGGGTGTTCGCATACTGGCCCTTCTCCCCTAGAAACATTGCAAATGGTAGACAAACAAGTGGCAAATTGTCCATTTCAGAATGGAGAGTGAGTATATACGGTTAGAGACATACCCCAATACAGAGGAAACGTCCCCTTCCATGTTAGATAATTGTTCTATTCGTGTACATCCCAACGACTATCAGTTTGGTGGTTCTCGTATGGTAAATCTTAATAACTATATATAACAACACGAAACAATCCTAAAAAGTTCTAAATGCTTAACCACGAAACAATCCTACAGCCTCGAGCAACCAGTATACTCAACATTATTCTATTAAAAGCAGGTTCAAAAAATCCGTCTACCAGATAAAAAACGAAAAACAAGTCTGGAAGAGTGCGATACCACGCAAATCACAAGGCTTCTGAACAGGTGAAATAAATTCGAAAAAATAATCTGAAGTGTAATACTTACGAGCAAGTCTTCTGTCCGCCTGATGCTATGAAGCATGACCTCCGAAATGCTAATGAAACGAGTCGCTCTGCCCAGCCCAACCAGAATGAAAAAATCCAATATTTTATGTAATCCTGCGCAGGAGCCCCGTAAGGCCCGTTAATGAGCTCTGCACAAGGTGGTTGAACATTTATTTGCTCCTTATCTAAAACGCGCGTGGAGATGGCGGAGAACAAGTTGCGTTTCCCTCTTTTATTTCCAATTTAATGCTCAACACCTGTCCTCTTCGGTGGACCACTACCGGTCTCCACCAGTAAATGTGTTTTTTTAGAGATATTTTATTTGATCGATCATATGGAAGCAAATAATATTAAAATTGGATACGAAATTAAAGGCTTAGGATAAAGAAATGTTATTTTATAACTAGCTGTCAAATTGGCGCTCCTACGTGGCAAGGGATTGGCTCCATGGACCTGCGAATTGAGGGGGATAGGCCTTTTCTAAAAATAAGTCATCTACAGATATATCAAGAATGTGCAAGACATATCAATTTGTTTCGTCCTCAACCCATAGACATCTGCAAAATATAGAGAACTGAATTTTCTCACAAACAACATCCTCTGCATCCTATAAAATTGAAAAACTGAAATTCAAACCATTATCAATATCCACAAAGATTAATGGTAGTGAATATAAATCGTAGTACAGTGCAGGTAAGAGAGAAATCATCTAACATACGTCAGAATGGCCTAGAAAATCCTTCTCAATTGTACAGTTTGAATCAGTAGAACAGGTCAGAATGGCCTATAAACATTATTATAAATGAGATGTCACAGTCCTAACCGTGATTGCTACCTATCTTACTCAGCACACCGTAATAGTCTGAAAGTCTATAAAGCTCGTCTTCAAACCAAGAAAGCTAAAAGTGTACAAGCTACTAAGTTAAGTTTGTTTTACAGTCACATATTGATACAAAATAGAAATCTGTAACTCTACGTGAACACTGCCCAATACTAAAGAGATAAGATATTGAGTTTCCAAACTAAAGAGATAAGATAAAGAAATGTTTATTTATAGCCAGCTGTAAAATTGGTAAACCTACATGGCAAGGAATTGGCCCGATGGACCCATGAACTTAGGGTGTTCACATAATTGCACTACTCCCAGAAATTAAAGATATAGGAAAGAAAAATGTTTATTCATACCTTTCAACTTAACTATTTATTCTTAACTAATTATAGGAGTGACAGTATGCCAGCTAGGTATAAATAAACATTTTTTAATCCTATATCTTTAATTATTTATCATATCTTAATGTTATTGGCTTCCATATGATCGATCAAGTAAAATATCTCAAAAAAAAACACATTTACTGGTGGAGATCCCAAGAGGTCCATACCAAGACATTCAGAAGTACAACAGATTTGCTGCCACTATAACAGCATATGTAGTCAAGCTATTACAATTACGATTCTTACATGCATTCACTTCTGAAGATGATTTGATGTCACAAAACATTACATTATCAAGACCTGCGTCAATTGATCAATATGAATTATAATGTCGAAAGGGGTGACTGCATGTTCCAGTGAAACATTCTAATTGATATTGATCAATTACAAACAAGCCGACGAATGTAGTGTTATTTGATAAGACCTCATCTTTATAAGAGTTTAGGGGAGAAGGGCCAGTATGCGAACACCCTAACTTCACAGGTTAAGTGAACCAAATCCTTGCCACGTAGGAGTGACAGTATGCCAGCTAGGTATAAATAAACACTTTTTAATCCTATATCTTTAATTATTTATCATATCTTAATATTATTTGCTTCCATATGATCGATCAAGTAAAATATCTCAAAAAAAAACACATTTACTGGTGGAGATCCGAAGAGGTCCATACCAAGACATTCAAAAGAGGGCCATCCGCTTTCAGTAACAACAATGGGTATGTTATTGAATCCCAGAGATTCCATTGCAGAATAAATAGTGTCAACCATGACTCAAACAAGTTGGTGTAAATACTATCTCCATCAATTACAGTCGGAGCAGTGGACTTGAACAACGCATAATCTATACTAATATTGGGATTTTCAAGGTAAGCAAAATAGGGATAGATATTGGCCATGTAAGGAGAGCCGTGATCATCAAGGAATTGTAGAACAAACCTCATTTTGTTCTTAACTCTATTATTGATATTGATCAATTACAAACAAGCTTATGAATGTAGTGTTATTTGATAACACCTCATCTTTAGAAGTGTTTATAGATGATCTTATTGATATATTAATTCATATTTTATTAATTTTATATTGTTTCATACTGCAACGTTTAGAGAAGATGAAGAGAAAGAGTTCACATCGAGCACAACGTATGCCCAAAAAACGAGGTGTACAATTTGAAATTGAAACATCTAACCATGGAACAGATGAACAGGATGCTACAATAATAAGCGAAGAGGATGGTGCAATAACAAATCAAGGAGATACAAACACAACTGATGATCATCGGCCATAACCTGCTGGATGTGAACTAAATAGGCATGACCTACAGGAGACTGTGGTTGTTAGAGGCAACACTTTGACCAAGAAGGTTAGAATTTTGTCTAGTTGGTTAAAAGAAGATATCTTAAAGGCCATAGATGATATTGAGTTTCTCGCATTATTCAATTAGAGCTGCTGCACTGAAATATCATGTCATCTGTGACATGATATTTCACTTTAACACTATTCTGCATTTAAAATATCCAATACTTGATGGAATAAGAACCAAAATTTTGATTATTGAAAGACAATAGGGGAGAAGACCCAGTATGTGAACACGTCCCAATACTTGAACAGTATTTTGCATATAAAATATCCAATACTTGATGGAAAAAAACCAAAATTTTGATTAGGGGAGAAGGGCCAGTATGCGAACACCCTAAGTTCGCAGGTCCATGGAGCCAATTCCTTGCCGCGTAGGAGCGCCAATTTGACAGCTAGTTATAAAATAACATTTTTTTATCCTAAGCCTTTAATTTCGTATCCAATTTTAATATGATTTGCTTCCATATGATCGATCAAATAAAATATCTCAAAAAAACACATTTACTGGTGGAGACCGGTAGTGGTCCACCGAAGAGGACAGGTGTTGAGCATTAAATTGGAAATAAAAGAGGGAAACGTAACCTGTCCTCCGCCATCTCCACGCGCGTTTTAGATAAGGAACAAATAAATGTTCAACCACCTTGTGCGGAGCTCATTAACGGGCCTTACAGGGAAATGCAATCTGTCCTCATGGTTTTTATTCCATCAGGTATTTGGATATTTTAAATGAAAAATAGTGTTCAAGTATTGGGACGTGTTCACATACTGGCCCTTCTCCCCTATGTAATCAACAACCCAGCTTATAAATTCTGTCTTTATCAATTAATATGAAATTAATAAAACATGTATTCGATCATTGTTAATGGCGCCCAACTGGGTAATCACAAGTTCACCTACAAGTTCATAATTCATACTGTCATGTATCATAAGCTAGCTAAAATTTTCCCATTGTAGATGATCTTATTGATATATTAATACATATTTTGCTAATTTTATATTGTTTCATACTGCAGCGTTTAGAGAAGATGAAGAGAAAGAGGAGTTTACATCGAGCACAACGTATGCCCAAAAGACGAGGTGTACAATTTGAAATTGAAACATCTAACCATGGAACAGATGAACAGGATGCTACAATAAGAAGCGAAGAGGATGGTGCAATAACAAATCAAGGAGATACAAACACAACTGATGATCATCAGCCAGAACCTGCTGGATGTGAACTACATAGGCATGAACTACAGGAGACTGTGGTTGTTAGAGGCAACTCTTCAACCAAGAAGGTTAGAATTTTGTCTAGTTGGTCAAAAGAAGATATGTTAAAGGCCATAGATGATATTGAATTCAACAATTATTCTATTAGAGCTGCTGCACTGAAATATAATTTACCTCCTACATCTGTTCATTATTGGCTGAATGGTCTGACCCATACAAAAAGGAAGGGCCCTGCACCTGTTTTGAGTGAAGGAGAGGAGAAAGAGATAGTTGAATGGTGCAAGCAAATGGCAGATTTAGGGCATGGAGTGGGATTTATGCAACTGAGGGCCTGTGTTGCACAAATTTGTGAAACTAGAGAGACTCCATTTCGAGAAGGATTACCTGGAAGATCCTGGTGTGAAGGATTTAGAAAAAGACACCCAGACATAGTCCTTCGGACTGCTGAAGGTCTAGAAAGAGATCGTGCAATAGGTTTACGTCCAGAGGTGGTTAGCAAGTTTTATGAAAAACTAGCTAACATTCATATCAATTCCTATGGTGCAGGAAAAATATGGAATTGTGATGAGACAGGAATCCAAGCAGGGAGAAATTGTGGCATGAGGGTGCTTGCCACCAAGGGTTACAGGAATGTTCCCAAAATCATTCCTCGTAGCAGAGAATGGATGACAATTCTATGTTGTGTAAATGCTGCAGGGCAATGTATCCCTAACTTTTACTTATTTAAAGGTCAGAAAGTTTCACAAAATTACATCAAGGGATGTGAACCAGGTGCTTGCATGGCTGCACATCCAAGTGCTTGGATGACTAGAGAGCTCTTTATAAGCTGGTTGTATCATTTCAGTAAGTCTGTACATGGAGGGGTGTGCCCTGAAAATAGGCATTTACTTATATTTGATGGTCATGGAAGCCATGTGGCATTGTCAACTATAGAAGAGGCCAGGCGATTGGGGATTGATTTATTGACATTGCCAGCACATACTACACACAAGTTGCAACCACTGGATGTTAGTGTCTTTGGTCCTTTTAAAGCATATTTCAGATTTGAGAGGATGCAGTGGATGTGTAATAATAAGTACCAAGAAGTCAAACGTTCAGACTTGGCAGAAATAGGTAGTAGAGCTCTCGCAAAGGCCTTGACACCTGCAAATATTCGTGTTGGTTTTAGACGCACAGGTATATGGCCACTTGATCCAAATGCATTACAGAATGACATGGAATGTAGTAAACTATATATCATTGAAGAAGATGCCAACGAAGATGATGCTGAAAATGTCACAGATGATGATACTACTGAGAACATTATGAATGTTGATGGTACTGAAAACATAATAGATGTTGATGCTGCTGAAAACATCCTAAGTTTGTCAAGAGATGTAGCTCCACCAGTTGGTGACAAAATTGGAGGAAATTACTTAATGGAATCAGTTGAGAATCTGTCAACAACACAAGAAGTCCATCCAACCATTGAAACAACGGTTGTTGCTAATACAGAGACGGAGGAACCAAGTATACAGGGAGAAAGCCAAAGTATAATGCAGACCAAAGATTATGAAGTGAACCACATTGTGAATACTCGTGACCAAGGCACATCCAGCTGCAACACTGAGGCCCAGGGATTTGGAGAGGACGATCTCTCATTGCCAAGTGCACCAGAACAACCTACATGGCTACAAGAGCATATTGCAGAGTTGGGACTTGATCAGATTGGAAACACTGAGGATGAAAGTATATCTTTACCTTTGATGCCAACCAACCTTGTGCCAGCAGACTTTGAACCAGCAAACTTTACTCATTATTATGCTGACGTAGAGGAAATTGAGGTCATTGATAAAGATAAAAATGAGGAAGAGACAACTGGCCATGATGTTGAAAGTGGTATATCAAATGATGGTGTTGCTGCAAATGAGAAGAAATTGGGTAAATTTTTAAGGTTACCGACACAATTTGTACGGGATCCTTCCAAGGGTAAGAGTGATGTTGCACTCCGGATAAGTCGTGCTTCACAATTGTTAACATCTGATGCTTATGTTTAGATGTTAAAAGATACATAACATAAAAAACAAGAAATATGTGAAGGGAAGCAGCGTAAAAAGGAGCATATTGAGGCAAAAAAGCAAGAAAGGTTGGCAGCAAAGGAGCAGAAAAAGGAAGAGAGATTGCAACGCATTAAAGAGAGGCAAGAAAGGGAGCTACAAAAGTTTGTTGAAAGACAGGAGCGCGAGAAACAACGGGAGGTAGCTTGCCAAAAGAAGGAATTGGAATTACAACAGAAGGAAGCCACTCGCCATCAAAGGGAGAAAGAGAAACAAGAAAGAGATAACAAGTTCAACAATCCGCAGGTTTTGTTTCCCATGCATCATCCCATGCCCATACAGAACTCCCTATTACAAGATATGTTGAAAGTTCCTATCCCAGATTACCACCCTTACTTCCTTGACACCAACAGAATGCAAATAACTTCAACTCCAACTACACACCCCATTATCCCACAACCTCCTACTTCACACACAACCTTTCATACCATATCTGGTTTTCCTATTCCACCATGGGTTCATCCAGTGAACCTCTTGATGACTCCAACAACATCTGTCAATGATACAATCGTCCCTGATAGTCCAAACTAAGGGCAGCATTCGAGGAGAATTCTTTTTTGTGTTGCAGAAAAATATGTATCGAAATCAATTGTGCTTGCATTATTGCATTCACGATTATAGGTTATAGTCGGTATATTTTGCTCCGAATGTAATGAATATGGACACATACAGTATAAGTTTATATGTTTTGCTCCTAATGTAAGAAATATAAAGACATGCAGTTTAGATTACTACATTTTGCTCGAAATGTAATCATTGTTTCAGATGAGGAAACCAAATCAGCTCAGAATTTGTTCATAACCTTATTCAAATTGTTGCAGCTTAAAATGAACACCATTAAATAATGTAAATGTATTTTTTTTTAATAAGTATAAAAAGATTTTATTTATTAGGTAAACGGATTAGTGTTTTAAAAGGCTCCCAAAACCTTGTACAAAACAAAAAGATAAAACATTGAAGATCACAACAAACTGACCACAAACAAAATCAAAACAACTTAATATAGTAAAAGTGCCCAAGAACATTTGTTTATACAAAAACCCACTAATTAGAAAAAAACATCATAAAAAATCTATAAAAGATCCCCCCAATTCTGTATTTCCCTTGAAAATCTTCTTCTTCTCACCCAGCTCGGGAGGTTTCATTTCATCAACTAATCCATGGTTCAATCGAGATAGAAACAAATCCAAGATACAAAGACATATTCAATTAAATACATAGGTGATAGAGAAAGACGGAACAAATATGTTAATAACCAACATAAAACCAATCAAGGATCAACATAAAATTAATTTAAAGCGATGCTTGGAATAAAACTTTACTAAAAACAAAAAAATTACATAAACAAAATTGCTGCAGCTTAAAATGAACAACGTTAAATAAAAACTGAAAGACAAGGATTTATTTGAATCTTGGTGAGGTTGAAACCTCACCTCTATATGGCTTAAAAACATAGAACTGTAGGTAACATTTTCCTTGAGTATTAGTAGTGTGAATACACACTGTTTCCACCCTGCTTCAAACGATCTTGCCGCATAAAACCGCCATTCCAAAGTTCTCAGCTCTTGCGCCAACACTGGAGCTCCACAATAAAATACTCCTACACGTCCATCCAAAAACAAAATTTGCTTAATAAATCTCCTTTCTTGTGAGAGCATGCTATTTTTGACTTAAACACCATTGATACAAGACTAAAGATTTGCGGGCATACTCAAAAAAGATTAAGAGAAAGACAATCATCATAGAGAGTGAAATCAATATAATGCCTTTTGCAAACAGAGCCTAAATATAAATAGCAGATGCAAAATATTTAAAAGAAATGATTTTATTAACATCCACGAGACCAAAATAGCGGCATGGGACCACAAGACGAAAACTTTGTTGTGAGGCAAGCCTTAGGTGCACAAAAAATGAATTGCGAGCAGCAATATTAAACTGGGGGTGCTGCAGATTTCATTTTGGAGGGCAGTCCATCAATTGTTAATTTTGACCATAAATTCCCCTGCTTGGGGAGTGGCCTTGCGTAAGTAGGTAAATAAAGTGATTAACGTTTTTGGGCAAGCAAAAAATCTGCCAGTAGGCCTGGTAAGAGGTGACAAATGGTGGGTAAGCCCGAAATCTGCCAGTAGGTAGATAAGCAAATAAAGGTCACAAATAAAGGCACTCCCTGTAAATATCATGGATTCTCACTACTAGAATGGAAACCCTACTTTGTCATAGAATAATTTTGTGGAAGGACTCGAATCCTATATTGAAATACATAAAATTGATATCAATCACACACAGAAAGCACTGCCGGTAGATATTATGCAAAGATCGATCCACTCGAAATCGCGGAGGTAAATATAATGGAAATATTAAGAAAATAAGTTACATTTCTGTAAAGATTTGAGCAGAATTAAAGACTGAGGAAAATATTAAGGAAATCGGTCACATTTCTGAAAAGACGCGACGAAGGATAGATAAACAGTGTGAGGGATAGCTTTAAGAGAAAAATAAGGGTTTATAGACGGTGCCGGTGGTACCTGTGATTGGCGAACTCGTGAACCCTTCCTCGAGTGGAGAAGACGATAACAGCAACTTCCGCGTCGCAGAGGACAGATAACTCGCAGGCCTGGTAAGAGGTGACAAATGGTGGGTAAGCCCGAAATCTGCCAGTAGGTAGATAAGCAAATAAAGGTTGGGGCCAAGGCAGAAGCCTGCGAGTAAGTGGAAAAGTTCAAAGGGACATCAATCGACTTCATTTTTCAGAAGCATAGGTTCTAGAGAAAGAAAAAACGAAAGAGACAGATGGGCAAGGTTATGTGGCCTTGCATGTTCATAGTGATTCTATTCGTGAAAATCCGTCTACCAGATAAAAAATGAAAAACAAGTCTGGAAGAGTGCGATACCACGCAAATCACAAGGCTTCTGAACAGGTGAAATAAATTCGAAAAAATAATCTGAAGTGTAATACTTACGAGCAAGTCTTCTGTCCGCCTGATGCTGTGAAGCATGACCTCCGAAATGCTAATGAAACGAGTCGCTCTGCCCAGCCCAACCAGAATGAAAAAATCCAATATTTTATGTAATCCTGCGCAGGAGCTCTGTAAGGCCCGTTAATGAGCTCCGCACAAGGTGGTTGAACATTTATTTGTTCCTTATCTAAAACGCGCGTGGAGATGGCGGAGGACAGGTTACGTTTCCCTCTTTTATTTCCAATTTAATGCTCAACACCTGTCCTCTTCGGTGGACCACTACCGGTCTCCACCAGTAAATGTGTTTTTTTTGAGATATTTTATTTGATCGATCATATGGAAGCAAATCATATTAAAATTGGATACGAAATTAAAGGCTTAGGATAAAAAAATGTTATTTTATAACTAGCTGTCAAATTGGCGCTCCTACGTGGCAAGGAATTGGCTCCATGGACCTGCGAACTTAGGGTGTTCGCATACTGGCCCTTCTCCCCTACACCACTTTTAAAGGCCTATAATTGAATGTGGAGATATCCACCCATCGTAAATAATTACGAATATATATTATTATAAAATTCAATGTCTTATAGACTTTCCTTACAAGTATGTGGTTCGCATTTTTTATTTGTAAGAAATATAGATAGCTATTTTTTTACTTATAGCTATAAATAAGGTTATTAAGTAAGAAATTATTTCTTGCAAGTCATAGCGATCATGGATAATGAGTATTTGTTACCTTAGTTTTTCTAAAATGGTAGCCACATGATGTTGATCATGGGTGTGATCCCAAACTCTTTGGGTTTTGTTAAACATTAAAAACATTTATCTCAATATTATTAACCTTTATGCCTCAAATGATGAAGTGGAAAGGTATAAAGATTGTATATTTCATGGTGTCTTTCTAATGAATTTCCAAATGTGCATTAAATCATATGTGGAGACTTCAATATGATCAAGACAAAATTTGACAAATAAGGACACTTGTTAATGATGGGAAAAATGGTGAGTGTGAGGTGCACGATATTATATAATGAAAAACATTCATGTTTTAGGACCCTAATTTCTAAAGTGTCTCTACTATGTGGTACATGCGGTCTAACCCTTATCATGTATCTAAAAGGGTATTTAAAAGGATTATATTACCAGGATTGTAGCTTAACTATATTTTTCATTTGTCACATGTTTCTCCATATTGGATATTGTCCTTTTCAGCCATTTTTTGAACCGATTATGCAATGAATGATAATTTTTTCGATGTGTTTCATGTTCACACTTGATGCGAAGTCCACCAGGTAATTTTATCATTTAGGTGAGACACATTTATGTGCACTATGTTGATATACACTAATTAATGTGTTAGTAATTCTCTCATGTGTGAGAGAAGGGTTAGGTGAAGTTAGGTGTCCTTAATTAATACTTCCACCTTGCACTCCGCCAATAATCATCTTCTATCTCTTACCTTTTTTATACATGGAAACATTAGGTTCTTTATGTGAAGAGAGGAGCTTAGAGACAATATCCTTACTTGGATGAGATTTAGTCTCTAAGATGTCCTTGTTTTGGTCTAACCATCGTTTGTTGGTTGCACATTCTACGCCATAGATTAATACAATGTATTTATTGGTGTTAACTCTTGTTCTAAATAATATATGTGGATGGTCTATTTACATATTTAAGTTTTTGGGTCATCGCAACCTTTGGAATTGTTTAGATCTTGATTTTGACATGATATGAAAATGAATTTTGACATGGTATCAAGGCTTTCTCTACAATAACCATCTCCTTTATTTCATATTTGGTTTATTTCTTCAATCAAAGTTCTTATATAAGTCGTGAATTTGCATATGGAGATAATCGATTGGATTTTTTTGTCATTTTCTATTTTAGTGTATTTGGTGTGTGATACATTACTATTGAATCTAGAGTGCCAAAGATAGTCAAATATGACTTTAGTTTCAAGTGAATTAGACATCACGAGATCATATAACATCTATTTTAGATTTCTACATTCTAGGGTATTTAGGATCAGATATGATGTTTTCATTGTATCCATGACATTTAAAATATTCTTGGGGGACTTATACTTCAGATTTTTGGTCTCGTTTTATAGATTTTTGAGAGTATCATTACACAACAATTAAGGAGTAAAATAAGACGGTCACAATTTTTGCCATTTTTCTATAAAATAACCTTCATAAGGATCATACTATTGCATCCATCTTGTCGAGAGATTTATCATGAGTATTATTTTTTCCATATTAGATAACTAAGGCACTCGTAGCGAGAATTTGAAGTTTTCATACTTTGAGGACAAGTGAGGAACAATAGAGGAGTGTCCCATTTTTTTGACATTTTTTAGAAAATCACTTAGTTATGATCATTTTATTGTACCTATCTCATTAATATATTTACAACACCTATTTATTTTTTTAAATTAGAGTACGAAGGCATCCATGGTCGATTTGAAGAGTGTGGTCATTTTTTGGGCCTCTTGTTTGATGGGGGTTACTATTTGAGTGTTTTCATATAGGTTATGGCATCCCATTGCCACCCTTGACCTTTTCTACATGACTAACCACTTCAACTCCCCATTCCGATCTACTTAAGAAATTGGTTTCCTATATGACCATCTTCTAGTGAAATTTCTATCCTATAAGGTCAACCCTGTGCCACTTGAGACTTGTTTTTGAAGCACTTATTCTCAAGGGCTCATAATTTTTCATCTAAGAAGGATACACATTTTTTTTTATAATCTACACAATGAAAAGTTCAATTTTTCATTTTGATCAACCTAATTTCCATAATATATAGTTTCTCACTTGATTTACTATCCATTTTTTGTATTTTTGAACCATTTGGGGCTCATAACGTTTGACTAGTAATTCATATTCACATGCTTCTTTTTTTGAAAATGCTCAAGTTTTTACATTCTTTGTAGTAATGACATCAGTTTATTACAATTATATATTAGATTTTAGTTTTTAAGAATAAAAGGCTTATCTTTAAACTTTAAAATCATACTTATTTACACACTGAGTATAAGTGCCACCTCATTTTCAGAAGAATCACTCTTTGGTGCTCTATATAGATTCTAGGATGGTTTTTCAAATGTATACACAATTCAACTATTTTATGGGCACTCAGAATTGAGAATATTCATATATGTGTGATTCATGGCATTAGTTTCCTTTACATATATTATTTCGTTGCATACTCTACCACAATTAACACATTTTATGGAGTTGTTTTTCTTCTTTCCTTAGCCAACATTATTGAAGTCAACATTATAGGGGGAGTTACTACTTTATACATTTTGAGTCTAATGTTGTCTTTGTTGTTCATTGAGTATGCAAACGAGGGCTTATATTAGTATTGTTGTATGAGAGTTTCTGGTGGGAAAAATGATTATCACTTTCATTATTTTCTTTGTTCGTCAACATTTGTCTCATTGCGTTGAAGGCTTCATCATATTAAGGTACTTATTTTTAGTGGTTAATGACAGTTACATGACATTTCTTATTATTTCGACAATTTTTTATGGCTTGAGAGTTTCCTTGTATGCAACTATTCTAGGGAATTTACGTTGTCATTCATTATTCTATTGTGTTCAATTAGTGTATTTATTTCACTTTTGTAGCTCTTCATTAATCCATTCACAATTATGGTAGAATATTCTTGTTCTTTGGACACATCTTGAGTGTTTGAGGGTCTCCTTAACAAAGAGATCTTGGTGCATTTACAATGTCACTCTTTATTTGAATAAGTTTGAGTGGTGGATTCATTCCACTCGTGTAGTTTGAGTTATTCTTCAACCTTCAATGATCCAACACGTCGACTTCATTATTCTTTTGATCTTTCTTTGTAAATGGGTACCTCACCAAGATTTATTTCCACGATCCATGTTTATGAGCATAAAATTTTATTCTCTTTTACCACATCACCTAAGCTAATCTTCAGGGACGGTTTGGGTGTGTGTCATGTTCACACTTGATGTGAAGTCCATATTAGGTATTTGTACTATTTAGGTGAGACATATTTATGTGTACTATGTTGTTATGCACTCATTAATGTAGTAGTATATCCTCTCACATGTGTGAAAAGGGTTAGGTGGAGTATGGTTTCATTAATCAATGACATTTTATACAGGTTCTTCCTGACATAATTTATCAAAGAAAAAACTCACAAAATTAAAAATCTAGAAATGTAGAAAAAGATAGTTTTTAATCTCTTTAATATTTTCTTACTTCATGACCCTTCCTTCCCTACATCTAAGTCATGTATGGAACATGGTGCCAGGTCTCAAAGGGAATACCACTAGGGTCGTTTGTTTTAATAAGAACACTTTTCTTAGTTTAGAAATAATTGAATATGTTCCAAATTAAGGAAATTCTAGAATGTGAGGGGTGAAGCAACCTTTTGCAAATTGCAATAGTTGTAGTGCAAGAGGTGAATAATGCATATATGTAGAGGTAATTGAACTATATTTTTTTAGATTATGAAGCCACAAAGAAAGAGAGGGAAATGATGAGCAAGCAAGCAAACATACTCTTCATGTAACCAATCAACCATCATGTTCATAGGAAAGCCACTTCTAATCTGTTGTCACCCTCATTGGCATTTAAACATATTAATATATTGGGGTTTATATGTTGCTGCAGATTAAGCATACCAATAAATGTGAGTTTTTTAGGGAACAATGATTTTAGAGTTATAGAAGTAATTCCACGATGCATTAAATGGGCATATCCAACTTGGGAATAACAAGGAAAGTATGTATAGACAACAAAAAGAGGATTAGAGGAATTTTTTGGGATTATGAAGCCATAAAGGATGAGAGGGGAAAATCGAGCACACAAACATAATCATCCAATAACCGACCAACCATTATGTTAGTTTGGGGGCCACTTACATTTTGGATGACATAAGGGTCATATGTTATATTCAGGTTTATATGTTGCCAAAGACCAAGGCTATCAATTATTTATTTGTGGAACACTTTTATTGGTGTTGTTTTTAATGCATTTGTTAATAACTTATTCTATATTATTACTAGCTTTTTAAAAACACGACCAACTCTTCTATGTTAGGATTACAATTTTGAATATATTCCATCATATATATATATATATATATATATATATTCTACATATTTTGTAGTTATAACAAAAAATTACTATTTTTTATAAAGGATAAATGTAGGATTTTTGAAAGTGCCCTAAACCTTTTAAAAATCCAC
This sequence comes from Taxus chinensis, assembly GCA_019776745.2. Classification (NCBI taxonomy): domain Eukaryota; kingdom Viridiplantae; phylum Streptophyta; class Pinopsida; order Cupressales; family Taxaceae; genus Taxus; species Taxus chinensis. The sequence goes on from CM034146.1 coordinate 239,995,030, forward strand.
ATTGTAGGATAAATCATTACCATGCCCAAAATAGTACTAAAAGCATAAATTGGGTAAAGAGATGCTCAAACTAGCAAAAGGCTTTCAACCAACATCGACAATATAAAAAACCAACAACTAACTAATACAAAAGTAAGCCAAATATCAACATAATGACCAAGCAAATTGAAACATGATAAGGATTCTAACAAATCCAAAGACAATTGTTTTCCTTAGACAACAATGGGGAACAAACTCACATAAGAAAAAATAAATGACTAATGTACTCTAGACGTGAGTTTATGGATTTAACAACCTCCTTCATTTTGGCACTTGTTAATTTAATGGTTGATTGAACCATACTCGACCCCATTTTAGCTTTTCCTTTTTAATGTGACACAACATTCCATCCATCTAAAATGACTTCATCAAGATCCCCTAGGGGAGTTTTTGCCTCTGTAACCTCTAACACAATGCATTTATAATCCTTAAACTTAGCGCCCTCTCAGGAGGAAAAAAACTTTCATTCTTCACTCTTCATTCATAGTAGGAACAATGGTGAAATACCGAACTCGAGTTTCTGAATGAAACCTAAGAATGTCATCATTCAAGGGATTATCATTAATATTTTCATCCTAGTGATTTGTAAATAGGCTTTCACTTACTTCGGATTCCTCATGATTATATTCCACCTTTGCATCATTCTTCTCCCTATTCAAATCTTCATCCTCCCCCATCCTTGAATTTGAGCTCTTTAGGAACGACTTAAACTGGTTCAAACTATAGGGAATCACATCCTTAATTTCCAACGTAGGATCATTCGTAGAATTTGGATTCCGAATTGCAAAGACATGTCTCCCCTCTTCCATCTATGAGGTATTCGGTTCAATGACACCTGTTGTTTTAACACTATTGATCACTTTCTTTCTTTCACGCTTAATCTTGTGATTTGATTGAGGTCCCTATTACTTTTTTTGAGTAAAGATAAGTGGTTTTACATATCCATATCAAAATACAGTAAATGAATTTTCTTTTATATTCCTTTATTCAATCAAAACTCTTTGGGGATGTTATTGAGATCTCTTATCCTTTTTTAATTCCATATTTGCTACTCCTTAGTCTTAAAAGGAAAAATTCTATCAGGTTGATCATTTTTTAGGTAAGATTGGAAAACCAAAATATTCAAGCACACTTGATGTGTTTCACCCAATTACCAAACTTAGAGGACAAAGTGGTAGAAGAGGGCAAAACCTTATTCACAACATTGGCACAAAATCTAGCAAACACAAATATTTTCTTGGATTTGGTAATAGGGTCAAAGACAATGAGATTTCCAATGGATTTAACAATGCCCATCATGACCTCTTTAACCAGTATTCCAAAGGGAGTCTGGATGCAATCTAACCCAAATAGAGATCAATTGAATGTTTTTTTTTCTACGGTCAAACCTTGGATTCTATTTTTACAGGTAAAAACCTAATATCCTAATAAAGTAACCCCCCAATGAGAGTACTAACACAATCATCATGGTTGGAGAAGGAAATAAAAAAAACCATGGCCGTGATTCCTATATGGCCATTGGGTTTTCATTTTCTTGTAGCCCATATCTTGAATGATCCCCAAAATTTCCCAATCAGGGAATTTTTGAAATTGGAGGCAGATATATCAACTATTAAATATGGAAATTAAAGATGTAATACTCTCTAATCTACAATAGGGAAGAGAGGACAACTGAAGGCAAAGATATTTGTCTTACCTTTAACCACAACCGTCCTTGGTATATTTTTCTTGCATACAATTACATATGACATTGTTTTTTGGGGATCAACCAAATTTAGAGGAGGGATCACCATCATCATCTCCCTATGTAGAATAAAAAATGCAAGTAGATCTGCCTATGCCTTCTACAAAGGTGAACTAGTAGATGAAGCAATGCATGTACTAACAAGATCATTGCCCTCATTCTGAATAGAGTCTGAGCCAATCCCTAGAGGAACGTTTTCCCTACGGTTTTTCCCTTTGCTCTTTCCCTATGAGGCCTGCCCAACCAAAATTTGAATTCTACTTACATTATTCTCGACTCCAAAATTCTCTTCAATTTAACAAAAAGATGTAGACTTACCTAGGGAATTAGGGGAGATGACCCCATAGTTGTGCATGTACCAAAACATGTGCATTGGATTTCACCATAGCTTGATGGAAAAGTGCCAATATTTTTTCACTTTTTCATTAATGGTACTTTTTATATGACACATAAGGCATTCAGTTATTGGTAAACTTTTAAAATGATTTATAAAAATTATTAGTGTACTAAATCAATTCAAAATCCATGTTTCCCTCCAAATAAATGCATGAAACGAAAATAGTGATGTGACATGATCATATGCAACACAATGATTTTTTTTTTGTATTAACGAGGCCTCTACATAAATCTACACACCCCTAATGTTAAGGTGCGTAGTTATGGGGTCATCTCCCCTAAGAGTTAATTATTTTTACAAGAATGAAAAATATAAATATCATTCTTTTCCACATTTCCAAATCTCAATAGTCTCATCAATCATTACCACAATATAATATTCTCTAGCTTAACAAATTTTTTAAATATATAAAATTGCCTCTACATACTTGCATTAATACCTCAAGTTGGATATCCCTCTTCAATGATCTTGGAATTGCTTCTACGACTCTAAATACTCATTAAATCAAAATATTAAACCCATATTAGTTTGTTGACTTGGTATACATACAAACCCCAACATATGATGATCCTTGCATTAATAGGGGTGACATCACAATAGAAGTGACCCTCTTACTAACATAATGGTTGATTGGTTGTGAGATGCGTATGTTTGCTTCTTCGGCCTTCCCATATCCTCCTCCGTGGCTTCATAATCCCAAAAATTTATTGAATAAATGCCTCTAAATACATGCCTTACTACCCCAAGTCGGATATGTCTCTTCAATGCATTTTGGAAATGTTTTGACAACTCTAAAAATCCTCACTGAAGCAAAAACATTAATCCTTCATTGGTTGGTTTGCTTGGTCAACATTAACATATAAATGACAATATATCATGACCCTTATGCCAATAGGGGTGATGTCACACTGGAATTGGCCCTCTTACTAACATAATGGTTGATTGGTTGTAGGATTACTATGTTTGCTTGTTCAAACTTCACATCTCCCCCTTTGTGGCTTCCTAATCCCAAAGAAATATCATATAAAATTGCCTCTAAATACGTGCTTTACTACCCTAAGTCAAATACAACTCTTCAACACATATTGGAAGTGCTTCGACGGCTCTAAAAATCATCATTGAATCATTAACTAAAATGTGGTTGTCATTGATTTTAATAACTACCCACAAATATTATGTCTCTATGGGCCATGTTTATATTGCATTTGCATTTTGTTCACGGGGTGGGGGGGGGGGGGTTAATTTGCTAGGCAATATCCTAGCATGTGAGTTCATATTGAGGTAATTAATAAAATTAATAAAATTAAATTCAATATACCGGTAGACATGAGGGGGTGAAAGGGTTTAATTTATTAATGTTTGAATCGGGTATTGGGAGTAGGTTAGAGAGGTAGGCCAAAGGAAAGGAAGGTTTAATTTTAATATAAAACTAAAACATTTGAACCCTAGTTTTTAAAAATAATTACTTTAAAATTGCAAAAGGAGTGTGGTCATGAATTAAATTATAATATCTTTTTTAATGAAGAAATCTATATTCTTAACCAAGAAATAATAAGGTGGTAGAAAACTAGGATTGAGTATGCTTTTCAACACAAGTGATATTATTTCACCATCTTAATTATTTGAAGAACTATTGATAAATGATTAAAACTTAACATATTATAAGGTGATTTGTAATAGGTCTTCAATGGCTTCAAACTATCCTTCGAGAGGAAATGCATATTAAAAAAAAAATGAGTGAGAAATATAATATATTTTTTGTCTACTACATTAGGGTAGAAATAAAAAGGGGTAAATAAATTGTAATTGAAAAATGGGTAAGTAAGGTACATGGAAAAAATAGGGGGTATTTTCATTCTAATAATATAATAGGAGGGGATATTATCAATTGAATAATTAGAGGTAGAAACTAGAATTAAGGGTATTCTTTAATACTCTTTGAAAGTATACCGTACTTTTACTAAGTGAACCCCCCATGATTTTGTTTCACTAATAGACATCACACAATGACAACCGAGGGTGGTGGTGGTGGAGTGTAATGTCTACGAGGTCTTAACATTTAATGGTTGACATTAAATTATGTCTATTTATGAGTACTTAACAATTAATGGTTGAACTTAAATTACGTCCATTTGAATGCCACGTGACAATTTCAACCTTAAATTTGATGTCCATTTAAGCAACATTTGTAATTTTTTTCCTTTTGCTTTGAAATGTCGATCGATAAAACATAAATATCTTGGCCATATGGTGGAGTTTGGATCCATTTATTAAGAAATATGTTTTTGAGCCCATTGTAGTGGCGTAGCTAGATTGAGACCATTTCTCACCATCAAGTAGGAAACTCATGAAGAAAACAATGGAATTATTATTTAATGTCATATGTTACAACTCCAAGAAGAATACCTTACAATTGATGTCTCTTAACAATTTTCAAATAAATACATTTTAAATATCTATATTAATTACACTCCATTTATACATATTACAAACATCTTAAAAAATAAAATAAATAAAAATAATTCAATTTAAAAAAAACATCCTTAAAATATCCATAATAATTGTACACCATTTATACACATTACAAAAATCATAAAAAATTATATTTTGCATATAAACACATTTTAGCACAACATTAACATGATTATGAAATGTGTATATGTATGACATCAATTTTCATGTGCCAATTTTATATGGCTTTAATAACAAACAAGAGAAGCAAACACATTCCTGCACATCATCGCAATTTCATATGTGAGAAAGCTTGTCAGACAAAATGATCAAATATTTATGTTAAAGAATTAGGGTAGGGCATGACACATTCTCCAGCACTAAGATTGACGTAGAAATTGATAATGATGGGACAATTGTTTTGGCATTTCTCTAAACATAATTTAGATGTGAAATGATAATACAAATAAAGATAATCGGTTGTTTTCTCTAGTTCTATGTAGTTTTTTCCACCAATGTGGGATTTGTTGCTTCTGCTCTTGCATTAGAGCTCTTCTATCACCGCCACGGTTTTCCAACTCCTCATTAGTCTACTTCTTTAGTGTCTCTTCTATAGACTTGGTTGCACCATTGCCAACCTTGCAACACGGCCTCTACAAAGGATTTGCACATCTATTTGACCTAGGTTTCCTCAACCTCTCTACTCCACCTCAACTACAATTGTCCATTGTTCAGGTTCACCAATTCACAAATATCGACTCTCACTTATTCCAATGTTGATAACTTAGCACTTGCTATACTGACATCACCATTGGCATTTTTTAATTATAAATTGAAGCATTGGAAATGTGTAATTACACCGAAAGGCGTGAACTTTGGGAGGAATCCCCCTCCTGAATGACAGTGATGGAGACACAGATGGTTAGGATGAAGATGTTGACGATGCACGACAGGTTTTAAACCTTCCAGTTAGCAATGAGGTCGAAGTAATGTTAGATTGGTGGAGGGATAAGGCTCTTGTCACGTTGTTGGAACTTTGAGAAGGAAGAAAAACCTGCACAAAGGAGGGAGATCCATTCCCGAAGTCAGAAATGGAGGATGGGATACAGTGTCCTTTGAGGAGGTGGACACATGTCTTCCATTACTGAGGACAAGGGAGAATGGTGGCTCCATTTACTGTCAGTACGTATGAGGCTAAAAACAGGGAAAAAAAATCTTTCCGAGGCCTGCAAAAAAGTTACATATTGTAATTACTTGCCGGTTAGGGCTTTTGTGTTAGCTTTCCTTATTCTGTGGCTCTCCAGAGGATATTTGGTATGATGGGTGTTGTGACCCAGTTTGCTGGTTGTTGTGACCCAGTTGGAAGAGGGCGACGGATGTTAGCTTGATTTTCCTTGTGCAGCGTATGTAGTTTTTCCAGGTTTTATTCTGTCTGTTGGATAATAAAAGATTTTGTTGTTTAGAATGTTTTGATTTTGTCTGTAGCGTATGAATGTTGAGGATAATCAAAGATTTGGTTTCTATCTTCCATGCTTGCAGCAATACTCCAAGAAAATTCTATTACAATCACTTGGCCTTTCTCAGGATTGCATTGTTGGCAACACTGACTCTGGTTTAAGGTGGAGACAACCTGATTGGAGGAGACCATACAACAACACAACTGCCATTTGAAAAATAGGGTAAAAAAAATTTGCATCCTTGTTGTAGGCTACAAGTAATTTCGAATGGATTGTTTTGGATATACAATATGACAATGAATAAGCTTGATTAATGAATACAATTTGTAATGACTTAAAATTTGCAAAAAAATCTCCTGCCATTTGCTGGTACTAAATTCTTATTATCCCTTGTCTGAAGAAGAGATTTGTGCCTTCTCATGATTTCCTCCACTATCTCAGCCACACTCTGCGCTAGTTTAGTCATTGTTCCTAATCCAATAGTTTTATTTTTCATACACTTCTTATGGATTTTATTTAAAATAAAAGTTGAAAAGGCCGGCTAAATGAGCATAAATCATAACAAAACATAAACCATGATATTCAATGAAATCATTAGAGCCCTAAAATCAAACTCCTAAGTTGAAACTAAAAAAAAACTCACATATAGCCAACACCTCCTCCTTCACTAAAACTAATTTTTCCCCATAAATCGTCATTTTTACCCAGAATTAAACTGTCCATAAAACCGGATTTGTGTGTACCTAGTGACATAATCATTAATCAAACTCCAATCTTGACCCAAAACATCCAACACGATGACTATTAGCTAAAACCAGGATTTTTTGTTTGATTAGTCCAAAACCAAATTTTTGGACCAAAACAAAAAGTATCCACTTAAGACTGCTTCAAAATACTTCGATGCCCAATCACAAAAATTATAGGAAACCCCATTTTTTCTTGAAAAAAAGTTTCTTGTTGTTTCCTCATACCGAATTTTGAAATATATTTATGTGTTTTTATTGTACGCGTGTCATTTACCTGGAGGAGACCATATAACAACATAGCTGCCATTTGAAAAACAGGGTAAATTTTTTTTGCATCCTTTTTGTAGGCTACAAGTAATTTCGAATGGATTGTTTTGGATATACAATCTGGCAGCTTGATTAATGAATACAGTTTGTAGAATGACTTAAAATTTGCAAAAAAATCTCCTGCTATTTGTTGGTACTGAATTCTTATTATCCCTTGTCTGAAGAAGAGATTTGTGCCTTCTCATGATTTCCTCCACTATCTCAGCCACACTCTGCACTAGTTTAGTCATTGTTCCTAATCCAATAGTTTTATTTTTCATACACTTCTTATGGATGTTATCTAAAATCAAAGCTGAAAAGCTCGGCTAAATGAGTAGAAATCATAGCAAAACATAAACCATGAAATTCAATGAAATCATAAGAGCCCTAAAATCAGACTCCTAAGTTGAAACTAAAAAAAACTCACATATAGCCAACAGCTCCTCCTTCACTAAAACTATTTTTTCCCTATGAATCATCATTTTTACCCAGAATTAAACTGCCCATAAAACCGGATTTGTGTGTGCCCAGTGACATAATCATTAATCAAACTCCAATCTTGACCCAAAACATCCAACACCATGACTATTAGCTAAAACCGGGTTTTTTTCTTTGATTGCTTCAAAACCATATTTTTGGACCAAAACAAAAAGTACCCACTTAAGACTACTTCAAAATACTTCGATGCCCAATCACAAAAATTATAGGAAACCCCATTTTTTCTTGAAAAAAAGTTTCTTGTTGTTTCCCCATACCGAATTTTGAAATATATTTATGTGTTTTTATTGTACGCGTGTCATTTACCTGGAGGAGACCACACAACAACATAGCTGCCATTTGAAAAATAGGGTAAATTTTTTTTGCATCCTTTTTGTAGGCTACAAGTAATTTCGAATGGATTGTTTTGGATATACAATCTGGCAGCTTGATTAATAAATACAGTTTGTAGAATGACTTAAAATTTGCAAAAAAAATCTCCTGCTATTTGTTGGTACTGAATTCTTATTATCCCTTGTCTGGAGAAGAGATATGCGCATTCTCATGATTTCCTCCACTATCTCAACCACACTCTGCACTATTTTAGTCATTGTTCCTAATCCAATAGTGTTATTTTTCCTACACTGCTTATGGATGTTATCTAAAATCAAAGCTGAAAAGCCCAACTAAATGAGAAGAAATCATAACAAAACATAAATCATGATATTCAATGAAATCATAAGAGCCCTAAAAGTAGAATAATAAGTTGAAACTAAAAAAAAACTCACATATAGCCAACAGCTCCTCCTTCACTAAAACTATTTTTTCCCTATGAATCATCGTTTTTACCCAAAATTAAACTGCCCATAAAACCAGATTTGTGTGTGCCCAGTGACATAATCATTAATCAAACTCCAATTTTGACCCAAAACATCCAACACCATGACTATTAGCTAAAACCGGGTTTTTTTCTTTGATTGCTCCAAAACCAGATTTTTGGACCAAAACAAAAAGTACCCACTTAAAACTGCTTCAAAATACTTCAATGCTCAATCACAAAAATTATAGGAAACCCCATTTTTTCTTGAAAAAAATTTTCTTGTTGTTTCCTCATACCGAATTTTGAAATATATTTATGTGTTTTTATTGTACACGTGTCATTTACCTGGAGGAGACCATACAACAACACAGCTGCCATTTGAAAAACAGGGTAAAAAAAACTTTGTAGGCTACAAGTAATTTCGAATGGATTGTTTTGGATATACAATCTGGCAGCTTGATTAATGAATACAGTTTGTAGAATGACTTAAAATTTGCAAAAAAATATCCTACTATTTGTTGGTACTAAATTCTTATTATCCCTTGTCTAGAGAAGAGATATGTGCATTCTCATGATTTCTTCCACTATCTCAGCCACACTCTGCACTGATTTAGTCATTGTTCCTAATCCAATAGTTTTATTTTTCCTACACTGCTTATGGACGTTATCTAAAATCAAAGCTGAAAAGCCCAACTAAATGAGTAGAAATCATAACAAAACATAAACCAGGATATTCAATGAAATCATAAGAGCCCTAAAAGCATACTGCTAAGTTGAAACTAAAAAAAAAACTCACATATAGCCAACAACTCCTCCTTCACTAAATTTTTTTTTTCCCTATGAATCATCCTTTTTACCCAAAATTGAACTACCCATAAAACTGGATTTGTGTGTTATAAATTTGCTTGTTGAATATGTGTTGTTTTTTGCATTATTTCCCTTTTACATTTTCATAGATTCTTCATTATGTGGGTGACGTTGACTACCTTAAAATATGTTGTTACTGTTTATGCTACATAAAGAAAACTATTTTCTGGTTTTGGTCTTCAAGCACGACATAAAGGGGCAAGTGCCTTCGACAATGGCAGGATTCGGTGTGTGCTGAGGGGTTTTTGCCCCTAGGAGGCCACATCGAAACATCCTTAGTTAGGCGTTAGACTGCCCATTGGTAAGGCTTTTAAAGCTGCCTGCCAAATCAGACAACACCCGAATATTTGAATTTTATTCCTTGTTTGTGCTTTACAAAAAAAAACATTGTGTTTACTTCCATTTATAGCGTAGACGTTATCGCGGTCGCTATAGCATGTACATTTTTGTTTTTTTACATTTTTAGTGTTTTGGTTACTTGTGACCTTGCAACAATGAAGACTCGGAATACAATTGTTGTTCCTCCGCACGGTGTGACAATCACCACTCCGTACCTCGAGCGAGAAGATGCTTTCAACCAAATAAAGTTTGTTATCAATGTGCTCCATTGCAGGCAACCAAAGCCTGTGAAACCTTTGATCGCTGAATTGGTTAGAGAATGCCTCCATTTGCATCCTTCCAGTCCTCTCTATCTTTCCAAATTCCATACAACAGGCTCCAATTCGAGGGGGTTTGGACTGGTATATGATCGCCCCGAAGATGCTATGAAATACGAACCTGACCACAAACTGATAAATATGGGGATCACTGCAAAGACAACACATGCTGGAGGGAAAAAAACACGGTGCAAAAAAATTGCTAATGTCACCAAGGGAAAAAAAGAGATGCTAAGATAAAATTAAAAACCGTAAAGGGCATGCTTCGTTAAACTTATGTACATAAGAGTAGTTTCGGTTGCTATATGGCACAAACATGTAATGTGTGTTCTTTCGTTTTCTCGATCGAATTACCAGGATGTTGTTTTTTTATAGCTCTTAGTTCCTCAAGTTTGAGACTTGCTATCTTGTACATTTTTTTGTTGCGTCGAACTTATTAATGTGATATACCTTTGAATGAACAGATTTCGTGCTTTGTTTTGTTTTGCATTTAACTAGCTTTTCTATCGTCGTATTCTCGGTCTGGTGGCCGTATCTTATAAACTTCATGTGTTGCTCTTATTAGCTTCTGTTGTCTGTTCGAAACCATTCTCTTTGCTTTGACAATTGTTCTGCCATTTGTGTTATGAAGCTGCAATTTCCATGAAATTCAGATCTCTCAAAATTGTAGAGCTATGCCTTAAGCACAATTTTTTGGTGGTTTTTGTCTAAGTTAGTTATCTAGTGATTTGGTGCTCTGTTGCAGCAAATTAATTAGAGAAAAACACCTACACAACACAAAACTTGAATTGTAAGGTAAGTAAACAAGAATATGAATAAAGTGACATGTGATCCTAATCATGGACACAAAACTTAAGTGAATGAGAATCTGAAATATGGTTACAATGAACTATACTGAAAATAATAGTTACACACTAAGGGCACTTGGAATGTTCTATAGATATTTAGTTTGCATCAGCAAACACCCAATCTCATTAATCGGTAGAAAAGTACACCAGCTCAGGTTAGAAGAGTTCCAGTGATGATGTTCTTTTCATAACATCAACACCATTGTGGATCTTCCTTGTATTACCATAATTTCTTGTATGAATTCTGGTATCAATGTTTAGGTGATATTTGGGTGCATGTTTCTTGATATAAAATTATAAATAAGCTTCATCCATGTTTTGATAAATGTTGATGTTTGTTTATTCAGTGCCAAATTGAATCAGTTAAATTCTTTATCAATGTTCCCTTCACCAAATTCTGGTTATATTTTGTTTTACTATTAAATTTATGGTTATGATTTGTCGAACATATCTAGGTGTTAGAACTGTGATTTTTTCATAAAGTTTAGCTTAACATATATATGGAGGAAGAATTAGTAACAACCACATTTTATTGAAATTTAGCTGAACCATAACCAACTATGACAAATATGCCAACTTTTGTTAGGGAAAGTTATTATTTGACTTGATTAATAATAAGCTCCTAAAATATGACATAAATTGGATAGTTTACCAGTGGTTTCATGAAGAGGAACCACATCAATTTTCTGAATACCTTGGAGAGTTTTGTAGAAAATTTATCTCATGAAGCTGTAACTTTTGTTCTAACAGGTCTTGTTCAGAAATTCCAAAAAGCTTGTGTATGCAAATTATTATTAAAGTTTTAGGAAGGAAAATGCCAAAAAACTTTTGACCACATGCAGGCTGCCATAGGTAACAAAGGCTTTATGTGGTAGTGGGAACCCTCTCCAGTGTCCGTTCAAAGCCTCTTGCAAAAAGAAATCAACCATGTTTTCCTGGAGATTCTACTTTTTCCTGTAGAAAAGATTTTGTGGGACTGACTGGGAAACACAAATAAGAGCAGCTGACCCTGCCAAAACCCCACCCTTAGGGCCATTTTGCACTTGAAGATAGAATAAAACAAATTATAAAACTATTTATTTTCGATCTTCTAAAATAATGTTAAACATGTTGAAGTGAAATAACTTTGAACTAATAATTATTGAAATTTAGCTTATACAAAAAAAAAATTGTAAGACATAGTAACATTAAGTAAGAATTAATAAATTAGTTTTCTTTAACCAGCTGCTCTCTAAGCAAAACTATTTGTAAATTTATTCTTGTATTTTTTTCTTAATTTTAATGTAATACAACCAGCAACGGATAAGATTCCAAGTTCTGGAAAAATTCCTGTGAACTTTTGAGAATGCAAACCACTTAATAAAGGAAAAAAAGTAGGCTTTTGCAATGAAAATAATTAAGCAAAGCCGATCATAAATTTTTTTCTTTCCTTTTAGAGAGGAACATTTCTTCTTAAGATAATAAAATTTTATCATAACATAAGCAGCCACGGACAAGACTTCAAATATCTAAGTTCTTGAAAATTTTCTCCAAACCAAAGTCTAAAACATTTGAAAATATAGATTTAATTTTTTCTTCTAAGGCAACACTAAAAATGGTCCACTGGAGGGGGGCTGCTACTTTTATTCTTATTGAGTGGACTATTTTTTGTGGGCTTTGTCAGTGTTTCTAGATGATTTATATGAATACTCATTACTTTAATGATGTTATATTACTGTTTTTCTAAATAATAATCGCAAGATGAGACTACCTATTTAACATACAAGCATCTTAAATAATGTGTTTATGAAATCACTGCTTTGTGGTCTTCAAATTACTTGACAAAATTACATTTATTATTAATGTTTTAAATATCATCCTAATTCAGATTCAAAACATTTGTGGTATGGTGATTTTATGCTAATTGTTGTTAGTTATAAAAGCTCACCTGAATTCAGATTGAAAAGGTAACGTGGTGTTATCATTTGCTATGAATTACAGTTAACTTTTAGAGCTTAGATTGATTTGGATCGAAAGCTAGGATAGGGTGTGGCGACTTTCTATAAATTCTTGTTCTTTTTTAAACATAACTATTCAGATTGAAATTTTTCATGGTATGGCGATTTTGTGCTAATTGTTAGTTTTTAAATTGCGTCCTGATTCAGATTGAAAAGCTACTGGGTGTTGTGATTTCCTGTGAATTATAGTCAGGCAGTGATTTCCATTGTCGTAGGTTTTAAAGGACTAGGATGGATATGCCATTTTGGGAAAAAAAATAGATAGATGCCGAAATAATACAATATGTGCCACAAAATTCAAAAATATATTTTTTAAAAATGGCATTATATCATTTTTAGAAATATTGATCTTTATATACCTTTTAATCTCATACACATTTGCTGATCTCATTGCATACAACCTAGCAATGCACAATTTTCTTTCCCTATCGTACACGTAAACGTTAACGATTCTTTGACTTTTGCTTTCCCAAAAAATTATAAATATTGTAATGCATTTTAGCTCATTGTGTAGAAGTGCACTGTGTGTTAAAAACAGTCTTCGTCATGGCCGCACCTTTGACACATGGTGGAATCTCTGTTTTGATTGAGGGTTGTACAGATGCTGAACTGATTGTCCAACTTCTCAACATTTGTCCCCTTCGATCTATGTTGAACACTAAGCTCCAACATCGCGTGGAACTCTCTGATGGTGTGCACTTTCAAACAGCTCTATTACCCTCGAAATTTGCAAGCCAGGTTTCAAATGGTCTTTTAAAAGATGACAGCATTGTCCGTTTGCACAAAACCATTTGCAGAATGATAAAACAAGAATTGTACGTATCCTTTTTCCTTTATTCATGGATGCTCGGCTTTCATTTCTTTTATATTCACTAATTTTTTCTTTATTTTCATTTTTTATCCTTTGCAGTACTGTTCTTATCTCGGAAATGGAAATTGTGATAGAAACACATCCAAAAATTGGTGCTCCCACTCCTCTTCCTGCCCATGTCATTCGCGGAAAGCAATCAAACCCTGATACAAATCATGGAGACGACAAAACTTTGGTCCCACAAACACCTCCCCAAAAGAAAATTGGTGTTACTGACAGTTCAAGGTTGCCTCTAAAAATAAGTGCACTAAATCCAACCATGCGTACATGGTCTGTTGAAGGTCGTGCCCTTGGGAAAACTGTGCTTAAGGAATATGCAAATGCAAATGGAAGCGGCTCATATTTCGGCTTTGACTTTGTGGATGGTGCAGGCGGGGAAATACACATTACATGCTTCAATGAAATTGCAGCAATGTTTTTTGGTCAAATTGAGGCTGGAAAGTTATACACCATCGTAAACGGAAGGATAGGGAATGAAAAACTAGGTTACAACCGCCTTAACAACGAATTTGAGATATTCCTACAAGCTTCTTCCACTGTATCTTCACTGCTTGTCAATAACACCACAATACCTTTGCATAACTTTCACTTCACATAAATCAAAGATATACCTGCAAAGAATATTGATTCCTTTGTTGACGTTCTTGGCATTGTTTTGGCGATCTCTCCTTGCTCCACTATCCGCAGGTAGGACTTCAATGAAACTAAATGAAGAAGCTTACAGTTGAAGGACATGTCAAGATTTAGTGTTACTGTGACTTTATGGGGCCAACATTTTGTAGGATCTTGCTCAAGAACTTGAGGAACTCCTTTCTATTCCACAACTCCCAGTATTGGCTTTAAAAGCAACACGTGTATCAAGTTTCAACGACACTTCCATAGACACTGTCTCCAGCACAAAATGGTTTGTCAATCCTCATATTCCTAAAACTATAATGCTTCAAGACTGGGTTGCCTCTGAAAATTACACTGTTCAAACTCCCTCTGTAACGAACAAATTTCTAGGTCCTCCTGAGAGCTTAAAACCAGTGGCAACAATTGCAAAAATACTTCAAATGGGCAATACAGACAGTAATGAATGGGCTACGTTTAAAGCTATAATTACAAACATCACAATGGATAATTTCTACTACATGGCTTGCCCCCTTGCAAACGGTGAAAAACAATGCCGCAAGAAGGTGAAACAAGTAGAAAATGGTTCATGGTTTTGTGCAAGCTGTAAGTCTCATGTGCATCATTGCGACTATAGGTACGCTCTCCGCATAAACTTGCAAGATGACTCAGGAGAGCTACAATCAGTTACAACATTTGACATCGCTGCTGAAGCAATCATGGGAGTCGCAGCTGCAGACCTCCAACTTTTGTGCATAGATGACGAGGCTACAATGGAAATTGCAAACCACATAATAGGCCATGACTACAAATTCACTCTCTCCGTGAAAAAGGAAACTTTTCGTGGAAATACACAGCTGAAATGTGTCATACTTGATTCCCTTAAATTGAACGATTCCAAAGTTGTTGCTTGACTCTACCTTTCTTGAGCACCATAACACTTTCCTATATTTTATTTTCTTCGTTATTTGCTCATAGTTCCTTTGTAATACGCTTTTGTCTGCAGATACATTTGTGATATGCTTTTGTCCGCATGTTTTGATGGACTATAACTCTCAAAGTTTTCCATTTGATGGTTGTTAATATTGCTTTACTTGAGCATCTATATCGCAGACACACATTTTTGTAATTGATGGAAAATGTAAGGTCCAATATATATATATATATATATATATATATATATATATATATATATATATATATATATATGCAAACATTATGGCGTGCTTTATTCATTTCTTGAAAGTTTGTTAATGTTTCACAAGAAGTTTTTTTTTCTTTCCACCTTGTTCCTTAAAAATGTATGCAACAACAAATCATTTTCCTTTTGTTTTATTTCCTTTAGCTACCAAAATAGAAAACATTTAGAACAAAATAAGCATTTACGAATCGTTTTTGCATTTATTTCACCTTATCTACATACATTAATTTACTACTCTTTCAATCTTCTCTTATGCCACCTTATTTTGGCAACTTTCACAGGTCATTTTCTCCACAATGCCTACCCCAGAGCAATGACAATGAAGAAGATATATTTATGCCTTGCGCAAAAATGAAATCAATGCTTCCCGACGAGAACGCTATCGACAACTCCAACAAATTCCAATAGGTTTTGCCCCTGCCTGAACTATTACTTGTCCCCCTTTCATCATGCCCACACCATCGCCAAACTACCCTCCATCTGCTTCGCCCCAATACATTGTTCCTTCCAATCATTCACCCTTCACATTTCAACTGGGCTTTCAGTCGGTAACAGGTTCAATTGCTTCACCATCTCTTGTTGGACAACCTCTTTCGCAGTTTTCCAAACTTATGTCCCCTTCCTCCCAAACTCATCAAGAATGTCGTAGCCAAGAATCCACCCAACACACGATGCTCCCCATAGCTTTCCATGCTGCCCCTTCCTGGGCGGACGACCAACGCAGGTTCCGCCAAAGACTAGATCTTTTATCGAACATCCACACCTGCTCCATTTGTCTTGAAAACTACCCTGGCATAAATACTACCTTCCATGAGGGGAAATACACATGCATTAGATGCAAGTCTGAAAGAAATGGACACTGCTTCTCCTCCTGGAACAATATGGATCCTAGCCCTCAACCTGTTGTTCTCAAATCTTTAACCCAGGTCGAAGAAATGTTGATTGCTCGTATTAATCCTATTTTGCAAGTCACACAAGTGCGCGGGGGACAATATAAATATTCAGGTCACACAATAAGCTTCCCACAAAACATTTCTTCCATTTCCAAATACCTTCCCCGTCGGCTAGGATATTTGGATCTCCTCTTGGTTCAAAAGACTGGAATGCAACAAACAAAATACGACTTCTATGTAAGCAGGTCCCATGTTTGGCAAGCGCTTCAATATAAAATTATCCATGACCCCTATTATAAGGATGTTCTTATTGACAATGAGGCTCTTTCCTCTCTCCTACCGGAACCAACAAACATATCCTTCTCCCTTAACTCTATTCCTATAGACTTGCCAGCCTCTCACTTCTTTGAGCCGTAGGATGATGACAACCCTCCTTCCACCGCCAACGACTACCTCGTGGAGACATCCTCATTTGTTCCTTCTTACCCAAACACTCGCACAAAAGAGGAGTTGATTGAGCAATACCTGCTTTCAAATGGCCATGCTACACCTTACACCTTTGCTTGGCCTAAATTCGGCAGTTTGCCAATTAATGAATACACCATAGAAGGCCTTTTCTCAATGGCTTTTCCAAGTTTGTTTCGAACTGGTGCAATGTTGTTTAAACAACCATGCATTAAAGATGTTCAAATGCATGAATATTCCCTCCACCTCATGCGCTACCATGATGATCATTTTGGCTCACACCCCAGGTTCCGGTACTACTTGCTCAACCTTATTATGAGACATAGGAGCCAATCTACAGCTGCATTATTCATGAGGTTAAACCTTGAACATGGTGTCCCCCCTACTATAGGCCAACTTCGGCAACACCTTCATGATTTCCCTGATGATTTCCTTCCACAGAGTTTAATGAGGTTCGGAACCAGCCTACGAGGAACACAAACATTTTGGTCGAAGAGCAGAGGGGAGGTCTCGGACATGATTGAGCAATTGGGGGCGCCTACACTCTTCTTCACTCTAAGTGCAGCAGACACTAAATGGCCAGACCTACATAACATCATGCTTGGTGTTTCTCCTTGTGAGGCTCATGTCGCACAACACTGGAGGACTGCAAACATTGTTAATCACCCTCACCGTGTGGCGGCTTACTTACATCAAAGATTCACCATATTTCATGAAGAAGTGCTACAGAGACATCTCTGTGCCAAAGACTACTGGAATAGGTAAAATTCTTCAATGCTCTCTACTTTTCATTCACTTAAATAAAAAATGATTAACCTTCCTTTACCGTAGGTATGAATGGAAACATAGAGGTTCAGCACATGTTCATGGTTTTCTATGGCTTGAAGATGCTCCAGATGTTGATGCCATCAACTGGTCAAATAATCAATCTATAAACAAAGCAAAACAATACTTTGATATGTACATATCTGCATGGAATATGCGGCCTCCTTCTGCCCACTCAGAATTTGTTCACAGAAATATCCAGGACGACCCTTGTCTTCTAGATTCATCTCAGGTGCTTGCAGTTTCCCAGTTACAGGATTTGGAGGAGCTGGTAAATCATGTTCAGCGACACACAAAGTGCTCCGAGCACACTTGCCTTCAAAAAAAAATAACTGGCTCCAATGTCGATACAACGCACCTTGGGAGAATAGAACCACTTCTTCATTATTTCTTGATGAGAGTGCTTCAGTTACATACCTCCCTTCAAGGAATGATGATAGATTGAACACACACAATCCAGCAATGTTATCCATATGGAGAGCCAACATCGATTGTCAACCTGTACTATCTCGCCATGTTGTCCTCAAGTACATTGCTAAGTATGCTTCCAAGGCAGAAAAAAGGTCAAAAACATACCACCAAATGCTTTCAAGATTGTCAAGAGGTTTAGATCCTGATCTACCTGCACATTTAGCCATAAAAAATGTTAACTGAGAGTGTGGTTGAACATGATATTAGCACACAAGAAACATGCCACATGCTCCTCAAATTACCACTTGTAATGTGCAGTCGCACTTTTGTAACGCTTAATGTAGGTAGAAAAATCTTAAAAAGATTGGTTGAAGCAGATTGTGAAGATGCAGAAACATCCCTCCTTTTAGATGCATACAGGGTCCGACCTTCAAACATGGAAAGCATTGCACTCATTGAAGTTACACATGACTGGAGTTACAGCAAATACCACAAGGACCATAAGTGGAAGAATCATACCCATCATGCTATTGTTTGAGTATTCCCCAGATTTCAATGCATTCCTTCTAACCTGGATTCCCCCTTTTTGAGATTTTTTGTTGGTTAGAACTCCTTCTATACAAGCCTTTCCGCAACATTTCTACTGATATTGGTTCAACACCTCAAGAAACCATTTCTAAATGGAGCTTGTTCAGATACAATTATCGGCCCTGGCATATTACACGAAGTGCATCAGATCTGCCCCACACCTCCGACAGTGACAATGAGTCTGAGGTCGATCCCACCCTTCCTGTTGAGAAACTATTTGATTGGCAAGTTTTGGCTCAAATCCGCCCCGGGAACACATCATGCCTTGACAACTTGAAAATGTTGGGCCTTCGTGAATTTGACACCCTTCACAATTAGAGTGCACATCATGTTCCTGTTCCTCTACAGTCTATTGGCACCACTTTCATCGAAGACAATAAGGCACAACATGTTTCAGATTGCATCTTGAATAGATTCGACCCTCCTACTTCAGCTTTATCTCCGGAACAACAACAAGCTTTTCGACATAGTTATTCAACACTTCACACATAAATCCAACCTTCCTCCACTGAGGCTTATTATACAAGGGACTGCAGGTACTGGAAAATCATTCCTCATTAACATTTTAAAGTCTTCATTTGCCTCTTCATCTAGCCAAGGTCTTTCACCTCTCCTTCTGCTCGCCCCAACAAGAGTTGCTGCTTTCAACATTTCAACATCGACAATACACATAAGCCTCCGAATTCCCATTAAAGAACTCAAACCCTTGGAGGGCCAAGCTTTGTCGTCTCTCCAAGACTCCCTCAGGCACACCGAATACATTTTAATTGATGAAATGAGTTTCATCGGACCTAAGTTGCTTTCCAGAATCGACTTCTGACTTAGGGAGGCTTTCCCGCACTTCAAAAATTCTACATTTGGTGGCAGATCTATGATCCTTGTTGGAGACCTCGGTCAACTTCCTCCAGTTATGGACATTCCTCTTTATGCCAGCAACTCCTACGGAGCTACCCTTTGATGATAATTCAACATATATGTCTCCCTTCTTTCTATCTTCCATCAACAAGGCTCTGATCCAGCACATGCATCATTCCGCAACTTGCTACTTAATATTCGTAACTCTATGTCTCTCCTCTAGGAATGGGAAACTCTTATGTCAAGAACCGATTCTTACCTTTCCGAACAAGAAAGCATTGCTTTTAAAGACGCCCCTCATCTTTTCGCTCAAAATCACCTTGTGAACTCATATAACCTTCTTATGTTGAAATCCCTTAACTCTCCTATTGCCAGATCAATTGCCGAAAAGACAAGATGTTCTACATCTGGCGAATCCGAAGACGATCAGTTGAATCCCAAGGTTATTCTCTACATCAACTAGAAAGTCATGCTTTCCGCAAACTTGTGGGTTGACACAGGTCTTGTCAACGGTGCTACTGGTTCTATCATTGACATAGTCTACGAGGAATCCTCCAGACCTCCAGCTCTGCCTCTTTTTGTCATCGTCAAATTTGATCGCTACAAAGGACCTCCCTGGGATTCAAACAATCCCTTCCATGTTCCTATTCCTCCTATTTCTAGAGGGGGACGCAGACAACTACCTCTCAAAATGGCTTGGGCATTTTCTATCCACAAATCTCAAGGGCTTACACTACATCGTGCAACAGTTGACATTGGAGGAATAGAAAGACAAGGGCTGACATTCACTGCTATGTCAAGAGTTCCATCTCTTTCTTCCCTTCGTATTTCTCCAGCTTTCTCTTTCTCCCACTACTCTCGCATGTCCTCCGCTCCTCTTCTTCAATCCAGGCAACAAGAGGAGTTTCGCCTACGCTCCCTTCCCTCTTCTCTCCCTCAACTCAACCCCCCTAGTCTTACCTCCATTCTCTGTCAACTTCTACTGTTGTTTCCACACCTATTTTCAATCAGTAATGCATGTATATCTCTTGTGTTTTTTCTGTCAATACTCCCTTTCGATCCATATATATAATTTAACAGCTATATTATATTCCTTTTTTGGATCTATGTTTTTTGGTAGACATGTTCAAATCTTTTTTTCATTCCAAATTTCATCTTTTCCTTTTGGTCTACTTCCTTATCCTCCTTCCCTTACCTCTCTTTTTGTTGAATGAATTAAATGTCAACAACCGAGCCACCCACCATGACTCCTTCGTGCTGCTCTCACCACGTAGATTGTTCTTTGTCGTTTGGTGGCCACTAGTATTTGAAATATCATGCCTACATTTACTTGTTTGAAATATGAATGCAGAGACATTTTGGGTTTTGGTTGAGAGTGGGTAAATCTATCTGATAAGAATCATCAACGTTGCCTTGAATCACCCATTATTATTCAAAATAGTAAAGCATAAAATGAAGGTGGTGGTGGTGGATGCGTCGTACACGAAGCAGTAAAATATGGATGTAGTGGTCAGACTAAGGGAGAGGAGCCATTAGTTGTGCACCCAACTTTAGGGGTGTACAACACACATTTAACTACATCAAATTTTGAATAAAAAAATACCCTTTAAAAGATTTTTTTTTTCTTAATCTAAATATTTTTTTTTGAACATTTTTATTTTATAGAAAGTGGTTTTTAAACGGATTTAAATCAAGTAGTTTTTCATACAAAGGAAAAAAAGGTGGACCATTAGTAGGGCATTATGCCATGCATTTTTTTTTCACTTATGTGGCATCATGTGATTGGGTGATTTTTTGATGTGATTTGATGTGACACATTTTATTAGCTACTTTTTTTTCAAATGTTGAATGACAAATGTACATGTACTAGTCACTCACTTCACAAATACCCTCACCATTACTGGTCCATGCTCCACTATTGGCTCCTCTCCCTTATAGATGTCCTCATCAAAGTGAGCAAATCGTGGGGGTTATTTTTACACGGCCTTGCTTCCCTTCAATAATTCCACAATAATGACCATCTAAGAATACAAAGGGAAGGGTAGCTACAATAATTCCACACCGGTCATGCCCCGTCTTCCTGTGTTTAATGACACGCTTATTGCTCATAAATTGAGTACAAATATGCAAAGTTAATGTGCAGGTAAACTCCCCCAAAGCTTTGATGGGGAAATGTTAATCACATCCGGATTGGGACTAGCTAGCTATCATCAATATCGGCATCATTGCGTTCATTTGTATCCCCATCTTCGTCTATGGCGTCCTGGTCAAAGTTTTCCAAGCCTTGGCGTTCGTCCCAATTCTCCATAGAGGTACAATTATACCTATGCTTGGTTTTCCAGTTCAAAGCTTGGCATGCTCGAGAGTAGTAGTTCACAAACCCACATGCCGAACACCTTCTAAATTCATGTCTTCTCGTCTTAGGCCTCCCACATTTTGAATAACAATAGAGTTTGAGACCTCGTGCAGCCGAATGAAATGCAAACCATTCCACAAGGAATGTGTTAATGGCGTGAGCCTTCACAGGCCATCTACTGTTTTTCCTACATTTTCCATAGACGCACAATATTGCTTCCTAATTGCGTCATTCACCGATGCAAAATGTTTTCCCGCTAAAAACTGCCCCTTATCGTTTTCATAGCACGACAATTCTACCAAAAAAAGGATTAGTTTTGATTGTAGGCTTTTAGAGGGTGAATTTGTTTTGAAGTGATGATATTGACAAACATATGGAGGTTGTTGTGCCCACATCTGCCACACTAAAATTAACCAAGCATATTAAACTTTTTGAAATTACAGCAAATATGATTTTATATGCGTTCATGCTTCTGTTGAATAAGTGCGGTTTTGATTATATTCGATAATCGTGGAGCATGTGTGAGGAGTATTCAAGGATTGTATTCGATAAATGCTCCTCTGATTTTCTTGTTCGCATATTTAGACATGATTGTGTTGGACATTGGATAGGGGAGAGGGCCCAGTAGTGGTACACCCTAAGTTAAGAGGTCCATAAAATAAATTGTTTATCATATGAGATTGTAATTTTTTCACTAATATGTAGTTTAGATTTGTATTAACTTATATTTTTTCTTTGGAATGTTCAATTGGAGGGAAACCCATATTTTGAATTGATTTAAAATACTAAACTTGAGTTACACCACAACCATGGTGGAAACCAATACTTGAATATGGGTGAAACAGGTTGAACATTGACTTTTTTGTACTTGTACATGGGTGAGAGGTCTTACATGTCATGATGTGATTTGCTACTATACATAATTATTATGTCAAAAAAAAAAAAAACTACTACATAGTACTATGACAACTATTGGGTATTGTGTTATCAATACTCATATCAACTATTGGACCTTGTTCACCTATTGGCCCTTCTCCCCTAATCTCCACTGATGCCAAGCCGAGCCAAAATCTGTTGAAACAGAGGGTAATAAGAGTGATGACATTAAATGCTCGTGCCTAGCAATGTCAGTAAGTGTAATAAATATGACTTGAAAATGGGGAAGCCATGAATAACATCTTGATTTTTAGGCCAATTTGATTGAAGATAAATAATTTTTTGTAATTATTTGATTAAAAAAAAGTGTAACCTTACTAAAATTTATTTATATGAGAATTGTATATTTGTTTTATGAAAATAATAACACTCCCTGATTAATTAAAGAGTACAAAAAATAACAACTAGTTAAGTGAATGTGAAACCTATAATTTATGCCTTGGGCAGTACTAATAAATAAATTAATTGTTATTTCAATAATTCCATAAAAATGAAAACAAATGTTAAAAATGAATCATATTATCTATGTTGAAAAATTCATTAAGAATGAAGTTTTCTAATATAATAGTTATAATAATTTGTCCGTTGTAATAATAACAATTATTTGTCCGTTATTATGTCTTTGGAGCCTAACAATATCACGTCACATTTAAATGCCCGAATCCCGAGACAATGACAAAAACAGAGATTAGCGCTGCTTTTTTTCTCGCGAGGAATGTTGGAATGTTTTCAGCTCTCTATAAAAACCCATTTACAAACACAAATATTCATTCTGGCCTCTGCCCCTGTTTTCTTCACAGCCTAGATTTCTGTATTTCTGTGTTGTGTCCTGTTTTGTGTGTGTATATAGGTGTGTGCGTCTGTATATATGTCTGTGTGTCTGTATATGTATCTGTGTGTATATGTCGTTCTATGCTGTGAAGTGAGGTGAAAGTGGAGGTCAGACTTCAGCAATTATTCACAGACGGGTTTGAAGGTAAGCCTTGTTTTGTTTTAAATCTTTATTTTATTCATTCATGTTAGTAAGCATCGAGAAGAAAACCCCAAATGATAGTATGCATTTTTCATACGTTTAATTAATGCTTTATTTGAGTAAATACAGAGAATCGTCAATTTGTTTCCCTGGCCCGATTTCTGTATGGAGTTCATTGTCCTAGTTTATATGTGTATTTTTCAATTCAGTTTTCCTCGAAGGTAGGGGATTCTAACTCGACTCTGGTTATTATTCTGCATTTTTGCAGCATTGAAATTACAGTATTTTTAACATTAGCTCTTAGGTTTTGCATTGTTATAACTAAACTGTATTTCAGCTGCAGTTAGATATTGCATTATTAAGGTGTTATGATAGGTCACCTGATGATATTCTTTTTTTATTTTGTCAAGGTTAATGCTAAACTCCATATGATAGTAAGGTATATCCTTATGTTGTAAGGTTAAGTACAGTTTATCATGGTCATTTGTTTTTCAGTTGTAAATTAACTACAGTTTAGTCACTGCTCTTTTTCTCTTCTTGGTCTTTCATGGCTTGGGATATGAATATAAACATATTTCGACAACAGAAATGTCAATGCTCTTGTTGTCCGGTACAATCCAAGCCTTGGATAAATGTTAATATTTAATCTCCTCTTTTAATATAATTTGCTGTTATATCCTTCAAAAGTGTTTGCTGTCTTCATTGCAAGACATCAGTGTTTGAGGGTCTTAGTCAGATTGATTCTTTGCATCATTTGTGTTTCTTTTCTTTTCTGATTGATTTCAGATTACAAGCACTCAAATCGTAGAATAACATCAAACCAAAGCCGAAACTGGTATATTGATTCGTGGGTGGCAGTTACTATTAACTCCTCATAAACTGCCCAAGTTTCCATCACATTTACTTTTCGATGGAAATTGATACAATTAATTTGCAATGACTTTAAAGCTAGTAACAGCATAGCATGTTCTAACACTTTATGCTTCTATCTTCTTCAGTTATCGCTTCTTAGCATGAGAATGGATTAATTTCAAGGATCTCTATGAATTTTCATCATCTTTTGTTTGCATTATCCATCTCAAACATGAAATAATAAAATACTTCTGGATATTGCGTTTCTGGTTATCATTAAGAATAGCCTTACCATGTAATAGGTTTTTCAAACTTCTTAACATGCTTTGCTTAACAAAAAGCTTGTGTTGCAAATTTTAGGTAATAATATGTTTGAATGTCAGAGTTTAGGTTTTTGGAAACAATGGATGAAAATGGAATGGTCTTAGTCACAATGTTATCAAAGTATGACTAAGATTATTTCTGCAACCTATTTTCATTTCTATTTTTTCAATCTCTATCCAATAGAAGAAGCTATTTATGTAAGCAAAATTGAGGTTGTAGCAACTAGAACGATATGGTGATGCCAAGGAAACTCTTCTATGTGGGCTTCAGTTCGATCCTTCCAGGTATTTCAATCTCTTGTACGATAGACCAGAGAGAACAAGTTGCATAAAGGATTTATGGCCCACTTCTTGCTAGTATTCAGTAAACTGAATGATATTCGAGTCTTGTATTTTTCAGCCGATTTCTTTTTCCAACAACTTTAGACTTGGCAATTGCTGTAATCCCTGGGCTTTACTACAACATTCCTCTGCAGGCAGCAATTTCTGACTTCAACAAATGAATGGTGTTGGGACTGGCGAATACCAGTGATAGGACTAGACGAGCCAGAGTGCAGAGAACTCATGATTTTGACTACTCTCAAGGTGTTTTATGATCCTGTGACTACTCCGTGTGGACATTCATTTTGCCGTTGCTGTATCTTTCAATCCATGGACCATGGTAAGATTTAGCTGATTAAATATTACATTATGCTGGTTCTGGTTATATTGTTTTATGCCCGATGTGCAGAACAGTTATACTTTCAGTCCTAGGACATACCCTTTAAGGTAAAATATGAAATTACTCTTTTGTGCTTTGCAAATTTTCTTGTTTATTTTTCAATTATATACAATATGTGTCTGCTCTAATTTGTTTTAAGTAAACTGATGTTACATGCCCACGTACTTTACTACTGCCACTGGTAGAAAAGTTTGATTACCTGAGTTTACTTCAATTAAATACAACCTTTAACATTAAAGCGACAACAAAGATCTCATCAAGGTTTATTTAGATAATTAAGATATGTTATTCATGTTCCTATTTCCCCTTCATTTGAAACACTTAAAATTTATTCAATTTGATTGTATTAATTGACTTTTCTTAGTGCGACTCTGATCAATATTATACAGAATTTTTCTCCTGAGGAGTATGCTGAGTGGAAAAGCTGAGAAGTAGACTTTGGCACATTTAGGAATCAATATGTTGCCCCTATTTGTTATGGATGTTGTGCTTCCATGCTTGAAATTATCACTCAGTATATTTAAGCCGCGATTAGTATGTTATGGTGAGCTATTTCTTATTCCCTATTACATTGTGAAGTGCTATCATGAGTAGAATGGTGTTAACTTTAAATGAACTGCTTTACAATGGATTTTCATCACTGAAGGTATTCTTGAGCTGGGAATCATTTTTCTCTCTTTTTAAGAAACTATTTTTTACTTGATCTTGCACACTGTCAGTGCATGTTGAGATGCTGCAATGTATTTCATGGAATTTTATGGTTCTTAGGGGGACTATTTCACAAAATATTTCATGTATCACTTTGTATAGAATCCTTCACTTCCCTTTCCGTCATGTGTTGTTTGTCTTTTTCTTTTCTTTCCATATTACAAACTATCTCATTACTACCATTCTCTGGTGAACATTCTTACTTAGGTTTAAGATTCTTTTTTCTTCATCAGAAGTGCACCTTTTTTAATCAAATGGCTCATAGATAATCTACAAAGTTACTGTTCCTATTTTATTCATTTTGACGAATACTTTGTGATTTCTATTCTAATTGCCTCAGCAAATACTTTTTTCTTCTTATTATCAAGTAAAATAAACTGTATGGACTAAGTAGCCCATGGCTACATCATACACATGACAGCAAAATATAAAATCATATAGAGTTTGGCAAGCTAGGACAGACAAAAATAATCAGGGTTTTTGTGAATTGCACCTTTTATCTTTTGCTTGGGGAAGACATGGTTTTCTGTTGTAATATGAAATTTGTTGA
Source organism: Taxus chinensis (assembly GCA_019776745.2). NCBI lineage: Eukaryota > Viridiplantae > Streptophyta > Pinopsida > Cupressales > Taxaceae > Taxus > Taxus chinensis. The sequence goes on from CM034146.1 coordinate 240,021,975, forward strand.
TCTTAACAGTAAACCAGTCAGTTGAAGCAATCACATGGGCTGGGATGCATTATGCTACCATGCTAAAGAACCTTACAGTACTTAGTACTTACTAATCTGTTTCCTATATATGCTGCTGTGTACAAAGATTTAGATATGATATATATTGAAAGACTGAGCTTGAGAGCAGCTTGATACATTCACATCTTTTGCTCATTATGATACTTTTATGGCTTCTAACTTCTAAGTTCACGGACTAGGTCTCCCATCCCTTACAAACTTTTGTTTATATAGGAACAAAATGGTGGAGATTATTAACCATTTCTACAATGTCTGCTACCATGCTTTGTAGTTTATAACCAGATTTTCCCTTCAATCGTTAGCTAAGGTGTACCCATTCTTGTTTCATTTTGAGCCTGATATTGATACCCAATGCTCAACAGTCCTAAGGGGAAACTGTACTAGTGTATGGCCTGCTGGAGGATGGAATCAGTGCAGCAAGTTACCTTCTTTATTGTAGCTAATGGCCTTGCAAAATAAAGACACCCCTTTCAAAGTCAGTTGTAAGATAAGCGGAGCTAAACCTCCATGCCACTAATTTCATTCATAAGATACAGCTTTATTGGAACATCCATGTTGATATTGTCATTCATGGAGAGAATAGTATTTAGTTCTCTAACACCTTAACACCTTCTGGCCGAGCTATCATAGGCTATAACAATTTACATCATTTTATCTTGCAGGGCATCCATCTTAACTTCCAAAAAGTCTTTGTTATTGCTGCTACCTGTAATAGAATGCTATATAACCATGGATAAAAGTCATCAATTTATCTTAACAACACAACATGCAAGTGTATGGATTGAAATTTCTAAACACATACACAAAGAACCATGTTATGGCTTACCTCCATTCTGAAAAAAACTCCATTCATAAGATACAGGTTTATTGGAACATCCACGTTGATATTGTCATTCACGGAGAGAAAAGTATTTAGTTCTCTCGGAGAGAAAAGTATTTAGTTCTGTAACTCCTTAACACCTTCTGGCTAAGCTATCATAGGCTATAACAATTTACATCATTTTATCTTGTGGGGCATCCATCTTAACTTCCAAACACTCTTTGTTATTGCTGCTACTTGTAATAGAATGCTATATAACCATGGATAAAGCCATCAATTTATCTCAATAATGCAACATGCAAGTACATGGATTGAAATCGCTAAACACATACACAAAGAACTGCTATGGCTTACCTCCATTCTGAAAAAAACTCAATTTTCATTGTCAATAGTCAAACATTTGAAAAACGCAAGGGGAATGGGCTTCACTTCTATCATTTATCAATCGGGATATTGAGCCAATTGATATGTATTCACTAGTTATTGTTGTTTCGTCTGAATCGTTTCTTGTTTTATAATGTGGAGATGGTTCCAGGATAGTATGCATTATCCTTCTCAAAGCTTTATATCATAAATGCATATTTTACTGTTATTAATTTATGAACATGACACCTGCCTGCTAGATGTATTTGATAAAAAATATAGGATAATCTGAAGGACAGAAACATACTTTAAGAAATGTACTCTTACAGATGTATTTGATAAAAAAACTAGGATAATCTGAAGGACAGAAACATACTTTAAGAAATGTACTCTTACAGATGTAATTTAATGGTTATGCATAGGGAAATAAGTAACACACAAATCACACTTACATTTTACTGAATCGCATAATGTATGATCTCTATACAATAAACAGGCTCAGGACTATTAGGAGTCAGGGGTGCTTTCCAGTCAGGGCCAAGCATATTTTGCCACTGTATTTTATATTTTTCGTCTAGCTTTTGATGTTTATAGTATCAAATAGAGAATCGGCACCTGTAAACACGGTTTGTATGAATTAGATTTCTAGTGAGAAAGGAGTACAAATTGAGCCATTTCATTTTGATGTGTAGACATGTTTTCTTAGTTGCTTTCAAAATGCTGTATTCCATATCACTGATGTCCAGGATCTTGTGTTTAACATGTCTGAGCATGCAAGGTTAAAAAAATTAGTTTACTATTTAGTTTTCATATATGTTATAGAAACATTGTTAAGAGTTAGATTGCAAGGCGGTAGATTGCATCAAGCAGGAGATGCACAAACTCATAGTTTTAATAATTAATTTTGAGCCAATGAGAAAATGACAAAGACAGAACTTCTGTGCTTTAAATTTGAAAAGCTGGGGTTTTCTCTTGTTTCTTATGATTTCAAAGTGAGAGATGATCAAACACTAGCACAAAAGATCAATTTCTGAAATTGTAAAGATCAATTTCAGAAACAATATATAGGATGTCCAATGTAGAAATCATTTGTCTGAAATTGTAAAGCTTTATTTGGAAACAATATATGCAGGATGGCCAATGTAGTAATTTCAATAGTTGGGGAACAACATGTACGGTGGCCAACTTCCCACCATTGCTACAGAATGTATCGTGTTGGGCCTTTATTCTCTTTCCATTCTTGTATCAATCTAACGTAATTGCTTGTTAGAAGTTTGTAACTGATGAAATGCCATCATGTTAAGGTCAAAAGAAATTAATATAGCCATGCAGCAAAGGGGAAGTCTATTTTTGCACTGCTTTTTAAAATTTCATGGGAAATCATTTTTTCCTACTTCAGTAGCTAGTGTCTGCTTGTATACTGTATGGCTGTTTTGCCATTGCATTTGTTTTGGAAAGTGAAACACAAAAAATATGTTCACTGATTCCACTTCATATTTGACAGCAGGCATCGAGTTGCAGAAGTTGATTGGTTCAGTGACATCTACCCTCCAGATGGAACAAGAGAAAGACATGTAAGATATTCTTGTCATTTACCTTATGGAGAGACTTGGACATGCATTAAGAGTCAAGACTATAGATAGTATGAGATTGTTTCTTAACAAATCCTCTCTCTCTTTCTCTCGTGTGTGCATATCAAGTTATACTTTAGGATCTTGATTGTTAAGTTTCTTTAGTATCAGATTGTCATTTTGAATGAATTATGTAACTCATAATTTGAGAATCTCATGTTTTGTAATATTTTAGTTTTGAGCTTTCAATCGCTATATTGAATATGATATAAAATTATATATTTCTACAATTTTAAGAGCTCTCTGAAAGGCATCACAGTTCAGCAATGGATATATCAGATTGGTTCATAGCATTGGTCTTGAAATTCAATTGGTCTTCTTTGATGTAAACTACAGATATCTGTCACATGTAGATCACATTAAGTTATACTTTAAGATCTTGATTGTTATGTTTTTTTTGGATTAGATTGTAATTTTGAATAAATTATGTTACTCTGAATAAGAGAGTCTCCTCCTTTGCAATATATCAGTCTTGAGCTTTCAAATTAATATGTTGAATATGATTTATATATCCATAACTTTAAGTGTTCACAAAAAGACATCATGACAACTTGGGTCATAATATCAGTCTCAAAATAGTAATCGTCTTCTTTGTTGCAAATTTTTGATATCTCATTTAAAACTGCCAAATTTTTGATATCTCATAATATCAGGCTTGTATTCCTTACTATAGATTTGGAAAGTGGTCTGGCACTAACAAATGGACTAAACTAATCACATCTATTTTCAATTGAGCCTAAATGGATACAAATCAATAAATTCAGACGTAATTGCAGAAATCAGAATCTAGTTGTTGGTTGGTAGAAATAATCGAAATGCTTGAAAAATACTTGAGAGTTAGGGTTTTACAGTAATTCACGTTTATTCACGATTCTGGAGACAATTGTCAAAAACATGCAATGGAAAATAGGACCAGACAGTGAGAGACCCAGAAAAATCAGGTGAAATGGAGCACCTTGACACTAGGAGTAAACTCAAGTACACTGTTAATAATGTTTTTTCCCCATTGAAATGACCTCGTAAGAAGTTATTAGACAATGGCTAAACACATAAGCAACTAAATGATGTAGGAGACTAGTGTGACAACAAAAATCTTGGTAACTTGACCACCTACATTTTTTGTGAGAGGCGTCCTCCTTTGAGAAACACTTCACCAGAAAATGTCTGTATTTCGGCAACTTTTTGTGGCTGTCTTTTTCGGCCATTTTTTCCTGGATTGGGCATGTTGAGTTAATGTCGGTGGTAAAAGGCCAAGTTTGAGTGGTTCAATGCAGTTCCTTAGAGACTGCAGTGGGCATCTCTCGTAGTAGGCGGCCTCCCATGTTTTGGTAGTTTTTCCTTTGGGAGTCGGGACACACAAGATAAGCCTCTCCAGTCTCCACTCTAGTTGTAAGTGGCCTCCACTTTAGTAGTTTAGCATTGACTTAAGCTTCATCTAGAACAAGTCTTTTCGCTTGGCTTTCGAATTAATTTGAATAAAACTTTGACCGCGTCTGTTTTTTGCTATTTGGTTTTTCTGACGTTCATTGATGGCTGTGTTCTTCCCTAACTAACAATGGCCTTCTGTTTGGGTCCCTGCATTTATATGCCAAAATGGTTGCCAAGGGGTTGGTGTTCTTCATTTTCTTTGCAAACACAGTTTGGCTCAATTGGAGTTTATCAAAGAAAGGAAAGACGTTGATGTTGTTCAAAAACAACCTTGCCAAACAATCACGGAATTTTCTCGCTTGATGGAATTATTGCTATTTAATAATAGAATTTTCTTGCTTCATGGAATTACAACTATTTCAACAAATGAGCATCCTCATGAAGCATTGCCGCTGTTTCACCAGCTGCAACCAACAGGTGACCATGTGATTGGTTCGTGTTTGTTAGCATACTCTAAGCGTGTGTTAAAATAAGAGGTTTGAAACCAGGCATGGACATACACCAAAGCAGAGTGGAGAAGGGATGGGACTTTCGCCAGATGCTCAATTGGAGTTTATCAAAGAAAGGAAAGACATGGATGTTGTTCAAAAACAACCTTGCAACCAACAGGTGACCATGTGATTGGTTCGTGTTTGTTAGCATACTCTAAGCGTGTGTTAAAATAAGAGGTTTGAAACCAGGCATGGACATACACCAAAGCAGAGTGGAGAAGGGATGGGACTTTCGCCAGATGCTCAATTGGAGTTTATCAAAGAAAGGAAAGACATGGATGTTGTTCAAAAACAACCTTGCCAAACAATCATGAAATTTTCTTGCTTGATGGAATTACAGCTGTTTCAACTAATGAGCATCCTCATGAAGCATTGCGGCTGTTTCACCAACTGCAACCAACAGGTGCCCATGTGATCGGTTCACGTTTGTTAGCATACTCTAAGCATGTGTTAAAATAAGAGGTTTGAAACCGGGCATGGACATACACCAAAGCAGAGTGGAGAAGGGACAGGACTTTCGCCAGATGCTCAATTGCAGTTTATCAAAGAAAGGAAAGACATTGATGTTGTTCAAAAACAACCTTGCCAAACAATCACGAAATTTTCTTTCTTGATGGAATTACAACTGTTTCAACTAATGAGCATCCTCATGAAGCATTGCCGCTGTTTCACCAACTGCAACCAAACAGGTGCCCGTGTGATTGGTTCATGTTTTTTAGCATACTCTAAGCATGTGTTAAAATAAGAGGTTTGAAACCGGGCATGGATATACACCAAAGCAGAGTGGAGAAGGGACGGGACTTTCGCCAGATGCTCAATTGGAGTTTATCAAAGAAAGGAAAGACGTTGATGCTGTTCAAAAACAACCTTGCCAAACAATCACAGATTTTGCTTGATGGAATTACAGCTGTTTAATCGTGGAATTTTCTTGTTTCAGGGAATTACAACTGTTTCAACTAATGAGCATCCTCATGAAGCATTGCTGCGGTTTCACCAACTGCAACCAACAGGCTCCCATGGGATTGGTTCATGTTTGTTAGCATACTGTAGAGTCTAAGCGTGTGTGAAAATAAGAGATTTGAAACCGGGCATGGACATACACCAAAGCAGTGTGGAGAAGGGACATGGCTTTCATCTGATGCTATAGTTGTAAATGCTCTGGTAGATGTGTATGTGAAATGTGGAAGCAGACTAAATGTGGTACATGTGTATGTGAAATGTGAAATGCTATAGTTGTAAATGCATGGAATGCAATGATTGCAGGATATGCACAAAATGGGACAGCAAATGCAATCGGCTGGTGTAAAGTCAGACTCCACAACCTTTGCCAGCATCTTCCCAACCTCTGCTGAAATGGGAGATTTAGAATAGCTCATGGACATCCATCAAAGTATAATGGATAGCTGATTTTTGTTAGATGCAGTTGTGAGTGCCTTTGTAGGCATGTACGCAAAATGGGAAACCATACATAAGGCACGTGAACTATGCGACAAAATGCCTTGATGAGACATCTCATGGATTGCAGTGCATGCAGGATATGCATAAACTGTTTTTGTTGAAAGGGCCTTCAAAACTTTCAAGCAAATGCATATGGAAGGTGTAAAGCTGGACTCCACAACCTTTGTCAGCATACTCCCACCTGTGCCAAAATGGGAGCTTTAGAACAAGGTGTGGACGTCCATCAAAGCATAAAGGAAAGTGTATTTTTGTTGATTGTTGTAGTTGCTTATGTTCTTGTAGACATGTATACAAAATGTTGAAGCATACACAAAGCATGTGCACTGTTCAACTAAATGGCTTGAGGAAATGTGGTCTCACTGAATACAATTTTTTCATTTGCTTTATTGACATCAAAACGAAATCACAAATTAACTTATACTCTACATCCCTTCCAGCGTAGTTTGCAACTCATGTGCAATTGCTAGTGATAAATTATTGACATTGTTTGAGGATCTCAGTCAGATGTCTTTGCATCATTTCTGTTTCTTTTCTAATCTATTCCAGAGTACAAGCACTTGAATAGTAGAATAGCATCAAATCAAAGCCGAGTCTGGTGTATTGCATGTGGACACTAGGAGCAAACTCAAATACATTGTTAATAATGTTCCGCACCCCACCCACCCCAATCTCGAAATGACCTCGTAAGAAGTTATTAGACAATGGCCAAACACATAAGTAACTAAGCAATGTAGGAGACTAGTGTGCGACAACAAAAATCGTGATAGCTTGACCACCTAAATTTTGATAAAATCCCAACAATTTGTAGAAGGGTTAAGAAGTTGAGAGCATACATTCAAGATTCTATAATCCCTAATAAAACAAGGCTTTGCAACAAGTTGTATCCCTATCCCACATGATGAGAGATTCCAAACAACACTCCAATACCGATATCAAGAATAACCATCACAAGAACCTAAATTTTGATAAAATCCCAACAATTTGTAGAAGGGTTAAGAAGTTGAGAGCATACATTCAAGATTCTATAATCCCTAATAAAACAAGGCTTTGCAACAAGTTGCATCCCTATCCCACATGATGAGAGATTCCAAACAACACTCCAATACCGATATCACAAGAACCAACAAAAAGAGCCTTTCTTTGGAAAAAAGGTAAGAATTGTTGTATTTATAAAAACTGCCAAAGGAATGTAGATATCATGCTTTGGAAAGAAGACACAGGACCCAGAGATGAAGAAAAACAGGGACACCTTGTTAGAAAACTAATAGCCCCACAGATAGCCCAGAACCAAAAGAGGGGAGGAGAATAGATACGATCTGAAGTCAATAGATATTCTTCCTTGATCTAGTCTTCAATTACAACATTTATAGAAGTCATAACAGGGAGGAGCATAATGTAGATATAAATTTCTGGTAAAGCAAAGACCAATGAAATAGCCAAAAGTGTTTCCTTTTGTTGTTTGTCATCAGACATCAGAGATATTTGAGAATGCCTTTTCCCTTGGGATCCATTCTTGAATCATCCAAATTGTCAGCAGCCGTAGTGGTTGTAGGATGATACATAGGAACCCGGCAGTCGAATGGTATGGCCCGCAATGGTGCAAAGAAGCTGGCTCGTTGTGGTTTTCCTAGAGGGATAGCTACAAAGTGCTCGTGCTTATGAAGGAAATGACCATTGAGTGGTTTGAGGGCTCATAGATGACCAACTTTTCAAGGTTTTGGACCCTGAATTGTTGAAATTCAAGATTATGTTTGAGTAAATGGTTTCTCCTTTTTGAGCTTGAATTATATGTCAGATTGCTGGTTTGATAGATTTATAACACACTCACCTAGCAGGGGGTCTAAAGCTGTGTAATCTCCCAATTTGTCATCAAGGATTTCCAGCCTCCCATCCAATGTTGTGATGACATTGACCAAAGCTGCGGACCTCAGGCATAGAGGTTCTAGGAAGATTTGGGTCGGTAGCAGTTGGAGTGCCAGTAGACTGAAATGGTTAAGTGGGTTTTGGGCTTTAAGGATCCTTACAGCTTTGGTATGATATTCCTGGGTATAATATTCATGGTATTTTTCCGCAGAGGGCTGGGATATATTGCAAAGATCAAGAAAAGGGATTTGAAAGTCAGAAGTGACCTTGTTTGAATATATGCACATACCTTTTGTGTCAAGATTTGTATTGGAGGGCAATGCCATATGAGAATTAGTAACTTGAAGTTCTACCAGAGACTAAACCTTTGTGGGGTAAGGTAGGGTTTTCTACTTCTCTGCAGCAGCATTAGGTGTATCAATCATCTGAAGAGACAGGCCAGAAGAATATACCTAGGAATAAAATATTATATTTTTTGTTTTGAAAAAGGTCAACTTATACTATAATATAAAAAGTGTTATAGAAAGGCTGTTCCCTGAGATGGACAAAACAGAGAAGCTGGCGTAGTCACAGCTGTATAGACGAGCCTTACACTGTCCAAGCCTGAGAAATATATCCTCTTACTATGCACTCTGCCATACCATGTTTACAGACCAGAAATAAAACAGTGTCCACAAACCTAATGAAAGTTATGAAACTTGAAAAACTTGCATTTTGTTCGAAGACATTTAATGACAAACAAAATGTACCAAGTAAGAAACATTCCACCTAAGATATTTCTTGTTAAGAATCCAAGACCAAAACAAATAACAAAGTCTATATGAATAAAGGAACCAAAATTTCAAATTTAATAAGAATTTTGTCAAAGAAGGTTAATAATGTGGGATGTATCACTTTCATATTAGAAGGATTCATCTTGAAAGCTAAAATCTCTATATTTCAAGCACCTTCCACTAACAAAATTCAACTTCAAGATATTTGCACCCAACAAAAAAATATAATTCCAATGATCACCTAAACTCTGATATGATGGTGTGTAAGTAACATATAATTCGATTTATGCAAGGTACAATGTGTTGCCCCTGTAATGCTCTAGGCATTCCTTTCCAGAGTTCAATGCTCAAGTATGGATCAAACATCAAGTCTTCTTTCACAATGGAGCTTTTTTCAAGTAATCACTGTTATTAATAGACTCGCTGTATGGATTTCATGCGAAATCCAATATTAGTGGTAAGTTTTTTGGATGCAACTGTTTAAAACAATGATGAAGGGTCTAAAAGCTAGACCAAAAACATTGGAACAAAAAGGATACAACACAGTTCAATCCAAACAAATTATTCGTAATGTTTACCAATGGAAATCTAATGAAATTGCTTTTTGGAATGTGTTCTCTTCTTTATGAAGCTACATCATTTCCATACAAAATGCAGGACACACATCAACATGGTAGGAAAATCTGGTCTCTGAGAGAATCTGGGGATTAGTTACCCAAAAGCGGCATGGTTTCTTTTTATGTTTGGATAAGACTAGAGAATGACTACCCTTGCTGCCTTAAGATCACTTGTAGTGCCAAATCACATTGGGAAACCCCCCAAAAATTAGAAGTTAAAAGGTTATAAAGTGGCTTGCATTGCTGCCATATTGGTGCGATGACATAGTGACTATTATCTAATAGGTGTATTTTGATGTGGTCAAATATGTGAATATTGAAGACATCAATGGTGTGCTTGTATTTCAAATCTCTTTTCTGGGAAAAACTCTGCTTACCCTAATAAAAGTTTTGCGGTGATGAGTTATGATTGAAGCTCACATTTTTTATATGCAGACCAAAAGACAAAACAGTGGCTTAGATTGGCCGACATGACAACCTATCATAATTAGAATTGGCATGGTTGATCTGCCAACGAAGACAGTTTCTGACAATTTGACCCATCTCTCCTGAAATTTGGCGGTTCCTCTGATTTTTGACTTGCTTAATTGGAGTAGGGTTTCGAGGGCCATCTTGAACCAAGAAGTGCAGTCACTGACATCCTGTAGGCATCTGTTGTCTCTAGAAAGGCCACATCTCTCACTCTTTGGCTAGAACCTGCAAATAAATGTTTTGGGAAATTTTCAGCCTTTAAGAGCATTTGCAATGGAGTGATTCGAAGGTCGAGAATCTTGCCCTAGATGACTATTTGGATCATTGATAATAATTTATAGTAGAGTGATTTAAAAAAATAATAATTGTGTACAATCACATGTCACTTTTTTTTAATGTTAAGATTAGGGAAGCCTTGGTTTATTTAAGGTTTTATTCTTCTGTCATAGTTATAGTAATGATCTGAACTCTGTACTATCTTTGGGGTTGCTGAACAGCTTGTTTATATGGTGATTAATGCCTCATATGGCTGTATTTTTTATATTTGTTTTTGAAGTAAATAATTTAAAAAAAAATTCTTAATAAGATTAGAAAAGTCTTACTTCTCTTTTCTATTATTAAGAAGTTGATTTTTTTGAATGCTGGAATAATGGATCAAACTTCTGGCAGATGGGAAGCTGCTCCAAAACAAGTGGATGGCCTATGTGTTCACAAGTTTACAGTTTTCAAGTCTTCACCATTATATCCAAAGGTTTTCATTTCTCATTCTTTTGTCTAATGATTTTGTTAAAAGAGTGCAGCGAATTCCGATATATGTGCTTAGATATGGGTTCTTTGTTTTCTCTATTTCATTGTAAGGAAGAAATTTAAATTAGAATACAGTAAGGAAAGAATCAGCATGGAACCTAGATTTAGACATCTTTTATTCTTCTGTCATAGTTATAGTAATGATCTGAACTCTGTACTATCTTTGGGGTTGCTGAACAGCTTGTTTATATGGTGATTAATGCCTCATATGGCTGTATTTTTTATATTTGTTTTTGAAGTAAATAATTTAAAAAAAAATTCTTAATAAGATTAGAAAAGTCTTGCTTCTCTTTTCTATTATTAAGAAGTTGATTTTTTTGAATGCTGGAATAATGGATCAAACTTCTGGCAGATGGGAAGCTGCTCCAAAACAAGTGGATGGCCTATGTGTTCACAAGTTTACAGGTTTCAAGTCTTCACCATTATATCCAAAGGTTTTCATTTCTCATTCTTTTGTCTAATGATTTTGTTAAAAGAGTGCAGCGAATTCCGATATATGTGCTTAGATATGGGTTCTTTGTTTTCTCTATTTCATTGTAAGGAAGAAATTTAAATTAGAATACAGCAAGGAAAGAATCAGTATGGAACCTAGATTCAGACATCTTTTGCATTCCATCCAACTTTTAAGTAATATATAGTCAGTCACATGGAACAAACACCGATGCTTTGGTTTTGAAGAAACAAAATCCAAATACATCAGGATTTTCAGCTAACCAAGCTTCTTCAAGGTTATTTCTATGCACTGCCTTGTGGAATGCGGTTCTGGATGTAATTTTCACATTTACTGCCTTAGCCCAAAACTTAGGTGCTAAGTCCTTGGATTGTATCATGCCATTCACCATTTTCTTGGGCGCTCTATATTTCCGCTTAGCTGCCTCATTCTGCTAAGGGGTGTAAGGCATTGTGTATTGATGCAAAATACGATGATCAGTACAAAAATCCTGAAAAACATTACTTACATATTCCCTTCCATTGTTTGTGCGGAGCTTTTTCAGTGAAAGTCTCAATTGCTTCTTAACAAAAGCCTTGAAGGCCTTAAGGTTCTCAAATACTTTACTCTTATGTTGCAAAAAATACATCCAAGTCCTCCCAGTAAAATCAGCAATGAAAGTTGGTACACATTTTGCACTAGAAAATGACCTAGTGGGAAAAGTTATCAAATCACCATGTACTAACTCAAGTGGAGCCTTAGCTCTTGAAGCTTGTCCCTTTGGAAAGGGATCTTGATGTTGTTCTCCAAGCATGCATCTTGGAAAATTACCATCGCTACTAGATACCGTAGGGAGCCCTAGCACCATTTGTTGTGAGTTCAACTGCTGCAGATACCTGTAGTTCTGGTGACCAAAGTGTTCGTGCCATAGTTTTCTCATTGTGTTAGCATGAGCAACAAGTGAAGACCTTGTAGGGGTATCAAACTTATCAAATAAATAAGGCTTGAATGATGGTCCACCAAACCTGTAGCTACAACATTTTATGGATTAGATAATTATTTAACTACAAGACTATGTGGAGTAAACTCCACAATTTTCCTAGAACCAAAATTGCAAATCTGATAAATTGACAGCAAATTAGATGAAATTTCAGGTACCAAGAGTACATCATTGATGCACCATTTTGCATTTGCACTGAACCAAAACCCAAAATTTTAATTTTTGAAGAGTTGCCCATGTTTCTCTGAGAAATGCTTCATTCAGAAAGAGAACTCAACAAACCACATGAGTGAGTTCAATGATGAGAAGCCCTAGCAAAAAGAGCTTTTCTTTTTCTTATATTTGTGGAGGAAGGAACATCAATTTTATGTTGCTTCAGTTTTTCTTCCAATGCTTCTATTCTTTGATAGCATTTGTAATCAGGATGATTAGTTTTGCTACAATATGAACAAGGATCATAAAGCTCCTTCTTAGTCTCAGTGGTGGTTGGAGAAAGTTTGTTTGACTCTAATGGTTTTAGGAGGTCCTGTCTTTGGTTGGTTTCCATTTTTCTGTTAGAGGAATTTGCCACTAGTACATGACTTGAGCTAGGCAAGGCATCAAACGATCTCAATTTTGTTTGTTCACGTTAGCTTCTCACAAAATGGCTCAAAAGTAGGCATCTTGATATTTTCTTCTAAAGCATCCATTGTGGAGTAAAATGTGGATGCAAACACACTTTAAGGACCTTTCAATTTAGACAAGATCAAAATTATGTATTCATCATCCTTCTTATCTTTACCACCAACTTTTAGTTGTAATCTAAGTGATTTGAATTTTAGCAGAATTTCTTCAATACATGGAAAATTAGAGGGAGAGCATGCATTTAACTTTGTATCAAACTGAAGCTTCTTGAATTCATTGACCTTAACAAAGAGTTTTTCAAAGGTTTCCCATACCTCTTTTGGAGTTTTGGATTCATCGATGTGAAACTGTAAACTGTTTCCCATACCACATTTAGGCCAATCAATCCGAGAGCTTCGTCCTACTTGCACATGTATGCGTACCTGTCCTTCTCTGAGGTGAGCGCAGGAAGATTCTCTTGAAACACTCTCCATACTGGAGCAAATATCTCATCTTCCGTTTCTAGACGTGCTAGTTAGATGAGTCCAATCATTTGAACAACCTATTATCCATCACGAATGAAGGAGAAGAAGAAGTGGCAGAGAATAAAGTTATGGACATCATTGGTTAGTAGAAAAACTCTCTTGAAGCGCAGGAAGATTCTCTTGAAACACTCTCCATATTGGAGCAAATATCTCATCTTCCGTTTCTAGACGTGCTAGTTAGATGAGTCCAATCATTTGAACAACCTATTATCCATCACGAATGAAGGAGAAGAAGAAGTGGCAGAGAATAAAGTTCTGGACATCATTGGTTAGTAGAAAAACTCCCCCTAGAATAGTTAGTCTTTAAAAAAAAATACCCCCCTTTAGTTTTTCTCTCCTTTAAGCACTATCAAGCGTTTCAACAATTTAAATGAGCTATGTACTCCTTAACCCTTCAAAACCCGCAAGTTTCTTGACAAAAATCTCTAATCGCTCATAGAGCTCACACACTAGTTGGTCTGTATACCAATTCGACAACTTGTGTTAGCTTCGTCCTACTTGCACATGTATGCGTACCTGTCCTTCTCTGAGGTGAGCATAGGAAGATTCTCTTGAAACACTCTCCATACTGGAGCAAATATCTCATCTTCCGTTTCTAGACGTGCTAGTTAGATGAGTCCAATCATTTGAACAACCTATTATCCATCACGAATGAAGGAGAAGAAGAAGTGGCAGAGAATAAAGTTCTGGACATCATTGGTTAGTAGAAAAACTCCCCCTAGAATAGTTAGTCTTTAAAAAAAAATACCCCCCTTTAGTTTTTTCTCTCCTTTAAGCACTATCAAGCGTTTCAACAATTTAAATGAGCTATGTACTCCTTAACCCTTCAAAACCCGCAAGTTTCTTGACAAAAATCTCTAATCGCTCATAGAGCTCACACACTAGTTGGTCTGTATACCAATTCAACAACTTGTGTTAGCTATTTTGGATTTAAACATTTTAAACTTTTTGAACCCTTAAAAAAAAGTTGCACAAGTCTTGAACTTGTAACCTCTAAGCTCCCAATTCTTAGTTAAAACCAATCAGGCTACAAATCAACTCAACCATATACATGCACTGAATTTTATTTATCCTTTATCAACTTGTGAATACGTTTTATTAAACAAAGTTGGAGCTCTTGTCTTTTAGGGTTTGGAGTAAGTTGATTTTCATACAAGATAATTCTTGTGTAGCTGATGTGAGGTGAGGGAATCTTGAGGTTATGAAGTGGGTGCGAGTTGTGTTTGGAGGAGAATCCAATGTGAGCCTGTGGGAGCCCGAACAATGCCAAATCTATAAGGGAAATCACCAGATCTCTTAAAGAAAGATGTCGCTTGGTGAGCACAAAGTTCTGTTTGGTTTGAAACCGTTGCTTGTGGGGAGAATTCATGGAGAGATGAGGAGATAGGGCCCGTTTGGTTATGTTGCAAGTGAGCCAGTTTGATAGAAGATAGCGAGCTCGCCCACAATTCTCCAAGAAAAGGAATGAGCTTGCTTGTGTGTCAGTGAGAGGGTTGAGCAACTTCAGGAGAGGAGAAAAAATTTATGCAGCTGGTGGGTTGAGGACTATTTTCACCTCAACACCAAGAAACCTTTTTCAATGCAAATTTAGTCCAGATTGAGCTTCTTCTACCTATCCACTGCTCTGATACCATATAGGGATGGCTAGGAGGATCTAGGCAGGAAACCAACAATGGTTTAAACACACAACAACGCATACACACATTCTGATACACACATTCTAGAATCTCCTTCGACACATGATGTAAGCACACAACAACGCACCACAATATTTTTTTGTATTAATCACTCTCATTCAACATGCTAACAAGCTGTAGGGAAGCCTAATATATGGGCTTAATTAGTTTGTTGCTAATAACAAACAAATAGCTATAAAAGTACATGCCTAACAAATTTTAACATGTAATTAGGCACCAATATAGGAATAATTTATATCCTAAATAATGCACTTCGTGCATATAAGCTTTCTAAATGAAGCTCAACAAAGTAAGTGTAAACATTACTCATCTGTTGGCTAGATTTTCTGTACAGCTAAAAACATAGGTAGTCATGAGATGAATCTCCCTCATTTACTGGTGAGGCTCCCGTGTAAGATTTCTGTCAATTATGTATTCTAATAACTATCTATGGGTTTTACTTTAATTGCGAATCTCATGAACCATATCTAAGAAATTTTGAAACAAGTAAGCATCTGTAAAGAAATATTTGCAGAACGGGGGAATAGTTGAATACAGAAAGAAGGAGAAGAAGATGTGTAATCCAACCAATAGTTTATAGAGTTGGTCTCATACACATAGATAAAACAAATATATCTCACTATATAGAATTAAAAGTAAAGGAAAACTTCTAATCTAAATCTTAGAGAATGCAAAGTTTATTTAAAGATCTACACAGAAGTAAGAAGCAAATGCACCTGTTGACACAAAGTTATCTAGAAATCCGCCTCTGTTTAATTCCTCAGCTTTCAGAAAATATATCAAGGGTTTCGGCACCAAGTATGGAACTCAAGAATGATGATTATAAATTCTGATCCTCTTAACCCATAGGTTCTTCATCTATTTATAGTGTATAGAAGGAAATTACAAATAGGAAAGCAATAACTAAACTAACACATGCGGAAGCTATAAAGAAAACAACTGAGAATCTTTCCCATGGAATTTCTCTCTACATGACATGCATTGCATTTGAAGACTAAATCAAATCTTTGCATGTATGCCACCTATTCTCAATTAAGGAATTTTTGAGATAACTAAAAGTAATGGCTTTTAACCAATTAATTTAGTTTTACAATTTTGTCCGATAAAATAAGAATAAGAGAGGAAAGGGAAGAAGAAAGAAAATATGCCGGGACCGTCATACTCTACGCTTTTTCTTTGTTCTGAAGTTGAATATACTTGTCAAACATGTGACTCAATGTCTTCCCATCTACATTAGCAACAGTTTCTTTCTTACTTTTAAACCACAACAACCCTCTCGACAAAGTAGTAGTGTTAGCCTTTACTTTCTCTAAACTAGACACATATCCCTTCAATATATATGCATGGTAAGCTTTCCAAGTTTTCCAATTGAATCTAACGTGAAAGGCATGACGGCTTCATCAATCTTCTTCTGCACAACCAAAATAAATTCCTCATGTAAAGCAAGAAAGTCATCTGGAATGTTCTCTAGTATTTCCCCCATGTCATTTTACAGCAACTACATCCTCTTCAGCATAAGCTTGAGGGTATCCATGTGGAAGGAAACTGCTATCTCTAACTACTTCCCCTTTTCTATCAATCCGTTATGGTGTAATTTGATCTGTAATTAGCACATCTGTCTGGCAATGAATGTATCTTAGCTAAGGTATCAAGATGATTTTCAACAACTATGTTCTCATCTTCTATCCCTGTCATTAGTTCCTTTAACTGAGATAATGCCCTGTGCATTTTCTCCAAGCCACTTAGTATTCCCTCGAACTGCTCTAAAGCTTGGTGAATAATTTGTTCTTTCTATTGAGCAATAACTTTGACTTGGTTCCCTGCATCTTCAATCTCTTCAACCAACTGGTTGCATACTTGTTCCTGTACTAACACAGGATGAGAAGAAGGTGTGGCAACCTTAGTGATGATCTCACATAACTGGGAGATCTGCATCCGAAGCCTATCTTTTTCTACCTTCTCCTTGTCAAGTTTAAGGAATAAAGCGTCTATCAATGTTCATGTATCTTGCATTAATCCTTCCGTGGTGATTTTCCCCAATGGTACTTTGGTCACCGATATGTCTGCAGCAGTTAGCTCTCCCTTCTGTTTCCCTTCAGCTAGAACTGAAAATTCAGTGAACTTCTGCCTTGATTCTTCAATAATCAACCTTGAAGTTATTTTAACAGCTTTAGACCTTTTGCCTCTACCTCCCAAGCTCAGAAGCAGTTGCAAGTCTTCCTCTTCCAAGTTGATTTCTTCTCTAGCCTCTGGAACTGACTGCAGAGCTCAACCAAGATGAGAAATTGCTCTTTGGGAATGAGAAGTCACCAGAATGTACCACCATCTCATGCTCTGACTCTGACTGCATCCAAATTCACCACAGTGTTATGGCTGCCCTCTTCTGAATTGTCCAAAGACAATGCTCTTTGAAACTATGCCATTTGTGCTTTCAAAATTCTCCATAGGGAGAGGCGAAGATATGGGTGGCTGAGGATCAAAGACAAATGATGATGGATTCAATGGTGGAACAATAACATCTGTTTGAGGTCATGGAGCTGCGGAAGTGCCGTGAATTGACGCTGGAGAAGCTTCGTCTGAAAGTAACAATGGTATAATGGATGTAGACTTGCATTTTTCCAGGGTACCTGAGACTTATTGTACACTTTGAGATTCTCTGGCCTTCCGATACTCTCACCTTCATGTTTTCTCTTATCTTGCTAGAATCCCCTGCAATGTAATTTCCATGTGATCTGGTTCATCAAAGCCTCCTCTAAGCAATACCCCTTTGTTTGCAACCAATTTGAGGTGTTAACCAGGATTGCAAAAGACGTCTCCTAAATCATGTGAGAACCACCCACACTCTCCTAAAAATATGCTCTATCTCCTCCCATTTGATGATATGTGTCAAGTACCACATGCCCATCATCTGAGAGATTTTTTAGGTTTCCGTGCTAAGCCATATTCAGAAACCTGCTGCATTGATAACCTGTTGAAATATCCCTTTCTGACTTTGTATTCACTTCTACACTTCATCTAAAAGTCTTCAAGTGAAGGAACATGTGAGTATTCTTGGGAGATTGTCCTCTTTGCTATCCCATATGGGTCAAAGTTCATTCGTGCTAGGAAGAACTCATGCTCATACCCAAAAAACATTTCTGCTTCAATTCCTCTGGCTTTATGGATGCTCTGACAACTATAATGACCCACTATGACTGGAAAGCTACCTGTAGACTTGTGCCATTTTGACTGTAAGTCATGTAACTCTACGAGCTGCCTGCACAACTCCATGATGACCCACTTATCACTCGGGTATCTTGGCAACTTAACTGGTTCTTCTGAGAAACCACTAACCCTGAGATATGTGAAGTCCACAAACTGGATGAAGATACAACCATGCTGGGAGACAACTTGCCAGGCTTCTTTGCTCACTCTGCTGGTCCTTAGAATCACCATTTAATTTTCAAATGAATTTGTAGAAGAATCCATCGTTGACCACCCTGTAATCTTTGTAGCATTCAGGAATTGTCAACTGCGGGAAGCACTCATAAATAAGATCTTTTGACAATATGCCCCGTCTATCCAGTTTGGAAAATATCCCCTGAGAAGCTGTTGCATATACAAGGTATGAAGTCATTTTGAAGTTGAATGTCCACCTCACACTTCAGAGTTGCTCGCTGATGTTGTCACTGATGATCTCCGCCCAATTAATTATTGAATCAACTTTGTTGATCTCAATGGTTCTCACAAAGGCATACATCCATGAGTGGAAGTTATTGGTATTAGCTTTCCCATTTATCCTGCAAAGCAATTTGGTGATATCATCAACTTCCTGCACAAGATTGGATCGTGGAAGAGTCCTCGGGAATTTCGATGGTGCTTTGGGCTTCTTCCTGTATCTGTTATTCATTATACCCACGCAATCTGCTTTATGATTTTCCCATCTATTACTAGCATCTTGCATGCTAATTGCAATCACCACGGGCCGTGCCGGAAGATTGAGGAAATAATTAATGAATTGTGCATCCAACCTGATTATTTTCTTCCCTGCAACATCTCGAACTGTCCTAGAAAGAGGATGATAAGACCTTGCACACTCCATAACAAACTCGGGCAATTGAGCTGTGACCGGAAATGCTGAAGCTTGAATAATTCTACTACTTTTTATTGCCCGCATAAGGGATTATCTTCTTGTGGCTTTGGATCTATCAAATCAGTGATAGGTTTAGGGCTCATGTCTGTATCATTGATTTTGGTAAGCTTGGAAACAATGCATGATTCTGCTAACCCTTCTCTTTCATCATGCTTTATCATGCCTGGAATAAATTTGTTTGAGTTCTTTTTCTTTTATTTTTGCCAGAAGATCCTTGCAATTGGATCAATTTGTGCAGATCCTGCAATTCCTTCTGATTCAGAAGATATATTCAATGTATCTGACATTGATTTTGACTTCTTTTCACCAATATGAGCACCTGTGATGAATACCTGCAAATGATTCAGACAAATATGGAGTCCATGGCATGAATGCTTAATTTCTATCACCAAAATCTGCTTATAAAGCCTGCTGCCCTAAAATTTGAGACTTTGCTTGCATGCCAAGCAAGCTAAAATATTATTTAATTCACCTGGGCACTTATACCAACATGCAGATGCTCTGAATAATAAAAAGAAAGCTTCTCCGACCCTGGGCACCAAAATTAGAAGCTTCCCGATAATGAAAAATATTTTTTAATGCAAATCACTCCTTCCCTTGGCGCCAAAATTCTCTAGGACAGTATGCTCCATCAAAAAGAATTAATTGTATCCTCCTGCATCCCATGCTTATATAGATAACTGCATGCTATATTTAATAATTGCTTCTTCCTATTTTTGGCAATTATTAAAAATAAGTTATGCTCTTTCTCTCAATTTGGGTGCCCAAGTTTGCATGCTTTAGCTTGCTTTTCCATGTAATTACTTTATTTATTTTTAGCATGCTTCTTTGTCTTCTCTTTGGATTTCTTTCATTCTTTGACTTTCTTCCTATTTTTGGCGCCAATTTTAGCTAGGAATAATATAAAATAAATATTAATTAAAGCATGTATTTATGCCAAGGTGGGTCGCATTTTTTGACTTGAAGACATGCTAAAAATAAGAAGGCAAAGCAATGGGAATTTTTACCCTTCCAGGAAGCTCCAAAAATCCCATCTTTCACTTAAGTGATTTGTCTTTAATGATGGGAAAAAAACAACCTTCCAGGAAGGCTTAAAATTCCCATCTTCCTTCCACCTACCAAAATTCCCATTGGCAGCTTTAAAACTCTTCCTTCCAAAAAGTGTGACTTGCATAAAAAGAGCTTCTTTCTTAAAAATGCGACTTGCATGGGTGAATAAAACTTCCTTGATGGGAATTCTTACCCTTCCTGGCAGCCCCAAAATTCCCATTGGTACTTTAAGTGATTTATCTTTCATAATGGGAAAAAACAACCTTCCAGGAAGGCATAAAATTCCCACCTTCCTTCCACCACCAAAATTCCCATTGGCAGCTTAAGTGATTTGACTTTCATAATGGTAAAAAACAACCTTCCAGGAAGGCTTAAAATTTCCACCTTCCTTCCACCACCAAAATTCCCATTGGCAGCTTAAAACCTTCCTTCCAAAAAGTGCAACTTGCATCCTAGAAGCTTATTTTATAAAGTGCGACTTGCATCCCTCCTTTGTTAGAAATTAGCACTCCATGATTAATTTCTTCTTTTGTCTGAGGCCATGGATGACTTCCAAAACTTCCAGGCAATTAAACAGGCTATACAGAACGAACAAACGGATCAAGGGGAATTAACAGACGGACTGCGGAGAAAACCGAAAACAAACACAAAAGAAATAAATAAAAATGAAAAACGTTGCCAGAATTTGCAAACAATTGCTCTGCCTGAATAACTGGTTAGTAAAAACTCATCCCTGGTGAATACCCTACTAGGAGGAGGGAATACTGGCATAAAAATCTTCAGCAGGGTTCAATTGCGGCACGATTTATTTATTAAATAAATAAAATAAAATTCTCTCAGACAAAACTTGGCGAAGAGATAAAATGAATTTTAGCATGTGGGTATTTGTCGAAATTGGCTTATATGATTCACTGGGAATACTTTAGCGTAATGGAGACAACTGCAGGCAATAAAAACACAAAACGACCTGTTACTTTGAAAAGAACGAATTTTTCTAAAAAGGGGTAGTCCCAAATTTCAGGGTGAAATCTGGGGATACCATCATCCCAACTAGATAGATATTAGTTAGCTAAATTATACATTGTGTGAACACATTACACCAACACATTGGTACCTTGTCCTATTGATGACCATTTATCTTTTCTTCTGTGATGTGACTAATGTCAAAAGATTCCTTATGCTGCAATGACAAAGTGTGTCTAAAAGACGGATGTATTTGTTCCTCTAATGGTGCTGATAATTTCTTGTACACCGATCTCTAGCTTTGAAGTATAGGGTTGTGAACTTTGATGATGTTGAGTGGGAAGCTATTCATTCTCAAGCTTTGTGCCATCCATTTCTCCCGGGGGAAAAATAGAAAAAAAGAAAAGAAACAAAAGGTAGCCGTAGTGTTAAACCCAACCAATTACCGCTTCAAACTTTGTTGTAGTTATGGTTTCGGTTCCCACCATTTTTGTTACTTATCGTTTTGAATATAGCATATTTGTCTTAATTTTAGGCTTTTCCTAGACTCTAGTTTGATTATCACAAGGGCATTCTAGGCCTTTATTTACTAAAACATAAATTTAAGTTATGATGTTATTGTTGTACAATTGTTTATATTTGAAAGTTCCGTTTATGGTGCTTTTAACTTATTCAATGCCCAGATTGCCCCTTGACTTCCTTAGTATGCTTCCTTTTCGTACCAATTTCACCTGCAACTTCATACGAAGCTTGCAGCAAATTCCATAATAACTGTTGAAATATTTCATTGTTTGCACCGATTTGGTTATCAGGTATATGGAAACAGAGATAATGCAGACACTTGGGTTTTTACACTGTATGAATAGAATATTTGAATGGGATTGTGGGTTTATCTTTAAAGTGCATATAAATTTGGGTGCACCCTCATGGTCCCATGAGATGAATACTGGATGAACTCTGGGGAAAATTCCATGAATCTATGGAGCCCATTTTAGAAATCGAAAGGGGAAAAGGAAAACCAACTGGGCAGGTTTGTGCACATGAATACCTTTCCAGTCACCAATGCCAACTCTAAAAGTAGAAATCATAAAAACATAAGCAAAGGAGATAAGATAATAATATTAATGTCCAACGCATGACCACAAAAGTAGAGGACCCAAACGGGTCGTCCGAGATACAAAGAGAGAAGAAGAAGAAGAGAAGGAAGCAGGAAAGGCTGAGAGACCAAAAAAGAAGAATAGGATGAAGGTGTTGGGGGGAGCAGAAGAAGGAGCAACCCCCCCAACAACATCACCTAGCACTCAAGGCCAGATGGAAGTGACTCGTAATGCGCCGATAACCAGTAGCTGAGACTGTAGAATGCCTGGGAAGCTGGTGTCTGGGAGGAAGGCGGTGCCTCTCTGTAAGCTTGGTGGATCACTGTCTATGAGAAGGGGCCTTGAGACGTGCCTGGGGTAGGGGGCCCATTTTAGAAATCGAAAGGGGAAAAGGAAAACCAACTGGGCAGGTTTGTGCACATGAATACCTTTCCAGTCACCAATGCTAACTCTAAAAGTAGAAATCATAAAAACATAAGCAAAGGAGATAAGATAATAATATTAATGTCCAACGCATGACCACAAAAGTAGGTCAATGGGACTGCAAGATACAAACAGCAAGAGGACCCCAAACGGGTCGCCTGAGATACAAAGAGAGAAGAAGAAGAAGAGAAGGAAGCAGCAGAGACTGAGAGACCAAAAAAGAAGAGGAATAGGTTGAAGGTGTTGGAGGGGAGCAGAAGAAGGAGCAACCCCCCCCAACAGCATCACTTAACACTCAAGGCCGGATGGAAGTGACTCGTAATGCGCCGATAACCAGTAGCTGAGACTGTAGAATGCCTGGGAAGCTGGTGTCTGGGAGGAAGGCGGTGCCTCTCTGTAAGCTTGGTGGATCACTGTCTATGAGAAGGGGCCTTGAGACGTGCCTGGGGTAGGGGGCCTCGTGTGGAAGAAATGGAGTCCCGAGATTTGACAGATTTGAACTGAGGGTCCAAACTCGTGTCCAAGTGTCGCTTGGTACCCCTCATCAGGGAGAGTACTGGGAAGAAAGAAGTGATCAGTCTAGTATTCATCCTTCTGGGAGGAGGGTGGAGGAGCCTGTCCCAAACCCTGAGGGTCTCCTGAAGGTATAGAGCAAGACATCTCTAATCATAATATTTGAAGAAAGTTGTGAAGTAAGGATGGAATCTCCCACGCTCACCGGAACAGAGCAAAGTAATGGTATCTCCCACGAATCTCATAGTAAATACAAAGGACACCGGAAAATGGGTCTGAAGTGATCTCTTCAGTTTCAACCTCCCCCTGGAGAGAGCAAAGTAGGCATGGGGTAGGGGCACTCCGAGAATAGTTGAAGGGTGATGATCAGTCTCCATGAAACGTAGGCATACTAGCAACATGATCAGTCTCCACATGAAGTCAATGTGAACCCACTCTAAACTGATCCAGAGAGATACGAAGGACCTGTAACCAATGTCGGGAAATGTACATGGGTCTGATAATGGCCCCATCATGGATCTCAAGAAAGTGTGCCGCATAGAATGACATCTTCGGACGCAATCCCCCTGGGGGGTTGGTCCAGGTGTGCTGAATGAACTGTCTGTAGATATCATCTCTGATTATTCTATGAAGGTCCTGTTGGTTTGGTAGGAGATGGGTAGGGGCATCCAGAGAATAGCTAAAGGGTGGGAGACGGTCCATCTGGATGCCAATGGACTCAAAAAGGTATGAAACACAGGGATACTAGCAGCGAAATTGATCACTGTGATCTGAGGATGCAATAGCTTCAGAGGAGCAATAGGCAAGATAAATGTACCTGTCCATGTCAATAGAAGAACCAGAAACCCTCAGATACGGTGCAACAACACAAGGCTGAAGATGGTCTCCAATCGAAAAGGGCGAGCCCCAAACTCAGCAAGAATGATGTTGTGAGGAACAGATTCTTTGCACCTGATAATACGTCTGAGCATGAGGATTTGAACACGCTCAATAGTAGCCCAATCTGAGTCCAAAAGAGAGGGACCCCAAATTTCCGAACCATATAAAACTGTGGGCCTAACCAAGGAATCGGAAGAGGGACAACTTGGAAAGAATGTCCTGAAAGTGGTGGCGGAAACACTGTCTCTCAAGAATTGCCAAAGAGCCATACCCCTTATTAACCTGGGGTTGGAGAGCAGGACGGAGGCTAAAACGAGGTCCAGAGAAAAGAATCCCCAGGTATGTATAAGAGCAAGTGATCTCAATCTCCACACCCCTAAAGAAGAAGTGGAGGTTTGAAGTCTTCAGACAATTGAAAACCATAACTTTGGTTTTCCCAAGATTCACTGTCAGCTGCTTGTGATCACAAAATAGGGCTAAGGCATCCAAGCTGCCTCTGGAGACCCTCAATGCAGAAGAAGCAAGGAGAACTACGTCATCTACAAAGAGGAGGATGTAGATCAGAACATGGTGCAGAAGACACCCATCCCCTTCCTGGATGTGGTCACTGAGAAAATCTTCAAGCTCATCAATGTAGATCCCAAATAAGGTAGGAGAGAGGGGGCAACCCTGTTTGACTCCAATGGTACTCCTGATGAAGTTGGACAAGCCAACAGAGGTGCGAAGGCGGCCAAGGACTTCCTCATAAAGGCGCATAATGGCTGTAAGAAGAGTCTCAAAAATGCCTATATCTCTGAGCCAGCGGAAAAGGGCTTCCCATGGGACCGAATCAAAAGCTTTCCGAAAATCCACAAAACAACAGAAAACTTTGGAGGAGTCAGTGGCGACTCCTCCTCAATGATGGCCCAAAGAGTGAGGATGTGATCAATAGTCTAAGTAAGTCTAAAGTCCGAAAGCCCGCTTGTCCCCTAGCTCTGTAATGGTACTGATCTAGGAACTAAGAAAGCTGCAAATGAAGCACCGTAGCATAGAGTTTGGAGAATGTGTGACCCACCATGATCGTCCTATAATTGTTGGGATCAGAAGTAGGCCCCGACTTGTGTATGGGGTGGATAATGTGGTGGGACCAAGACACTGGAAAACCTGTACAAACTACTAATTCAAAGAGGTCCACAAAATAATCTAAGGAGCCTTCTTCTAGCCCCAAATTTGAAAAGTTCTAGCGATATGGAATACCTTCCTCATCCCCTGCTTTACTGCAGCTCATAAATAAAATGGCATTCCTCACGTTGGTGTGGGTGAAAATATGGCAATGGGAGGGAAGGGAATGAACCTGGATGTGAGGTTGGCTAGGGAAATCATAAAGAGTGGAGGTGTGAGTGAACATGGAATTGGGATCTAAGTCTAGGGGTAAAGGTGAATGACGGGGAAGAATGGTGTGCCAGAAATGCTTTGGGGAGTGGATAAGCGACAGAATGGAGCTCACGGTGCCTATGAGAGATAAAAGTGCGTTTTTTTATGACGAAGTTGAGGTGGTGATAGGTTGATTTCATGGAAGGAAAGGAGGGAAGGGCATGCAGGAAAGCAAAGCAGATAGTTTCCAATGGAATCTACTTTGCATTCCTATAATCATACCAATTGTTCATAGGGGCATGTACCATTTCATAGGGTGGAGTGAGTAACGTGGGGAAAGGAACTCATGGCAGCCTCACAAATAGCGCAAGATTAGGGTATTAAAAATCTGGTCAGAGGTGAGAGAGCTAAAATGGGGAATGGTGGGGAGAAGCTGATGGAGGTGAAAGGAAGAAAGTGTCGGGGGTCCCCTTTGTCAAATTTCCTTTACACTAGGACGTGATTTTCTAAGGGAGGGGGTACATCATGATAGGGATTATTAGAGGCTCGCATGATCAACATTGAGGGGCTGGAGGATTTGCATAAGTCTTTTCTGTAAAGCAGTAATGTCGGTAATTGCCAAGGCATAATCCACCAGTCTAGCCCCTTCACAAAAAGGTCTTCAGGTAAAGTTCTCGAAAGTCATTATTACGATTTAATTCTTTTCCCCATCAGCTAATTCTATTAGAAATAGGGTCAAATGTTTTTGCTATCTGTTGACACATATCTCTATTTCCAATTTCTTTCTTTAATGTCAATCCTGGCATTATTTAAAAGGAAGAAGAGTCATTCTTCTTTCTTATCTGCTCTGCAAGTTCAGCTATTTCTTCTTCTAGAAGACGTTTCTTACAACTGTAAGTGATAAGTTGCACCCTCATGCTCCACATGAGCTGAATTCTTAATGAACTCTGGGTTCTATCTCTACTAATCTTTTTATAGCTATTTTGAGGCGTTCTATAAGAGTTTGTCCTGGAAAACCAGTACCTTACAAGGCTGTTGTGCACATGGAGGTACCTTTGGGAGTGGCTAATGCTAAGGTCTAAAACTAGGGATCAGCAATACATAAGTTTCAATGTGGCTATGGGCCCAGTGCGCTTCTCTGCGATGTTTCCTAAGCTTCTGCTACCTGCAATTTTAGTTGCTCTAAACCTTGACCTATTCTTTCTTACTCACGTATCCATGAAGTTCTGCATCCTGCATAACTTACACCAGTAAGGCTGCCCTTTCCTAATGCATTTGAGTTCGGCTTTGACCAAAATCCCAAAAATGCCCTCAGCCTGGCTGAAAATAAGGGAACACTGTTTCAACTGATCAATCTACTTGGTAAGGCTATTTGGCTAAACATATCTAGGTTTGAGCTCTGTGGATATGTACTAGATAAGATAATTATATTAAATGTCCAACAAATGACCACAAAATAGGTCAATGGGATTGCACCATACAAAGTAGGATTAGAAGTAGTAGGGGAAAACCCAAAAAGGTCCCCGGAAAACAACAAAGAAGAAGAAAGAAGAACAAAGAAGCAGAAGAGGGGAGGTGGAGGGAGAGGCCTCGACACCAACCCTCACAGACTGTCGCCCAATGGCTAGCCGAAAAGAAACTAAGTGATGTGCTGATGTCTGGTAATCAGGGAAGTGGAAGTTGTCTGGACTGACTATGATCAGTGGAGAGTTGAGCTCTCACGGGTGAACTTGGTCCTTCAAATGATTTCATGAGAAGGGACCCTTGGCCGTATCCGAGTTTTCCCGGGTGCCTTTTGGTCTAAGCAAAAGCTCCTTGAGTATGGGACAGCAAGAAGATCACCAGGAACGAAGTCTCGCTTGGTGCCCCTCCCGATCCTAGGAGCACTATCTAAAGAAAGATGTGATCCGTCGAAGAGTAGTCTCCTTGGAAGGGGGATGGAGGACCCCGTTGCGAAGCTTAAGAGCTTCTTGTAACTGTAGAGAGCGAGACACCTTTGATCATAATACCTGAAGAAGGTCGTGAAAGTTGGACGTTCACAAAATAGACAGTGAAACCTCCCTTTGATCTCATAGTAGATGGAGCATCATGAAAATGAAGTGTTCCTCTGTCTGTAATCTCCTGGGAGGGAGCAAAGCTTGAGCATATATCCGCTCGGACCGATCTAAGTGGTGATCACTCTCAGACTTGAAGCCTGTGTAGAGTTAACTCTGAACTGGCCCAGGCTGATATGCGATAGAGCATGTATCCAATGACGCCAGAGATATAGGTGGGCTGAGTGATGAGTGGCCCAGAGATACTAGCATGACTTCATCTTGAGAGATCTAGGTGGCCTTGACAACTTCGATGAGGGTCCTTTCTCCATTGACTAGCATGCTGCCGTGTCATACATGGATGATGATGTGATGTAAAACGCCATTCATTTTGCCGTGCAATGATGCTATTGCTAAGTGGAGGACAATCGTCCTTGAGCTGTAGAAGGATTCGGGCAGCTCAGCTCACGGCTTTGGGTTGGTCCAAGTAACCTGGATGAATTGTCGGTACAGATATCGTCTTTGACGATCATGTGCAGGTCCTGCAGTGCTCAGAAAGAGGTGCGCAGGAGCATCCATGGAGTAGTTGAAGGGGGGGAGACGGTCCATGTCGATCCCAATGGATTCAAAAAGAGACATGAAGCCCCGGAAGACCAGCAGTGAGTGCGGCCACTACAGTCAAAAAGAGCAATGGCCTCAGAGGAATGGTAGGCGCAGGTATGTACCTGTCCCATGCTCATGGAAGAATCAGAAAGTCCTTGGATACTGTGCAAGAGTGAGGTGAGACCAAAGATGACCTCTAGTCTGAGAGGGCGAGCCCCAAACTCGGCAAGGATGATATTGTGAGGAACAGTCTCTTTGCATTTGATGATTCATTTGAGCATAAGAATCTGAACTCACTCAATAGCAGCCCAATCTGATTCGAGCAATGAGGGACTCCAAACCTCAAAACCATAAAGAACAACGGGTCTCACAAGAGAGTCTGGCTGAGATGACATCTTGGACATTGAAGATCCTCATAAGTGTTGGCTTAAAGCACTGTCTCTTCGCAAGGGAGCCATACCCCTTATTAATGAAATGTTGAATAGGCATCAGTTATTTAAAATGAATGCGATTGTTCAGAACTCAATAACTTCTAAAAAGGATTGTTTGAGTCACTTGGACAGATTCAGGGTAAGTCAATACCTTCTAAAAAGGATTGTTGAGTCAGGTTCACCTTGGTTATGCATTCCAGAATTCTGTATTCTGTGTTAGACATGAAAGTTACAGACTGTCTGTGAAATCCTTCAAGAGATGATTTGGGAATCTTTAGATCAAAATCCACTTGCAATGGTTGCCAATAACAATGATTCCAACTGCTGTTGATGTTTTGTAGACTTATAGCAGCGTACAGTAAATTCTAAGGTTCAACAAGGTCCCATAATGACCTTGTATGTTGTGTTGAAATACAGATTTTACAGACTCATTGTCTTCATGTTAGAAAGATTTTGCGAATCTTTTCACCCTTCAAGGGACTTTGTATTGAATCCATGTCTTTACCAGTTTGCTAGGTTTTTGGGCACTAGCAGCCAATGACCCGTGGTAAGGTAAGTATGTATGCCTGTTATTCCACCTTAGGTTCATGAAATAACTTTAACGCAATTTTATTGCCTTTATGGTAGCCTGTTTAGCTCCGGGCTACGCTAATTTTATTCCTCTGACGATTGGCTGAAGCTCCCTTATGGGGGCCTCTTGGTTATGGATGAATTCTTTTGGATTCACTGCATTTCATTAATTGTACATTCAAGAAGTAACAATCTTGTCTTTAAGCTAGGGATTTCTGGCTCATCCTGCAATTCTTGAAAATGCTTCATTTGAGTTAGCGCATCGGGTAGCAGTTCATATTACAGCCTTGAGATATTCTAATCGTAGGTAATGTATAGGGTCAAACCAGTTTCTCCATCGAAGTAACCTTCCTCAAGCTAGAGACCTGTCAAAGTTATTTCTTTTGAAAGATAAGAAATAATTACAATCTGTTCTAATTATATGGTGTTCCTAGATTTCACCCTGAAATCTGGGACTACCCTATTTAATTTTCTTTCATACTTTTAAAATAATAGGTCGTTCTGTGTTTTTATTGCCAAAAAGTTCCTGTAATGCGTCAAGATATTCCCAAGGAGCCATATAAGTCATTTTCGACAAATACCAGATGCCCAAAATTGTTTTATTCTATCGTCGGGGTTTGTCTGCGGGAAATTTGTATTTAATTATTTTGAGCCCCCGTTTGAGGCAATTTGTGCTCCGATTTAACCCTGTTGTGATCGAACATATCATTATTTCTATATACCAGAAGGGTTTTAACTAGGAATAAGTTTTGGGCTTTATTTGTGACTTTTGGCAACTTTGTGTTTTTGTGTTTTCCGGTTTCGTTTTCTGTGAAATTTCTCTAGATCAATTCCTTTGCCGGTTTGGCCTGATTCTTGGCCTGGAGTAACTGGGGATCATATATGCACGTTCTGCCAGAAGGAAGTCGCCATCGGAGGTCCAATTCACTGGGAAAAAATGAAGTCGTGCACCAAAAAGCCTCTTCTGGGCTGGCCGCATATTTGGAAAACAAACAATTAGTGGATAATGGGAAAATTAGAAGCAGCAGGCAAGTGGGATTTTATTCCCTGCCTTGTAGGGCACTTTTTCCCGTGATAGACAAAGTCACTTAAGTTGCAGTGGGAAAATTGGAGGTAGGCAGACGGGAATTTATTGCCTGCCATGCAGAGTAAAAATTCCCATGGTGGAATAAAAGAAAAGTCACTTAAGTGAATCATGAGATTTTATTACCTGCCTTGCAGGGTGAATCCATTATGAAAAACAAGTGACTTAAGTGAATCATAAGATTTTTGGGGCTGCCATGCAGGGTAAAGAATCCCATTGTCATAAATTCTTAAAAATAGAATTCTCTTTGGCCAAAAAGTGTGCCCCCTTTGGAAAAGTAAAGGCAGCCTTTAAAGTGATTAAATTAATTAATTCCTCTTCTAAAATTGGCGCCCAAGCATGGAAGAAAGTCAACAAAAGCAAAGGGGAATAAATCAGTTGGAAATAGATTGTCTAAATTAAATAAATAATATTTATTTAAAGGCAGCCCCTTCATGTT
Source organism: Taxus chinensis (assembly GCA_019776745.2). NCBI lineage: Eukaryota > Viridiplantae > Streptophyta > Pinopsida > Cupressales > Taxaceae > Taxus > Taxus chinensis. Next base: position 240,052,602 of record CM034146.1, read on the forward strand.
GAAAAGTGCGCCCCATTTGAGAGATAAATAATGTTTTTTAAAGCATCAAATGATTAAATTAAATTCTATTTTCAGTGGCTAAGGTTAAAACACACTGTGAAGCTTAAGTGAAGTGAAGAGTGGATGATTAAATTGATTAAATTTAATTTATTGGATGGCTGTCCTTAAACATGCAATTTTAGGCACACCAGTTAAAGAGAAAAACATGATTTTTAATTAATTGTCAGGAATAGGAAGGGCAATTATTAATTATAGAATTACGAGGGTTATATAAACATGGGCTGCCATAAGGGTGAATTAATTAATTCACAGGTAAAGAAGTGCAGCCCAGAGGAAAAGTGTGCCCCATTTGGAGAGGATTTTTGCTCAAAAAAAGATCAAATCAATGCTAAAAGCTCCCAATTTTGGCGCATGCATTGAAGGAGGTTGATTTGTGTTTACATAATTGTTTGCATAAGTGATACAAGTGCTCAGGGGAAGCTGGAAAAATTTATGCTCACTTTGCATGCAAATAAAATATCAATTTTTGGGGTAGCAGGCTTGAATATTGCAGATTTTTATTATTAAAATTCACTGTTCATGTTCCGGTTGCCATCTTTGTCTGAATTACTTGTAGGAATTCATTACAGGTGCTTTACAAAAGAAAATGAGCTTTAATCAATGTCCAATACATTGAATATATCCTCCAAATTTGAAGAATTATCCAAATCTGCACCAGTTTCGAAGAAATTCGGCCAAATAAAAAGAAAAAAAATTATTCAGACAAAGATAGACAAAGCCATGGCAAAGAGGGACGAAAAAGAAAGCACAACGGAGTCATGCATCACTTTCAAATTTGCAGACATAGGAGACAGATCTAGGTCCGGAACCTCTTTCCGAATTGATTGATAGATCTAAAGCAGGAAAGACTTCACTCATGCGTGCAGTTAAAAGCAGTGGAATCATTCGAGCTGCAGCCTTTCCATACACAGCCCAGTTGCCAAAGTTTGTTATATAGTGCGCTAGATCTTACCATCCTCATCCAAATCAGTGCGAGATGCTATGGGGAAAACAATAATTCGGTTGGACGCAAAGTTCATCAATTATTGTTTGAATATTCCGGCGCGAAAGGTGGTAACTTCCATTAGCATTCAGGATGCCGACAGCAGGTGGGAGAAACATAGGGTTGATTGCGTGAGCATAATGAATAGTAGATACATGAAGAAGCCCAAATCTCCTAAGTTCCCAAGAACTCTTCCACGGTCCAATCTGGTGCAAGAGATAGATGATATTGTCAAATTGTTATGCAGGATTAATGGCGAGGCGAATGCTCACACTTTCCGTACATGGATGTATGCCTTCATCAGGACCATTGAAGTCAACAAGATTGATTCCATAATCAATTGGTAGGAAATCATTAGCGACAACTTTGGTGAGCAACTCCGGAACGTGAAGCGTTCTTTTAGCTTCAAAATGACTTCCTACTTGGTATACGCTGCAGCTTCACAAGGCATCTTCTCCAAGTTGGATAGATGTGGCGTTCTTTCTTTCTGAGGACCCCATTTTCGAGTGCTACCCACAGCTTATTTGGTGTCACTCAGATTTCACCTTGAAATCTGCGACTACCCTATCCGAAATTTTTTCGTACTTTTAAAATAATGGGTCGTTTTGTGTTTTTATTGCCTGAAAGTTCTTGTATTGCGTCAAGATAATCCCAAAGAGCCATATTAGCCTTTTTTGCCAAATACCCAGATGCCAAAAATTGTTTTATTCTGTCGTCGGGATTTGTCTGCGGGAAATTTGTATTTAATTATTTTGAGCCCCGTATGAGGCTATTTGCACTCCGTTTTAACTCTATTATGAGCGAATATGTTATTATTCCTATGTGCCAGAAGGGTTTTAACTTGTATTAAGTTTTGGGCTTTATTTGTAACTTTTGGCAATTTTTCGTGTTTTTGTGGTGTCCCGTTTCGTTTTCTGTGAAAATTTTTTGGAACAATTCTTTTGCCGGGTAAGCCCGATTTTTGGCCTAGAGCAGCTGGAAAACATATACGCACATTATGCCCGGAGGAAGTCGCCATCGGAGGTCTGGATCACTGGGAAAAAGTGAAGTCGTGCACAGAAAAGCCCCTGCGGGGATGGGCACATTTTTGGCAAACAAAGGATTTAAGCTGCAAGGGGAAAAATATAAGCCGCAGGCAGGGTGGGAATTTTATACCTGCCTAGCAGGGTACTTTTTCCCGTGTTATAAAAGTCACTTAAGCTGCAGTGGGAAAAATAGAGGCTGCAGGCAGGTGGGAATTTATTGCCTGCCTTGCAGGGTAAAAATTCCCATGATAAAATAAAAGGAAAGTGATTTAAGTGAAATCATGGGATTTTAGTGCCTGCCTTGCAGGGTAAATAATCCCATTGTCAAAGTCAAATCACTTAAGTGGATCATGGGATTTTGGTGCCTGCCTTGCAGGGTAAAGAATCCCATTGTGAAAAATTCTTAAAAATAGAATTACATGTGCAAAAAAGTGCGCCCCCTTTGGTGAGAGAATGGCAGCCTTAAATTGATTATTTTGATTAATCTATTCTCTCAAAAAGTGCGCCCAAGCTTGGAGGAAGTCAACAAGTCAAAGTTGGAATAAAAGAAAGGAATTAAATGCATTAAATTTAATTTATTTAGTGGCTGCCCCCTTCCTCTCAAAAAGTGCGCCCCATTTAGGATTTGTTTAATGTTTTTTAAGGCATTAAAACATTAAATTAATTTCTATTTTCAGTGGCTATGGTCAAAGCACACTGTGAAGCTTAAGTGAAGTGATGTGTGAAGGATTAAATTGGATTAATTTAATTTATTGGATGACTGTCCTTAAACATGCTATTTTTAAAAGAGAAAAGCATGATTTTTAATTAATTAATTGCCTTTAATTGTTAGGGCAATTATTAATTATAGAATTGTGAAGGTTATATAAGCATGGGCAGCCATATGGGTGAATTATTTGATTCACAGGTAAAGAATTGCAGCCAAGAGGAAAAGTGCGCCCCCATTAGAGGAAGGATTTTGCTCAGACAAGGTGACAACAAGGCTAAAAGCTTCCAGATTTGGCGCATGCTTTGGAGGAGGTTGATCTTTGTCTGCATAATTGTTTCCACAGGTGTTACAGGAGCTCAGGTGTTGATTGAAAGGATTCATGCTCTCTTTATGTGCAAATTAAACACCAATTTTTGGGGCAGCAGGCTTGAAAAGTGTAGATTTTTATAATTTAAATTCACTATTCATGCTCCGGTGGCCATTTTTGTCTGAATAAATTGCAGGAATTCACTACAGGTGCTTTACGAAAGAAAAGGAGTTTTTATCAATGTCCAATACATTGCAAATATCCTCCGAATCTGAAGAATTGTCCAGATCTGCACCAGTATTGAAGAAATCCGGCCAAGTTAGAAGAAAAAGAATTATTCAGAGGAAGATAGACAAAGCCATGGCGAAAAGAGATGAAAAAGAAAGCACGATGCTTCCAAACTTGCAGACATAGGAGACACAGATCTAGGCCCGGAACCTCTTGCTGATTTGATAGATAGATCCAGAGCGGGAAAGACTTCACTCATGCGTGCGGTTAAAAGCAGTGGAATTATCCGAGCTGCAGCTTTTCCATGTACAGCCCAGTTGCCAGAGTTTGTGATGGAGTGTGCTAGATCTTATCATCCTTCATCCAGATCAGTGCGTGATGCTGCGGGAAAGACAATAATTCGTTTGGATGCAGAGTTCATCAATTATTGTTTGAAGATTCCAGTGCGAAAGGTGGTGACTTCCATTAGCATTCAGGATGCTGACAGTAGATGGGAGAAACATAGAGCTGATTGCGTGAGCATAATGAACAACCGATTCATGAAGAAGCCTAGATCTCCTTCGAAGTTCCCGAGAACTCTTCCGCGGTCCAATTTGGTGCAGGAGGCAGATGATGTCGTCAAATTGCTATGCAGGATGAATGGCGAAGCGAATGCCTACACTTTCCGTACATGGATGTATGCTTTCATCAGGACCATTGAAATCAACAAGGTTGATTCCATAATCAATTGGTCGGAAATTATTAGCAACAACATCGGTGAGCAACTCCGGAACGTGAAGCGTACTTTCAGCTTCAAGATGACTTCATACTTGGTGTATGTTGCAGCTTCACAGGGTGTCTTTTCCAAGCTGGATAGATGTGGTGTTCTTTCCAAGGACCCCATTTTCGAATGCTACCCGTAGTTTACTGCACCTGCATGCGAGAAAGACTTCAAAATGATCAACGATGACTTCTTCTACGATTTCATCTGCAGGCTAGATAAAGACTTGAAGGCCAACAGGGTAAGCAAGGAAGCATGGGAAGTTGTGTCCAAGATTGGCAGTCTATTCATTCAATTTGCAGATTTCACATACCTCAGGGTTACGGGCTTTTCTGGAGAACCAACAAAGATGCCCAGGTATCCGAATGATAGATTGATCGCCATGGAGCTGAGCAGGCAACTTGTGGAGTTACACGACCTTCAGTCAAAGCGGCATAAGTCTACGGGCTTCTTTCCAGTCACTGTGGGATATTACAGCTGCATTAGCATTCACAGAGCTCGAGGGATGGATGCACAAATGTTATCCGAGTATGAGCAAGAGTTCTTCCCTGCACGGCTGAACTTCGATCCATTTGGAGTAGTCAGGAAGACAATCTCCCAGCAGTACGCACATGTGCCTTCATTAGAAGATTTTTGGATGAAGTGCAAAAGTGAGTACGAGGTTAGAAAGAGAGATTTCAGCAGGCTATCAGCAAAGCAAGTGTTCAACTTTGGACTAGCACGGATACCTGCGGATCTTAAAGATGATGGGAATGTGGTACTTGACACTTACCATCAAATGGGAGGAGATAAAGCTATAGTGCAGGGCAACATAGGAGGCTGCCATACACTTGAAGAAAGATCTGGAGCCGTGTTGGTGAATACTTCAAGTTGGTTGCTGACGAAGGGATATTGTCTTGATAAAGCATTGATGAATCAAATCACGGGCAACTTCGGCGCAGGGGATTCCCTCAAGCGAAAGCTTGGAGGAGAAAGCAACAGAAGGTCCGAGAAGTTGAAAGTACATAGAAGATCTCAATCCAAGGAGAGGATCACTTCTACGACCATGACTTTAACTCTGGCTTCTCCAGCACTCAGTACTTTACCAACTATTGCACCGCAGCAGCAGGACACCTCCATGCCTCCACTGAATCCAGCGACATTCATCTTCTCCCCTCAGCCACTTTGTTCAGCGCCTATTCCAAAGGATACGTTGAAGCTGCAGATGGCAGAATTTGAAAGGGCTTTGCCCTTGGATGACTCAGAAGATGGCAGCCATAACACTGTGGCACTTTCTGACAGAGAGGATGCAGAGCGGGAGATGGTAGTGCACTCAGCGAATTCTCACTCTCCGAGAAGTAATTTCTCAGAATGGCTAGCTTTGCAGTTTGTTCCAGAAGCGAGAATGGAGATGAACTTAGAGGAGCACGACTTGCAGCTACTCCAGGATCTGAGCAGAAGAGACAGAAGGCCTAAAGTTGCTAAAGCAACTTCTAGGTTGATCATCGAGGATTCGGGAGAGAAGTTTGCTGAGATATCAATTCCGGCAGAAGGAAAGATAGAAGAGGAGCTCATGGCAGAAGATGTGACAGTGACCAAAGTACCCCTCGGTCAAGCCACCACTGAAGGATTGAAGCAGGACACGCAGACATTGATAGATGCTTTATTCCTTAGGCTTGACAGTGAGAAGGCGGAGAAAGAAGAGCTACAGAAGCAAGTATCTCAATTATGTGAGATCATAGCCAAGGTTGCTAAACCTTCTATTCAGCCCATTTCAGAACAGGTGAGTGATCATCTTATGCAGGAAATGGAAGACACAAGCAATCAAGTAAAGGCTATTGACGAATGGAAGGATTTGATTATTCATCAAGCTTCTGTACAACTTGGGGAAGTTCCAGCCCGCTTAAAGGTTATGAACGATGCAACAAATCAACTAAAGCAACTGATGGCAAACATAGAAGGCATGAATACATTTGCAGAGAGTAACCTGAGTACTTTGGCCGAGATCAACAAGCTGCCGAGAGATGTATTAATTGCGGAGCGGATTGTACTGGATGGATCAGTTGAGAAGGGGAAGCAGTTAGAATTTGCAGTATCTTTCCGTTTGGAAATCTACAGAGTTTTGCTGAAAAGGATGCAGGCACTTGAAAGTAGGACGTCATCCTTACCCGACAGCATCATTTCTTTCACGGAAGAGGATGTGGTCGGAGGCGTTACTTCTTAAGTGCGGATTGTTTCTAACGAGGTGCCTAATTCCCTAGAAGGGTCTCTCCTGATGGTACAAAAAAGAATTGATAAAACTACCAAACCTTTCATGATGGATTCTATCAGTAGACTGGTGGCACTGCAGGCAGACATTGCGAGGTTTGGGCCGAGCTTGGAAGATGTGGAAGCGTGCATCAAAGTGTTGAATGAAGGGTTGCTGCAATTCAGGACAGAGAAAGAAGCAGTGGCTAAAACAGATGGAAGGATGCTGAATTATATGTTCGACAAGTATATCAGATATCAGAACAAGAAGATGTAGACATTACAGCTGGCATGACTTCTTCTATTCTTTCTTCTTCTATTTTCTATGTTCCCGAGATGAAATTGTAAAACTTCTAAGTTATTGGTTTTACAACCATTACTTGAAGTCATGTGGAACCATTCTATTAGTTAAGTGATACATGTGTCACTTAAGAAGAAGTTAGTTGAGGATGATTGCCAAATGTCATCTTTACTTGTTGTTCATGCTTTAGTTCAGTTTGAGTTTTCCATTTGTACTTTCCCTCCTACATTCTATAAGTAGGAGAAGAACCTCTAGGTTAATGAGGATCAGAATTTGTAAGCAGCAATCTTGTGTTCTAGACTTTGTGCTGAACCCCTGAGAGCAACTTGGAGCAAAGGAATACAAAGGAGCAGGTTTCTGGAGAACTTTGTGTCACGGTGTACTTTGTTTCTTGCTTTTAATCTTAGATCTTTTGATAAACTTTGTGTTATTTTAGATCTGGATCTAGGGCTTCCTTTGTTTTATAATTCTGTGTGTTCATATCTATTAAGTTTCTTCTATGTGCATGCAATTAGCTCTGCTATCTACTAATTGGGATGCACATCTTCCCCATTTCTTCTCTGTATTTCCTTTACTTCTTTCTTCTATAAAATACTTCCTTTCTTGAACAGCTGCTTACTTGCTGCAGAACTTCTTAGTTATGGTTCATGAACTAAGTGGTTAAAGTAAAACCCCTGATAGATAATAACACATTTTTATTGACAAATCTGACACGGGAGCCTCACCGGTTAAATGAGGGAGATTTATCTCATGACTGCCTAGGTTTGATGCTATGCAGAAAATCTAGCCAACATTATTGTACCTGCGTGCGAGAAAGATTTCAAAGTGGTCAACGATGGATTCTTCTACGAATTCATTTGCAGGCTAGACAGGGACCTAAAGGCCAACAGGGTGAGCAGGAAAGTGTGGGAAGCTGTATCCAAAATTGGCAATCTATTCATTCAGTTTGCAGATTTCACATACCTAAGAGTTACTGGCTTTTCTGGAAAACCGGTTAAGCTACCCAGATATCCGAATGATAGATTGATCACCATGGAGCCGAGCAGACAACTTGTGGAGATACACGACCTTTGGTCGAAACGGCACAAGTCTACGGGCTTCTTCCCAATCACTGTGGGACATTATAGCTGCCAATGCATTTATAGAGCTCGAGGGATGGAGACGGAGATGTTATTTGAGTATGAGCAAGAGTTCTTTCCGGCACGGCTGAACTTCGATCCATTTGGAGTAGCTAGGAAGACAATCTCCCAGGAGTACGCACATGTGCCTTCATTTGAGGATTTCTGGATGAAGTGCACAAGTGAGTATGACGTTAGAAAGAGGAATTTCAGCAGACTATCAACACAGCAAGTGTTCGACTACAGACTAGCGTGGATACGTGCAGATCTTAAAGATGATGGGAATGTGTTACTTGACACTTACCATCAAATGGGAGGAGATAGAGCCGTACTTCAGGATAACGTAGGGGGCTGCCATACAATTGAGGAAAGGTCTGGCGTTGTTCTGGTGAATACTTCAAACTGGTTGTTGACAAAGGGATATTGCCTTGATGAAGCATTGATGAATCAAGTCATGGGCAACTTTGGCGCAGAAGATTCCCTCAAGAGGAAGCATGAAGGAGAAAGTAGCAGATGGTTCTTGAAGTTGAAAGTACACAAAAGATCTCAATCAAAGGAGAAGATCACTTCCACGGCTATGATTTTAATTTCGGCTTCTCCAGTATCTTCTATTTCATCAACTATTGCACCTCAGCAGGACACTTCCATGCCTCCACTGAATCCAGCAACATTCATCTTCTCTCCCCAGCCACTCCGTTCAGCACCTGTTCCAGAAGAGACGTTGAAGCTGCAGATGGCAGAGTTCGAAAGAGCTTTGTCCTTGGATGATTCAGAAGATGGCAGCCATAACACTGTAGCACTTTTTGATGGAGAGGAAACAGAGCGGGAGATAGTAGTGCACTCAGCGACTTCTCATTCACCGAGGAGTAACTTATTAGAATGGCTGGCTTCGCAGTTGGTTCCAGAATTGAGAGTGGAGATGAACTTGGAAGAACACGATTTACAGCTACTTCGGAGTCTAGGTGGAAAAGACAAAAGACCTAATGTTGTTAAGGTAACTTCAAGATTGATCATCAAAGAGTCGGGGCAGAAGTTTGCTGAGATGTCAGTTCCGGCGGAAGGGAAGGAGGATAAGGTCACGGCAGAAGATGTAACAGTAACCAGAGTACCCCTCAGTCAAGCCACCACAGAAGGATTGAAGCAGGACACGCAGACATTGATAGATGCTCTATTCCTTAGGCTTGACAGAGAAAAGGCGGAGAAAGACGAGCTTCAGAAGCAAGTGTCTCAATTGTGCGAGATTATAGCCAAGGTTGCTAAATCTTCCACTCAGCCCATTTTAGAGCAGGTGAGTGATCATCTTATGCAGGAGATGGAGGATGCAAGCAATCAAGTGAAGGCTATTGACGAATTAAAGAATCTGATTATTCGTCAAGCTTCTGTACAACTTGGAGAGGTGTTAGCCCACTTGAAGGTTATGAATGATGCAGCAAATCAGCTGAAGCAACTGGTGACGAGCATATGCAGGAGATGGAGGATGCAAGCAATCAAGTGAAAGTTGTTGACGAATGGAAGAATCTGATTATTCGTCAAGCTTCTGTACAACTTGGAGAGGTGCTAGCCCGCCTGAAGGAATGATGCAACAAATCATGAAGCAACTGGTGACGAGCATAGTAGATATGAACACAGTTGCTGAAAGTAACCTGAGTACTTTGGCCGAAATCAACAAGTTGCCGGGAGATGTATTGGTTGAAGAGCAGATTGTACCGGACGGATCAGTTGAGAAGGGGAAGCAGCTGGAGTTTGCAATATCTTTCCGTTTGGAAATCTGCAGAGTTTTGTTGAAGAGGATGCAGGCACTTGAGAGTAAGACATCGTCCTTACCAGACAGTATTATTTCTTTCACTGAGGAGGAAGTGATCGGCGATGTTACTTCATACATACGGATTGTTCCTACCAAGGTGCCTAATTCCCTGGAAGGGTCTCTTCTAATGGTACAAAAGAGAATTGATGGAGCTACTAAGTTTTTCACGATGAATTCCATTAGCAGACTGGTGGCACTGCAGATAGATATTGCGAGGTTCGGGCAGAGCTTGGAAGATGTGGAAGCGTGCATCAAAGTGTTGAACGAAGGATTGCTGCAGTTCAGGACAGAGAAGGAAGCGGTGGCTAAAACACATGGGAAGAATACTGAATCATATGTTCGACAAGTATATCCAATAGTAGAACAAAAAGAAGACATAAATGTTACAACTGACTTGACTTCTTCTATTCTTTCTTCTTCTATTTTCCACGTTCCCGGATGAAATTGTAAAACTTTAAAGTTATTGGTTTTGAAACCATTACTTAAAGTTATGTGGAATAATTCTATTAGTTAAGTGATACACGTGTCACTTAAGGAGAAGTTAGTGGAGGATGATTGCCAAATGTCATATTTACTTGTTTATGTTTCACTTCAGTTGAGTTTTCCATTTGTACTTTCCCTTCTACATTATATAAGTAGGAGAAGAACCTCCGGGTTAATGATTAGAATTGGTAAGCAGCAACCTTGTGTTCCAAACTTTGTGCTGAAACCCTTGAGAGCCACTTGAAGCAAAGGAATATACAAGAGCAGATTTCCAGAGAACTTTGTGTCACGGTGTATTGTGTTTCTTATTTTTTATCTTAGATCTTTTAATAGACTTTGTGTTATTTCAGATCTAGATCTAGAACTACCTTTGCTTAGAATTCTGTGTTTATATCTATTGGTTTCTTCTATGTGCATGCAATCAACTCTGCTATCTATTGATTGGGATGCCATCTGCTCCATTTATTCTCTGTGTTTATATAATTCCATTTCCCTTCTATAAATATTTCCTTTCCTTAAATAGCTGCTTACTTATTGCAGAACTGTTCAGTTATGGTTCATGAACTGAGTAGTTAAAGTAAAACCCCATTTAGATATTAGCATACTTTAAGTAACAAATCTGACACGGGAGCCTCACCGGTAAATGAGGGAGATTTATCTCATGACTGCCTAGGTTTTGTGCTATGCAGAAAATCTAGCTAACATATGGGCAGCCTTTGAATTTAAGAAGGGGTGTATAGGGTCATATCAACAAAAACGTATGGGCAGCCGTTGAATTTAAGAAGGGGATGTATAGGGTCATATTAACAAAAAGTATGGGCAGCCTTTGAATTTAAGAAGGGATGTATAAGGTCATATCAACAAAACGTATGGGCAGCCTTTGAATTTAAGAAGGGGATGTATAGGGTCATATTAACAAAAAGTATGGGCAGCCTTTGAATTTAAGAAGGGATGTATAGGGTCATATCAACAAAACGTATGGGCAGCCTTTGAATTTAAGAAGGGGATGTATAGGGTCATATCAACAAAAAGTATCCTTTTAATGATGCAAAATCAAATTTGTTAAGGACATCTTATCACTTGGATGAAAGTAAAACTATAAGGTTCACAGATTTGCAAGGGACATAATACTATTATTTTTTGACATATTTGTGCAGGGCGATCTGAGGAATCAGCAGCTTTTTACGGAGTTGGTGAATGCATGCAAAAGATTATAAAGTTGTGGAAGGAATTTAAGAAGGGGACGTATAGGGTCATATCAACAAAATGTATCCTTTTAATGATGCAAAATCAAATTTGTTAAGGACATCTTATCACTTGGATGAAAGTAAAACTATAAGGTTCACGGGTTTACAAGGGACATAATACTATTATTTTTTGACATGTTTGTGCAGGGCGATCTGAGGTATCAGCAGCTGTTTACGGAGTTGATGAATGCATGCAAGAGATTGTAAAGTTGTGGAAGGAATTTGAAGCATCAAATGCTATTAATAATGGAGAGAGTTCCTCAATAGCTGGTCCAACATTAGAGATCAGGATACCAGCTGAACATGTTACTACTACCTATCATCAGATATTCCAAAGTTACACCATAAAAGGGATGTGTAGGGTCATATAAACAAAAAAGTATCCTTTTAATGATGCAAGATCAACTTTGTTAAGGGCGTCTTATAAATTGGATGAAAGTAAAGCTATAAGGTTCACGGGTTTACAGGTGACATAATACTATTTTATTATGATGTATTTGTGCAGGGTGATCAAAGGCATCAACAACTGTTAACGTAGTTGGTGAATGCATGCAGGAGATTATAAAGTTGTGGAAGGTATTTGAAGCATCAAATGCTATTAATAATGGAGAGAGTTCCTTAATAGCTGGGTTAACATTAGAGATCGGGATACCAGATGAATATGTCACTGCTACAAATTATCAAGTATTTCAAGGTTACAGGATAAAAGGGATGTATAGGGTCATATAAACAAATAGTGTCCTTTTAATGATGCAAAATCAAATTTGTTAAGATCACCTTATGATTTGGATGAAAGTAAAAACTATAATACTATTATATTTTGATATATTTGTGCAGGGTGATCTGAGACGTCAACAGCTGTTCACAGAATTGGTGAATGCATGCAGGAAATTATAAAGTGCTAGGAGTTTGAAGCATCTTTTGTTATTAATAATGGAGAGAGTTCCTCAATAGCCGGTACAACATTAGAGATCATGATACCAGCTGAACATGTTACTACTACCAATCATCAGGTATTTCAAAGTTACACCATAAAAAAATGGCATTTATTTTCATTTTGACATTTTCAAGGATTGTTTGCACAAAACCACACTTCTATTTATATCCATGGCTGTTACTAGACAATTCAACCAAACTGTTTGCTTAAGTTTGTGTGTGATGATCCGGTGTCACTCAGATTTCATCCTGAAATCTGCGACTACCCTATCCGAAAAATTTTCGTACTTTTAAAATAATGGGTCGTTTTGTGTTTTTATTGCCTGAAAGTTCTTGTATTGCGTCAAGATATTCCCAAAGAGCCATATTAGCCTTTTTTGCCAAATACCCAGATGCCCAAAATTGTTATATTCTGTCGTTGGGATTTGTCTGCGGGAAATTTGTATTTAATTATTTTGAGTCCCGTTTGATGTTATTTGCGCTCTGTTTTAACTTTGTTATGATCGAACATGTCATTATTCCTATGTACCAGAAGGGTTTTAACTTAGAATAAGTTTTGGGCTTTATTTGTGACTTTTGACAATTTTTCGTGTGTTGTCCCGTTTCGTTTTCTGTGAAATTTCTCTAGAACAATTCCTTTGCCGGGTGAGCCCGATTTTTGGCCTGGAGCTGCTGGAAAACATATACGCATGTTATGCCTGGAGGAAGTCGCCATCAGAGGTTTGGATCATTGGAAAAAAGTGAAGTCGTGCACGGAAAAGCCCCTGCGAGGTTGGACGCATTTTTGGAAAACAAAGGATTTAAGCTGCAATGGGAAAATTACAAGCAACAGGCAAGGTGGGAATTTTGTACCTGCTTAGCAAGGTACTTTTTCTTGTGATATAAAATTCACTTAAGCTGCAGTGGGAAAGTTAGAGGCTGTAGGCAGGTGAGAATTTATTGCCTGCCTTGCAGGGTAAAAATTCCCATGATAAAATAAAAGGAAAGTGACTTAAGTGAAATCATGGGATTTTAGTGCTTGTCTTACAGGGTAAATAATCCCATTGTCAAAGTCAAATCACTTAAGTGGATCATGGGATTTTAGTCCCTGCTTTGTAGGGTAAAAAATCCCATTGTGAAAAATTCTTTAAAATAGAATTATATGTGCAAAAAAGTGCGCCCCCTTTGGTGAGATGATGACAGCCTTGAAGTGATTATTTTAATTAATCTATTCTTTTAAAAAGTGCTCCCAAGCTTGGAAGAAGTCAACAAGTCAAAAGGGGAATAAAAGAAATGGATTAAATGCATTAAATTTAATTTATTTAATGGCTGCCCCCTTCCTTTCAAAAAGTGCACCCCATTTGGGAGATATTTAATGATTTTTAAGGCATTAAATCATTAAATTAATTTCTATTTTCAGTGGCTATGGTCAAGGCACACTGTGAAGCTTAAGTGAAGTGAAGTGTGAAGGATTAAATTTGATTAATTTAATTTATTGGATGGCTGTCCTTAAACATGCTATTTTTAAAAAGAACTTGATTTTTAATTAATTAATTGCCTTTAATTATTAAGGCAATTATTAATTATAGAATTGTGAGGGTTATATAAGCATGGGCAGCCATATGGGTGAATTATTTAATTCACAGGTAAAGAATTGCAGCTAAGAGGAAAAGTGCGCCCCCATTTGAAGAAAGATTTTGCTCAGGCAAGGTGGCAACAAGGCTAAAAGCTTCCAGATTTGGCGCATGTTTTTGAAGGAGGTTGATCTTTGTCTGCATAATTGTTTGCATAGGTGTTACAGGTGCTCAGGTGTTGTTGAAAGGATTCATGCTCTCTTTATGTGCAAATTAAAGACCAATTTTTGGGGCAACAGACTTGAAAAGTGTAGATTTTTACAATTTAAAATTCACTATTCATGTTTCGGTGGCCATTTTTGTCTGAATAAATTGCAGGAATTCATTACAGGTGTTTTACAAAGGAAAATGAGCTTTTATCAATGTCCAATACATTGCATATATCCTCCGAATCTGAAGAATTGTCCAGATCTGCACCAGTTTTGAAGAAATCCGGCCAAGAAGAATAAAAAGAATTATTCAGAGAAAGATAGACAAAGCCATGGCGAAGGGAGACAAAAAAGAAATCACGATGGAGTCATGCATCGCTTCCAAACTTGTAGACATAGGAGACACAGATCTAGGTCTAGAAATTATTTCCGAATTGATTGATAGATCCAGAGCGGGAAAGACTTCACTCATGCGTGCGGTCAAAAGCAGTGGAATTATCCGAGCTACAACCTTTCCATGCACAGCCCAGTTGCCAGAGTTTATTATGGAGTGCGCTAGATCTTACCATCCTTCATCTAGATCAGTGTGTGATGCTACGGGAAAGACAGTAATTCGTTTGGATGCGGAGTTCATCAATTATTGTTTGAAGATTCCAGTGCGAAAGGTGGCGACTTCCATTAGTCTTCAGGATGCCGGCAGCAAGTGGGAGAAGCATATAGTTGATTGCGTGAGCATAATGAATAACAGATATATGAAGAAGCCTAGATCTCCTTCGAAGTTCCCAAGAACTCTTCCACGATCCAATTTGGTGCAGGAGGTCGATGATGTGGTCAAATTGCTATGCAGGATGAATGGTGAGGCGAATGCTTATACTTTTCGTACTTGGATGTATGCTTTCATCAGGACCATTGAAGTCAACAAAATTGATTCCATAATCAATTGGTCGGAAATTATTAGCGACAACATTGGTGAGCAACTCCGGAACGTGAAGCGTACTTTCAGCTTCAAAATGACTTCCTACTTGGTGTATGCTGCAGCTTCACAAGGCGTCTTTTCCAAGCTGATAGATGTGGTGTTCTTTCTAAGGATCCCATTTTCGAGTGCTAACCGCAGCTTACTGTACCTGCGTGTAAGAAAGATTTCAAAGTGGTCAACGATGAATTCTTCTACGATTTCATTTGCAGGCTAGACAAAGACTTGAAGGCCAACAGGGTAAGCAAGGAAGCGTGGGAAGCTGTGTCCAAGATTGGCAGTCTATTCATTCAATTTGCAGATTTCACATACCTCAGGGTTACGGGGTTTTCTGGAGAACCAACAAAGATGCCCAGGTATCCGAATGATAGATTGATTGCCATGGAGCTGAATAGGCAACTTGTGGAATTACACGACCTTCAGTCAAAGCGGCATAAGTCTACGGGCTTCTTTCCCAATCACTGTGGAATATTACAGCTGCATTAGCATTCACAGAGCTCGAGGGATGGAGGCACAAATGTTATCCGAGTATGAGCAAGAGTTCTTCCCTGCATGGTTGAACTTTGATCCATTTGGAATAGCCAGGAAGACGATCTCCCAGGAGTACTCACATGTGCCTTCATTGGAAGATTTCTAGATGAAGTGCAAAAGCGAGTACGAGGTTAGAAAGAGAAATTTCAGCAGGCTATCAACAAAGCAAGTGTTCGACTTTGGACTAGCGCAGATACCTGCGGATCTTAAAGATGATGGGAATGTGGTACTTGACACTTACCATCAAATGGGAGGAGATAAAGCCATACTGCAGAATAACGTAGGAGGCTGCAACACAATTGAAGAAAGGTCGGGGTCTGTGTTGGTGAATACTTCAAACTGGTTGCTGACGAAGGGATATTGCCTTGATGAAGCATTGATGAATCAAGTCACGGGCAACTTCGGCGTAGGAGATTCCCTCAAGCGAAAGCACGAAAGGAGAAAGCGGCAGGAAAGTTCGAGAAGTTGAAAGTGCATAGAAGATCTCAATCCAAGGAGAGGATCACTTCTATGACCATGACTTTAACTCCGGTTTCTCCAGTACCCAGTACTTCACCAACTATTGCACCGCAGCAGCAAGACGTTTCCATGCCTCCACTGAATCCAGCGACATTCATCTTCTCCCCTCAGCCACTTCGTTCAGTGCCTATTCCAAAGGATACGTTGAAGCTGCAAATGGCGGAATTCGATAGGGCTTTGTCCGTGGATGATTCAGAAGAAGGAAACCATAACACTGTAGCACTTTCTGACAGAGAGGATGCAAAGCGGGAGATGGTAGTGCACTCAGCGAATTCTTCTCACTCTCCGAGAAGTAATTTCTCAGAATGGATAGCTTTGCAGTTTGTTCCAGAAGCGAGAATGGAGATGAACTTAGAGGAGCACGACTTGCAGCTACTCCAGGATCTGACCAGAAGAGACAGAAGGCCTAAAGTTGCTAAAGCAACTTTTAGGTTGATCATCAAGGATTCGGGAGAGAATTTTGCTGAGATATCAATTCCGGTAGAAGGAAAGATAGAAGAGGAGCTCATGGCAGAAGATGTGACAGTGACCAAAGTACCCCTCGGTCAAGCCACCACTGAAGGATTAAAGCAGGACACGCAGACAGTGATAGATGCTTTATTCCTTAGGCTTGACAGTGAGAAGGTGGAGAAAGAAGAGCTGCAGAGAAGCAAGTATCTCAATTATGTGAGATCATAGCCAAGGTTGCTAAACCTTCCATTCAGCCCATTTCAGAGCAGGTGAGTGATCATCTTATGCAGGAAATGGAGGATGCAAGCAATCAAGTAAAAACTATTGACAAATGGAAGGATTTGATTATTCGTCAAGCTTCTGTACAACTTGGAGAAGTGCCAGCCCGCCTAAAGGTTATGGATGATGCAGCAAATCAGCTGAAGCAACTGATGGCGAACATAGAAGGCATGAATACAGTTGCAGAGAGTAACCTGAGTATTCTGGCCGAGATCAACAAGCTGCCGGGAGATGTATTGATTGCGGAACAGATTGTACCGGATGGATCAGTCGAGAAGGGGAAGCAGCTAGAATTTGCAGTATCTTTCCGTTTGGAAATCTGCAAAGTTTTGCTAAAGAGGATGCAGGCACTTGAAAGTAGGACGTCATCCTTACCCGACACTATCATTTCTTTCACTGAGGAGGATGTGGTCGGAGGCGTTACTTCATGTGTGCGCATCGTCACTACTAAGGTGCCTAATTCCCTGGAAGGCTCTCTTTTGTTACAAAAGAGAATTGATAAAGCTACCAAGCCTTTCACGATGAACTCTATCAGTAGATTGGTGGCGCTCCAGGCAGACATTGCGAGGTTTGGGCCGAGTTTGGAAGATGTGGAAGCGTGAATCAAAGTGTTAAATGAAGGGTTGTTGCAGTTCAGGACAAAGAAAGAAGCAGTGGCTAAAACAGATGGAATGATGATAAATTACATGTTCGACAAGTATATCCGATATCAAAACAAGAAGACATAAATGTTACAGCTGGCATGACTTCTTCTATTCTTTCTTTTTCTATTTCCTATGTTCCCGGATGAAATTGTAAAACTTATAAGTTATTGGTTTTGCAACCATTACTTAAAGTCATGTGGAACCATTCTATTAGTTAAGTGATACATGTGTCACTTAAGGAGAAGATAGTTGAGGATGATTGCCAAATGTCATCTTTACTTGTTGTTTATGTTCTAGTTCAGTTAGACTTTCCATTTGTACTTTCCCTCCTACATTCTATAAGTAGGAGAAGAACCTCCGGGTTAAGGATCGATCAGAATTTGTAAGCAGTAATCTTGTGTTCTAGACTTTGTGCTGAACCCCTGAGAGCAACTTGGAGCAAAGGAATACAAAGGAGCAGGTTTCCGGAGAACTTTGTGTCACGGTGTACTGTGTTTCTTGCTTTTAATCTTAGATCTCTTAATAGACTGTGTTATTTTAGATCTGGATCTAGAGCTGCCTTTGTTTTATAATTCTGTGTGTTCATATCTATTAAGTTTCTTCTATGTGCATGCAATTAGCTCTGCTATCTACTAATTGGGATGCACATCTTCCCCATTTCTTCTTTGTATTTCCTTTACTTCCTTATTGTATTAAATACTTCCTTTCTTGAACAGCTGCTTACTTGTTGCAGAACTTTTTAGTTATGGTTTATGAACTAAGTGGTTAAAGTAAAACCCCTGATACATAATAACACATTTTTATTGAGAAATCTGACACGGAAGCCTCATTGGTTAAATGAGGGAGATTTATCTCATGACTGCCTAGGTTTAATGCTGTGCAGAAAATCTAGCCAACATGATATTATTTTATCTGTACATTTAGTTTCGGATTCAAGTTGGAGATTTGTTAGTGCCTTTGCTATACATTCTAACTTGAATTGCCTCTTGAATTTGCTTGTAAATTTTTCACATACTCTTTGGAAGCTTGGTTCCCTGAGTCACACGGCCTCTAAAAACATTGAGTTTGTATGTATTAATCTCTGTAGGTCAAAGGAAGTTGATTATGCGGAACAAATATTGACACTGACAACTCAGATCTTGTTGCAGGTAATCGTTTTTACTGTTTATCTTTGCTTCATTTATCATTGAATTTCAGTTCAAGTTTTGTCATGTGTCTTTTGTGGTTTGGGATATTATTCTTTATGTCAATGTAACCATGAAGAAAGTTGGAACCAAGTTCTGACCTTGCAAACAAGTCAGATGTTATTCTTTGCATGCGGTTGTAGCCATAATGCACTTTAGAACTCATGCATTAAGCTAATGTCACTTTTTATGAAATTAAAGCACATCATTTTCTCTCTTATGAACATTCCAATTAGAATTATTTACATTGCGATTCCAGTCTAGATCATCATGTTTTATTTTGTATTTTATCTTTTGCGTCTAGCATATTGAAGATGTGTATCAACTCGTTGCAGGAATGTTCGAACTTTTTAAGTCCTATACTGGGTATTTTGACTTTTCTTTAATTGACTTGTGTAGTACTTATGCATACTGGATACTACCAATCAATGGTTTCACCGACCATCCATGAGCTTCTTGCAACAGTTTGTGTACATCCACCTGAAGAAAGTAAAGGAAGTTTGAATTTCGATTTTTGCTATCTTGAAAGGTTTTTTTCTGCAATTTTCATGTTGTAATTTCTAATATACTAAGATTTATTTCTTCTAATTCAAGTCAATAGAATTCAAAGGAATCTTTTATAAAACTTGTGAATATTAAGTTGAATTCCAACTAAAGAAAAAGCACTGTGCTTTTATAAAACTTGTGAATATTATGAATATTGATTCATTATGGGTAGCTTGTATATTCTTGAGGGTAGTATTCTACCTTTTAGCTGACCATAGTTCACTTTGAAGGGGATAATCAGATATTATCAATACCGACATCTTTGTAGATAATTTTCAAAACCCTATTTCGATAGCATTCTAACAATATTAGTGTTATTCTAATCTATTAGAATATCCTTTTTGAAGACAAGTGACGTGAAAGCATCATTGGAAAACAAAACTTGATTTTGCATATACAAGATCATTGTGAGGTCTCACAGAGTTGACATTGCTTTCGAGTCCATTTTGGTGCATTATGGGGTAGTGATTGTGTTGGTGGTCATATGGTCATCTTGTTATGGTGCCACTAGGGAGACACTATATTTTCATATTATGGTTTCAGAATTGACACCATATTATACCAAAGTTGTGCTTTGTGGTGTTGGATAGAGATACAATGCTATAATTGATATGTTTTTCGTATAGAGACATGTAACTTTATGAGGTGTCTTGATGGAGAGTACATGTTATACTTCGTGAGGATTCATGATAGAGTTTTGGTGTCCCCAAGATTTCACCCTGAAACTTTGAAATTTTTCGTTCTTTCAAAGTAACGGGTCATTTTGTGTTTGTGTTGCCTGCAGTTGTTTGCATTGCTCTAAGATATCCCTAGAGAGTCATAAAAGTCAAATTCGCCAAATACCCACATGCTAAAACTCACTCTATCCCTTCGCCAGGTTTTGTCTGAGAGAATCTTATTTATTTATTTATTAAATAAATAAAGTTCTTTTAAAAATAGATTGAGCTAAAATTGGAGGGTTTAGGTTACATAAAGCACTTCACCCCATCATTATTACCATAGAACATTCACCCGGGGGGAAGAATTTTTGCAGATCAGCTAATTGGAGAAATTTTCGAGCAATTGCTTGCAGCTTCTTTTGTGTTTGTTTTATTTCTTTTTGTTTGTGTTTTGGTTTGTTTTCTCCGAAAATTCCTGTAGCCTACTTCTTGCCAGATCTTTCCCCAGGCCTAGGGCTTTGAAAAGCTATCCAATATTTTTAATTACTAATCTGTCTACAGGGGATCAGAGCTCAAGATCCTTTCAGAAGATTGCAAGAAGTCGCATGGTCCAAAAAAGTGCAAAAATGGATTTTATGAAAATAAGAAAAATATTGCCATCAATACGTAGAGCTTGAGGAAATATGCACTTTTAGAGTAAACAACATCTAAAACGGAGCCACGAAATGAAAGTTATGGCACATGCAAGTTTTTGCTGCTACATCTTCTCGGACCCTTTCCAAAAATGGCAAATTTTATTCTATACCACCCAAATCCAAAAAAGGAAAGAAATGTTGTCTTCATGCCAGTCGCAATTTTCAAGGTTGCCTTCCGTGTCCAATTTCCACGCTGCCTTCAGTGACGAATTGTCACGCAATTTTAAATGTAGAAGTCACAATGCATATCGCACTTTTGGAAAAGAGCTATCTTTCATGGAAGGAAGACTTTAAGCTGTCAGTGAGAATTTTGGTAGTGGCAGGCAGGCGGGAATTTCTCGCTTGCAACAGGTTACTTTTTCCCATCAAGTCAAAGTCACTTAAGCTACAATGAGAATTTCAAAGGTGGCAGGCAGACGGGAATTTCTTATTTGCAATACAGAATGAAAATTCCCATTATAAAATAAAATCACTTAAAACACCGGTGGGAATTTCTTACCTGCAACGCCGGGTGAAAATTCCCATTATGAAAGTCAAATCACTTAAGTAAAAGATGGGATTTTTAGAGCTGCAATGCAGGTTGGAAATTCCCATCACTTTGACTTTCTATTTTTAACAAATACCCCTGCCAAAAAGTGCGACCCACCTTAGCATTAATGCATGTGATTAATGGTATTTCTAGCTGAGTTTGGCGCCATAAATAGGAAGAAAGTCAATGCAAGTGGATGAGCTAAATAGAAGTCAATGATGCATGCTAAAAATAAATAAAATAAATTCATTAAAAAACAATTAGAAGCATGCAGACTTGGGCGCCCAAATTAGATGAAGAGGCATGACTTTTAATTAATTAAATTGCCAGAAATAGGAAAGGGCAATTATTAAAAATAGCATGCAGATGGCTATATAAGCATGGGACGCCATAATTGAGAAGCAGTTAATTCTTTTTGATGAAGTTTGCAGCCCGGATAGGTTTTGGCGCCAAGGGAAGGAGGATTTTGCATTAAAGAGTGTTTTCCATTGCTGGGAAGCTTCCAGTTTTAGTGCATTGGGTTGGAATATTGATTTTTGTTATTTTGATTGTCTGCATGTTGGTATAAGCGCCTAGGTATTCATCACAGGTGCTCATATTAGTGAAAATCAATGTCAGATACATTGAATATCCCTTTCGAATCAGAAGATCTGCACAAATTGATCCAATTACAAGGGATTCCGGCAGAATTAAAAGAAAAAGAGCTCAAACAAAGATTGTTCCAGCCATGTTGAAGCATGATCAAAGAGAGGGATCAACTGAATCATGCATAGCTTCCAGATTTGCTGAAGTCAATGATACAGACATAGGCCTTGAACCTATCACCGATCTAATTGACAGATCCAAATCTCATAATTGCAAAGGTTTCCGACAAAAAATTATTCTCTTATTTCTAGCGCAACCCGTGTGGAAGTCAGTGCATGGAAAATTCCTTCCAGGATCTTGTGCATATGCTCCCAATCTTCCAGTTGAAGCCTTCATTGAATTTACTTGTATTTGCATTCACCCAAAGTGCTTTCCAGAATTTAAAATTGCTCATATGCAATTAAAAATAAAAGATGATGAGTTTTGTCTGAATTGTTTACGACAAACATTGCACTGGTGCACGTACTGGAGAAGAACTACAAAAGCTTCAAGGATAAGAGGGAAGACATGTTAGAGGCAACACCCGTAAGCAAAATCACATTCAACTACTTCCAGATCCAGTTTGGTGAGAATCAAAGGCAAAAAAGTCAACCACATGTAGAATATGGAAGAAGAACAAGACTGGGAGTATTGCAACTTTTTTCTAATTTCTTTTCCTCTTTCTTCTTCTTTCTCTTATTTTCTCCGACAAAGTAATTCAGCAATTTTAAGTGAGTGGTTTAAAATCTGTTACTTGAAGAATTCAATTACTTGGAAATATGTGGCAAACATGCAAAATAGAAGGTTCTATTTTCAATTATAAATCATGCATGTCATGTAAAGAGGAATTCCAAGAGAGAGATTGTCAGTTGTTTCCTTTACAACTTCCACATGTGCCAGTTCAGTTATAGTTTCCTATTTGTAAATTTCCTTCTATACACTATAAATAGAGGAAGAACCTACGGGTAAAAGGATCAAAATTTGTAATTAGAATTCTTGTGTTCCAAACTTTGAATTGAAACCATGGATATTTCTGAAAGCTAAGGAATTAAAAGAAGGCAGATTTCCGGAGACCTTTGTGTCAACGGTGCATTTGTTTCTTGTTTTTTGTTTCTTTTTAGATCTTTGCATAAACTGTGTTATCTTAGATCTGGATCTGAAACTTCCCTTTGCTTTGAATTCTGCATTTCAAGATCTATTTGTTCCGTCTATGTGCATGTGACCAACTCTGTCAACTATTGGTTATGTTGCACATCTTCTTTCTTTTCTACTCACATTCAATTATTTCCCTCTTCTGCATATATGCATTTCCTACAGCTGCTTACTTGTTGCAAAATTGTCTAGCTATGGTACATGAGCCATGCAGTTAAAGTAAAACCAACAAATAGATATTAGAAAATAAAATTGACAAAATCTTACACGAGAACCTCACTGGTAAATGAAGGAGATTTATCTCATGACTGCCTAGGTTTTCAGCTGTGCAGAAAATCTAGCCAACAAGTCTGTGTTATACTGTTGTGGTATTGCGACAAAAACCATATTATAGTTGATTTTTGGTAGAGGCACTGTGTGATAAGATCTGGTAGAGACACTTGTAGCAATTCCATATTGTGTTAGAGCTTGAGTTGAACGTTACTTTGCTCCGCAATCTGACTAAGAGGGCCATCCGATGTAAGAAAACCTGACAATAAACCTATGGTAGAAGTTGGCAAGTCCAAAAACACCCTCAAATTTGTGAAATTGCGTAGAGTAGGCCAATCTTGCAACAGTTCCATATTATGTTAAAGCTTGAGTTGAATGTTACTTTGGTCTGCAATTTGACTAAGAGGCCCTATGATGGGAGAAAACTCGAGAAAGAACCTATTGTAGAGGTTGGCAAGTCCAAAAACCCTCAATTATGTGAAATTGGGTGGAGTAGGCCAATCTTACAATAGTTCCATATGGTGTTAAAGTTCAAGCTGAAGGTTACTTTGGTCCGCAATTTGACTAAGAGGCAATCCAATGTGAGAAAATTCAAGAACAAACCTACGCTAAAATTTGGCAAGCCCACAAATCCCTCAAATTTGTGAAAATGCATGGAGTAGGCCAATCTTGGATCATCTTGATTTTCTCAATGTCTACATGAATACCGAAATAGTCAATGATATAGTCCAAATATTGGATGCTTGTGACACATAATGAAACACTTGGCTGAGCTGTCTCACAACTTGTGCTTGCACGAAGTGTCTAGGACTTATTCCAGATGTACCTCCCAAGCCTTGCTACATATCAGGATGTCATCAAAGTAGACGATGGTGAATGAGTTAAGGAACGAATGAAATGTGTCATCCATTAGGCACATGAATGTTGTTAGTGTGTTGGTTAAGCTGAAATGCATAACCAAACATTCAGACAATCTCTTCCATGTCTTAACAATTATCTTTCAAATGTATTCAAGATTGGCTAGAACCTGGCAGTAACTTGACTTCAGGCCTATCTTGATGAAGTATGGAGCACCTTGAAGATGGTCTAAGAGGTTGTCAATGCGTGGCAGTGGATACCGATTCTTCATTGAGTGCACGATTCTCTTATGCAAAGCCACTATTTTCCATCCTTCTAGGGAGATGGGACTATTGGACTTCTACATGATGAAGAGCTAAGCTTGATCTTTCCGTGACCTAGGAGCTCTTGTATGCAATACTTCATTATCCCAAATTGATATGTAGTATAAAGGGCTCTTTGGAAGAGGGGATCTAGGAACCAAATCAATGAGGCGCTTTACTGCTAGTGCATTTGCAAAGGCTTCTCTATATTGCTTTAGTAACTTGTCAAGCTAGTATTGTTACGAAAATGTTTTCATAGTACGTTGTCTCTTTTGCTTTACTGTCTCAGGATGGACCATGAGTAACATGAATTTTCGCACGTGCTAGATTTGTTTGTGGCATTGTTTGGCAGAGATTGAAGAGAATTTTGTTGTTGGAGATGACTTAAAGATGTTGAGAAACCTATCTTGGATGTGAATAGTCTATTGTTGTAACTTGGCCCATTATGTAACATCGCAATTGTATAAGTATGGTTTTCCCAATAGTATGTCATTGACCTCAAGAGCTGTGATGTCCATTGGATTGATTTTACACTAAAAAGTACATTGTCTCCGAACTTATATAATTTCACTTGGTTGGATCCATCAAAGAGAGTAGGGAAGAGGATGTGCAAAAGAAGGAAGTGCAAGCCGTTGAGCCATGCCTTGTGAAATGATGAATGTTTTTTTGCCTCCCACTATCGATGATGATATTCGGAAGTTGTCATTTACCCAAAACTTCGTGTGGAAGAGATGCTTGTGTTCCTTTGAAGATTCAATGGAAATGGCACTGTTGCTTAGACAAGAACTATCTAGATTAGTGTCATCCACGGGTGTGGACCTGATGTAATTGCATAAGCAATGATTGATGCACATGTCATTTATAATCATCGTGGGTGTGCGAGTGATGTCAGTGGCACTACTTATCATCTAATTTCTTCTTTCCTTTGTCTGAGTTAGAAGGTGCATGAACGTTTTGCCTTGTATTGCCTTCATAGGATGCTCTCCCTTATAGTGCGCATTTTACTTTCGTGAAGAGAGTTGAGATGCTACGTTTTGCGCGGGCCGGCTCTTTCGGGCAACACTCGATGAAGAGGGGAAATTCTACCTCTTCTTTGTCTTGGCCTCAATCTTAGTGTTGTTGCACTATGTGTGCTCGAGAGAGTCAAAAAGTCAGAAAGTTCGTCTTCATATGAATATAATGTGAAAGTTTGTTGATGAACTTCCTTATGTTGGTTAGTGAGGTCCTCACGCAGGTGCACGATGGTTAGTGAGGTCATGGAACTAATTGGTGTAGTCTTTCGCCGATCGCTCATTATGTCGCAACATCTAGAACTTCTTCTACTCATCCTTAGTGTTTTGAGGGGGTAGAATGCCTTTTGCAAAGCATTGACAAAATCATCCCAAGTCTGAATGGGCTCTTATGCTTTCTCGAGTTGTGTGTTAAATGCTTCCCACTAGTGGGACATTGAAATGGATATCTACAATATCTACATTGAAATGGATATCTACAATGATGCAAATGTTATCTTCTCTTTGTCATGAAAGCTATTGATGGAGAAGTAGGCCTCGAGTTGGTGAATCCACTTATCTAGTGTCGTGACATCAATCTTTCCTTAAAACATTGGGATGTCAAGTCACCTAAGTATTGAAAGGGGTTTGATGCTAAAACCCTTGGTGAGAGGGTTATGAGAAAGAGGATGTGGATGCCGGATTGAGCTGAAACATCAACTCATGGAATTGATTGAAGATTTTGGTGAGAGCTGCTTCAAGTACATGCTTAATGAGCTTTTGTACATCTGAGGATGCTTCAAGTTGCTTGTGGGTGTCAACCATCTTACTCTTGTTGTGGCGTTTTTCTGGGTGGGCTGAAATAGAGCCAAATTCTTGTCCTTCCTTTGTTCGTCGTACTTGCATGTTGACACACTTGGGGATAAGTAGTGTATTGTAGAATGCATAGGTAGAATAAACCATAGTTTGCCCATTCGGCGAGTACTCGCCAAAATTTTGCCTGGGCGAATATTGATCAATAAAGCTTGCCATTCGTCACATGCGAATATTCGTGAGTATTTGCAGAGAATATTCAGCCAATATTCACCGAGTTTGACCCTAAAATTCATCCATTCGCAGGTTTAATACGGAAAACGGGAAAAACTCGGGTTTAACGTTGAAAAATGTAGTTTTTTGTCTTATAAAGGCATCATGCTGATATTTCTCTAAAACGAGGAAGAGAAAAATGTATAATTTTGAATGCCAATCATCATTAATTCATATCACTTACCAGTTGGCTATTGTATTCGCACAATGATACGATTTTGTGTTGTATCTGTATTCAAATCTACTAGAAAACACTTCCCCAACATTTTACAAACTAATTTGATATATTTTGTAGCTATATTTTGAATAAAATTAATGTTTTTAAAATAAAAGAGCATATTTTTTAAGTTGCCGAATATTCCCAAATATTCGGCGAGTCTTGCCGAGTCAATTTTTTTTTGGGTTTGCCGAATACAAGTATGCGATCTATGGGATAAACTGATAAGTTAACTAACACATTCTAATGTGGAAAACTTGTATGCTATGCAGAAATTCTACTTCTATTCAATATATAATAAGGAAAGTACAAATGTTTACACTAAACTAGTGAAACTAAGAGGGCAAGCTTTTGTGACTAAGCAGTAGTATGCATTGGTAGGCTAAACTGATTAGTTGTTAACTAACACATTCTGATGCGGAAGAATTGTATGCAGAATTGTAACTTCTATTTGATATGTAGAATAGGGAAAGCGTAAATGTGTACAATGAACTAGTGAGGCTAAGAGGGAAAGCTTTTGTGACCAAAAGAGGAATGTTTACTTACTGGTTTCCTAGGCTAATGCAAAATGATTCAAGATGTGGATGCCCAACTGAGCTGAAACATCAACTCGTGGATTTGACCAAAGACTTCGGTGCGTTGTGCTTCCAGTGCATGTTTGATGTGCTTTTGGACATTTGGGGCTTCCTCAGATTACTTGTGGGTGTTAACCATCTTACTCTTGCTGCGAGGTTTATTTGAGTAGACACACTTGGATATAAGTAGTGTATTGTAGAATGCAGAGAAATTGATTATTTAACTATGTTGGCTAGATTTTTTGCATAGCATCAAACCTAGGCAGTCATGAGATAAATCTCCCTCATTTAACCGGTGAGGCTCCTGTGTCAGATTTGTCAATAAAAATGTGTTATTATCTATCAGGGGTTTTACTTTAACCACTTAGTTCATGATGCATCCCATAACTAATAAGTTCTGCAGCAAGTAAGCAACTGTTCAAGAAAGGAAGTATTTTATAGAAGAAAGAAGTAAAGGAAATACAGAGAAGAAATGGGGAAGATGTGCATCCCAATTAGTAGATAGCAGAGCTAATTGCATGCACATAGAAGAAACTTAATAGATATGAACACACAGAATGCAGAATAAAACAAAGGCAGCTCTAGATCCAGATCTAAAATAACACAAAGTTTATTAAGAGATCTAAGATTAAAAACAAGAAACAAAGTACACCGTGACACAAAGTTCTCCGGAAACCTGCTCCTTTGTATTCCTTTGCTCCAAGTTGCTCTCAGGGGTTCAGCACAAAGTCTAGAACACAAGATTGCTGCTTACAAATTCTGATCGATCCTTAACCCGGAGGTTCTTCTCCTACTTATAGAATGTAGGAGGGAAAGTACAAATGGAAAGTCTAACTGAACTAGAACATAAACAACAAGTAAAGATGACATTTGGCAATCATCCTCAACTATCTTCTCCTTAAGTGACACATGTATCACTTAACTAATAGAATGGTTCCACATGACTTTAAGTAATGGTTGCAAAACCAATAACTTAGAAGTTTTACAATTTCATCCGGGAACATAGAAAATAGAAGAAGAAATAATAGAAGAAGTCATGCCAGCTGTAATGTTTATGTCTTTTTCTTGTTTTGATATCGGATATACTTGTCGAACATGTAATTCAGCATCCTTCCATCTGTTTTAACCACTATTTCTTTCTCTGTCCTGAACTGCAGCAACCCTTCATTCAACACTTTGATGCACGTTTCCACATCTTCCAAACTCGGCCCAAACCTCGCAATGTCTGCCTGCAGCGCCACTAGTCTATTGATAGAATTCATCATGAAAGGCTTGGTAGCTTTATCAATTCTCTTTTGTATCATCAGAAGAGATCCTTCCAGGGAATTAGGCACCTTAGTTGAGACGATCCGCACGTATGAAGTGACATTCCCGTCCACTCTCTCCTCAGTGAAAGAAATGACATTGTCTGGTAAATCTGATGTCCTACTCTCAAGTGCCTGCATCCTCTTCAGCAAAACTCTGCAGATTTCCAAACGGAAAGATACTGCAAACTCTAGCTGCTTCCCCTTCTCGACTGATCCGTCTGGTACGATCTGTTCCGCAATCAATACATCTCCCGGCAGCTTGTTAATCTCGGCCAAAATACTCAGGTTACTCTCTGCAACTGTATTCATGCCTTCTATGTTTGCCATCAGTTGCTTTAGTTGATTTGCTGCATCATCCATAACCTTTAGGCGGGCTGGCACTTCCCCAAGTTGTACAGAAGCTTGACGAATAATCAAATCCTTCCATTCGTCAATAGCCTTTACTTGATTGCTTGCGTCCTCCATTTCCTGCATAAGATGATCACTCACCTGCTCTGAAATGGGTTGAATGGAAGGTTTAGCAACCTTGGCTATGATCTCACATAATTGAGATACTTGCTTCTGCAGCTCTTCTTTCTCCGCCTTTTCACTGTCAAGCCTAAGGAATAAAGCATCCATCAATGTCTGCGTGTCCTGCTTCAATCCTTCAGTGGTGGCTTGACCGAGGGGTACTTTGGTTACTATCACATCCTCTGCCGTGAGCTCCTCCTCTATCTTTCCTTCTGCCAGAATTGATATCTCA
This sequence comes from Taxus chinensis, assembly GCA_019776745.2. Lineage (NCBI taxonomy): Eukaryota > Viridiplantae > Streptophyta > Pinopsida > Cupressales > Taxaceae > Taxus > Taxus chinensis. Next base: position 240,081,681 of record CM034146.1, read on the forward strand.
GCAAACTTCTGTCCCGAATCCTCGATGATCAACCTAGAAGTTGCTTTGGCAACTTTAGGCCTTCTGTCTCTTCCGCCTAGATTCTGGAGTAGCTGCAAGTCATGCTCCTCTAAGTTCATCTCCATTCTCGCTTCTGGAACCAACTGCGAAGCCAACCATTCCGAGAAGGTACTTCTCGGAGAATGAGAAGTCGCTGAGTGTACTACCATCTTCCGCTTAGCATCCTCTCCGTCAGAAAGTGCCACAGTGTTATGGCTGCCATCTTCTGAATCATCCAAGGACAAAGCCCTTTCGAATTCCGCCATCTGCAGCTTCAACGTATCCTTTGGAATAGGCGCTGAACGAAGTGGCTGAGGGGAGAAGATGAATGTCGCTGGATTCAGTGGAGGCATGGAAACGTCTTGCTGCTGCGGTGCAATAGTTGGTGAAGTACTGGGTACTGGAGAAACCGGAGTTAAAGTCATGGTCGTAGAAGTGATCCTCTCCTTGGATTGAGATCTTCTATGCACTTTCAACTTCTCGACTTTCCTGCCGCTTTCTCCTCCGTGCTTTCGCTTGAGGGAATCTCCTGCGCCGAAGTTGCCCGTGACTTGATTCATCAATGCTTCATCAAGGCAATATCCCTTCGTCAGCAACCAGTTTGAAGTATTCACCAACACAGACCCCGACCTTTCTTCAATTGTGTTGCAGCCTCCTATGTTATTCTGCAGTATGGCTTTATCTCCTCCCATTTGATGGTAAGTGTCAAGTACCACATTCCCATCATCTTTAAGATCCGCAGGTATCCGCGCTAGTCCAAAGTCGAACACTTGCTTTGCTGATAGCCTGCTGAAATCTCTCTTTCTAACCTCGTACTCACTTTTGCACTTCATCCAGAAATCTTCTAATGAAGGCACATGTGCGTACTCCTGGGAGATTGTCTTCCTGGCTACTCCAAATGGATCGAAGTTCAGTCGTGCAGGGAAGAACTCTTGCTCATACTCGGATAACATTTGCGCCTCCATTCCTCAAGCTCTATGAATGCTAATGCAGCTATAATATCCCACACTGATTGGAAAGAAGACCGTAGACTTGTGCCGCTTTGACTGAAGGACGTGTAACTCCACAAGTTTCCTGCTCAGCTCCATGGCGATCAATCTATCATTCGGATACCTGGGCATCTTTATTGGTTCTCCAGAAAAGCCCGTAACCTTGAGGTATGTGAAATCTGCAAATTGAATGAATAGGCTGCCAATCTTGGACATAGCTTCCCACGCTTCCTTGCTTACCCTATTGGCCTTCAAGTCTTTGTCTAGCCTGCAGATGAAATCATAGAAGAATTCATCGTTGACCACTTTGAAATCTTTCTCGCACGTAGGTACAGTAAGTTGCGGGTAGCACTCGAAAATGAGGTCCTTAGAAAGAACACCACATCTATCCAGCTTGGAAAAGACGCCTTGTGAAGCTGCAGCATACACCAAGTATGAAGTCATCTTGAAGCTGAAAGTACGCTTCACGTTCCGGAGTTGCTCACCAATGTTGTTGCTAATAATTTCCGACCAAATGATTATAGAATCAACCTTGTTGATTTCAATGGTCCTGATGAAAGCATACATCCATGTACGGAAAGTGTAGGCATTCACTTCGCCATTCATCCTGCATAGCAATTTGACGACATCATCTACCTCCTGCACCAAATTGGACCGTGGAAGAGTTCTCGAGAACTTTGAAGGAGATCTAGGCTTCTTCATGTATCAGCTATTCATTATGCTCACTCAATCAGCTCTATGCTTTTCCCACCTGCTGTCGGCATCCTGAAGACTAATGGAAGTCACCACCTTTCGCACTGGAATCTTCAAACAATAATTGATGAACTCTGCGTCCAAACGAATTATTGTCTTTCCCAAAGCATCACGCACTGATCTGGATGAAGGATGGTAAGATCTAGCGCACTCCATAACAAATTCTGGCAACTGGGCTGTACATGGAAAAGCTGCAGCTCGGATAATTCCACTGCTTTTAACCGCACGCATGAGTGAAGTCTTTCCCGCTCTGGATCTATCAATCAAATCGGAAAGAGGTTCCGGGCCTAGATCTGTGTCTCCTATGTCTGCAAGTTTGGAAGCAATGCATGACTCCATCGTGCTTTCTTTTTCATCTCTCTTCGCCATAGCTTTGTCTATCTTCGTCTGAATAATTCTTTTTCTTCTTACTTGGCCAGATTTCTTCAATACTGGTGCAGATCTGGACAACTCTTCATATTCGGAGGATATATGCAATGTATTGGACATTGATAAAAGCTCATTTTCCTTTGTAAAGCACTTGTAATGAATTCCTGCAATTTATTCAGACAAAAATGGCCACCGGAGCATGAATAGTGAATTTTAATTGTAAAAATCTGCACTTTTCAAGCCCGCTGCCCCAAAAAATGGTGTTTAATTTGCACATAAAGAGAGCATGAATCCTTTCAACAACACCTGAGCTCCTGTAACACCTGTGCAAACAATTATGCAGACAAAGATCAACCTCCTTCAAAGCATGCGCCAAATCTGGAAGCTTTTAGCCTTGTTGCCACCTTGCCTGAGCAAAATCCTTCTTCAAATGGGGGCGCACTTTTCCTCTTGGCTGCAATTCTTTACCTGTGAATCAAATAATTCACCCATATGGCTGCCCATGCTTATATAACCTTCACAATTCTATAATTAATAATTGCCCTAACAATTAAAGGCAATTAATTAATTAAAAATTATGCTCTTCTCTTTTAAAAATAGCATGTTTAAGGACAGCCATCCAATAAATTAAATTAATCCAATTTAATCCTTCACACATCACTTCACTGAAGCTTCACAGTGTGCATTGACCATAGCCACTGAAAATAGAAATTAATTTAATGTTTTAATGCCTTTAAAAACATTAAATAACTCCCAAATGGGGCGCACTTTTTGAGAGGAAGGGGGCAGCCACTAAATAAATTAAATTTAATGTATTTAATCCATTTCTTTTATTCCAATTTTGACTTGTTGACTTCCTCCAAGCTTGGGCGCAGTTTTTGAAAGAATAGATTAATTAAAATAATCAATTTAAGGCTGCCATCATCTCACCAAAGGGGGCGCACTTTTTTGCACATATAATTCTATTTTTAAGAATTTTTCCACAATGGGATTCTTTACCCTGCAAGGCAGGCACCAAAATCCCATGATCCACTTAAGTGATTTGACTTTGACAATGGGATTATTTACCTTGCAAGGCAGACACTAAAATCCCATGATTTCACTTAAGTCACTTTCCTTTTATTTTATCATGGGAATTTTTACCCTACAAGGCAGGCAATAAATTCCCACCTATCTGCAGCCTCTAATTTTCCCACTGCAGCTTAAGTGGATTTTATAACACGGCAAAAAGTACCCTGCCAGGCAGGTACAAAATTCCCACCCTGCCTGCGGCTTCTATTTTTCCCATTGCAGCTTAAATCCTTTGTTTTCCAAAAATGCGCCCATCCCTGCAGGGGCTTTTCCGTGCACGACTTCGCTTTTTCCCAGTGATCCAGACCTCTGATGGCGACTTCCTTCGGACATAATGTGCGTATATGTTTTCTAGCTACTCCAGGCCAAAAATCGGGCTTACCCGGCAAAAGAATTGTTCTAGAGAAATTTCACAGAAAACGAAATGGGACAACACAAAAACACGAAAAATTGCCAAAAGTTACAAATAAAGCCCAAAACTTATTCCAAGTTAAAACCCTTTTGGTAGATAAGAGTAATGACATATTCGATTATAATAGAGTTAAAATGGGGCGCAAATAGCCTCATACGGGGCTCAAAATAATTAAATACAAATTTCCCGCAGACAAATCCCGACGACAAAATATAACAACTTTGGGCATCTGAGTATTTGGCGAAATAGGCTAATATGGCTCTTCGGGATTATCTTGACACAATACAAGAACTTTCAGGCAATAAAAACACAAAACGACCCATTATTTTAAAAGTACGGAAAAATTTCGGATAGGTAGTCCCAGATTTCAGGGTGAAATCTGGGTGACACCAAACTAACACTTTCTAATGCAAAATACTTGTATTTAGAAACGCAACTTGTATTCGATATGTATAATAGGGAAAGTACAAATGTGTAAAATGAACTAGTGAGGCTAAGAGGCAAGCTTTTGTGACCAAGTAGTATAATGTGTAGGTAGGCTAAATTGATCAATTGACTAACACATTTTAATGCAAAAGACTTGTATGCATAATTGTAACTTCTATTCAATATGTAGAGTATGGAAAGCACAAATGTGTACAATGTGCTAAGAGGGCAAGATTTTGTTACTAGAAAAGGAATGCTTCCTTATTGATTTTCCTAGGCTAGTGTGAAATAATCCAAAACTACATCTGTATTTGAAGTTAGATATGTAGGTCATGCTAAATATCTCCTAGTGTAGTTAGCTCTATGGATGCATGTATGCTCGATGATCATTACCATTTATAAAGAATGTTTATAGGTTGGCAGCTACTGAAAATGGTTGCAGGAGAAATTATGCAAGATGCATCATCTACCCTGGTCAATCAACAATTGTGATATGCTAGAAGATTAAAACAGAGAAAGAATGAAGAGAAACTGGAATGCAAACATAGGAGTTTGTGTGTCCATTATTTTATTATGATGGAAACGGTTACAAAATAATCGAGGAGGGTTCAATTGAACTTTATTTAGTAGAATGTTTATAGGCTGGCAGCTACTGAAAACGGTTGCAGGAGAAATTATTGCAAGATGCATTATCTTCCCTGGTCAATCAACAATTGTGATACGCTGGAAGATGTGAACAGAGAAAGAATGAAGAGAAATTGGAATGCACACATAGGAGTTTGTGTGTCCATTATTTTATTATGATGGAAGTGGTTACAAAGTAATCGAGGAGGTTTCAATTGAACTTTATTTAGTAGATAACTAATAGTTCGTTAAGTCATTGACTTATATATTTTATTATGATGGAAACGGTTACAAAATAATTGAGGAGGGTTCAATTGAACTTTATTTAGTAGAATGTTTATAGGCTGGCAGCTACTGAAAACGGTTGCAGGAGAAATTATTGCAAGATGCATCATCTTCCCTGGTCAATCAACAATTGTGATATGCTGGAAGATGTGAACAGAGAAAGAATGAAGAGAAATTGAAACGCACACATAGGAGTTTGTGTGTCCATTATTTTATTATGATGGAAGTGGTTACAAAGTAATCGAGGAGGTTTCAATTGAACTTTATTTAGTAGATAACTAATAGTTCGTTAAGTCATTGACTTATATATTAAGATATATTAAAATACACACCCTTCACATGACTAAGCCGGAAACAATTTCCAAGTTTGTCCCAAAATTTTACAAACAAGATGGGACCAATAGGTTTTAGTCATTAACTTTACAAGTTGCTTTTTATACATTCCTTTAAAGGTTGTTGGCCTTTGATGTTTTGCTCTTCCAATGTAGGATCTTTGATCTAGATAGAGACCAAAAAAATAGCTAACAAACAAAGATTCAGTTGTGTGGGCATAGGATATAGCATGTTCTCCGCCAAGTATTCATTGAGTAATTCATTAGTTAATGATGAATCATCATTGGTTGAGAAGTTTAGCCCAATCTTTAGAGTTCTGATCTCAAAATCTTGGAGATGCTGATTGAATAGAGTGTGCCATGCTTTTGGATCTTGCTTGAGTCCGTGCAAAGACTTGACAAGTTTGCAATCTAGATGATCTCGATCATGTACCAATAACCTTTAGGCAACACCATGCAAACCTCCTCATCCAAAACGCCTCATCCAAAACTCCGTTTCAGAAAGAACTTTGAGATACCGTCCCACCAAATTGAGTTGCTATGGAGAAAAACAACTTAAAGGTGACCATCTTTATAGTAGGAGTAACAACCACTAGGAAGTACATGGTGGGCAAAATAATTGCCTCCTCTTGTTGTTCATCTTCCCCCAATTGCAAAAATCCCTTTGCAACAAGATGAGAAAAGTGTCCATGTTCTAACGTCCTTCAAGCCATTGCCTATTTTTGGATGGCATGTCCTTCCATATCCACCATGTGCCTCCAAGGCGTCTTGGATAGTGGAGTTTCCACAATTAATTATGCATATGAATGAGGAAGTTCATCTTTCGAAGCCATTTCAACCTCCTACATATTCTATATAGCTGATATTTCCTCCACAAGAAGTGCATGTAGGTTGACTTAAGTCAGGTCAACAAGCCTATGAGGAATGTCATCCTCCAGCACATTCTGAATGGTCCCTCCACACGTTTGTTTATGTTGACTGTAAGAGAATCAAGTAGCCTTTACTGGCCACTTTGCCCAATGCCAAGGGCAATCACTCGTCTTTGGTTCACATCTGACACAAGACACTTCTCCCCAGAGAAATTTAGAAGAATATTGAGATTCTACATTAACTGACAAACAAATAAGAGTTTTTTATGAAAGTTAGGAAAATACCTAACATTTCTTACTAATAGTTTTTTAGCATTATTCATCACAATGCCTACATTCCTATCAACTCTACCGTAAGTGGCTTTCCATCTGCTAGTAAAACTGAATAAAAAATTGCAATAAATGTTACATACCAGTCCCTTTGATATGAAAAATGTTTAGATGCGTTGGAATCAATAATCCATCAATTGGTAGTAATGTCATCCGAGCTTGATGTCGTAAGAGCATAACGAGAACACTCTTTGTTATAATCCTTTTCATATGTGACTGCTGCAACATTTGCCTCATCCCATGGTTTTTGTTTTGTTGAGAAATATCATACTGATTTTTCCGGCGATCCTTTTTGAGATGCTGAACCTTTTGACGATAATGGCATTTAATTTGGTATCTGAAACATTCACTAGAGTGTCATTTCCACATGCCATTTGATTGAGCAGTAAATGCACCGTCTGCACTGCCTGATTGTCCAAAATTGTACTCAAGTGTTTGGGTTTTTCTCCATTTCTTTTGGATAGGAAATGACATTATCAAATGTCAGTCTGATTTTCAGCCATCAAATGTAAGGCTTCCACTAATGACCCATACAAGGACGACAAACTATTCAGAATCAATACCACCAAATTGTCATCATCTATGTTTTTATTAATGAGAGCAAGCTGGTCTCTAAGACCTTTGATCCAAAATAGGTGTTCTGAAGTCATGTATTTGTCCTTCTAAAGTCATGTATTTGTCCTTCAAACTAGTCCAGAACACACTGACCGTAGTGGCATTCTGATAGGAAATGACATTATCAAATGTCAGTCTGATTTTCAGCCATCAAATGTAAGGCTTCCACTAATGACCCATACAAGGACGACAAACTCTTCAGAATCAATACCACCAAATTGTCATCATCTATGTTTATATTAATGGGAGCATGCTGGTCTCTAAGATCTTTGATCCAAAGTAAGTGTTCTAAAGTCATGTATTTGTCCTTCAAACTAGTCCAGAACACACTGACCGTAGTGGCGTTCTGGACCTTTGATATCAAATCATTGCACCTTCGTTACGATTTGCAGCAACAAGGCCTCCTTATGATTTGCAATTGACCTTCCTTCCTTTCCAAGTATTATTCTATTACAGTCTAAATATTTGGCAATAGTCAAAATCTTACGACTCTAGACATTATAGTTTTGAACCGTTAACTTATTTTGGAATTAGGGTAAAAATGGGGGTTTTGAAAGGACTTGCATCCTTTTACAAAAGTCCCTTAAGGAAGAATATAGCAATGAAGAAAACCAGGAAGAAAGCCCGCAGGCAGCAAAAGACAAAAAGCCACAAAGGCACTAACCGAGCGATACAAACAACATTTTGTGAAAATTCAAAACGAAAGCTGATGCTTCCTCCTTTGCTGAAACACATTGACAACCCTCAAGAAGCGACCAAGGGCATTTTACCCATGAGGATCCCGACCATGGGATCGTAATCTCATTTTAGGAAAAGTATTTCCTTTCTTTTTTCTATTTACGACTGTCCAACCATCACCCCTATTAGGATCCTAGTTTTCATCTGGATGGATTGGAAGCCGAATTTCAAAGATCTCCTTTTTGCCAACATTTGACTTCTTCAAGATTTTGTTTTTAGTATAACCAAATTTCGCCCTCGAAGGGAGCGTCAACACCTGTACAGTTTGACAAGAAACCGACCCCACCAACCTCGCCGCAGGGGGGAAACGTGAGTCACAACCGGTAGTTGAATCTCCCCTTCATCAAATACCGGCTCTTCCCGAACATCCTCTGCCGAATCTTCTGATGAGGAATTTGAATCATCCCCAACAACCAACAGGCTAGGTTGGTAATTGTACGATGGAAAAGTGACATGCGAGCATGAGAATCTACAAGTAACTCTCCTTCGCACCCAACCTCCCGAGGTCGTGTCGAGACGGCCGGTGAATGTGGAATATGTGGATATAGACAAACTAATTGGGTAATCTTATATCCTCAATACGCAATAATGGAATCTGCAAATCTAAGGCGAAGAAGGCCCTCCTAACCTGAATTGGTGTAATGGTTTGTTAGGATATAATAGTTGTTCGGAGGCTCCAATCAATGTCGAGCTCTGCTAAGATACTGTTTATTGGCTGTTGGATACGTGGGAAGCGACCTATGAGAGCTTCGTATATATTTCCAGACAAGGTCATGAAAATGGTGATAGGAGGTGTAGTAGATTCTTCGGGGGTTTATGGACGATTCTCTGGTCTAGTCTAGAAATCTTTAGCTTGATTGGCTGCTATGTTTAATAAGGAGAATTGTGTAATAATATCCGGTGGAAGTGGCGAGGACGTAAATACTAATGTTCGTAAACCAACATCAATGTCTGATTGATTAGTAGGCCCGTTAGGTTGTGGGACCTGTGGATCACAACCGTAAGTTCGTGGTTGTGGCGGACCTCCTATGGTCATATGAAGAGTCAATCTCTCCTTCCGACTATCCAGTAATCATACGCCTTTTCAGCCTCTATGTTTAGAACTAGAAGTTGTGTAATTATCTTAGAATACCTTACAGGTGTTCTGGCAACTTGAATGCATAAGCTAGTATCTATGTCTGCGTTAGGTTGTGGAACTAAAGGATCGCAACCAAATACTTGTTCTCTTTCGAGTCCTTGTACAGTCATACAGATATTCTATCAAGGCAGTCTATAGTTAGGATGATTTGACCAAAATGTGTATGCCTTGTCGTATTCGATATTTAACCCTCTCAGTTGCTCACTAATTGCTTGCAGGTTTGTCGTTGCTCGAAAGACATGTATCCTAAGGTCTTGATCTATATCAGCTACTGTTGTGGGTAGATTTGGTTGAGGCACTATTGGTTCAAATATGTATTCTCTGGGCTCTCTAGGTCCCGTGATTGTCATGCAAAACAATTCAACTTTGAACTAAAATTAATAAACTAATTATGAAAGATATATCTACACTATGCATGTATTCTTTTATATTTGTATTTTCGATGAAGTATTTTAATGAAATTAAAGAGCAGCTATTCTAATATATTTAGAAAATGGACAACTAATCTAGTAACAGAATTAAAACAAACAAAACACACTGGTGTGGCTTTTTGCCTGTGCAGTTGTGAATTTACCCTAAATATCTAAGCAACTAATTGTTTTAAATTGAAAGACTCTCGATTCTACCTCAGAAGTGAGGAATGAATCACAGTTTCTCAGAAACTATCAATCCCCACAGCTTCCCTGGCGATATCGAGAGCGAGCTTTTGAAATAAAATAATTCACTACTCTATTTGATACGTTGTAACTAGAACTTTGATAGCTCAAACCTGGCGTTTATAGAACAGTGGTAAATCCAGTTGTGTGTGACTTTGTCCCCTCAGTGTGATCTCCTCGTTCCTTCGTGTTCTCTTGAATCCAGAAAAGCGTGTATATGATAGCATCAACAAAATAAGAAACTTGAACAATGGAAGCTTTTGGACATAGACCGAATACAATGCGAGTAAGACAGAGATAGTGCAAGTGAACAGAGCTTGACTATGCAATTCCTAGCGGGATTTATTGCGGGAATATAACACAAATGCACCAAGAGTTTTAGAAGCTAATCTTTTGTGACTAAACAAAACCTGCAACTATAAAGGGATTCCAATCTAAGAATGAAACTATCTTTATTTTAAACTGACTTGCATGGAACTATAATGAAGCAAAATTGAAACAAGAAGAATGACCTATAAACAGCAAAGGAAGACCAACAATGGATGCAAAACATGAAACTATTGGAATTCTAAGCAAGAAACTCAAAGAATGAATGATTAAACAGAGAAGGAGAGGGGCCATTTGTTTGAAAACACGCTGGCTATTTATAGGAAATGCATTCACTAGAAGGTAACTTAGAATGGAACTCTTTTACCATTAAACAAAGTGAAAACACTATTCATAGGGCGGCCAAAACATAAATGCAAAGCAAAGTAGCTGAAAAATGCAGATAGAATTTGAAAATTTACGTTTGACGCGATTGTCGGAACTTTCTGGAAAATGCGAACAGGACTGCCGCCCTGTGCAGGGCGGCGGTTACAGGACCGCCACCTTGTCCTGGGCGGCGGTCTCGTCACTTAAGACCAAAATGCAAGGAAAAAGGGGGGCAGAGGGCAAAACAAAGCATACGGAGGCCGGGTGAGGCATGCGGGATACAAACGTATACCTGGCGAGCTTTTCTGGATTCTGAACACCTTGCGAGGAGACCTGTATCATCATTGGGGTATGTGTAACATCTTTCCGGCGGTGCAGTACCTTACAATTTTGGGTACGTACAGTAATCCTTCCACCAAGAAGCTTTTTCATTCACGTTCTGTGTCACTTTCTGACACTCGGAAGCAAGGTGACCCAAGGCAAATATTTCCTGCATCTGAAGGGCAAGCCTTCATAGTCAAGAGGTTGAGTCCATATTCTATCCAAAGCTTTGAGATCAATGGAAGCGGGTAGATCAAGAGAGGTATCCAGATCCACCAAAATGCGAGCATAAGTAGTATGGGTGTAAAGTTCAATTTTAGAATCGATGGACAAATACCTGCCCAATGTATTACCAATAGCTATCAATGGAAGCGGGTAGATCAAGAGAGTTATCCAGATCCACCAAAATGCGAGCATAAGTAGTATGGGTGTAAAGTTCAATTTTAGAATCGATGGACAAATACCTGCCCAATTTATTACCAATAGCTATCAAACTCTCCTCCCCCCAAAACTGCAGCGGAAGATGTGGTAAACGAACCCATACAGGCTTGACATTGAAAGTTGTGGTATTTGGATTGAAGGACGAAAACCACGGTTTCATCAGCAAGTGATGATTTTGTAATTCCCAAAGCTTGGAAAGGATAACATCTCTATCTTCAACAACATCAAAAACCACAATAAAAAACCCTCTAGCACAAGGGAAAATGTCTACTTTACCTTCCATGAGAGGTCATCAAATCGAGGAAATCCAAGAGTGAAGAAGCAGCATCCCAGGCCAGAGGCCATTGAAACGACAGATCAACCCTAGGTTGGAGAAAAAAAATTCTGCTTGTAATACCAACTCCCCAAAGGAAACCAAAGGACAGATTTTGGCAGCATTTAGTGGTTTAGTGACCATAGAATGAGTCGCAGCCGCAACATGCAAAAAGGAACGCTTCACCCCAGCAAAGCCCACCTTCCCACCCGCAAAATCTAGCTCCGCAAACCCAGAAGCAAAAATGGGAACAGAGCACCCTGCCACAGCAGTGCCCCCTGACCCACCTCCAAACGTGCCTTTACCCTCGACCTGGACAGATCCAGCCAAAGCCGAGCCACACGAACACCCTCTGACCTCAATGTGAAGACAGGGTTTGTGACGGGAACCGCCAAGGACCAGAGCCACTCCACCAAATCCCTGCGCAAGATAATGTTGAAGGCCATTGCCGTCAAAACCAGAACCAGGAAAAGGGATAGGGGGAGAAGACGGGAAAGAAGATAGAGCCATTCAAGTATATTATTTCCTGTCAGTACTATCTATTATTGTCAATTACTCCAGAGCTTTTTTTGACCTGTTAACTTTTGTACCTTAGGTAGAACGAGGTTTTGAATGTTTGCCATTTTTCATACACTATATGACTTTTTAACCTGCAAATTAATACATCAAAATTAAATCATAGTATCTATTCTGAATGTTTGATTTCTAACACAAATAAATGCAACAGAGAAATGTATAGAGAAAGTACAGTCCAGTATTTACTGTGTTCTATTAATGCAAGAGGAAGTACATTATAGCATAAAAATTCTGAAAGACAACATTCTGAAATATAAAACTTACTGTATTTCTGCGACCTAGCATGCCTGATTGTAAAAGTTGGTATAATCTGCGACTGTATTTCCTTTGCTAGTCTCATGTCTTTACTGTCGTGCTCACGACTGTATGTTTGCATGAATCCTGTGCCCTAAACCACTAGGTTGAATTCCTATTACATGAGAACTTCATTCTTTATATGAGACAAAATTTGGTGAGTTTGCCCTTTGGAAATGTCTGGAAAACCTCCAAAAAAGCCTGAAATCGCGACTGTTAAAAGTTGATTTCCCTTCGAAAAACCTTAGACTAGTCTCCAAATACCTGCAATTTTCTGCCTTGTGACTATATTCTTCTTCGGCATCGGTTGTGTTGTTATTAACACTTTTTTGTTGGACTGTTTTTGTGTGCCCTAACTTGAAAATGTGCTTTAGAAATCATAACTGGTTCGTGTTGATTTCTCCATGAAGATACGTTGAAGCAAATAGGAAGGGTGTCCTTGAATCTGTTTGAGACCGTGCCCTCGAATGTTGTACTCCTTCAAATTTTCTCCTTACAACCTCCTCCAAAAATATCTTCCTCTTCAATCTACAAGTCTGCATGACTTTCGCATTCTTCTTCCTTGCTGTCCATATTCTATGATGAGCTTCCTCCAGCTATGAACGCTTCAAGTACCAATGGATCTGGTACCAATGGTAGAAGACGTAATTAGAGAAAGAATGAAGTGAAACTGAAATGCAGACATAGGCGTTTGTGTCCATTTTATTATGCTAGAAGTGATTAAAAATAGCTGAGGAGGTTTCAAGTCAACTCTAGTTGGTAGATAACTAATAGTTTCGTAAGTCATTAACTAATGTATTAAGATATATTTTAGTATGATCCGACATGCAATATTATTTATGAAATGCTTTCATAGGACGCAGGTGTAGAGTTTACCACCCGACATGTTGTGTCACAACTAAGTGATGACAAGAAAACATCAAGTGTAGTGGTTTTGTGCATGTCTGCGACAACATTAGGCATGCAAAGGAGAAAGGTGCAATTGCGTGAGCATATCATGAGGTTGCGAGGTGCTGTGCAATGCTACATGAGGCTGGAAAGTGTTGCATGACAATGCAGCAGATACAAATACTATTTGCGACATTGTAGTAGCAAACATTTGTGGGAAGTTGGCACATGAGTGCAGAAGTTGCGAGTGTGGCACGATGAAATATGCAAGATTGTGGAAACAATGAGTCGTATTTTTCTAGTGCAGGGCTGCATAAGTTACAAGGGCTATGAAATAGGTGCATGACATATTTCCCAAGGCTATGAGATGGTGCACAGCATTGCAGGAGTTGCAAATAAGTATGCAAGATTTCAAAAACAAAGAGTGTTGCATTATGCTAGCATGGCTGTTGAAGCTACAAGAGCTACGAAGTAGGTGTGGGATGTGTGTCCAATTAGGTGGAGCAATGCATCAAGGTACTGCAACACTTAGTGAATGGCGCTAAGTGTTGGGCAAACTGCGAGGCAAGTGAGAGCTGCACGATATGATACAAAGGGTTGTGCCAATGCTGTTCAAAGTCACAAGTCTATGGGTGTGCTGCTAGACACTACGAGGCTGAGGCCATGTTTTGCAAGAGGAGTAAGGAGGTTTATGCGGCTACTGGCTGCTGCAAGAAAAACTGCTAGGCTATGCTCTGATCATACTTCATGCACATACTTTATAATCCACCTTCAGAACATGCACTATTGATGAACCACTATAGACATCTAATTTTGGTATTAGACAAGTTGTTTGCTATAACTCCACATTGTTCTAGAGTATATATGTATTTGTTGATTATTGGTCCAAATTTGGCTCTTATTGGCGCATGCTCCTCATTCTCAATTGTCTCTTGACACGTTTCTCTCTATTTTCACCTTATCTATTTATTTTATCTCACCTCTTTTACTTTCTTTGTCCTCATGTTTTATGTCTCTTCCCCCTTTTTTTGAATTTTCAAGTTATTTTTCCCAACTGTATTGAATGGGTATGGTCACACCAAGATTGTATGCAACACTCTTGGGATTTTTGCTTTTTTGTGTCTGTATAGGTGCACCCATGTCATGTGGTCCCTTTGTGTTGGTTTTACTACACATTGTATGTCAACATGCACCCCATTATGATCCTAATTTGAATTCAAGAAGTGTATGAATACGTAGGTGACCTCAGAAATACATGTTTCGATTTGAGGGAAATCTAGTCCATAGTAATCAACGAGAGCTGCCTTTTAATCATACAAGCACGTTCTCTATCACACCCACCATTCTTATGACTCCCTATCGGCCTACCCTAACTGAGTGCACCTCTCCTCCAAGCTAAAAGGGCAAAGACCCCGTTGAACAACTGCACAACTGCAGGTAGGGCCGTGAGGGTGTTTCTGAACCTCCCTTATATGCATGATTTCACAATGAAAATAACCTTGCAGAAATTGAGGGAGACTATATAATATAGTTGACGACCTTGATCAAGCGTTGAAAGAACCTTTTATCGGTTTGTTCCTTGGAGGAGGATAACTGACCTCTTGGAAATTGAGGGAGACTATAATATAGTTGGCAACCTTGATCGAGTGTTGAAAGAACCTTTCATCGGTTTATTCCTTGGAGGAGGATAATTGACTTAGGGGCTTTAAGGCATTAAGTGTATGTGCTTTCTTCTAATTAAGGGCCCTTTAGGCACTCTCCCCATGAGCTACTATATATAACTTTGTGAGTGAGCAATAGTGAACGAGTCGAGTGATCGGTGGAGGGTGCTTATCTTTAATTGAGTCGGGGTTAGCAATAAATGAATTGATAGGTTTATAGGGGATATATATAGTCACACTCGATTTTGTCTAGAAAGGAAATTATGGAACTTGTGCTGATGTATTTATGCTCTCGATTAGGGGTTAAATTTGATGGTCACCTACGTCTGTCAAACAATTTGTAGGTGACAATAATTTTCCAATATTGTCCTTAAAAATACAAAATAAAGTTATTTAATATTACAAATAAAATATTATTCTATACTTATTTAACTATTTTTAATATATATTAATATATATCAACATTATTTGTAAATAAATATATATAAAATGGCGAGCGCATTTTAAATATGCAGGTCACGTGTAATGGTTATTTCAAATATTTGCAAGTATTTTATGGCTAAAATCATGAAAAATGTCTAAACAACTATCAAATTTAATGCATGCTCTCTATTAGTAGTTTGATGGCCTTCCTAAACGTAGGATGGGTTGAACTCCTGCATCCAGTGTTGGTGGGATCAAGGGCCTTTAGGGCTTTTGGCACTCCTTCCCTACCTAAACCTACCCAGTCCTAGGAGGGGGAGAGGGGAGGATATATGTTCTTGACTGATGAAAGGAGGACGAGGGGAGCCACTTCTCCCTCCAGATACACTTATATTTAGATATATAAGGACTTGTGTTCCTCAAGCTCCTTTCGTCAGTCGAGATCCTAAAAACACTCCAATGACATTAAGAAAGGAAGTCCAAGGACTTGTGCCAATGTTAGGGCATTTATGTTCTTGATCAATGCATTGAGGGCCTCTCACAATGTACGATGTCTTAATTGTTGTGGTCTAGGGTTGGTGGGGTCGAGGGCCTTCAGGCACTACCTCCCTCCTATGACAGAGGAAGGGGAAAAGGGAGGGTCTACTCTTTATCGATGAAAGGTGGTTGAGGGGGGAACTCCACTTCCCCTCCAAATCAATGTTTTAAAAATCGGAACCGGACTCGGAACCGGTCGAGGGTTGGACCGGACCGGAACCGGAACCGGACCGGTTCAAACTCTATGAACCGGTTCACTAAAAAACACATAAAAATTACATTTTTAAAGAAAACAATATATTTGAAAAATTAGAAACCATGATTCCAACAATTACACACAAAATATGCAAAGTTTGCTTATGTATATAGTGATAGTTGGAATGCTCGCACTCGGCAAATACTCGGCAGACCCCCAAAAAAAAAACTCAGCAATATTTGGCCAGAATACTTGTTGAGTTTTGGAAAGCTATCCAATATTTTTAATTTTAATTTGTCTATAGGCAATCAAAGCTCATGATTCTTTCAGAAGATTGTAAGAAGCTGTTTGGTCCAAAAAGGTGCAAAAATGGATTTTATGAAAATAAGAAAAATATTGCCATCAATGCGTAGAGCTCGAGAAAATATGCACTTTTAGAGAAAACGACACCTGAAACGGAGCCACAAAATGAAAGTTATGGCACATGCAAGTTTTTGCTGCTACATCTTCCCGAACCCTTTCCAAAAATGGCAAATTTTATTCTAGACTTGTGTTTTTTTCACCAAAAATCCAAAAAAGGAAAGAAATTCTATCTTTACATGACTCGGCCGGTTCAGGATGAAACTGGACCGGTTTGACCGGTTTGGGCTAAAACCGGTCAGCCGATCCGGTTTACTAAACGGTTCGTGCTTTAAAATGTTAAACCGGTCAAACCGGCCGGTTCCGGTTCCGGTTTGACCGGTTTTTAAAACACTGCTCCAAATAGAGCTATATGAATATAAGGGTTAGGTTGGTAAAGGAGGGGTATAAGGTCGAGGAAGCTGAGAGCCTAAAGGACTTCAACCTAGAGATCAAGTTCATAAATTCCATTTTACCTTTTTTTTGCTACAAGGGCCCCTATCCATATACGAGGCACTCGTTGGCCACTATACATCTATATATAAGGCAAGGGGCATCTTATTTATAATAGTTCCCTTGACCTAGCATTGTGAAATCTTATCTATAGTAGGCTTGCACGATGGAGGGCATCCCCCACCTTTATATATCTATCTAAAGTGAGGAAGAAGGTGAGGTGGAACCTCAACCTTCTTGAACCCAACCTTAGAGTAGAGGTAGTTGAGTGCACAAACGAACTTCCGTTAGCACAAGAGCATAAAGAGTCCTCTCTCTGTCGTGGGAGATCCTTCTCTCTTCCTCCCTCTCCATATAGAGATAGATGTATAAGTTAGGGCAGGGTAGGCTAAGGGGAAGAAGCTAGGGGAGACCCTTAACCTCCTCAACTCCAGCCCTCGAGTATAGGTGATCAAGTGCTCAAATTATCTTCAATTGGCACAAGAGAATAAAGAGTCCCCACCCTTTGTTATGAAAGACCCTTCCCTTCTCCTCCCTTCGTATATAGAGATAGATATATAAGGTAGGGCAAGGTACTTTAGGGATAGGGCTCCTAAACACAACCGTAGTAAGAAAAATAGTCATAGCCATAACTGCCACTTAGTTGACAATATTGTTGGCAGCTATAACTATATATTGGTAGTTGGTTGATAGATCGGTGGGGTTATGAGGGTGAGGAGGGCTTGATCAACAACAAAGCTATTGATCAATAGGTTGAGGGAAAGGAAGTCGAGGGAAGTTCTCTCCCATTTATCAACCAATTTGCTACATTCACACCTCGATCTATTAATACATAACATATATGTTATTTATCTATGAAAGGCCACCCCGTGATCATAGTCTCATCTTATGTGTTGGTCAAAGCTGCAATAGTCACATTGAACTCTTGGATATGCTTGAAAATATTGAAATGATCGTATTTCTGGAATAACTTGCAAATATCCATCTCCATTAGGAACTGGATGGAAGTTTTTTGCATCCAAACAAAAAGGTGGTTTTTCGACTTGAATCCTGAACTATTTTTCGAAAAAATGTACATCATACATACACCCTCCGCCCTCAAAGAGTGCTTCCTCATAAGGAATCAAACATAACATGCTCGCAATGTCGTGTGATTCTTGACCCAATCTTGCAAGCACTTGACCCAATTTGCTTGTGCAAATATTTGACTAATATCCATAACCAATTCTCCATTGGAACAAAATGTCTTTGGAAAAGTTACGATTTCACATGATCTAGGAACTTCTATGATGTTGGCGTGATTTGTTGTTGGTTACTATGATTGATGTAATGTATGTATGTAATGAAAAGGGAGTCTACCAAATAATCAAATGAAGTATGCAACCGAAATGACTCGTGGCCGACCTTAATAAAAAAGGCTTATATGCCTTGATCAAAAGCCTTATATATTATGCTATAGACGTAAGGGAGGTAAGGAGTGGAGAGTTACTTTGTGTTGCTGCTGCTCACTACTTGGAATCATTTAGGCATGTAATGGACGAAAGGGCCTTTAGGGGTGAGTGATAATGAACCACTTGACCGCCTACCTCTAGGGTTTTGGGGACGAGGGTGACTACATATAGTTGGCACTTGGAGCTCAATTTTCCCCCTCGAATTTAGCAAGTGTTATGTCAAGATCATAGCTTTTGACCAATGAGAGAGAATTCTATAAGAAAAGGATGACTTGCTTATAAGGTTTGGGGTCGAAGGCGGCTATATATTGTCAAAACTCCTTGACGAAGGGCCTTCCCAATTGTAGGACTTTTAGGCACTTGTGTTGACAACATGCATTTATGTTGACATTAAGGCACTCCGTTGATGTGGGAGGTGGATGTTGGTGGCTATGTATAGTTTTGTCGGGCCCATATCCCGTACATACATATATACAAAGGGGAGGGCACTTATGCAAATTTAAGTAGCTATGCATATGCTCAGATTGCTAATCGCTACATGTTATATATAGTTGGGTCAGCACACTCTCAACGTAGGAGAGGGAGGGATGAAGAAGGGCCTAGTGTTGATGGGATTGTCTATAGTTCATGCTCAAGAAGCCAACAAGTGTATGCTATGTTAGTGTTGATGGGATTGTCTATAGTTCATGCTCAAGAAGCCAACAAGTGTATGCTATGTTAGTTGAGTTGGGATAAAGGAATGCCTCATGTCGAAGATCTACATTATATAGCTAGGGGAGGAGGGTGGCTATGCTATATATAGTCAAGTTGGGCCCATATTACATGTATATAAGGGGGATGGAAGGATGGAAGTGTCTATTTATACGTCATGCTAAGGAGATCAAGGGGCACACAACTACTTAAGGTAAGACTTGACTCCTTAACTCGTAAAGAAGGGGTGGCTATAAATAGTCTAGTCGAGCCCATATCCCATCTATATACTGATGATATATGCTCACGTTGAAGAATTTGAGGGGGAAGGGCGACTATAGCTGATATAACCATATATAGTTGTAACTCTCTTTACAACTTACTATATGGATTGGGGAGGATGAATATATCTATATCTATATCTATATCTATGCAGATCGGATTGGATCCCACCGGACCAAGTTCGCTACAAAATTACGCAACGAAATAAAACTTAGAACAAATAATAATGATTCAACAACACAACACACTATATTTGACAACAAATATCATACTAAACATATCACAGAATGATGGTGACCAATTACCAATGATACAACCTTACAATTTCACAACCCCATATGTTATCATCCTTTCAACAACATAGTGTCATCAATGACTCTAGACTTGCGCACAAATCTTTGCATGGAAGAAACTTCCAACTCTACAACACTCTGCTCTGTGCCTTAAGCTTACATCCAATTTAATCTATGAGTTAACTACTAGTTTTGAACTGGATTCCTAAGGCAATTGGGCTTTGTTTATGTAGCCATCCATTGCCACAAACTAGATTCCCAAAAAATATAAAATCATGGTCCAAAGGACCCAATACAAACTAAAGCGTCTTTCGAATAGCTTTGTAGTGTTATGTTTGTGGAGCCTATTTTCATGTTAAAGTGTGGTACACCTTCTATGTGTTACACTTGGGTATTTTTACGGCGGTCTCGCTCGCCGGTGAGCGGGTTAGGGGGGTTTGGGGGCGAAGCCCCTAAAGCAAATTTTCATGGGTGGTTTATTAACCCATGGGTAATGGGTAACCATTATGGGCTGTTTTTGGGCCCATGGTTTTTCGGTACCCATTGTTTTGATACCCACGGTTTTTTGCTCATGGTTTTGATACCCATAGTTTTTTGCCCATGGTTTTGATACCCACGGTTTTGTATCAAACTACTTAAGCAATTGTCTATTTATATGGTCTTATGCATATGATACATAGACAAGTTAATGTATTGTAGATGTGCTTTGAATTCGGGTGTGAATTCTGTAGAGTTTGTTGAGCACAGCTCCAAACGGATCTGGGTATTGTATTGAGAGAGTGGAGGCTTGTAATAAAATCTGAGCAAGTGATTCTTGGTGGACGTAGCCCAAATTGGGTGAACCACATTAAATCTTGTCTCTCTGTGTTGTATTATTTATTCTACACTTTTATTTGAGATCTGTAATATTTTCTGCATATTAGTTTCTACTGTTGCGATTCTGTAAGGGATTATTCCGCATATTTTATCTCTTATTCCCTAACATGTAGTCTTGCGCATCCTCAAACAATATTGTGCGGCTCCAATTGAACTCCGTGGTATCATGTGGCTTCCCTTAAGCCTCTATGGATCTCTTAGTGTTCCACAACATCCCTAAATGCTTGTAAGATCTCCTAATAGATTGTGTGATTTTCACAAAGACTCTGCAAAGTTGCATAGACTCTGCAACATATTGGACATTGCGCGATGGTATTGTGCACTTACTGACATTGTGCAATGAAGTTGTGTACGATTCCCACAATCATAGAAATGCAACACATGTGCTCCGAGTTTTGCCAACGACATACTCCTTCACTACACAACCCACAAAATGCATAACAAAATGCTAACACAAACTGACTCCAACTCTTCAACTAATTTTGACTAGATCATACACCCTAGGTAAGAAGAAAAGTAAGTGTGTTGCTCACACACACGGGTTGGGTGGTAGAAGCATCCTTTCGTCCTTCTTGTAAGGACTTGGTGTGATTTTTTGCCAATGGGAATTGCCTGTCTTCTAACTGTAGGACTCAGTTGGTATGAAACCGTTCTCCAAATGTGTTTCAAATCGTAGATAGCATACTCGCCGAGTTGGCAAGTACTCACCAAAGAAAAACACAGCCGAATATTTGTGAGTTTAACTTGCAGGGCAGACTCAGCGAGTATTGGCGAGTATTCGCCAAGAATATTCGGCGAGTATTCGCCAATACTCGCGGACCCTGTGTCAAAAACTCGCTAGAGACTAACAATGCCAATGCTGTAATTTGGAAGGTACTGCATTTTTTTTTCTGATTTCCATATGGTTGCTTTCTAGTTCTTTATTAGTAATGAACTCTGGCAGTTTGCATTTCTACGCATACCTGATCTTAGAAATTTAGTAAATTACAGTTTACACAATATATTCTTCAAAGAGCGTCAACCATTATATGATAATACTATATTAAAAGGACATTACAAGATATTAATTTGAGATAAAATTACTTTAAGGCTGAAAATGAAAATGACTAAACTGCAATCACTATCCATAACAACAACAAAAAAATGGAAAATATGCATGGCGATGCTAAACTAGTGAAATACAGCAGTGCAAGAACTACACCGAGTTATCATCTAAAAACAAGGAAGCTTAGAAAACCATAATCAGAAGACTAGATGCACAATATTGCCACTGCCATGTCTAACAAGGAAACTTAGAAAACCATAATCAGAAGACTAGACGCACAATATTGCCACTGCCATGTCTAACAAGGAAACTTAGAAAACCATAATTAGAAGACTAGATGCACTATATTGCTACTGCCGTCTCTCTCTCTCTCTCTCATATAATAGTATTGTTTAGAATGTAGGAGTGGAATCAATGCCAACTTTTTGTTGACCTCTTGATGCAGGTGGCACAGGATAGAGTGAAATGCAAAATATTTCCATTTAAATTGTATAATTCATTAGAAAAATAAACTAGGTTGATGGAATTTTTTATTTTCATATTTGGTTAGTTATATTGTGGTGTCCCCAGATTTCATCTTGAAATCTAGAACTACCCTATCCGAAAAAAATTCGTACTTTTAAAATAATGGGTCGTTTTGTGTTTTTATTGCCAGAAAGTTCTTGTATTGCGTCAAGATATTCTCAAAGAGCCATATTAGCCATTTTCGCCAAATACCCAGATGCCCAAAATTGTTATATTCTGTCGTCGGGATTTGTCTGCAGGAAATTTGTATTTAATTATTTTGAGCCCCGTTTGAGGCAATTAGCGCTCCGTTTTAACTCTGTTGTGATCGTACATATTTTTATTCTCATATAACAATAGGATTTTAACCAGGGATAAGTTTTGGGCTTTATTTGTGACTTTTGGCAACGTTTTGTGTTTTTGTGTTTTCTTGTTTTGTTTTCTATGAAATTTCTCTAGATCAATTCTTTTGCCGATTTGGCTCGATTCTTGGCCTGGAGTATCTGGAGATCACATACGCACGTTGTGTCAGAAGGAATTCGCCATCAGAGATCTGGTTCTCTTGGAAAAAATGAAGTCGTGCACCAAAAAACTTCTTCTGGGCTAGTCGCATTTTTGGAAAAAGAGGGTTTGAAGTGGATCATGGGATTTTTGTTAGCAGCAGGCAAGTGAGATTTTTGTACCTGCCTAGCAAGGTACTTTTTTCCCATGGAAGCAACGTCACTTAAGTCACAATGGGAAAATTAGAGGCAGCAGGTAGGTGAGAATTTCTTACCTGCCTTGCAGGGTAAAAATTCTCATTGTGAAATAAAAGAAAAATCACTTAAGTGGATCATGGGATTTTTGGTCGCGGTAGGCAGGTGGGATTTTTGTACCTGCCTTGCAGGGTACTTTATCCCATGAAGGCAAAGTCACTTAAGTTATGATGAAAAAATTAGAGGCAGCAGACATACGGGAATTTCTTCCCTGCCTTGCATGGTAAAAATTCCCATTATGGAATAAAAGAAAAACAACTTAAGTGAATCATGGGATTTTATTACCTACTTGGCAAGGTAAATAATCTCATTATGAAAGTCAAACGACTTAAGTGAATCATGGGATTTGCAGCGCTGCCTTGCAGGGTAAATAATCCCATTGTCATGTGACTTTTAAAAATAGAAATTCCTTATTCCAAAAAGTGCGACCCACCTTGGGTGAATAATAATGCATTAAATAAATATTTGTTAATATTTATTCACCCAATTTTGATGCCCAGGCTTGTGGAAAAGTCAACAAAGGGAAGTGGTCAAAAAGAATTTAAAAATAGAATTCCAAAATTAAATAAATTTAATTTATTTAATGCAGCCCCTTTTGAGAATGAAATAATACTTTTTAAAGTATTAAATGATTATATTAATTCCTATTTTCAGTGGCTAAGGTTAAAGCACACTGTGAAGTTTAAGTGGAGTGAAGAGTGAATGATTAAATTGATTAAATTTAATTTATTGGATGGCTGTCCTTAAACATGCAATTTTAGCACACCAGTTAAAGAGAAAAACATGATTTTTAATTAATTAATTGCCAGGAATAGGAAGGACAATTATTAATTATAAAATTATGAGGGTTATATAAGCATGGGCTGCCATGAGGATGAATTAATTAATTCACAAGCAGAGAAGTGCAGCCCAGAGGAAAAGTGTGCCCTATTTGAAGAGGATTTTTGCGCAAAAGAAGGTGAAATTAATGCTAAAAGCTTCCAATTTTGGCGCACAGGTTGAAGGAAGTTGATTTGTGTCTGGATAATTGTTTGCATAAGTGATACAGGTGATCAGGTGAAGTTGGTAAAATTCATGTTCACTTTGCATGCAAATAAAATATCAATTTTTGGGGCAGCAGGCTTGAATTATGCAGATTTTTACGATTAAAATCCGTTGTTCATGTTCAAGTTGCCATCTTTGTCTAAATTAATTGTAGGAATTCGTTACAGACGCTTTACAAAAGAAAATGAGTTTTAATCAATGTCCAATACATTGAATATATCCTTGAATCTGAAGAATTATCCAAATCTGCACCAGTTTTAAAGAATTCCGGCTGAGTAAGAAGAAAAAGAATTGTTCAGACAAAGATTGCTTCAGCCATGGCCAAGCGGGATGAAAGAGAAAGCTCAGCGGAATCATGCGTAGCTTCTAGATTTGCTGAAGTCAATAGGCCCAGATCCAGATCCAGATCTCATAATTGCAAAAGCTTCCAGCACAAAGGCTTCATCCTTTTATTTCTGATGCAGCCCGTGTAGAAGTCAGTGCGTGGAAAATTTCTTTCAGGATTGTGTGCATGTGCTTCTAATCTTCCGGTTGAAGCCTTCATCGAAGTTGCATTCACCCAGAGTGTTTTCCATAATTTTTAATAGCTCATATGCAATTAAAAATAAAAATGATGAGTTATTTACAACGAACATTGCACTGATGCATGTACTGGAGAAGAACTGCAAAAGCTTCAAGGATAAGAAGGAAGACATGTCAGTAGCAACACCCGCAAGCAAATCACAGTCACTTGCTTCCAGACGCTTCCAAATCCAGCATGGTGAGAATCAAGGGCAAAAGAATTAGCTGCATGCAGAATATGAAAAATGACAACACTGCAGCTTTCCTCTTTCTTGTTCTTTCTCTTATTTCCTCCGACAAAATAATTGAGTGATCAATTAAATTATACAACTTAAGTGATTGGTCTAAAAGTCGTTATTTGAAGAAGTCAACTACTTGGGGATAGATGGCAGACATGCAAAATAAAATGTTCAGTTGCAAATCATGCATGTCATGCAAAGAGGAATTCCAGGAGGGAGATTGTCAGTTGTTTCTTTTCCCACTTCCACATGTGTCAGTTCAACTAAAAGCTTTTGACTTGTAATCGCCCCTCTACATTTTATAAGTAGAGGAAGAACCTTCGGGTTAATGATCATAATTTGTAAGCAGCAACCTTGTGTTCCAGACTTTGTGCTGAAACCCTTGAGAGCCACTTGAAGCAAAGGAATATACAGGAGCAGATTTCCGGAGAACTTTGTGTCACGGTGTATTGTGTTTCTTGTTTTTTATCTTAGATCTCTTAATAAACTGTGTTATTTCAGATCTAGATCTAGAGCTACATTTTGGTTATAATTCTGTGTTTATATCTATTGGTTTCTTCTATGTGCATGCAATCAACTCTACTATCTATTGATTGGGATGCACATCTTCCCCATTTATTCTCTGTACTTATATAATTCCCTTCTTCTATAAATATTTCATTTCTTAAACAGCTGCTTACTTGCTGCAGAACTGTTCAGTTATGGTTTATGAACTGAGTAGTTAAAGTAAAATCCCATATAAATATTGGCATACTTTAATTGAAAAATCTGACACGGGAGCCTCACTGGTAAATGAGGGAGATTTATCTCATGACTGCCTAGGTTTTGTGCTATGCAGAAAATCTAGCCAACATATTGATTGTATAAAGTTGATGAGGATTGAACATTATAATATCATTTATGGAAATTATAAATCATCGTGTGCTTATTAAATATATGTTGTACCGAAACAAACCTTATGTATTAGAGGAGATAGTTTTCATCACGTGTTTGAAGTCTTATGAGGATACAAATAAAGTAAGAACTAGAATGAAACCCAAAAATGAATTAATTAAAACCAATTTTTTCCCCCAAATCTATCATTATATTATTCTTATATAACTAAATTGAAATGAATTACATAATATGAAATAACTCTCATAATCTTGTGAAATGATTTAGCTTGTCATTTAAAAGGAACTTGCATAAAATTGTCCTCAATGCAATTAATTCTTTACTTGATACATTTGAGTAGAAAATGATTAAACTACTCCGCCATTTTGGTGATCCTATGTGAAGTGTTTTAGGAATATGCAACCCCTTTTGAATCTTAGGAAGACCAATCCATGTTCATGATCTTCATTTCTTGCGAACCTTTCATAAGTTGGACTCGATGTACTTCTACATTTTACTTATGAAACCCTTGTGAGTAACCTCATCATGCCCTTATGGGTAAAAGTGTTACTTAGCAAATAAAAAATGATTTAAGGAGCCATTTGTAAATTGTAATTTAAAATGCTCTCTCTTTAATATTATTGGTAAACCTATGGGTTTCTAAATAAAGATATTGAGTCAATCCTAGTGATGATTTTGTTGTGTGTCTTGATTATTGCAAAGTTGGAATGAATTTAATCCGAGGACCTCTTTAGGAGGGAACTTATGGGTGGAGCCTCGTAGCTTATAACAACCAAATTGTGTTTAATAAGATCTTGTTGAATGTGTAATTTGGAACTTGAGTTGTTCCCTCTTAAACTTGTTGATAAACCTTTGCATAGGTAAATAAAAGTAAAGTGGAGTGTTTCTGTGAGGGCAAAGAAATTTAACTGGAAATAAAAATTCTTAACTTGAAAACAAGTGGTATGTGGCTCTTCTATACTTAAAATGTCCTGCAAAGAAAATATTAAACAAGGAATTTTGATTGTAAGTGTAAGCTAATTGCAATTTATATAAATTGTCAATGAAATCCCTTATTCTCTCTCTTAGCAATTTATCTATTGTGTTGTGATTCACTATTTTGATCAAATGTGTAACTAAATTATTATTGTCAAATTTGTATACAAGTGTGTACTTGTGTGTGGGTTATACTACATTATTTATTGGAGGGATAAGGGGTTGTTAGTGAAGGGAGAAATAAGGTTATGTGTGTGTTATTACATTGGAGGAACCTAGGGAATTTATGATTAGTCTTAGTGGAGGTATAATGGGTTGTTAGTGAAGGGAGGAATAAGGTTATGTGTGTGTTATTACATTGGAGGAACCTAGGGAATTTATGATTAGTCTTAGTGGAGGTATAAGGGGTATGTTGTTGTTTTAGTGTGTTTTTATCTTGAAGGAACCAGAGGATAGCCAAGACTCCTTCGTAGAGGTAAAAGGGGTAGTACATATGATGGTCTCTCCCCTTGCAAATAGCTTGGTGGTATGCATCATCTTTTAGTTTGGTGTAATGTCATTATCTTATCTCGTCGTATGAGTGGTTCCATATTTGTGTAAGTGTATCATGCATTATTGTGTTATTGCAAGTGACCCCTAAGTTTTTTGTATGTAAGTTTTTTTTTAAATCCCAGTTTTAGCGTGTGGATTTTGGTATGTAAACTACAAGCATTACATGTCTCTTTTCTTATGGTTTATAAGGGTTCCACTTTATGATTTAATATGATCACATTCTTCTATATAAATACATAGCCATCCTTTCTAGATAAGGTTTCCCAATGAATTTGTCCTAGATGATTGACTTCATCCTCCCTTGATTTTTTACTCCAATTTGTTTAAAGAAACGGGATTATTCTTTTCTAATCAATTTACAATTAACCATTCGTGACCAAAATAAAACATCAATACTTAAAATGATTGATAAATGGTAAATGATAGCTCAACTATGCAAGAGGAGATAAAGACTTAATTCTACAAGTTAAAAAAATAAGATCCATATGTATAAACAATTGGAAAAGGAAGATAAAAAACTAGAGATGTTTCGTTGTGAATTCTAGAACTAGAAACTGAGTAGGGTCAAGACCATAGGAATGTTGTACAGTCCATAACTAGACTTGTATGTTCTTGAGCAAAAATGTATGGTCTTATACCCTTTGTAGTTGGGATCTGAAGCTTCTTGTGTGCTTCACTTTTGTGGAAATGTCCTTTGTTGTATTTTTATCTTATTCGCACAACCTTGAGATGATATGTAATAACCTGGAACCAAGTGAAAACCCTACAAACCTGAAATACCCTTCATCAAATAATTAACAAGCCAAAAGGAGAAATCATGTGTGGTGAGGCTGGACTACCCTTAATATTCAACCCTCTGATTCAAAAATCGCCAAAAATCACCGATAAATCGCGTTCAGCCTGCAAAACGATTAAACTTACAAAAAATCGCGATTTTCGAAATCTGATAAATCGCCCATAAAACCCTCGAAAATTGTTGAAAATCGCGGCTAAAATCGGCGAAAATCGGGGAAAAAAAATGCGACTAGGGTATAAGACGAAAATAAAGTAAATCGATTTGTTTTTTATGTTGTTTTCTCTTTCCACGGGCTTGTTTTTTATGTTGCGACTTCCTTCATGTACAGTCGACGCGTGAGGGCATTTTTTACCAGTTCGTGTGCATTTTCTACCAGTTTGTGCGCGTTTTTTACCTGTCCGTGCGTGTTTTACCAGTCCGTGCGCGTTTTTTACCTGTTCGTGGCGATTTAGCTCGTGGGGATTTGCATTTTCTTGCCCATTTGCAGTTCGTGACAACCTGCAGGTATGAATATGTATATTTATTATTAATGTATGTTAATATTAATACTGTTACATTGTAAAAATAATAATATTAATATTGTTACACTGTAATTAATATTAATGTATATTAATGTATGCTAATATTAATATTGTAAGTGTAAAACTGTAAGTGTATACACTGTACAGTGTACAGTGTACACTGGTGACTGTATACATATTACAGTGTATCGTATATACAACTGTATATTAATGTTTTTAAAAGTAGCGATAAAGTTGCCGATTTTTGCCGATTCCCGATTTTCGATTCAAAATTTGCCCTGCCGATTAATCCCGATTTACGATTTTTTGAACTATGATTCAACCTACCCAAACTAATCCAAGTGTTGCACTACATTCCCAATGAATTTGTCCTAGATGATTGACTTCATCCTCCCTTGATTTTTTACTCCAATTTGTTTAAAGAAATGAGATTATTCTTTTCTAATCAATTTACAATTAACCATTCGTGACCAAAATAAAACATCAATACTTAAAATGATTGATAAATGGTAAATGATAGCTCAACTATGCAAGAGGAGATAAAGACTTAATTCTACAAGTTAGAAAAAATAAGATCCATATGTATAAACAATTGGAAAAAGAAGATAAAAAACTAGAGATGTTTCGTTGTGAATTCTAGAACTAGAAACTGAGTAGGGTCAAGACCATAGGAATGTTGTACAGTCCATAACTAGACTTGTATGTTCTTGAGCAAAAATGTATGGTCTTATACCCTTTGTAGTTGGGATCTGAAGCTTCTTGTGTGCTTCACTTTTGTGGAAATGTCCTTTGTTGTATTTTTATCTTATTCGCACAACCTTGAGATGATATGTAATAACCTGGAACCAAGTGAAAACCCTACAAACCTGAAATACCCTTCATCAAATAATTAACAAGCCAAAAGGAGAAATCATGTGTGGTGAGGCTGGACTACCCTTAATATTCAACCTACCCAAACTAATCCAAGTGTTGCACTACATTCCCTTGTGTGGGATCGATCTTCATGTAGTTCTCCTAGTTGGTTTTGCAAGTGCGAGTTTGATCTAAGCCAACCTCCTATGGATTCCATCACGTCTCTTGACATAAAGATAACATGATAAATGTATATTATGGAATGTACCTAGCGTAGAAGTAGTGTGATCTGGTGTGTTTCAACTTCGTGACCTAATCATTTGTTCCTTGAAACCTCTTGATAATGATTGGAGTGACTTTTCTCTTGTCAAGACATGGCTTTATGACTTTTGCATGCTTGAAAATGGAGGAAACTAGACTCTTTAACCTAGTTTAGTGCTTCACACTTATAGCAGTGACTGCTCTAATTGACATGCAACTGATTTGGGTAGATTTTTGAGAGCCTTCAATGATGTTGGAATGATATTTTCAGTAGGAGCTTGTAAGAATGTCAGGTGAGTTATAAATTAATATTCACTAAATTATATAGCCTTCCATAGGTGAAATATTCTTATAAGGTCGAGCGTAGGAAGATGAAATGACCTAAAAAAGATATTTAGATTGAAAATAGAGTCGAAGAATGTAAACGTTTAGGACAATATGTAGTATGTGAGAGAATGTGAGAACAAGGACCAAGCGCGATGGCATGCACATCAACCGAGTTGCACTCGAACAATAATGCGACAAAGTTTCATGTAGTAAGCAAGCATTCAACCATGAAAATGTGCATACAAAAGAAAAGGGTCTACTCATTCTCATAGATAAGAAAAAATGATATTTCATTAAAAAAACGTGTTTTGGAATCAACCCCTGCCTCCTACTTTCTACTGCTACCTTGCATTCCTCTTTTTCCTACCTGCACTACTCTACAACCCTCCCAACTCTACTGAGCTCCTGCAGAGCTCCACGATCTCCTCCTCTCCTTGGCAAGTTGGTTTTACCCTCTATGATTTGGGTTGCTTTTGCAGCGAGTTAGGTTTTGTTTTCTTAGCTCAGTGAGCTCGTTGCTTGGTTGGGTTGTGTTTTGTACGATTGAGACTGGTTTGGCCCCATTCATGAGATTGTTTGTAAGTGTGGTTTTGTAAGCAAGCATTCAAACCATGAAAATGTGCATACATTCTCATACAAAAGCGTGACAGAGTTCCATGTAGTAAGCAAACATTCAACCATGAAAATGTGCATACAAAAGAAAAGGGTTTACTCATTCTCATAGATCAGAAAAAATGATATTTCATTAAAAAAACTTGTTTTGGAATCAACCCCTACCACCTTCTACCTTGCATTCCTCTTTTTCCTACCAGCACTGCTCTACAACCCTCCCAGCTCGACTGAGCTCCTACAGAGCTCCACGATCTCCTCCTCTCCTTGGCAAGTTGGTTTTACCCTCGACGATTTGGGTTGCTTTTGCAGCAAGTTAGGTTTTGTTTTCTTAGCTCGGTGAGCTTGTTGCTTGGTTGGGTTGTGTTTTGTGCGGTTGAGACTGGTTTGGCCCCATTCATGAGATCGTTTGTAAGTGTGGGTTTGTGTTGGCCAGTCCACTTCTTCTCAACTCCGCTCTCTCCAAGCCCCTTCCACCTAGGTCCTGAACCAAGTGGCTCGTCTGAGCGAGCTTTGCTCCGCCTTGGTCGTCTCTGTCTTCATATTGGGTCCATTTTATTTGCAAATTGGCCCCTATTTGCCCTTGTCACCAAGTTCGTTGTCGTACCGAGCTTTGTGATTAGACGCCCATGTCATTCCCTGGAGCCCCATCTCGGCGGTGGTTCATTGTTTTCCGCTCACTCTGTGTGTTATTTGGCATGTCCTTGTAACCCCCTTCATTGCCTTTCCAGCGACCCCGAGTTCCTCGTAGGTTTCTCGTTGCAAACCCTACCTCTCGTTTCTCAGTTGTGTTGTGTCGACATCGAAGCCTGCCTTACTTTCCATTTTCCCTTGCATTCACGCCGAGTCCTTCCGCTTGGCTCGCCGAGTTGGAGTCGTTCAACGCTCCTTGTCAACCCTTCCTACGGCTCGTTGTTTC
The DNA here is from genome assembly GCA_019776745.2 of Taxus chinensis. Classification (NCBI taxonomy): domain Eukaryota; kingdom Viridiplantae; phylum Streptophyta; class Pinopsida; order Cupressales; family Taxaceae; genus Taxus; species Taxus chinensis. Next base: position 240,112,968 of record CM034146.1, read on the forward strand.
CCGTTCTCCTCGTCGACCGTCCACGTGTCGAGCTTCCCACATTGCTCCCTTCGGTCCTTCCACCTCTCCTGTGTTAGCCATTCACCTCCCATTGACCGACTTCGTTTTTTCCCTCCCACTTAAAAAAATTCAAAAGCTCACATTTTTTATATTGAGCCTTATGTTTTTATTTAACGTAAGTTGTTTAAAATTTAACTTAGTCTATCTTAGTTAGACTTAGGTTATACTAATAACATAGGTTTTTTAATTTAAATCTAAAGAAGGGCTCTCAATTCTAAAGGAGGAAATTAATTAAAGTGAGGTCATTTAATTTTTAATTGGGAGGTCAGTTAATTAAGGAAACCTAGTTTTTTAATTGCTAATCCTTTTTTATTTTTTCCCGTCCTGGAAAATTAGTAAAATTGGGTGAAAATTATTTCGAAACTAGGGTAACTAGTTGTTTTTTCCACTAACCGTTTTGTGGGATTATGTAGAATCTAGGTTCTTCTGGCATTTTTAGGTGGCTTGTTGCGCATTGTGTAGTCGTTTTGGAGTTTTGGGCCCCTTTGACTCGTTTTGAGTAATTTTTTCATTGTATTGCTCTTATTTGCTTGCGGACTAGTGGACGCGCTCGTTATAGCCTTGTGGAAAGAGAGCCCCTTATGCGATGTGAGACATTTTTTCTCACATCAAAATTTTTTGTCCTTGTGCTCCTTGCTTTCACCCTTTTGTGTTTGTTTGCGTGTTATTCCTTTGCTTCTGACTGGAACTTATTGTGGCCTCCACTCTTGTGCAAATTGTTGCCTACTGCACTGTGAGTGGTCAACTGTTTTGCGTCGTACGAACACACCTTATTGTAATCAACGCACTATTTATAAAGTGTTGTAAACAGGGGGTTATCATTGTCTTTGGGTGTTGTAATTGCATGCGGATGCATTCTCTGCTAAGTTTGACATCTTACAATCTTGTGTGTATTATCACACCCTTATTTTCTTGCATTTTGGATGTATTCTCAGCCAAGTCTAACGTCCATTTGAGCACGTTTTTTCTTATGGCTCTTTTACACTTCTTGTTCTTTTCGCGGATGCATCGTGGAGGATGTTTTTTTCCAAACTTAAGCTGCACTAGATTGCTTCTCAACCTCCATCCATCTTGTCTTCTTGATAGAAAGAATTATACATCATAACGTGATTGGATGGAACGTTACCTTACCACGAAGGCATTTTATCCCTTTTTATATGGGCAAGTTTCTATACCCACTGATCCTTATCATCTTAAAGACTGGCTCGACAAGTTTCTATACCCACTGATCCTTATCATGTTCTTGGTTGCTTGTTGATACATGTTTCCAGGAATCCCCACCATCATGTGGCACACTCAGAGTGTCCTCACATTGTTTGGAGCATTCATCAATCCTTGTTTGGAGACACTTCAAAGATTGTCTCTGCTGCTTTTCCTACTGATACAGTTATCTCATCTCCTTCTTCATGTGATGACAGTTCTGATGATACAGACTTTTACTTGTTCCTATTCCTAATGATGATGTTTATTCTTCCAGTTCTTATGACGAGAGTACTTTGAGGACTCCTCTCTTCCTTCTCATGGCCACCTTTCAGAGAATGTTGACATTCCCTTCCCATTAGACATTAGGCATTCTTGTTCGCAGCCTCATACTCTCATTACATCTAACTACTTTCAACTTCCAGTGTGTGAGGCTTCTTCTACTCCTTCATGTGTTGATGATTCATGCATGTCAGCCATTGCTCTTCTATTTGTTGAGAAACCCTTTTGGGAAGAGGATCTGTTGAACCTTCGTCATCTCTTTACAGTGCCTACTTGTGTTATAGTACATGGAGTTTCTCTTCTTTCTACATATTTTTCATAGGAACCCATCTCCTTTGTTGGGAGTGCCCCTTCTGGGACTTTCATCATCTCCAGTATTTCGGAGACCATCACTGATCCACCTCTTTTTTTGGATCCTCTTTCTACTGTTGCGGGGGTTGTTTCTTTGCCTTCACTTCACTTGGGCATTCTTTCGGCAAATGTTCTTCTCTCACACTCTGACAGTTCCACTTTCATGTCATTTCTTTTGGTTTCTTTTCACGTGTTTACTAGACACATGTCACATTCCAATGGACCAAATTCAGAGTTCTTCGTACTGGTGCCTTAGGTTAACTTCGTGGAATGGTTGGACTTCCAGTACTCCATTTTTGTTCTTCCTAAGGGCAGAAACATTGTTTGATGCAAATGGATCTTCTTCAGTCGACACCTAAGGAAGACCACATCATCAACACTCTTCTTGGATACTTCATAGAGTTACACATTTCAAATCAGGGTGTAGCTTTACATCTTCTCATGCCTCTCTTATCTCCTTCCTCTCTTCTCTTCTTCTTCTAGAAATATTGTTGTTTGTACATGGATACCTCATCGGGCCTTTAGTTGTCGGGACCCATTTGACGCATCTTTCTTAGGTTGTTTAGGGGAGTCTTCTATTTCTTGTAAGTGGATGTTTTTCCTCCATTACTTGAGATCCTTGTTATACATGGGTACCTCATCAGGGATCGCTTTCGGGACCCATTTCTTTTTTATGACTTGCCTACCTCATCCTAAGTTGCAATGAAGGGGGTGTGTTGGTGTGGGGTACTTGCCTTGTCGTCTCAGGGCATTGTCCACATCGCATGATGAGTCATCTCACTTAGATGAGATCATAAGTCTTAGGTGTATTAGGGGATATAACATATTCTGTCATAGATTTTGTCATATGCGTTGGTGTGCGTCATGCATGAGTTACTTTCCATAAATAGAAAGTAACTCTTATATGACACACTTATTCGTATGAAGGAATTTGTCATACCCCCTAAGACACCTAAGACATATGATCTCACCTAAGTGGGATGACTCACCACGTGATGTGGAAAATACCCGAGACGACAAGACAAGTACCCCACACCAACATAATATCCCTTTTTATAAAAAAAACAATATTCTGATGACTTTGTAATTTTTCTAAGTACTAATGCTGATATAAACACTAAATAATAATAAGTCACTTAAATATGTAAAACTCAAAAATACTCAATTGCAATATTTATTTAAATATGATGAATATGAATTTATTACATCAATCTCTAACTTGAAAGTACATAAAAATCATGAAAAGACAATTTTCTATGAAATCCTAGCTGAAAGAGGAATTCTCGAAGTACAAAACCCTAATGGAAGCTATAAAAAACCCCTTAAAACAAATAATAAATCCATGTGAGTGTGAGGTCAACAAAATTTTCACTGAAAAATAATGACACCAAGGCTAGAAGTGTATTACAAATGGTACAACATATTGTAATTACATGTACAATAGTGATATTGACATGAATATTGACATCAAGTTGAAATGTTACTTCTGGAGAATATTTAATTAATTTTTTGAATTGCAGCCCCATACAAAGCCATAAATCATCCTTTTTGTGCTTGTGTGATGGATTTTTTCTAAATCTAAAAGCTTTGGTGTAATCCCTAGATGGAATTACCAAATGGGTGTAAGGATTTTCATCCCCAAGCCCTAGCACATGAGGGTTTTTGTCCTTTGTGTTAAAAATGGAATTTGTTGCCCCAAGCTTGCAAAACATGTGTTTGTAAATTTGTTTATATGATTGAATGAATAAATTTTTCCAATCAATTCTTTTAATAAGATCTATTTCATCCAAAACCCTAAAAGTAAATAAAATTACTTATAATTATCACCTTTTTCCCATCCTCATGATTATTAATTACTTTTGGCCATATAATTAATATTTTCTCTTTGACCCCTTTTAATAATACACTAAGTGTCTTTTTTCTAAGTTACAACTTAAAGTACCTTTTTGTATAACTTATGTTGTGCTACTTTGATATAATGATGAAATGGAAGCCATTCACCCAATGATGTTTTCCCAAAAATCTCCACGAATGAACCCATGATAACTAAATCATGAATTGGTTGTGATCTAGTGAGAGTACTACCAAATGCAACACTCTCTATTTTGTTTGTTGTGACAAATGTAGGGGCTCCATTAGCAATAGCCTAAAGTGCTACCTCCTCCCCATCTGATTGGAATTTTAGCTTCATAGTTAGGTAATTCTATGTGAATTCCTTTAGGGAATGTAACCACTACCCACTTAAGACCATCATAGGTTGTTTTATGCCCACCACATAAATATCATCATGTATGATGCAACTGCTAAGTGTCACCTGTAACTATTAAATTCTCCTGGTGCAAGGAATAATAGAGCCATCAGCTAATATAACATTGAATCCATCAAAGTTTTTTGTTTTCAATCCTCTTCTGGCTACTAATCCCTCCTTTATGAAATATTGGGTTTCCCCACTATCAATCAACACTGTGATCTTGCGCTCATGCAGCACTCCATAAACTCTAAAAGGATGATATTGTCTTGTACTTGAAAGTGAATCTAAAGTGCTCCCAGAAATAAGAGCGGCAAGAGTACTCCTAAGCTACCTCCTTCCTTTTTTGTTTTCTAATTCATGTTCCTCTGCTTCTGTCCCATCATTTGATATCACTTCTATGTAGTGTACCTGACCTCCCCCAAGACATATATGACTTAGTTCTCCTGGATCCTTGCAAGTAAACAAATTATTCCTTCTAAGCTCATTTCAAGTCTTGATATCCTTCCCTATACCCAGCAGTAACTCTTTCTGTGAATTTCATGCTTAATGAAATGGCTTTCTTTGCTACCCATTTGAAGGTGTTCTTTGTTGCTCTATAGTTGATATCTCTTTTTGTTCATTAGGTAATGATTTTTCGTTGCCCAACAGTTACTTTATTTTACTATCCTTAGGGCAAAAACTTCCCTTTTGGGGCTGATGTTTCCAGATCCAAAGCCTTTTCTAATGGCTACTTGAAGAGAAGTAGGATTGGAAGATTTCACTAATCCTCTAGTGGTTCAGCTAAACCCCCACTTTACAATACCAAAAGCCTCATTTCTACCACATCTAGTACCATTACCAATAACTTCCGAAAATCAGTCACATAGTCATCTACTAAATTGATTTTCTTGAGTTGAGCTAACTCCCGAAAATGAATTTGTGGATCAATTCTATTAAATCTCTCAATTAACACGGTACTAAACTCACCATATGAGTGGATGTGATTGTCTTTGTGTGACTAGCCCATATTACCACCACTCATGTGTTATGCCTTCAAAATGAAGGCTGGAAAATTTGATGGCTTCATCTTCCATCATTGGCCTAAGTGATTGGAAAGTGTCCAAATTTTGTATCCAAGAGTGAGTTGTACACTTACTGGATCCATCAAAGGTAGGAAGTGTCCACCTCTATTTTTATTCAAATTCATGATAGATAGAGCTTCACTAATTTCAGCTGAAGGATTTGTATTCCTCATAACCAGTTGTAATATCTTCAACCATGGAGGGTTGAATTTCTACCTCTGCAATTTCTTCTTCCCTACAGAGGAAGCTAGGCTGGAAGGGTTTAGAAATAAAGCTAATGGTTGTCCTCTTAGTGGATTAATTATTATTCACCTCTGAAGAACTCCCTTCACCATTGTGATCTCTTTACATATTTATGTTCTGCATTGTGTGGACCATTAGTTCACATACACGTACTCGGCAAATACTCGGCAAAAACTTGGCAAGACTCAACGAATACTCGGCAACTTGAAAAATACTCAAATTTCTTTAAAAACATAAATTTAAAGCAACACAGCCACAAAATGTATCAAATGAGTCCATAAAATGTTGGAGAAGTGTTTTCTATTAGATTTGAATACAAATACAATACAAAATCGCATCATCATACGAATACAACAGCCGACTGATAAGTAATATGAATTCATGATGATTGACATTGAAAAATATTATCATAAATTTCATATCTATGCAAGTTACAATATACAATAAATTACAATTTACATTTTCCTCTTCCCCGTTCTATAGAAATATTGGGGAGAGGGTCTAGTGCCTCTACTAGGCCCCACACTTAGCTGCGTCTCCTCATTCCTCCTAGAAGGCCTTAACTTTGGCTTGAACCTGGAAGCAGATGATGGTGGCTCCTCTGCTGCATATTGGAGATCACCTCCAAAGATGTCATCCAATCCAATGTCTCCTCCAGCTACTAGTGCTTCTCCCTTCATAGCTTCCCTCTCAAAAGAAGCAATCTCGTCCTCTGTGAACGCAGGGATTTCCTCTTCTCGCCCAGACCACTCGCTATATGGATCTATCTCATCCAAATCAATAAGATCCTCAGATGTGGCCTCCACTTTTCTTGTGGGAAGCTGGAGATTGTATTGCACAAAAACCAAGTCGTTGAGTCGTTTTTGACTCAATTTTTTGCGCTTCTTCGTGTGAATGGCCTCAAACAAACTCCAGTTGCGTTCACATCCAGAAGCGCTACAAGGTTGAGATATAATACTGAGGTCTAGCTTTTGAAGATGAGGGGTATTCCCCCCCCAATCCTCCCACCAAGAACCTACAAACAAGATAATCAAAAGTTTATAAGTAATTTAATAAAATCAAATCTGTAACTAATAAGTAACTTGGTAAACATTCTAATTTTTATTACCTGGTGTCTGTGTCGTTCTCTCTTGGATAGCTAACACCAAAGAAAAGAGCCTCCATGTAACACGTTTGTAACTCTGTAGCTCTAAAATGATGAGGTCCCTCGTCTCAACATCTGGTATCATCCTCTTAATACATGTTGAAAGGCCCTCTATAACCTTTCCGTTCACATCTGTGAAGCCGTCGAAGAAGAAATACTTGCGGTTGAGGTAGTACCCACCCGCTGCATGAATAGGTTGGTGGAGTTGATTGTTCCACCTCCGATCAATAATTTCCCAAAAGGGACCATATCTGACGATATCCCCCCTGTAATAGTTTTGGATAGACTCTTTCGCCCTATCCATGGCCTTATAAATATATCCCATGGAATTTTTCTCCCCATCAACCAATCACAAAATGCTCACCAACGGTTCTGACACCTACACACAAATTAAAATGTAAGGTTACAAACTTACAAATAAAGTTAAAAAGTTAAAACAATATATTTATAGTTTAACAAATTAAAATAAATGAATGAAATATAAATCGAAGTTTGAAATTACCTTGATGATCTCTATAGCTTTCTTTGCAAAGATATCATCAAAAACTATCTTTACAACTCTCTCTCCATCCGCTTTCTTTGAATATTGTGAGTCTAACCATGCTTGACTCACAAACATTTGCTTCAAAGATGTCAACAAACTAGAAATACTTTGCAACGTCAAGAAGTTAGTTGCAAACCTTGTGGTGTCCCCAAGATTTCACCCTAAAATCTGGGACTAACCCTTTAATTTTTATTTATTTTTCGTTCTTTTCAAGTAACGGGTTGTGTTTTGGGTTTTGTTTTTTCTGCAGTTGTTTGTATTGCTCTAAGGCATCCCCAGAGAGTCATAAAAGCCAAATTCGCCAAGTACCCACATGTTGAAGCTCACTCAGTTCCTTCGACAGACTTTGTCTGTAAGCGTTTTATTTATTTTTATTAAATAAATAAAGTTCTTTTAAAAATAGATTGAGCTAAAATTGGAGGATTTAGGTTATATAAAGCACTTCACCCCATCATTACTACCACAAAATATTCACCCAAGGGGAAGAACTTTTGCAAATCAGCTAATTGGAGAATTTTTTTGAGCAATTGCCTGCAACTTCTTTCGGCTTTTGTTTTTATTTCATTTTGTCTCTCTGTTTTCCGTCCGGCAATCCCTTTAACTTATTCATTCTTCCTGCTAGCTCTTTCCCGGGCCTAGGGTTTTGAAAAACTATTCAGTGTTTTTAATTACTAATCAATTTGTTTAAAGATGATCAGAGCTCAGGATTCCTTCAGGAGATTGCAAGAAGTTGCTTGGTCCAAAAAGGTGCAATAATGGATTTTATGAAAATAAGAAAAAATACTGCCACCAATGCATAGAGCTCGAGAAAATATGCACTTTTGGAGAAAATGACACCTAAAACAGAGTCATGGAGTGAAAGTTATGGCACTTGCAAGTGCTTGCTGCTTCCCGACCCTTTCCAAAAATAGAAAATTTATTATGTTGTGTTTTCTTCACCGAAAATCTAAAAATGGAAAGAAATGCTTCTTAGACCAAGTTGCACTTTTGGAGCTGTCGTGACTCATGTTTTTTCTCGCCAAAGCTAGGAAGAGAAGCCAATACAAGTTGTACTTTTTAGCTGCCCCTTCCTTTCAATTTTCACGCAATTTTAAAAAGCAGAAGTCATAAAGCAAGCCGTATTTTTTTTTGAAGCTGCTGAGAAGGTTAGAAATTCAGTTAAATCACTTAAGTGAAAAGTGAGAATTTTGGGGTTGCTTGGAAGGTGGAAATTTGGAGGCTTCCTGGAAGGTTGTTTTTTCCCACAATTAAAGTTAAATCACTTAAGTGAAAAGTGGGAATTTTGGGGCTGCTTGGAAGGTGGAAATTTTAGAGCTCCCTGGAAGGGTGAATTTTTCCACTTCCTTGCCCTCATGTTTTTCACACAAAAGCAAGTTAAATCACTTAAGTGAAAAGTGGGAATTTTTGGGCTTCCTGGAAGAGTGAATTTTTCTACTTCCTTGCCCTCATGTTTTTTCCACAATTCCTAGCCAAAAAGTACGACCCACTTTGGCATAGCTACATGCTTTAAAATGGATTTCTTTTAATTGTTTTTGGCAAAGGTGGATGCCATGGGTAGAGGGCAATTAATTCTTCTATGTAGAGCATGTTGCCCCAGAGAAGTTTGGCGCCAAAGGGAGAAGTTGTTCGCACTAAAAAAAATATTTTTTAATTATCGGGATGCATCCAGTTTTGGCACCTAGAGTTGGAAAGTCTTTCCTGTTTATTATTTTGGCTATTTGCATGTTGATGTGAGTGCACAGGGGAATAAAATAATATTTTAGGCTTGCTTGACATGCAAGCAGAGTCTGAAAATTGAGGGCAACAGACTTTATAATCAAGTTTTGGTGAAGAAATTGGACATTCATGCCATGAACTTCATGTTTCTCTGAATTATTTGCAAGAATAATTCACTGGTGCTCATATTTATGTGAATTAAGTTAGTGTTTATGTCAAATTCAAGGGCAATCATGGCAACTTCTGCACAAATAGATCCAACTCCCATAATTGCAAAGGCTTCTGGTAGAAATATAAAAAGGAGATCTCACATAAAAATTGATTTAGGCATGATGAAGGGTGATGACAGAGAAGATCCAGTAGAATCATGCATTGTGTCTAGGATTTTTGAGATTAATGATACAGACATGGGCCAGGAAGTTATCAGTGATTTGATTGATAGATCCAAGGAAACCGATAAGACACCTCTCATACAGGCTATGAGAAATAGTGGAATTATCCAAGCAGTAGCATTTTTGACTGTATCCTAGTTGTCGTAATTTGTTCTAGAATGTGTAAAGTTCTATCATCCTTTATCCAAAACAATTAGGGATGCAACGGGGAAGATAGATGGAAAGACACTGAATTACATGCTGGACAAATACATTCGGTGTCAAAACAAAGGACAATTATGAAGCGTTGTAGCCAGAATTACATCTTTCTTCTTCTCTTTCTTTTCTTTCTTATTTTCTCGGAAAAAATTGTAAAACTAAAGTAATTGGTTTAAAGCCATCACTTTAAGTTATTTGAAAAGGTCCTTTAATTAAGAATAGGTGGCAGACAAGCAGAACTTTGAATTAGTCTTCATATGTATGTCATGCAATGAGAAAGTCCACGGGAAAATACTACCAGCTGCTTCCCTTTTCTAGTTTCCACATGCGGTAATTCATTGAAAGCTCCCTATTTGTATTTTCCTTCTATACACTATAAATAGAGGAAGAGCCTACAGGTTAAAGGATCACAATTTGTTAATCAACATTCTTGAGTTCTAGACTTTGTGCTGCAGCCTTGATGTCATTTCTGTGAAAGCTGGGGAATTGAATAAAGACGGATTTCCGGAGAACTTTGTGTCCACAGTGTTTTGCTTCTTACTTTTGTGTGTATCTTCAGATAAACTCGTGTTATTTGAGATTTAGATTAGAAGCTTTTCTTTTCCTTTACTTCTAAATATTGTGAGATCTACTTGTTTATTTAATTTATGTGTATGAGACCAACTCTGTAAACTATTAGTTGAATTACATATCTTCTTTTCTTCTTTCCCAAATTCCATTATTTCCCCTTCCGAAAATACTTCATAACAACTGCTTACTTGCTGCAGAATTGCTTAGCTATGGTTCATGAGCTTTGTAATTAAAGTAAAACCCCACAAATAGTTATTAGGATTCATATCCACTAAATTGATAAACATCTTACACAGGAGCCTCACTGGTAAATGAGGAAGATTTATCTTATGACTGCCTAGGTTTTTAGCTGTGTAGAAAATCTAGCCAACAACCTTGTGACACCGGCTCGAACAAACTCTTTCCCCTTTCTGTGTTCTCTCATCAATCTCAGAACCCAAGGGTGATTGTATATGTACTTTGTTATGTTTCTTGCATCTTCTACAACCGGTCTCACCCAATCAATTTTGACTATGTCATCCAAAATAAGTGACGAGTTTCGTCAATGCTCGCACTTTAAGTTATTCTATCAATCTAGGGCGGTGTCCATGGCTGTTTGCAACAAAGGGAACAATAGGAACGTAGGCTCAACACAAGTTTTAATAATAAAGACTAAAAACTAACGAATTGATCTTGATTACACAATGAAATGCTTGAAATGAAATATTGGAATCGAAAGCTTGACTACAAAATTCACTAAGCATTAATATTGGAAACTAAATTTCATTCAGGAATGTAATGAACTATAAATCTGCAACTCATAAAGAATACAAAAAGTAAATAATTGTGAATCCCCTTTTCGTTGGGTAGGAGTGGCCCTTGCTCTTGCCCTTCGATCAAGCTTTGAAATGAAACTCACACAACTGAAATTTCTCCTAAATCTATGATCTTTATTGAATTGGAAAATGTTCTTGTACAATAATAAGATTGAACCCCTAAGTCTAATTACATCATCTCTTTTATACCAAAGAATTCCTAGTCTCTCTCGGAGATCTAGTTATTCTAATGACTGCATCTAACCTTAACTGACTATTTTAACTAAACAATGCTAACTATTTTTGGCAATACATTAATGGCAGGAGCAGTTCATAAAGTGATTGAACTTGAAATATTCTTGACAACTGAAGAGAGAATCCATGATTGACTCCTTGGAAGGAGTCAGTCACCTCTAAAAGATTCTTGTGGCTTGAATGTTTGTTGAATTAATGGCGATGATTTCTGTTCAGAGTGTACTGTTGCCAAGTGTGACTTCAGAGATCCGAGCTATCTGTATGTGTGAGTTTCCCCAAGTTCCGAAGAAGCTGGACTGGTGACCCTGGATGATTTGGATGCGCTGCTTTGAGATCCCTGTTAAGCGGATGAGAGTCTTACGCTAACACGTCAAATAGAGTTCTGTACCACTTCGTGAATTGAGTTTTGCGCTCTCTGTGATAACTCAACATATACTTCTTTCAAAAAATGAATTTAATGTTTCACAAACAATCTTATTCAAGCCATTTATGAAACAAAATCAACAAGATAAAACATCACAAGTATACACAATAATTTCTTCATAATCATAGTAAAGTATTAAATATAAGAGTAATCATTGTTCATCGTGTATCATGATATCAAAATGGTATGAGTTTGAAAAGGGCTTAAACATATTTAAACATGGTTTAAACATAACAAAATGGGGTTCATCAAGAAGGTCAAGGCAATGAGCTGCACAAGGAATCCAAAAGAGTGATGGATGTCACTCCTGTAGTAGTCTCCTAGCCGCCACAAATGCTGGTGCATTTTCTGTGACAACTTGCGCAACATTCTGTACACCAACCTCTAATACACCTGTTTTTAACATAACACTCAAATTCTTTGCATTTTTTACTATGTTAGAGGCATCAATAGACTTCAAAAACACCATCTCAATTTGAAGTCGCTAAAAAATTAATAAGCGTGCGATTCCTTCCATCTGTCTTCCATCTAAAAGAATGGTGCATCCATATTTGTTCCATTGTTTCTTTTTCTCTTCTAGAATTGTAGTGGAATCTGCAACTGCACCGTGTAGCAATTTCCCACTCAAATCTTTTGGAGAGGGTGCCTTGTACCCTTTCCCTGCAACTGTCAACGCTATCACCAAGTACTCCCAGTATGGACTCTTTGCCACATTGAATGGCAGGTTGTTGTAGTACGAGAAATTTACACATGCTTTATCCGCTTCCTCATGGATATTCTTGTCCAAGCTGTACCTTCCAATGAAGGTTGTGTTCCAGATGTGTTCCTTGCCACAAAAAAACTTTGTATGCTTTGTTCGAACTCAATGAAGATGTGCCTCTTCCAGCTCTTCTAGTTCGTATTCGTGGACCACAAGTAGAGCCCACAATTGTTGCCTGCATCATCCTCTAAATCCTGTCATTGCATCCCCAGGTCTTATAGCTTGTGCCATGTTTGCCTACACCCTTTCCCTCTCTAGTTTCTTCTCCTCTAGCTCTTCCAAATCTGTTGTCATCTCTCGCTTTGCCTCTTTCGTAACATTGGGGCAAACCACAACGTCCCGGCAAACAATAGATGTAAGATGATACTTTAGACGATTGATGCCTTCAGACACTTTTCTACCACAGAAATTGCAAATAACATCTCTTATAATGGCTCCACGTACACCATACTTCCAAGCTTTGGTATGGGCATTCGCAGGAACCTGATGCCATTGTTAACCTTTAATTTGTAACACAATGCACATTTAAAAAATTAGAAAAACGTAAGCTTAATTAAATTAAAAAAAAACGTGCCTGAATAACCATATTTCATCGTAATTTAATAAAAATGATATACCTATGGTTGCAAATGAGCATTAAAAATTTAAAATGATTCGCAATCACATTGAACACATTTAAAATTACAAAAGATAATCAATGAATCAATTACAATACGTATACATAAAATTTAAATAGTTTAGAATGAATTTGCGTAAAAAAAATAGATTCCTCTGGCTGCAAATGACTATATCAAAATTATAAGCATTCGATTTTACATTACATCTATTGAGAATTACAATATGAATCGATTACAATACAGATACATAAAATTTAAATAGTTTTGAATAAATTTGCTTAAAAAAAATGCATACCTCTGGCTACAAATGACTATAAAAAATTGCAAACATTCGATTTTACATTAGATGTATTTAGAATTACAATATGAATATATAAAACATAAATAATATACACAAAATTTGAAAAACTTGAAAGAATAAAAACAAAAAAAAACGTTACCTCTAAATGCAATTCTCCAAATTCTCTCTTCGAATTCACTCCAAAATCCACTCAACACAAGGAATGCAAGCTCAAATGGTTGTGTGAATGAAAATGAAGTAGTGTAGGGCCTTATAAAGGGAAAAACTGTGTTTTTTCAGCATTTTTTGAGTGTGCAGGACGTGTTTCCGCATACAGTCAGCATCAACGAGTTAAAAACACGGACTCGCCGTGTTTTGGCGAGTACTCGCCAAAACTCGTCCAGTCAAAAATGGCAAGTTATTATGGTGAGTATTTGTTTGGTGAAACGGTTGGCAAGTACTCGCCGAGTTTTCTTACTATGGTGTGGACTAACTAAGCTATCATGTCAGCTAACTATTCTTGGCCTTGCATAATCCTATCAATACAAATATTAGGAACTTGCTGCCCTAACCTGTCCTTTGGTTGAATTCTGCCCTTTCTCCTCTCTCTGGTGATACATGAATTCCCTATCACTTTTGTGCATGAAGTTAATTCCTATTTTTTACTACCCACAAGCTGGGAATAAAATTGGCTTTGATACCACCATAGTATCCCTTTTTATAAAAAAAATCAATATTGTGATTTTTTGTAATTTTTCTAAGTATTAATATTGTTGTAAATATTGAAATATGCAAAACATAAAATACCCAACTACAAGATTTATTTAAATATGTTAAATATAAATTTATTACATCAAACCCTAACCTAAAATTGTATAGAAAACGTGAAAATTGAATTTTCTTTGAAACCCTTGTTGAAAGCGGACTTTTGGAAGTATGACACTCTACTAGAAGGTACGATAGACCCCTAGCAACAATAATAAATCCATGCGAGTGTGATGTCAACAAAATTTTTCCTGAAAAAAATGACACCACCGCTGGAAGTGTACTGATGGTGGTACAACAGACTATAATCATAGGTATAATAATGGGTAGTGACATGAATAGTGATGTTGTGAATATTGACGTGAAAAGTGACATAGTGAATAGTGACTCCACAAATAATGATGTGCATAGTGCCACCATGAATAGTGACATTAATTTGAAATGTCACTTCCAGAGAATATTGTATTAATTTTATGAACTATTGTAGCCCCATACACAACCATAAATCAACCTATTTGTATTTGTGTGATGGATTTCCTCTAAATCTAAAAGTTATGGTGTAATCCTTGGATGGAATTACCAAATGGGTGTGAGGGTTTTCGTCCCCAAGCCCTAACACATGAGGGTTTTTGTCCTTTGTGTTAAAAATTAAAGCTGTTGCCGCAAACTTGCAAAACAAGTGTTTGTGAAATTGTCCAAATGATTGATTGAATCAAATTTTTCTATCAATTATTTCAATAAGATCATTTTTATTTACTTTTAATTAGGTATTCACCTTTTTCTCATCCTTATAGTTATTAATCACTTTTGGCCATGTAATTAATATTTTCTTTTTGGCCCCTTTTAATAATAATACACTAAGTGTCACTTTTCCAAGTTATAATTTAAAGTACATTTTGGACAACTTAATGAATTAATATTAAATTATTTCCCTTTTTAATCCCCCCTTTGCCTACGGGGAATAAATATAGGCTTTGAATCCTCTAATTTAATTAATTCGAGAAAGGAGACATTACATGGTATTTCACATCCTAACCATTTATGACGGTCCTAGATAGGACTATAGATCGATAAATTACTATTTTGATTAAATAATATTTCTTGAATTGACAACAAAACATAGTGTAAAGATGAGTAAGTCAAGCAAGAGAGTAATAGAGATAATGATTGGATTCCAAATGCAATCATTTTGTCTTAAAAAGGGAGCATAACCAAACTTGGCATTACAAGAGGACAAGTTACCAAATTTAAGTGTCTACACTTTTCCCCGTTCAAGCATGTTATTGAAAATTACAATCTTAAAGGAAAAACATACCTAAGTGTGCACACACACTTTGTCTTCGCTCAACAATTTTTATTTGATATGTTGGTGTTGGCACGCTCCATGATGAAACCTAAAACAAAGAGTGTATTTAATGTCTATGATAGAAACTAAATTGTAACTCGAAGTATAAAAAATCCTTATAACTTTGAGCTTGCAAAAAGTAAGTAAAGGAGATGTAAAACATGAAAGGAATACACATGTTTATTTTATGGAGGGAGAAGCTCAGGTTCTTGTTGTACTCTGGAGATTTGGAATTGTTGTTGATATGTCATCGAATTGGGGGTTATCAGCCCCCAATTGTGTCGAAGGAGAAACTAAAGTGTTGAGTTCATGCAACCCAACATTGGAGAAGAGAGAGGAACTAAAGTACCACACCATGAGAGAGAGAGAGAAGACAATAATTTTTCGTAACCCTATTATCTTCCCCCTTTTGAAACTTGTAAGAGAATAGGAATGATAACCTGCGAAGAACTTAGCCACTTCTGTACCTAAACTTTTAGAAATGTGTGAGACAAGAGGAAGGGCAACCTATGAAGAACTTAGTGGATTTGACACCTTCCCTTTTAAAAACTTGTGAGAGAAGAGGGAGGAGATCCTATGAAGAACTTATCCACTTCGCTACATTCCACAACCCCATGAACCACACTACTGCAAATTGATTCAATAAAATCTATGTTATTTTATTTAAATCTGAATGCAAAGATTTGTTGTAAATGATATAAAATGGAATATAAATGCTAAACATTTTTTTTGATTTAATTATGAAAGGGAATGAGAGTGGTAAGGTACTTATATGAATTTTGATTATCCCACCGTGAGTTTGGACCAGACAATATGATGAAACAGAAGCGCAGACCATCGCAACGAACCACAGAAAAATACAGTAGAGGTGGAAATGGGTAGACTAGGGCGCTTGGAGAGGGACATGGGCGCTCGTGGGCACCCAAGGCCTATTTCTGGGTGTCGGGGTCTGCAAAAAAGGTCAAAACCTAGTTTCGATATGGTCGCTAGGGCTTCATACTTGCTCGCCTTTGGTCGCCTATATGTCGAACTTAGATTGCCGAGGTACCTGTAAACCTACAATGAAGTATAGACTTGCAAAATCTTCAGATAGATATCAAATCCTGAAAAAGAAAGATGTAAAATGATGGGTTAGACTATCGTCAGTTATTACAATGGTGAAATTACGACTGAGCACTGCAATACATCTCAGACCCAATGTAGTTCTGTGTGCTTGTGTGTATAATAGTCCTCCTAAGTCACCCTCGCAACAATTACGCCAAGATAGCAGGCGGTAGCTAGATAAAATACAAATGTGTGGATGGAATAGAATGAACTCCCCTTCCTATGCAGTTTGTATGCACATTAATGTGCCCATATGTAGTCCCTTGCTCTATATAGATAGCTAGCCCTTGATAAGAATTTTCCGCCCTTATAATGGTATGTATGTTGTGTTTATATAGAGATCTTTTATTCGAATTTCAACACTAATGACCTGACATGCCTACTAGTACCTTGGGAGATGAGAGGGAAAACCGAAAAGACCGACCTCAAATGTCAAAAATAAGATCAAACACATGAGGAAGTACATGGTCACCCAGGATGGACAAGAGATACCTGGCGCTAGTGTCCAACCCTGAGTGCTAGTGTCTAAAGACAAGTGACGAAAAATGAGTGAGGATTGAAAGACAGGGATCCCTAAGATCTAAATAGAAATATGTGAATGAGTGACAAGTGTGTAAGACAAACAACAATAAATACCAACAAGACACAAACGGATGGACTATAGGAATGGATCATCAGATGAATACTTTCCTTACACAAGATCCATATATAAAACAATATACTTGGCGGTATAGTAAATAGTAGTAAGTGTGTGATTTTGTGTCTACACAAATAAATATAGGTCCAACTTTGTAACTATTATAACTGTCGAGTAAGATAGAAACCACAATAAGTAATGGACATACCATGCTCCCATAATGTGTTCTATTACTAAAAATGAGTGTATATATTCTATAATATCATAGCAGAAAAGGATGACCATGCCCCCAAACCTTGTTCTTGTAACCATGTTTGAATTGTGTAGAGGAGAAGGAATGAAGTATGCATGCCCTATTGTGTCATGCTTTGATTTGAGTAACATGTGTCTTAAATTGTATGAGAAGCATGTAGATAATTGATAGAATCTAAGAAAACTAAAAAAATATTGAGAAAATGTCCCCTTTCCGAGAACTTCCATCTTGGTCAAGACCATACTACGGTCTTGACTATATTGTATGGTTTTGACCTGCTTTGGATTCTATCACTTTTTAGTATCTATTCTTTTTTGTGAGGATATGAACCTTATAAAAATTGTTCATGTATTTTGCAATCTATCTGTAGATGTAGAAAATTTCGCAGTGAATGCCCCCTCTTTTTAGGCACATGTGATAAAGCATTTGAGCACACAACACAAAATAATAGATGTGTACCCATGTGTGATAAGCCTAATAATCTGAGTAGGATCACATAGAAATCTCGACTGGTGGCTACCCTTAGGAAACTATAGCCGCAAAAGGGGTTTTGCATCATAGAAACCATTACGCATAAAGAAAGTAACACATAACAAGAAAATAATACATGTGCATGGAAGAAGAACATAGTAAAAAGTGTCAATCACATCATAATTTAGAGTAGTAATAGCGTAAAAACATTAGAGTATAAATCAATCGTGTCATAAACCAGAGTATAAATAATATATAAAATAGAACATTAATGTAGAGACAAGTAAGTACTAATATAGATACATAAAAATATAGGGCACAAAGCCTCAAACATGGGATACCCATGGTGTCATAAAGCATTGTGGGCCACATACAAATAAACAAGTACACACATGTAAGATAAGCATAGATCCACAATCATGGGACACCCAAGTTGTAAACCATATGCAATAGTCAACCATATTCAAGGATTCAAACAACACAATAGTCAAACAAGGAAATAATTTGTATAAGCAAGTAGTGACAATAATGTATCAAGCAAGTATAGAAAACAATGATAGTAAAAGCATGGATAGTAAGATAGGTTAGTGTTGCACAAAACACATGTATTAGTGATGTTAGTTCAAAATATAGCATAGACATTATGTATATAATCAAGTGTTATGAGCAAAGTGTAAAGTAATTGTACTGAAAGAAAACACTTGTACAGTGTGTGTGTGATGCCCCCCAAAGAGAGGTGTAAGGATCTAAGTCCATGCCTATCATCATATATCATCTTGTGTATGTCATGTATCAAGCTCAATAAACCTGATGAACACATGTGAGTAAAGAGTATAAAAAAAGAAATGTTATTTACTAAACCAACCTGAAAAATAACATGTATAAATCAACAAGATAGTTAATCAAATCATTAAGATGTCCCAAGTTTTGTATTTTTTATAAATATGTGAATGGTTTTGTATTTTCTGATTATTTGAATGTTTTTGAATTGTTTTGAAATATTTATGTGGATGAAAGGGGGTGGCACAATAGCCTATCTATCATCAAGGAGATCATCTATCTCAAGGTCAAATTTGATAAGGTCAAATGGGATGAGACCCATAGTATGAAATGAGTCATAAGTATAGATAGTCATGTTAGTATCCACATTGATTAGGCCATGTTTCCGATATAATCCATGAAAATTAGGTACGCTACTAAACGTATTAGGGCATGGCTATTTTTTGGAGTTGGATATGTCAAATGAGTGTGAGTGTTTCAATTGCAGGGAGTTTTCCATAAATATGGTGATAATACCATTATCTATTAACATAGTAATGGTAGAAATGAGGGTTTGACAATGATTAGTGTCAGGTTTAGATATACAGTGATAGTCACAAATGGGATTATCCAATTTCCAAGATAGCTTTTTAGTTGACCAATTCCGCAAAGATGGTAATGTAAGTAATTCAAGGTCAAACAAGATAGATAGTAACTCATGTGGGTTATCAAGATGTATCAAAACGGTGATATAAGTAACCACCTTCATAGGATCGAGTATATTTAAAGCATGTCGTAATGGGTTAGAGCCAACTATAGTGGATGTGTCACGACTAGCCAGGGTACCAAAGACAAAGGTGTTGATTGTAGTATATTTAAGCCCATAATGTGTAGGAAAAGTAGAAGCAAAAAGAGAATGAAACATTGATTCATCTTCATCGATGGGGTTCAAATCCAATTTGTGCAATGTTTCGTCATTAAGCGCAATAGTATCAATATCGCTATCCGATGAGTAATTATCAACATTGTTGTGTAGTGTTGCATTGGACAATAAGTTAGGAATGTCATATGGAGCATTATTAATAGAGAGAAAAATAAGATCTAAACTCATGTTTGGTCTAATCAATGTCAGTAAATGAGTGGTAGTATCAAAGCCATGACTAGATTCACCTATGACATAAGTGGGAATTTATCCATAAGTATGGGTTGTTAAGGAGTAATAACAAGTACTTAAGAGACAAAGGTGTCAACTTTGCAACATCTAAAGGATTTGAGCCAAAAACCACAGTATGATCACATCCATCATGTATAAGCCTAAGATGTTGATGAATAGTGTATGAAACAACTTGCATATCATGGATCCAAGGCCATCCCAAAAGAATATTATAATGTGAATCCACGTCCATCATGTCAAATGTAGTGGGAAGCTTTTTAGGGGCAACCAAGAGGTCAAGAGAAATAGTGCCTAGTGTAGATTGTGTAATGTTATCAACACCTCTCACAAGAGGAATAACTATGTTAATTGTATGCATATAAATCCCCATATTTTAAATCAAATAACTAGGAAAAAAGTTGAGACCTAAGCCATTATTAATCAAGATACATGTTATGTTTGTAGACCCTGTTTTCATGTTAGAGTGTGGTACACCTTCTATGTGTTACACTCAGGTATTTCTATGAAGCAAATTTTCATGGGTGGTTTATTAACCCATGGGTAATGAGTAACTGTTATGGGCTGTTTTTGGGCCCATGGTTTTTCAGTACCCATTATTTTGATACCCATGGTGTAGTGCCCACATTTTACACACCCAAATACAACAGTAAAAATACCAGGATAAATTTTTTTTTTACTTACATTGCTCATGACACACAACACAGTAAGGGCTCCGAGTACAGAACGCGACACACATGCGACAATCACATAAGTCATCGACTCACAAAGACACATGCAGATGACCATCGGCATGTCGATACCACACTTTTCCCAATGAATGAAAACTAGCAAAGACCCAACCACAAGAAACGTGACTTTAGGAACGACGAACCTAAGACATATCATAACTTCAAATGTATTTCAGTTACGGCTAACTTTCCAAGATCCTTATTAGGTAAGCATGATTTTCTCCCTTTTTTCCACCTACATATTCTGAAAATTTGTTTCACAGATCTCATATTGTTCAACCATTTAATTTGCTCTTTATCCTTATGACAAATCTTCATGACTTAAGTATTTTCCATATTTCAGATTTTATACAAAATTCTAACTCTCTCATTCTTATGTTAAGATTAGGCTTCCCAAAACGCTTATTCAAAGTTTAGAATTTAACCTTGTTACACCAGTGAACCTAACGTGATGTCAAGATGAAATCTTGGGATTAAGGAAGACATAGATTGAAAAAGATTTTTCCCCAAGAACATCCATCGATCACGGAATAGTTATTTCCCTATTATTATTATTATAGTACAATAACCTGCTGAACTCCAAATTTGATATATATATATATATATATATATATATATATATATATATATATATATATATATATATATATATATCCTTTGTTTTCTCGAAGTTTGATCACACCATTTGACAATTCATATTCTTTACAGTGCATGAAAAAGTTTAATTAAGTTATGAGGACTCCAAGATTGACCTTAGTCCTAATCTCCAATTCTCGTGTGCAACATTATATGATATGTACTTATATCGCACTAAGGTCTCGTTCTTAGCATCGTCTCAAAACAAAAGAGGTACGAAAGCACTTGTCTGACACATTAAAGAAGTACAAGGCTAGGGGCATAATAAACTACACATGGACACAAGTGATCTATGTACACGAAGATCCCATGTCACTACACTTCATGATTCCGCATAAGGAATATTCTTTATTCCTTAATGCCATAAATGACATACAAAGGGTTAAGGGATAAGATTACATTTTCTAAGGTTCTCTAGAATCAACATCTTTCCACTCAATTCCGCATACAAGGGGTTAAAATATAGTTTCTACCCACAAGTTAACAGACAAAAACCACTAGGGTTTAGTTTAATTTCAATGTGCACCTAACGATTTATGCCTCTACTACATGTGATTTTAAGGCAAGCGGAACATAAATAAACTAAACCACATTCAAGAAAATACCAAGAGGTTATTTTGATAGGAACCAAGGTAGTACCGCTTAGTCAATCCTTTGAACAAGGAACTCGTAAGGTGACTTCCAAGGCGGTCTTCACCACTCAGCCTGATGTTGGACCTAATGAGAGGAAAATTCTTGTCGCGATTACCAAAACTAGAAGGGAACCGCATACTCTGAATAAAGTTGGACCATGTCATTCCTAAAGTATGGGTTCACGACAATATTGTTAGACCTCCTGACTATGATGGGGACTCCGACCTAGGGGTTTTATTTACCTAACCTAGAAGGTCGCATTGAGCGCAAGTTTTAAGGTCGTTCTACTATTTAATTTCTTATATGGTAAGAAAAAGAATCACACATGCAGACAAGTTATGCACGACTAATTTATCAAAGTTGAGTGTTCCCATTAAAGCTCTTTATTATGTTTTGCAAGGTAAGAAGATAACCCAGTGATTAATTTAATCATTTATTAAATACTGAGAAGGTGCTACAATGTATTAACTTCGATTTCAATTTACTAAGTATAAATCCAGCTCTTTTTGCCATACGCAACTAATAAACAAGTTGAACCAGGATTAGATGCACATTTCCTAAGTATCCCTAAACTAGCATATCATGCATGTTAACAAATCTCAATTATATCTTTTCGGTAACAAGAGACTACAGAACACAGTTATTCATTTTAAAATGACCTATAAGGATTACAATAATGATAATTAAATTTCACATCGCCTTCTTCGTCGTCATTCATCCATCCTACAAAACCCACGTGAGCATGATATCAACGATAATTTGCTGGCATGGCATCCCCCCTAATCAATCATAATTGTTTTTTTTTCAGTTTCCCATTTACATCAGACAATAATTACAATTTGTCAATTGAAAAAAAGAGTCTAGAAACATGTATCCATTGCATTTCATTTTTCTACATTTCATAAACCTAGGAGAGAGAAAGAGAAAACATCATTTTGTCAAAAGTTCCAATACACACAACAAGTTTCATTATAGTGTTTTAAACAGTTATCTACGTGTGTTAAAAGTTTCCAGGGTGAATTGGCAACCCTACGAGGGTCCGCAGCTTTCTACTTTTATATTTTCTCACTAGTTGCAAAACGTACAAAAAGGGCTCGGAGGCCAAGAAACTGCTTCCAAAGGTTATCTTCCGATGAGCACGCACATCACGATTAACTTTCTACGTGTTCCCAGATATACCAAGAGCTCATTGCAACTGACGGAATTGAAAAGGAGCGCACGGTTTGCGTTTAGCGGTTAGTTTTCCAGGGCCACTGGTCGTAGTTCACCCAGTTGTGAAAAGACAAAAGTTAACTCGAGGGCCCGGAAACCCGCGTCCATAACTGGCATTCGAAGGAGAAGCATGCAACGATACATCTCTTACTAGTTCCCCTACATAAGGAGAGTTCATCAGAGTTGACGGGGCTGAGAACTAGTAAACCATTTTCAAATGGCGACAAATTTTCTGGAGCGACAGGACGAAACTGAACCAGTTTGACCTCGTCAGACTACGAACGGAGGCCTACAAAATGGCTTCGCCAAACTATCCCGAAAAATTCTCTTTCCTATACTGAAGTTCCATGCATTTGTCTAGTGTAATCGCTAGAGGTTTGTGAAGACAGGAAGTGATTTCTCTTTCCAGGTTTTAAATGGCGATCCAAAACGAAAGCCAACTTTCTAGTTTTAACAACTTTCTACTGTTGTAAACCAGTGTTACAAGACTCCTATAAGGGCGTCAAAAGGATGGCATATGATCGTTTCGGGTCAAACCAAAAATCAAGGCGAGTCCTCGTATACCAAGGTACCCGAATGAAACTTCACATCTCATTTCCAAAGTTGCAAAGGGTACTTAGTGAGTCTCCGAAAATTGTAAAATTTAACTATTTTAAGCAGGAAGAAGGTCAACTTAATCAATGGAGAGTCAAATTTGTCTGGTCGATAAAACGATATTGAAGCGATCAAAAGAGTAAGAGTTTTCTAGATCATCTCGAAGCGAGGGTGATAGTTCGTGGTTTAAAGTAGGTGAGTTATAATGGCTTCGAGGGTTGTGACACGACACTATATTGTTTTGTAATGATGAAGGGACATTTAACTATATTAAAAGTCCTAATGATTTAAAATTCTATTTAATTGCAAAAAAGAACTAAAACACGAGAATTATGAGAGGTAAGGGAAGAAGGACCATGCCTAGAGAATGAAGAGCGAAAAAGTACAAGGGGCTCCAAGCAGTTTACACTCGCGATCCGTCGAGGCCACCATTGTTGCCACAAGATGCCAGGTGGTCACATGCAAACCAAGCCATTCGTTGTGCACCCATGTCTCATCCAAACAGAACCATTTCGAGTTTTCAAGAAGTCATCCCGATCCAAGAGACTGCATTTTCTATGTCGAACAAAACACAAGCCTTTTCTTCACGTCCATTTTGTGCATATGCTGACATCGTGGCATTCCATGAAACAACATTTCTTTGAGGCATTCTATCAAACAGTTTAACGCCTTCTTCACAGACCCATTTTTTTGTTTATCCTTCTATTATTGTAGTCCGGGAGACCGCATATCTTTCAAGTATTTTGTCAACCAGTTCACATGCATTGTGTATGCCTTCACATTTTGCATACCAGCAGATCTGGGTACCTGACAAGACAGTAAGGGATATTATCTCCCCATGATGCTTTGATGGCTGTCCATGCGCAGTTCTAAAGCTCCCATTTTGACAGCAGCAAGGAAGGTAACAACAAGGGTTGGGGGGTGTGGCTTCAAACCAGCCAAAACGTATTTGCTTGGAAAGGTTCCAATGCAGTTTCAACAAGACCATTTTGTGCATAACTCGAAAACATTGCAGTCCATGGAACTTGATTTCTTTCACGCATTTAGAAGACCAGATCGAATGCTTCCACGTTTTTACAAATGAATCGACTAGGGCACTTGCAACAGCGACATCTGGCAAAGTTCTTTTGCATTTTTGACTTCGATGGGAGCCCACGCAGGCCTGGGCGCGGGCTGGAAGAATGTTGGCCACGTGACCAGCTAAAACGAACAAAAAACCTCCTCCATTTGCGCGTCCAAACTCTGTCCCCAAGGCTTTTCGCGTCTGCAACAACATCTGACCAAAATACCTTTCCAAAACTCGTTTTCCCACGCAAGGGGGTGTGTGGCGTGGCCTGGGAGATGCTGGACGGTTGTGGAGTCTGGCTTTGCGCGACTCGAAGCATTTGCTTGCAAGTTTTCAAGGCCGTTTCAACAAACTCAATACTGGCGTGCAGAACTCTACGCCCCCAAACCAACCACTTTACTTCCTAACCCAACGCATTGCAGGCTTGCGTTTCCAAAAACGTGGAAAGGGTTTGCCCTAATCCGCCCCCTTTACGGGCTTTTTGATTTTACTATTATTATTATTTTATTTCTTTTAAATTTATTTCTCTATATTTTATCTATTATTTTTTTATTTTTTTATTTTTTTATTTCATTGCTTTACAAATTAAGGGAGGCATTACACATTGTTTTTTCCCATTGTGTTGATACCCATGGTTTTTTTTCCCATGGTTTTGATACCCACGGTTCTGTATCAAACTACTTAAGCAATTGTCTATTTATATGGTCTTATGCATATGATAGAAAGACAAGCAAATGTATTGTAGATGTGCTTTGAATTAGGGTGTGAATTCTGTAGAGTTTGTTGAGCATAGCTCCAAACGGATCTGGGTATTGTATTGAGAGAGTGGAGGCTTGTAATAAAAATCTGAGCAAGCGATTCCTGGTGGACGTAGCCTAAATTGGGTGAACCACGTTAAAACTTGTCTCTTTGTGTTGTGTTATTTATTCTGCACTTTTATTTGAGATCTGTAATATTTTCTGCATATTAATTTCTACTGTTGCGATTCTGTAAGGGATTATTCCGCATATTTTATCTCTTATTTCCTAACAATACATTTAACAAGGAAACCTTGAATTTATGATGTAATAAGAAGAGGTGCACATGGGTCCTCATCAAGTGGATGAGGGATATCATTCGAACTAAATGTTATTTCCTTATCCATAGCTTTGAATGTTTCCATAATAAATGCAAAAGCAACAAGCTAAGTAGTAGGATGAAAGGTAATAGATTGTAAATTATCGTATAATATATCCTTATAAATAGGTGTATTTTGCAATAATTCAAGAGGAGATATATTAGCATGTGTATTATTTAGTTTCTCTAATATATCAAACCCTTCAGTAGGAACAATAAATCTAACAGAGGGATTCATAGGTAGTAGAGGTAAGGATAGGTTGATTCTAACTAGTTGTTTAGTGTGGCATGTTGTGACAACATTAACTTCAGTAGCCACGGAGGAAGAATGAGGTGGATGTTTCCCAGTAGGAGGAATACATTCAACTTGTATATTAGTGTAAGTAAGAGCCTCGTCAGTCATGAAACAAGTATAAACATCATATAAATCCCCTTCGTCAAATGGGGTATGGGCATGGACTTGGTTAAAGGGATGGTAACCCATACCAAAATGAGGGAGTGGACCCTGGTGAAGAAAGTCTAGAGAAAAATGGTTTGACCAATATATTCATTTCAAAAGTCGGGTTCACCAAATGTTTACACCCTAATTAATTTAATGTTATGGAAAGTGTACAACAATAAATAAGATATAAGGTTTTGTAATAAATGATTATTCTAATCTAATCAATTTACAATTAACCATTCATAACTAGAATAATGCATCAATACTTGCAACAATTGATAAATGATAAAAATAGCTCAAATACACAAGAGGAGATGAAGACTTAGATGTATAGGTTATAACAAATAAAATTGGGATCTGCAAATAGGTGGAAAAGACATCAAAAACTTGGACATGTTTCAGTATGAAACTGGAATCTAAGCAGGTTCAAGACCGTAGGAATGTTGTACGGTTTAAAATTGGAACTATATGGTTTTGACAAGAATTGTACTGTCTTGGACCCTTTAGCAGTTTGGATCTTAAAATTCCTGTGTTTCACTTATTTGGAAATGCCCTTTTATGTATGTCACTCTTGAGTCTTGTTTTCATAACACCGAGATGCCCTGTAATAACTTGCAACAAACTAGAAAGCCTAGACACATCCAATACCCTTAATCAAAGCAATAACAAACCAAAAGGAGAAAGCATGTGTGTGGTGAGGTTGGACTACCCTTAGCGGTTGTGCCGATCAAACCAATCCAAGTATTGTACTACATTCCCTTGTGCAAGATCAAGCCTCATGTAGTTCTCGTAGATGCTTTTGAAAGTGTGAGTATGATCTAAGTCAACCCCTTATAGATTCTCTAATGTTTTTTGACATAAAGATAACATGATAACTATATAATATATAATGTATCCGGTGTAGAAGTAGTGTGGTGTGGTGTGCTTCAACTTCGTGACCTAACTATTTGTTCCTTGAAGCTTCTTGACAATGCTTGTGTTAGGATATCATTATATTATAGTGCTCCATTGTAATAGCTAGTATATTTGTGAGGGTTGTTGAATAAATAGTTATATGATTTGCGTGTATAGTGGTTGTTATAACCACACACATAAATAGGTTTGGAGGAAAATTGGGTGGTTGTGAGAACACCCGTAAGATAGTATGTTGGAGAATTTTGTGGAGTTTGTTCTCCTTGAATGTAGGAGAAACTTTTCCTATATATTTGTATATTGCTAGTTGAATAAATAATAAAGAAAATAGTATTATTATTACTATGTTATTTTTGTTGCAAACTTTGTACCATTTCATTTGGTATCAGAGCAAATGAAATCCTAATAAGATGGAGGAATAATTGGTTTGTAGGGGTATTCGTACCATTCATCTTCACCAACGTGTTCATCAAATCATTTGAGATAAATGTGCTACATAATCATGTGTTGGCTTGATTATTGACCAATACAAATTGAAGCTTATTTATTTGAAGATAGATTTGTACCATGTTTGAGCGCAACAACCGTGTTATTGTAAATATGGCTCATTTGTAGTCGTTGGTAAGTTTCTCATCCATAATCAAACAATTTCACATTGCAGGTGGAATAATAAACAACGTGGAAATCATTGAGCTTCATATCCAAATCCGGTTGAGTTAGCAGCATGACACTGGAGAACGGAGGCACAAGAGGCTGGAGGTTGATCAACGACCTCTCGTCAGTCACCAATGACAAGGTCACATAGCAACTGTGGTGGCATTTTTGTGGTGTGAGTTTGCTTTCATTTCAGAGTTGATGTTTGTTTCAGTTGTGTGCAGTGTGATTCTATTTTAAAGTCTTATTTTGTGTTGAATAA
This sequence comes from Taxus chinensis, assembly GCA_019776745.2. Lineage (NCBI taxonomy): Eukaryota > Viridiplantae > Streptophyta > Pinopsida > Cupressales > Taxaceae > Taxus > Taxus chinensis. The sequence goes on from CM034146.1 coordinate 240,140,873, forward strand.
GTGAAAATTTCACATTGAGGAGGGGAACATGATCTCAATGTTCCATTTCCATTTCTATCTTTTTTCAAATTTGTATTCAGTGAGCAATAATTCTTATGTACTTCCTTGATGTAATAACATAGTGGATAAATGAATGCACAAGGAAAAGAAGCATCATGACATTTGGATTGTTGGTTGTCCTGTAAAACCATCATTTGTTGTGATTGTTGGTATGACACTTGAAAAACCATCCCTGTTGATTGGTGGTTGTCCAATAAAACCATCCTTGAAGGTTGTTGGATCCCTTGAAAAAACATCCACATCATAAGCATGCATAGGCGGCAAGCTGCAAAAGAAGTGTGATTATTTTCTTCAATGTTCGCACTAAGGGGAGATGTTACGAAATCATTATATTATAATGCTCCAGTGTACTAGTTAGTATATTTGTGAGGGTTATTGAATAATTAGTTGTATGATTTACGTGTATAGTGGTTGTTATAACAACACGCGTAAATAGGTTTGGAGGAATATTTGGTGGTTGTGAGAACACCCGTAAGATAGTATGTTAGAGAATTTTTGGAGTTTGTTATCCTTGAATGTAGGAGAAACTCTTCCTATATATTTTTATATTACTAGTTGAATAGATAATAGAGAAAATAATATTATTATAACTGCGTTATTTTTGCTGCAAACTTTGTACCATTTCAGGTTGAAGTGACTTTCATCTCATTAAGACACGACTTTGACTTTTGCATGCTTGAAAATAGAGGAAGTTGGACTCTTTGACCTGGTCGAATGCTTCAGACCTATAGTAGGGATTTCTCTAATCGATATGCAACTGATATGGGCAGATTTTGGAGAGCTTTGAGTTTTTTCAAAATGAGATTTGTAATAGGAGCTTGTAAGAATGTCAAGTGGGTTATAAAATGATATTGATTTTCTTATATTAGCCTTCCATAGGTGAAATATTTTAATAAGGCCAACCCTAGGAAGATGAAACAACATAGCAAAGATATTCAAATTGAAAGCAAAGTCAAAGAATGTGAAAGATTTGTAGTATACAAGTTGGCTAAGACTGTATTTGACATCATGATCATTTGTACCGTCCTAGAAAAGAGAATTGTGATGCAAACTAAAAGTTGTAGGATGATGCACAAGGCTAGTTAATGTTTTGATTAAGTAATGTTTTCTCAATTGACGACAAAGCATAGTAAAAAGACAAGAAAATCATGAAAGAGCTATAGAAATATACTAATTGGATTCTGAGCAAGGGAACATAACCAAACTTGGCATTACAAGAGGATAAGTTACAATCTTTCAGTGTCTACAGGATGCATCGTTAATCCATTTAGGGTTGCAACAAGGATATTTTCATCATATTTCACAATACACCATGCATGTGCGATGAACATTTCATGCATAAATTACAACTTAGCAGAACATGTCACAAATGAATTGAATACTATGGTAGATAGAGCTCACAATGAAGGAGAAGACTTCCAGTGGTGGACGTACTTGATCATGATCATTGTGAATGAGATTGGAGTTCCAAGGAAGGAAATTTTCATTCTAATATGAACAATGGGGAATTCAATTGGCTCACATCAATTTAGGGTGTATAGATGCAAAGTATTAGTGAAGATAATAAATCAATCAAAAATGACTTACACATCATACAAGTGTGTGTCAAATGCATTTGTAGATGAGTTTCATAAACCAACATATATAGTCAGCTACATGATAGGGTTTTTTGAGTTTAAAGTGATGGTAACATTATAAGGTTGTAAGGCATATCAAGGAAGGTTGACAACTTAGGAGTTGGATAAAATTGGTGTACATGTTGACATCATAGTATATGTAGTGTGTTGTGAACACATTGAAGGGAATGACATGAGAAAATGTGGATATTAAGTTGGTTAATGCCAAGAACAGGGAGAAATTTGAAAAGTATAATTGAATGTGAAATATAAGGGATGTGTATTAAGAGTCTTAACGATGGTGCATATGAGATAAGACTCATCCAAAGGATTTTGATGGATAACAAGGAGGTTATTTTGAACCTTTCATTGAATCCCAAGAAAAGAATACTTGGAGAGATCCCAACAAAGACATTATAAGTTGCATACCAGTGGTTGGATTTTTATTGATAAAGAGGGTACAAAGGAAGGCGTACAAGAAGAGGCGCATCATGCTCAAACATGACCAGATGTTGACAGTAAGGGAAAAGCCAAATAGGTGGAGAAAGTTTCAACTATTTTACACCTAAGCTTAAAATAATTAGAAACTATGTGTATTTCATAATATAGAATTTAAGCATTCATAATCAGAGCTAAGCTATAGTAAATGGAAAAGTGGAAGCAATATAAAATAGAAAAGGTACCAAATAATGTGTAATGGAGCATTTTGACATGTTTTTTGTAATTTGGGCGAGAGCAAGAGGATCACAGAAGCTGGAAATGGGCTTAGGAGATATTTGTCACCAAGTGCTATAATTTTGGTGCTCTAATAGTCTATATGAGACACTATCGTCAAAATCTAGACAATCTTATAGATATAAGGGTCTACAAACAATATCGTGCACAAAACCATCCAAGGGACAACAAAAAAGTTCTCAGATGCTTATATTGATCGAATTTATGGCATATGTTTGCATGTGTCTTAGCCTATGGATTCCAGAGTTGTGTCATGAACTATGCTATGATGATACAAAATTGGACTCTACTTTGTCCAAATGCTAGGCTTCGAACAACAAAACACCGTGAAATATCCTTAGTTATTGGGCGGAAACCTTATCAATGCCCCACTATAGATGAGTGCCACACTATGTACCAACACCTCGAAAGGGGATCAAGTCAAATGTAACTCTCCATCAATCTAATATTGCAACTATTAAAATCAACAATGCACTTAGAATGTTTCTTCAGTTGAATGATCTTTAAAGACACATACTTCTGATTTTGAATATTGATTTACTGAATAATGTCGTTTGAAGCCGTTATAATGATCTCCAAAAATATTCTATTTGCTTGATGATTGTCGGTCTGTTATTCTTAGAGCCTTTAGGAAATTTACTTATATATGAATCCTTTGATTGATTTCCCCGCCTAATATTGACATGAAAGGCACGCCTAAGCTGACCACAGATGGCATACAAATTAAAAATTTTGCCACTACAACGACAGAAACCACTTTGGTGGATGTTGGTACTTAATCAAAAGAAAATATCTCTAAGGAAGGATTTTTATTATTTATAATCATTATGAAAAATTTCAATAATCATGTTATGGATAAGGATTAAATTTTGCCACTTAAAAACAAAAAATATAATTATGTTATGATTTATGAATAATGGATAAATATATAATGACTGATAACATGAATATGTAATGTTTTACATATTATTCTTTTATTTAGGATTTGAATGCCAAACCATTTGCTCAATTTAAAAAACCTGTAATTAAGTACCTTTTAATATAATGATTACTCTGTTTAGAAAAGGAAACAAAAGGAATAGTGAATATTGAAAGCTAATCACTGGACGGGATGAGAAGAGAAAGGAAGTTGATCCACACTTGCAGGCACAACTGTTCCCTTCGACAAAGACTCGATACGTTTCTTCCCTCTCAAAAATTTGGCATACCATCGAGCAGAAAGATTTGGGTATCTTTTCAAGTTTTTATCTTTGAAATCCACATAATAGAGGCCATAACGAATCTGGTAACCAAAGGCAAACTCGAAATTGTCCATAAGAGTCCAGACGAAGTATCCACGAGTGTTGGATCCATTCCTACACCCACACAACCATGTTCATTATAATTCAAAGCATTTAAAATGATGATCTGAATAAGTTTGAGGCATAGTTTATGGAACTATACTTGATGGCTGCAAGAAGATTCTCAATATAGTCATGGAGATACTCCATCCTCGGCCTATCATTTAATGCCTCTGAGAGTGAAAGAGATTGGTTGTTTCTCGTGCCATATCCTGCTCAGTAATTTAGAAAATATGTTATTCAAAAAAACTAAATATGATGTCTATAATACTTATGCATAACCTGATACTATTCATTGGAAAGTGCCTGACATAATGATTCTCCGTGAAATAGTGTAACATACAAATTGATTGTTCAAAGAAACTAAATATGACAGTACCATTTTCATAGATTATTATAGGTGGATTGCCATAGTGTTGCTTCAAATGTTCCAATAATGCTTGCAATCCCCATGGAACAACCGCAAGTCCAGTTGCTGCTATCTGCCAATTAAATAATAAGATTTATTTTTCTTTCAACAAGTTTGATTTAGCATATAAGAATTTGACTATAACCAGAGATAAAGAATGAAGTACTGACTTACCTTCCCAATAGGGATACCGTCTCGCAGTACTTTGCAAAGACAAATGTATACATACATCAGTATCTAAAATGCCTTAAAAATACCAATATTTCAAGCTCTGTAATATGTTTCAAAAGTTGCGACGTACCTGTCATATTTGAGCCTGAATCTCTAAAATAATCTCTTTCAGCAGTAACCCACTGATGAGATGAATCGGAGATATAGTAACTGCTGTAATGATTTACCCCAATAAAATCAAAGATCCCTTGAGCATTTCAGATTGTTGTTTGGTGAAAGTAGGCAGTCTGGAACCTGCTATCTTCTTCATGCTTGAAGGATAGTCCCCAAACAAAAGGGGATCTAAAAACCTGTTGGCCATGAAACAAAAATAAAGGAATAAATTTTACTTAAATATAACTATAAGAGGCTAGAGGGTGAGAAGCCCAAAAGGTTAGATGGTAAATAGATTAATGCAAAAGGAAATTCACTGTTCCTCTTCCATACTCTTCCCCTGGCTAATAAATGCTTTGTAGTCCTTGAATGCTAAGCTGGGTTCTCTAAATTCTATTAGAGTAATGACTAATTATTTTAGATGTAAAACTTCTACCATAGGTTTTTCAGAAGCATTCTCTAATTTCAATTCAGTAGACACTTACCAACCATTTTGAAAATCAAAAGTCCTTTGAGTTGCAGCGATGTCCTTAGACGAGTTTGTCAATGGCATTATCCACATCATTAGAATTACAATGCTCATAAAACCCTTTTGCTTGGCCTGCAGAAAAATCAAATTATCAATCTGTTAAACCATAACATTATACAAGCTCTGGCCCTTTTAGAAGGCCAAACACTTTGGTCCCTACATAAACAGTCAGTGCGTTCATACTGAATGGTGTTGAATGTGCCGGCTTTAACACTCAAAAACACCAAAAAGTGCTAAACAGCCTATACATTATCGTGCCATTCAGCGCCAACTTACAGGCTGTTCAAGGTCTTCCAAACACTTTCCCATTAATCAAGCCCTGTAACTAATATCGGTTGAGTGGGTCCCTAATACTTACCTGTGGATCTCCTTAAGTCCAGAACCTAAGGCCCTTTTATATTTAGTTAATTAAGAGCTAGACCAAAGAGATAGCACTCAGCACTTCACAAGTGAGAATAAAGGAACTACTTCAACCAGTGGGGATAAATATTATACTAATGAAAAAAATATATAACCTGAAATTTCTCTCTGTAGAGTTTGACTGTTTCGGCATGTGATAACAAAATATGATGAGCAACAATGTATGGCTCCACTGTAGAGTCTCCTGCACTACAGTTGTGTAACCCAAATGGATAAGAACATCGTTGAGGTGGCCACCAACCACTGTCATAACTTAAAGATGGAAATGCATTTGGTTCATTAAAAGTTGTCCAGTATTTCACTCTGTCCCCAAATTCTCTAAAGCAAACTTCAGCAAATGCTCTGAAATCTTCTCTGTTTAACATCATGCCAATCAAAAACTGTTAGGCTTATGATAGGTAGTGATTGTGAAGCATAGTTTCATAAATTACCACAGCCACTTTTGAGAATACTGAATTTTGTACTTTCCATTTTATTAGATATAGCTTACAACTTAGTACCATGTTCAGTATTATAATATAGATAGGTAGATTACATTATTTGGGGATCGATCCATCCTCCATAGGCATCTTCCAAACTCTGAGGCAAATCGAAGTGGTATAAGGTAACATGTGGTTCAATACCTGCAAAATATATAACTGTTATCCTTCTCTTGGAGAAAAATCTACATACTTTTTGGGAGTTTTACCCCATTTCTTCAGTTTGAAAAGGATTTAGTTTTGTTAACCCGTTGTTCAGATCTCTTCAGTTTTGTCTATTGTAACCAGATGTACTTTCCACTTCCATTTAACACTAATATCATTTCCCTTCATTTGGTCATTGTTGCAATTAATGAATGACAGTCTCCTTTCAAGTGACCATAAAAGAAAGTTCATCACCATGGAGGATGAGTTCATTGATGAGATTATTGTAGTATTCCAATCCCTTGGGATTGATGGCACCCTTTCCATCTGCAGAAAACATCCAGAAAGTTAGACAAGAAGTATTACAGACCAGAGCTTTTTTCTCTGTCATCAAAGAATACTATCTTACCAGGTATTAGTCGAGACCATGAGATGGAAAATCTGTATGCATCTAGTCCCATTTTAAACATCAGACGGACATCCTCCTGAAAAAATGTTTATAGTGAACAAAGGAATCATCAACTGAAACTTGACAGAATAATAATATTACCTGGACGAATTAAGCAAAGTGTAAGGAATTGAGATTACTTTATAATGGTGGTATTGGTCTGCAGAAATATCCCCAGTGCTTCCATCTAGCATTTTCCCTTGAAGTTGGTTTATTCAAAAGGACCCAAAAAAGTCAGTGGACTGTAAAAATACAGATAACTTGGAATGGACAAAAAGGAGCTTCAAAATATCTACTATAAGTTATAAAGACAACTCAATTTGTAACAGTTTTTATCATTTACCTCTGAAATAGAAACATCCACACTACCAATTCAAAGAAAGACAAATGGAGATATTCTTAACCTTTTCCAAACGGGGAAAGAAGTCTAACAACAGATACAATATATTGAAGCACACTTCTACTAAAAATTGGGGTCAAATAAATTATCCTGGCAACCTGAATGTGTATAGGTGTCCCAAATGCAGGGTTTACGGCCATCATCTGCTACTGCACCTTCAACCTGCATATACCCACCCAAAAGTTCATATTCCCATACAAGAAATAATACATAAGAAAGCACCAGAGAAAATGATTATACCTGGTAAGCAGAAGTGCCAGCACCAAATATAAATTCTCGAGGAAAATCAGCTCTGCTGAAGTTGTCCTCCTTCAACCCTTCCATTTTTAATTGCAGAGAGACATGAATTCCTGTGAACAACCAATTAATTGATTGAATTCGATTGAGCCTGAGATTCTGGGTGTAACTGTATAGGTATATATAATGAAAAAAAGGAAAGAAGGGAAAAGAAACACGGAAGCATGGCAATGCATATGCTGTGAAATCCCGCCACATATATAGGTTAAATTTTCTTTACAATAAAGTCTTGAATGATAAAGACTGTTTTGTCGAAATAAATTGAGCACTTATGATGTGGAGAAATATGACACAGGCTGCCCAGATATTTCGAGAATTATAGTCCTTTCAGAGTACATTATATTAATATGAATATCTTTTTCATACCACATTTAAAAGTTTATTCTCCTCAATGTGTGGTATACAAATTCCTCACACCCATTGTCATGTGAGCTCAGAAAGTTGGTGGGTGAAAGAGTTTCTTGTCGGGTAAAGACAAAAAAAAATGCTCGAATAAAATCTAGGAGGAGTCACTGAAATTAGAGACCATTTATGCAAGACTATTATCGATAAAGCTAAAGCTAACAAGCGTATAGTATAATCATGTTTTGTAGATTTTTGTAAGGTTGGTTTTAATAAAATTGCAAGGCATTTTTTGGTACACACGTTTAAATATTTAGGCTTTTCTGAGTTGTTGATTTCTAAGTGGAAATAATTTTATATGGGGATATATCGGGAATATTTGTATTAAAATGGGCACTACAAATAACATCTATAACATCGTAGGTGTGGAATAAAGGTGCCCATTCTCACTCAGCCTGGAAATTGATAGGTTGTAGGCCGTTTTTTGTGATTTTAATCGTATATTAGAGGGGACAAATTTTAGAAACAACAGACATTGACAGGCTGAAAATTTTAAAGACCCTAATTTTTTTAAGTGGTTTATATAAAAATATAGTACACACACACACACATATATGAACAGATTCTAGAAATATCCATAAAAATTATTGGAATTTACAGCTACCTGAAAGAGCTAAAACGTCAACGAATTTCGATTTGATAGGCAGAGATAATTTGAAATTCCAGCCTGTCCTCACCTACACTTTTTAGGTTCTATTAACCAAAACGTGCCCCCTATCTATTTTTGTTAACCTTGTACTCTCAAAGGACCAAGCCTCCCAATCACTTGTCCCATTTCACTTGTTATGTGACAATATATTTATACCACAGACCACAAACCATTCTGCATAGTTGTGTATCACTCTTGCATGCCACAAGAATCTATCTTAAGTTGTGATGCATTGTTTCAAGCCACGAAGCATTCTACTCTATCGCATTGCATATTTACACCATGTTTTATGACTCATGTATCTTTGTTCAAGTGTTTCGACTCATCTTCTCTAGTCATGAACCATTGTTCCAAGTCATAGAATTCTAACAATGTCATTCCGGCCATGCTCCTTCCCCTTCCACTTAGTTTCTGGCCAACTCTTTGTGCCTCCCTTCATTCCCTTTTTGTCACGTCATTTTGTCAACTAATGTATCATGTCATATTTATTTATATTCCGGTCAAAAAAAATTGGTACCCCTTTACATCCTATATAACCTCCAAACCTGCTCAATTGTTGATTAGGTTTCCCTATTAGCATTTATGAGCTTTATTACCCTATTTTTCTATACCTACTTCATCAACCTAGGTACATTTGCATCGTTATCATCTCCTTGTTAGCTTTGTATGTGCAGGGGTCCTTAACATATTTGATCCCAAAAAAGTTGAGACAAGAGATGACATTCACTACTAGTTGCCAAAAGATAAGTACTAGGTAAGTATATTTCATTTGGGTTGAGTTCATCTATTATTTATCTCTTATATTTGTTGCTTTATTTATGTCATTTTTCTTTCAATGATGCATTTTTTTCTTGAAGATCATCTCCTGTAGACTATTTTTGACACGTCATGATCTTTTATTGGGGCATATGTATACACTTATTTTTCACTCTTACTAACTTTTTCTCTTGACATGCAATATTGGCACATTGAATTCCCCAAAGAGATGTAATGAATTACATTTTTGGGAGTATGGATGATTGGTAACAAATGGGTTGGTTACTGGGATTACTTATGAGAGATATTTTATGTAAATTATATAATACCTTAGATACCGTATCTTTTACACCTTATAATCATTCTTTTACAACCTCCTGTAGACACTGAAATTTGGTAACTTCACATTTGGCAATGAAAATTTTTCCTATGTTCCATTGTTAAGACAAATCCTCACACTCTAAGTCTAATCAACACATCTTCCTAGATATTTCTTTACTTTCTCATTTTCACACTCTACTTTATCATTCATTCACAAATTATTTATTAAGCAAAATAGTAAATTATCTTTATGCATCATTTCATAGCTTGTGATTTTACATCACTAGCAGCCTGGACAAAACTGTATAGTTTGGGCTAGAGTGGACTATGGTCATGGCCAACCTATGTGGTCCTACCCCTTTTATCGTTCAACTCTAATTTCAATTTGAATACCTTAAATGTGTTATTTCATCTTCCTAGGGTTGGCCTTATTATAACATTTTACCTACGGAAGGCTATATAAGCAAGTCAATATCACTTAATAATTCACTTGACAATTTCATAAGATTATATTGCAAATATTAATCCAAAAGTATTCAAGATTCTCTTAAATATTCATAGATTAGTTGCACATCACTTATAACAACCACTACAATAAGTCTAAAGAATTTAAGCAGGTCAAAGAGTATAGCTTCCTCTATTTCCAAGTATGCAAAGGTCTTAGAGTCGTGTCTTAGCAAGAACAAATTTGTAACACCCTAAAAATCATAACCCAAAATGCAACAGTAAAACAAACATATTTGTTATGACACAATACTTACTACTACTGCATTGATCACAAGAAACACAACACTTGACCACATATATACTAACACTCATAATTATCAATTAACCAAATGAAAACCTATCTTACAAGTTAATTTCCATATGCATTATATTATGTTGCTTAAGAAATGTTAGACTACCAAAGCATAACTAACGTCACTAAGACACATGACACCATCAACTTAAATAAGGTTCATTTTCTTTTCTATATTCTTTCATGAGTTAGTTTCACCTCTTTATTCTCCTTATTTCTTTCAAAATAATTTCATTTGTGTTTATTATCAAAGAGTTTGTTTCGATATGCGCAACTTCGGCATGCAACCCAAAGCGTGCTCTAGCCATCATGCTCATTATGAGATTCTTACTTTTGATTGTGTATCACATGACAGGTTTTCTACCTCACAATTCTATGTACGGTCCTTACGTCATAAACAAGTCCAAGGTCTTACACAAGAAGACGATAAAGCGATAGGTTCTTATTGCAGTAGCCTCAATAGTTAGATTTCACACTAGGAATGATTCATAGCAAGTCTCGAATTAGTTACAACATATAATTCATCAATGTTGTAATAATACTTTATTTTTTAAATTTGTACTTTAACCAATTTACAAGGCAAATCTAGGTGGGATTAAGTATGCAATAAGGTTTACAAACCATATTGATCTCTCGGGATACTTCCCTCATATTCTTGCACCCATTGATATGTGTTTTGTAGTTCGGGGATTAGTTTTCACACATGTCACTCATAAAACAAATTGTCAAGTAAGTTCAAAGTGTAAAGTCTTAGAGCAATCCTAAAAGGCATAAGTCACTCCCACATATCCTTCTTTTCACTCTCTATTCTACGGCCATACTATCAACATATTGCATCCATCTCTAAAGGTCAATATCTGACATAAGGTTAAATTTTCATTTAGTCATTTCGTGTAACAACCATTAGTATGGTGGCTCCAAGGAAAAAACTTACCTCAATCCATTAGTAGAGATGGTACGAATCACTAACTTCCCACTTTTTGACAATGTCTATGTTCATCTCATCCCAGGAAGGTATGGTTTAACATTGTGTCATGGTATTATTGGCTTACCTTACTTATTGTTGTTAGAAAATATCTAATTTAGTGTTCCATGGTATTTGATATTTTACCGTATGGTAATTTAGTTATTTATATTATAGTTATGTAAAAGTAATATATATTATCAAGGAGTCTTGTTAGTGAGGTGATATTTTTAGGTTATTAAATTAGAATAACCTCCTTGATCACATGAGTACATCTAACTATATATTTATATGTTGCATATTGAATAATTAATCAAAGTTTCTTGTGTAAATATGTGCATGTACCTTCGTTTGGTATCAAAGAGAAGTTTGACCTTGATACTGTAATGGATTAGAAAAAGAGTAGCGACAATATTTTACTTGTATTTTGGCCCCAAATATGAGTTAGAGATATTTGGTAGGATTTTTAATGTTTTTTAGTCCTATAGAATAAAATGACTTCTATGGAGCTTGAGCCACTGATGTTTCCAGTGGAGGAGGTAGACTTAGTATTAGTTCCTTCTAAGTTTACATGCGCCAATTCCATGACAGCAGTGCCATCTGTAGACGTCGGTTTTATTGGATCATTGGTTCCTTTTCTGGCCTACTCTTTTCGTTAAGCATATGCAACATTTTTTGGACGATCAATTTTATGTTGTGTGGGGTTTCGAGAATGGATTATTTATTTATTTATTTTCCTAATATGGACTTGATTTGTGCATGTGAATTCCAATAGCAATTTCTTGATCTTTCCAACGTCATTTATGTCTGACAACTACTTATATTGGACTCCATTGCCATCAAACTCGACATCTCAACGTATCAATGACATTCTTGTAGACATCCCAAAACCACACACTTGTTCCCAGTATTATCCTAGTTCATATCCCTTTACGATTGATTAATCCAATTAATTAATCATTTCACCTTATTAGGATTAATTAAATTAATCTCTAATGCACCTTAGCTAGCTTAATTTTCATTTATTAAATAAATGATTAATTAGTTATCTTGCACATTGTAGCTAATTAAATTAGTTACTTAATTAGGAAAATACACCTATTTTCCTAGTCAACTGCCACTTCACTATCCTAGTTAACTCCACTTGGACTCCACTTCATCAGTCCAATCAACTACACTTCTAGAATCCTAGAAAGGTGGGGGAAATTGAATTTCGCCTACAACCACCTTTCCAGATGTAACTTTTGCAACTGAATTTATTTACTACCCCTCATAGGAATAAATTCATTTGAATTGTTCAAACTCCCTCAAGTGATATTTTTAGCATGTTCATTTAACCACCTACAACTACTCTCAAACCACTACTTATCCTCTATAAAAGAGTAATCATATCCCCTTACAAATCCTCTTGGATTATTGTAAGAAAACTCTGTCAACTTTTCTATCCAATATCAATATATTGGAAGCTATATCCAAGCCAAATCTATGCTTGTAGCATTGACAAATCCCTATTTGGAGGTCACTTTCTAGAGCACCCACAATCCATAATCTACAAGGTTACACAAGGTTAAAGATTCTTATAACCTTATCATTGAGATTTGCAAAGAGGACATAGAGGAGTAGGTTTTCATCTTCTTATCTCTCCGTTTCAACCAAATTTTTCCGTGCGCACATTTTGGAATACCCATCTTGTTAAGAATTAACATTTTCACATTTTTTGCTACTCTTATCACTCATTTTGTTGAGATTTTATATCGTTCACCTTGTTAATTATCTTCTCCCTTAACATCCATTTTTATTAAAGAGTAGAGCACATCTCACCCCTTTTAGTCCATTCCAAAAATAATAATAAATAATTAACCTAAATAAATCCTTTAGAATCAAAAGTGTTGAATCAAAAATATCCCAAGAAGTTTATTATGTTAAGAGAGACAACAATTCCTTTAACCGGATATTGTCGATCAGTAGGCCATCAATGGATATAAGTCTAGTCAAAACCTTTAAAGTGGAATCATCTTGGAATTGATCAGATAATCTTGACTAGAAACAATGGACTTTTGTTCAAACAAAAACAATGTGACCGGTTCATTTTTATCCCATTGAATTTTTTTTTGTATCTTTTATCTTTATTTCTTTTCATTTAGTGAGTTATGTTCCACACTCATATCTTACGTTCTCACTTTCATCTCATCTTCAATCTTTCCCAAATACTCCTTATTTGGGTTCACTTTCATATCTCTTTTATGTTTCCAAATACTCCTTACTTGGATCCACTTTTTCCTAATTTTCGCATTTTCCAAATACTTCTTATTTGGATTCATCTTCATATCTTTTCTATCTTTCCCAAAATACTCCTTATTTGGGATCATTTTCGCCTCTTTCCAAATCTCCAAATTTTCCTTATTTGGACTTATTCTCATCTCTTTTCTTGTCATTCTTCTTCATCTAAGTCTTAACATTGTGATCTACTCACTTTATCACAGTCAATCCGTATCACGATCACCTTAATCTATCATCTTTCTAAGTCTTGAGTTTAACTTTTTCATTTTCAAACTTTAAGCATTCACCATATTATGTCGTCACATTTCACATTCACTTTGTTGAATTTTTGGCATCTTCAATATCTCTTCCCTCCTCTCTTTCAAAGCATTCCGTTTAGTTTAATTTGTTACCATTAATCAGTCACTTTCCCCTCGTCTCTTATCTGCACTTTCGTGAAATTCATACCTTTTCATCATCATTTCTTCACTTCTTATTTTGACATTCACATTGGCATTATTTGAGTGCTCTCCTTCGCTAGTTTCATCTCCTCTCTTAACATTCATTTCATTAAGAGTTGAACATACTTCATCTTCTTTCCAAGTATTGAGTTTAACATTTAAATTGTTGAACTTCAATCATTCTACCATTTTACGTCGTCAAATTTGACATTCACTTTGTTGAATTTTTGATATTGTCGCATTTCTTTACTCATCTCTTTTAAAGCATTCACTTTTCTGTAATTTGAGATCCTTAACCAATCATTTTCCCTTTGTCTCTCACATTCACTTTGTCGATATTCGAGTTTTTCATCATCATCTTTTCACCTCTATATTTTGACATTCACTTTGTCATTATTTGAGTATTATCCTTCCATTGTTTAGTCTCCTCTCTTAGCACTCATCTTGTTAAGAGTTCAGCACCTTCATCATATTCCTAAGTCTCTACCTTCAACACTCCTTTTGTTAAGTATTGAGCTTTTTACATCGTGTCTTTCAGTCTCCCCTTTTTACTCTCATTTTGTTAAAATCCGAGCAATCTAACCTTTTTCACTCTTTCCTCTTTACATTCACCTTATAAAGGATCACAAAGTCTTTCAAACCTTTTTCATCTCTCTTAACACTCATTTTGTTAATATTCCTCTAACATTTTAATCTCCTCTTATACCTTAACACTACTCATTTTTACGTGTTGAGAAGTCACCCCTTTTTGTTCCTTTTAACACTCATCTTGTTAAGAGGTAAGCTTTTCACATCTTTTCATCACTCTTATCACCCATATTGTTAAGAGTTGATCACTAATATTGTTACGTCTCCGTTCTTTTAAAGAGTAAATCATATCTATCCCATTTTATTCCCTTTTCTCTTAACTATCATTTTGTTAGGAGTTGATAAATCAACTAACCCTTTTCCCCTCCTCCCTCTTAGCACTCATTTTTTTAGGGTTGAGCTTTCTCAACATTTTTCCCTCTTCCATCTTAGCATTCACTTTGCTAAGTGTTGAGTTTTCTATAACACCTCTTCTTTTTCCTCCCTTATTTCAAACATGGTGGAAACAAGACATCGCGAATATAGTCCCTTCGAATGGAAGGAAATAAATCCTTTCCACATCAGTTCAGACAAAGAGGATGAAAACCAAATTGAAAACCTTTCCATAGACGCCACTTTGCTTCATCTCCTTACAATGGGAGAAATATTTCCCTCGGAACTTGACGATTATATGGTGAAAACCATACAAGGACAACCTAAATCACCTAAGGGTCCACCACCTGAATCAAACAAACATGACGAGGTAGGACCAAGTACAACCAACGCCGATAATAAAGGAAAATCTAGTGCTTAAGCCCCTGATCCCAACCAATCCTTGCTAGATCAAATGAATGCAATGGAAAAACAATTGGCTCTCCTATCCTCTATAACCACTAATGATGATACCAAAGGTATTGAACACGTGAAGTAAAGTTACAACACCTTCAAAACTCATTCTGAGACCAGTAAAGAGAATAACAATTCTAAGAATGATGGTTCATCATTTATCCCACAAACCAATTCACCATTTTCTCAAGAGTGGCAAATGATGAAAGACATTATTTTAGGTATGTAAAAACAACACAAATAATTCAATTTTGATGAATTGTGTCCATACCCTTTCGACATGGACATCTTACGCATACCCTTCCCACACTCTTTCGAGACACCCAAATTTGATAAATATAAGGGAAAAACCAATCCAAGAGAGCATGCCAAAGAATTCTTCATGGCATGCCATGAAGTGGCTTATAACGACATTTTTCTCTTGTGTCTTTTTCCTAAGAGTCTAGGAGGACAAGCTTGTGACTGGTTCTTACACCTTCCAAATGGATCTATCACTACCTTCACTGACCTCTCACATAATTCCGAACCTTGATTCCAAAGTCAATGATGGATTTGTGCAATGCAAAAAAATGACCAAATAAAATCTTTGTTCAATTCTTACAATTTATGGAGAGGAATTACAAGTTTGTTCCCATGTTCAATACATGAATACCAAATGGTTAGCATCTTCGTACCAAACCTCAACAACGCGTTGTCTTTTCACATGTAGATGCACTGCCTCAACAGTTTTGAGGAAGTTATCAAAAAGGGAACTCAAATTGAAAAGGTTATCATTGCTAAAGGATTGATCAAGCCTCATTATAAATACAATGGGAACAATCATAACAACATTATTAACAACAATATAACTCCTCCCTATAAATATAGGTATGTCAACCGTAATTATAATGTTGTTAATGATGGTGTTACAGATAACCACAACGTGCACAACATATAAAACAACAAATCAAAATAGACTAATTCTAAAGCACCCATCACCATTCCAAGAAGAGAAAATCCTCCTTGTAATTAAAAATGATGACATTATAAAACATTGGGAGAATATATTTCAAGCATCTTGCAATAACTGAAAATTTCCAATATGATCACTTATCCTATCATGTAACCCTTTCTTGAAGGGTAACCTAAGCCAACGTGGTATCATCTTAATACATATTGTGATTTTCATCACATCAATGGTCATCAAACAGATAGACGTAGGAAAGTTCATAATTACATCCAATAACTCATTGAAAATGGAAACATAGTGGTTGAAAACCCAACATGGAAAAAACACCAAATGATAATATAAAGGTCTTTTCCAATCTATTTCCTAACACGTGGGGAAAAGAGAAAATTTCATGAATAGGGTGAATCCTCAAACAACTTCGATTTTAACTCCATCATATCGTTTATTGTAAACACTACTCCATGTGAATTTGAATGTCAATTTACACCCCTCATAGAAAGTCTCTCCAGTTCCTTTCATTAATTAGAAAAAGCTAATATGATCAAATATCCAATACAAAAGACCCATTTATAATGGGGAACCTAATCCTAAGTGGTATAATGAATCACAATATTGTGATTAACCCTATATTTAAGGTCACTCTACATATTATTATAAAATTATTCATCATTATGTCCAAGAAATATTTGATGACAAAGTCAAATCTATAGAGCTCAACAAAGAAAGGTTGAGCTTGTTTCAAGACTCCTTTCTAACCCTTGATCTACATGAAGAATCTAAATCAGTGGGTCCATCATTGAGAAATATAGATCCTGAGTCTATTCTTTTAATGTTAGCTCATATGCCTAACATTTATAGTCTTGTTGTAGAAACACAACCACAACAAGTTTTGACACTTGCAACAATGCAGCCTTCCATGTCCATAATTCTTCAAACAATCAATATTGTAGTCATATCATCAATGTTGATTCCTACATGTCAAGACATCTACATGTGCATCACTCTATGAGGTACGTATACCTAATTATATACTTATACAACCATTTCAAGAGTTTAATTGCAAATTTATCATAAAAAATCTATTACTCACTACCTTGAAGGAGAAACATTGTAGATATGTTCTCTACCACCTATAAGGAACCTCATATGTACATATAGGGATTAATCCTTTCTTTTGTGCACTCATTCCACTTCATGAGATGAATATGAATTTCAATATATTCTCTCAAAAATCAACAAAATTCCTTTTCCATCACATAAGTATTTTGATCTCATCAAAGACCTTATCCAATCACACATCCTTTAACTTTATTTCTCCACTTCCTCCCAACTCTCGTACTTTAGGACCTTATCAAATATTTCAATTCCCTCCTTTGACTTGGACCTTATCTACCCAAGTCTCATAAATTTGGACTTATCGAATCTTTAGGTTTCCTCCTTTGACTTGGATCCACCCTCTCAGACTTCCATACCTTAAAATTGGATTGACTTCATCTTGCCCAAGTCTCGTAAATCAGGACCATTCACAATTCCTAAACATGGACCTCTATCCTGATGAGTCCATTACAAACCCTCATCCTCGAAAATTAAAAAAAATTAAAAAGCATAAAAAGGAGCATAAAACTGCATATCAAAATGCTCCTTAAAGAACTGTTTGAAAATCAGAAATGAAAATGTAATGTACAATCAATCTTAATCATTTCATCCATTGGAAGATATATTTATCACAAAATTATCATATCTTCTCTTTCTTCACCTCTACGACACAAGTTAACCTTGCTCCTATTGGGAAATGTGTTTCTCATCCTAGTTATAGTTTGTATTATTTCCAAAAAATTTTCCTACGATTTTGTCTTGAAGATTATTGATGGAAACTCATCCTTTCAAACAAGCTATCTTTCATAGAAAGCATCAAACTTCTTTACCCAGACATTTTTGACCATCCATATCAGTCAATAGTGTTGAACTCTTGCATCCTACTAGTCACATGAGGCCAATATTTGGAGGCAGAACATTCCTTCATAACAAGCACAATATCGACATATAAGACAAAATCAATTTAAAATATAAAAAATATAAAATCATTACACCTTTCATCCTTCAAAGTATTTGGTGATGAGCCCATACTTCTCACTAGTAGTATGAGACTGGGAATGGAGGTAGGTATCCTTACTCACATATGTTTTGTCTTCGATCTTGAGCCCTTTCCTTTTACTGATGGCATGGGAAAAGATGTATGGGGTACACTAAAAAAAATTGAACCAAATGAATCCTTTAGAAAATATGACTCAAAATTGCTTCATCAAAAGCATTCAAAGAATTTTTTTTTGCTAAGAAAGAAAACAATTCCTTAAACCGGATCTTGTCAATCAGTAGGCCATCTACAGATCTAAGTCGAGTCAAAACCTATAAAGTGGAATCATCCTTGAATCGGTAAGATAATCCTGACTGGAGATGTGTTACATTTTTCTCACATGGATTATTAATACACATTGTGTCTTAACATCAATTATCTTCACTTTAACCACACTATTCACCTCATTCTTGGGTTCTTTTTAGCTCTCAGTGATGAGCCCTCACATCTTCCTAGTTGTGTGAAGTCATGAATTGAGTGAGACATCCTATCATTATATCATCTGCATTTATGCCAATAGAATGAAATTTTTACAATTGTTTGAACATGAATTTAGACTTTGCAACCCTTTATCGAGTCAAAATACCTAAAAAGATTCAAATATGTTTCAAAAAAATCAAAAAATTGTATAAAATTGTCCAAAAATCTTAAAAAAGGTATAAAATTATCAAAAACAAAATGTTCAAATAATGTTTGACCAAATTTCAGCAACTGTGTAATATAGTTTAATAATTTTCCCATTTGATGACACTTCTCGTGATTATTCTTGATCATCATTTAATAATCATTTTTCTTGTCTGTGGTGTATATTTATACTCGAGGAAAGTAATCATTTACCCTTTTGTAATATTACTTTGCTTGGGTCATGCTTGGATTTCACATTTTAATCCAATGCATATCAAACTTCAATGGGATCCACAAAGAGTATATTTTGGAGTATCGAAGCATCACTCTGCTCTTCGCTCTGATCCAATCCTCTCGTGTTCTAAGTTGTTATTGCAAATTATGTTGTACTGTTATAGTTTGTCAACATTATGACGTTGGTTTTTATTCTTTTAGTTTGTTATTTTTTGTACTTTGTTTACCTTTATTGTAGACCAATTGCAAGAAAATTCTTGGCATCTTAGTTCACATATAACTTTGGTGTAATTCAATCATGTTCATATTGGGTTTGTTTGCAATGCCCATTTTGTGTCTTTTTGTCACTTGCATGTGTTGTGTTTTCCTCCTAGTTTATTATATAAGCTATGGAATATTTTCATTTTTTATGTTTATTTAGGTTTGTTTACATTTCTTTTCATTTGTATTTCAATTTTTTCAAAAAAATTGCAAAAATCTAAAAAAAAATCATATGTTAAAAAATTCAAAAAAATCATAAAATCATAAAAAAATCAAACAAACATTCATTTATCACAGAAATCATACAATTAGGAAACCCTTGAAGTGAATATTTCAACATTTTAACACAATATTGATAGAGTCTTGTTCTTATCTACTACCCTAGTAATCGTTCTAATCTTACAATTATCACTTTCTTCCCTTTGCACGGTTCTTAAATCTGCTTGGGGAAAATCATCTCCGATCCTCTACACAATGGATCCAACAAGAGTGCCATAAGGAGTACCTTTACTCTGATCTTCAATTTGATCATATTCCCACATTGGGGGCATTTGCATCTAATTAATCATCATTGTGGCACGCATTAGGGGCATAACTGATTGTCTTCTTTTTTGACGTTGTGTTGCATTGTTGATGTTTACTTTTTAGACCACTTACAAGTAGTATAATAACATCTTGGTTTCTTTATATCCCTGATGCCTACACCTACTATGTATATTGGGCCTATTTTCCTTTTTATCTTTTATTTTCTTTATGCGTGTTTGTTTATGTGCATCTGGGTTACCCATATTGATTCTTTCATAATCACGGTGACAACTCTATTGTACAACAATAAAATAAATGTTGCTCTTATATCCACACTCTCCAAATGATGCCCATGCTACGAGAATAGGTCCTTCCTATCCTTGTTCACAATCCCTTGTCTTCTTCCTATCAAGCGACCATCTACCATTTAACTGCGTCACCTACCCACTTGAGGGGGAATTCCCTTACCATCCTTCTTGTTGGAGCATCCAAATGCTTCACTGTCCTCTTATCTACATATGTCTACTATCTTTAAAATGATAGTCCTTCCTAATAACACTTTAAATAGGGGAAAATATAGACACCCCAAAATCACACACTTGTTATCAATATTATCCCAATTCACATCCCTTTACGATTGATTAATCCAATTAATTAATAATTTCATCTTGTTAAGATTAGTCAAAGTAATCTCTAATGCACCTTAGCTAGCTTAATTATCATTTATTAAATAAATGATTAATTGATTATCTTGCACATTGTAGCTAATTAAATTGGTTACTTAATTAGTAAAATACATCTATTTTCCTAGTCAACTGCCACTTGACTTTCCTAGTTAACTCCACTTCACCAGTCTAATTAACTGCACTTCTAAAATCCTAGAAAGGTGGGGGAAATTGAATTGCATGTAGAACCACCTTTCTGGATGCAACTTCTATAGCTAAATTTATTTAGTGCCCCTCATGGGAATGACTTCATTCGAACTTTTTAACCTCCCTCAAGTGCTATTTTTAGCATGTGCATTCAACCACCTACAACTACTCTCAGACCACTACTTAGCCTCTATAAAAGAGCAAGCCTATCCCCTTACAAATCCTCTTGGATTATTGTAAGAAAACTCTGTCAACTTTGCTACCCAATATATGTATATTGGAAGCTATATCCAAGCCAAATATCTTCTTGTAACATTTTCAAATCCCCATTTGGAGGTCACTTTCAAGATCACCCACAATCCATAATCTACAAGGTTACATAAGTTTAAGGGTTCTTACAACCTTATCATTGAGGTTTGTAAGGAGGATATGGAGGAGTAGGTTTGCATCTTCTTATCTCTTCAGTTCAACCACATTTTTTCGTGCTCACAATTCCGATAGGTGCTTCACATTAGTTTATTTTGGCATCTTCCTCAAGCATGAACTCTTGAGAACAACTAAGCATAAGTAGCCAAAACATTCCCATCCCCTATTGACTCGACTATTTGACCTATCATTACCATTTTACTACTGTTAATGGTTAAATGATTGTTTCTCGTTTATTGTTTTAAAATAATACACTTCGGACTTTGCACCCCAATAGACCCACTACACAAGAGTGCCTACCCTGAAATTCCTCCATGTGTTATTTAAAATTTAAATTTCAACTATCTCGCCTTTGATAATCCTGCCTGTATCTTCAAGTTCCCCCCAATTTATGTCATGTTTCTATTTTCAAATTTTATTTGTAGACAATGTAACCAGATTGGGAATGGTTACTAGTTTTCCCAAGACAATCGCTTGTGTGATGCTCACGGTGGTCGTGGAATCATTTAGGAAACTGTTGCACTCCTTCATGGAAGACGAATTTTGACATAGGTGAAGAGCTACCATAGAACCTTCCGCGTGTAGTCAGAATGTTTTCAAACAAGATGGAAATTTCATTGCACCATTGGAGGTAAAAAAGTACATGAAAGAGAAAATCAAGACAACCACGTGGGCAAGGTAGATAAGACAGAAGAAATCATACTACATCAATCATTTTAACCCCACTTGGGAGCACAAAGAAAAGACATACATTGTAGTGCCCACTTTCCTTTGACACCTTTTGATACTGATCTTGATACTATTGATTACATTATGGACATTATTATAGTTTTGATTTAGTATGATGTTAGATGTTGGATCATGAATTATTGTTGATCTTGATTTAGTTATGATGCGTGATGATTATTAGAGACACTTCATATGTGGATGATGATATACTATTTGACATGGATATATTATGAATGTTGTTCGGACATGTGATTTTTGGATATTGTGAGTAGATCTAGAAAATGGACATTATATGATGATGATATAGTTGTTGATATAAATTGTAAGTGATATTTTTTATTGCCTTGATGTTGTTGTGATTCATATGTATAGATGATTTTGTGATTATATTTATATCATGTTAGATGTTCTAATATGGTAATGAGGCCGAAGGAGGTATTTGTGTTTTGTAAGTTAAACTATTACAACACACATCGGGGGATTGGAGACCAACCACATTGGAATTCTAGATGAATTCAACAAGGTCACCATGGCAACTGTATTTATTGTTTATGTTGTATATTTTGTTAGGGATTCCCATGGGGGGATTACCTTTGAATATGACCAATGGGCTTTGTGTTTTTTATTAATGTGGTTCCTTTTTATTATTGTTTGCATGTGTTCATTTTGTGATGCATTTACCTCTTTCATTATTCTTTTAATTGTGGAGAATTAACGTGAGTAATCATATTGTTAAAATAAATAAATCAATCAAATTTGGGATATAAGAAAGTAATTATAGAAGTTGTTGGCTCTTGTATTAAATGTGGTAAGTGATGTGTAAGTATGTGTAAGAGTTGTGTAAGTCAGATTTTAGAGTATGAAACACTCCACCTCCTTGGAAATTCGAATTTGTCATTGGAGGCTGTTTTTGGAGGCTTGTGGGACAAGTAAAACTTGTCACATACCTCTTAATTTTATTTACCAACCATACCTATGGTTGGAGGGTTGATTTTAGACCTTTTTAATGCATTTTATAAGTCGTGTTGCAAGGTTTAATTGCACTCTTCTTACATTTTATTAAATTCAGTCATTTGGGGTGTGGGCTTTTTAGAGTGTGTAAGTTTATTTGTCATATTTTCACCCACCTCTTTATTGTGCTTTGGAGAGTGAATTTGACTTTTGTGTTGGAGTTGAGGATGTGTGATGTGGCATCCTACATGGATCCATCTCATCCTCTTTTCTTCACTCTTCTATAAAATTGAAACTCCTTGCTTTGTTTTGGGTTGTTGAACTTTTGGAATGCTTCCTTAGGGTGAATTTTCCTTGGCTGTTTGGAGCTCTTGTTGATTTCGGAGGAGATTGGAGAGCATTTCATACTTGGGCATTGCTGATTTTGGGACTATATTTTGGCTATGAAAGTTTGTGGTTTTGGAACAAAATCTACCATGGAGAGGTAAGAGCTTAGCTCTTCGTATATGCTTTTATTTCTTTTTATGTTTGTGTAAATGGTGAATGTTTTGTGTATTTGTTGGTTGGTTGGGTAGACTGCCTAGGAATGGTGTAGGAGAAGGCTATGGGGAATCCATGTGGGGGGCATAAAGGAATTCCAGTGGCATCAGAATTCTTATGGAGGGAGTTTGGGATTGGGATCCACCATGGAAAAGATATAGCTTGCATTTCTTACTTTAGGGGGGCATAAGGATGGATTGTGGGGGCATAAGGATATGTGTGATGATTTATATTGGCGGTTTGTTACAGGTTGATACCCAATTCCCATTGGGAGGCATAAGTAGCTTCCCCCATATTTCTTGCTCCTTTGGCTTGCATGATGAAGCCTGAGTTCTGTCTTAATGTTTCAATGCAGTTGTAAACTGCTGTTTTGTTTGGACTGTGTTTTTAATTTGAAATGTGTATGTTGAAAGATTGATTTGTGATGTAAAATCCTTTTGTTGCCATGAGTTGAAATACATTTCTTATTGCATTGTGGTTGGGGCTTGGGGGCCAATGAAGGAAGATGACTTCTCCTCTTCATTGGATGTCTTGGGTGGGTGGAGAGCATTGCCTTTCCCCTGCCTTTGTTGTGATCCAAAAGGAGAAATTCATGTTGTTGTTTTGGAGCAGAGGAGAAAGACAGTTTGACAATCCATGTGAAATGAAATCCCATTGTAACCTTTCCCACTTTGAAGTGGATGTATTGTAAATGTTTTGAAATGGAAAGAGGATGTATGGATTATGAAATTTGTAAAGTGAAATGAAAAAGAGATAGACTCTGTTTTTGCTTTGAAACAATGTCAAGGAAATGTAATTTGTATGATGAATTTTGGGAAGGAATAAAAAAAAAGTTGAAATTTGAAATGTAAAAGAGTTGTGCTATGTATTCAATTTTGTTATTAGAAAAGAAATACATGTATTTTGAAAATATATATGAAAATAATTGTAAAATATTCATTAAACTTATGGAAGTTGTCTTACCTTGTCCATAATGACATTGTTATATTTAAAATTTTGTATTTGGAATCCCTGGTTGGAAAACTGGAAGAAGAAAGTATGTATGAAGAAAATGCATTGTCATGTCTTGTTGAAATGCATGATTGGAAAAGAATAGAATCTGCATATTTGTTTCTACATTTTGATTGAAGGAAAGATAACTACTTTAAACGAGCATGGAATGAATTCAATGTTGTTATAGTATAGCAAAAGCATTAACTAATCCTTGTTTTGAATTATATAAACTCCATCTTTTATTCCACTGTATACTTGTAAAAATTTTATCAAATATTAATTAGAACGACCCTGCAAGCTATAAAAAACAAATGAAATATTAAATTGATCTTAAGGTGATCAAAATGATTCCAAGTAGACTAAAACACTTAAGGAAATATTTTAAAACATTACAAAATCGGGCCCAAACCTTTTCACAGTCTTTTAGCTATCAGAAGTTGTAAAAATTTAAATTTGAAATCAATCAAGTAAAATTACCTTCCAAATGCATCCTAAATCCTTCTTAGAATAATCCTCCATGTCTATTTTGCATGTTGAGTGAAGGAGAAGATTAAATTTGAACAAAGTTTTATAAGTTAAAATTTACTAGTTTGCTTTTAAAAAGCTTGCAGGCCATTTTCTCAAAATTTACCCCTTAAAATTTATCAAAATCTAAAATTAATGATTCCTATGCAAAGAGGGCGTTGAGAGCTTTCCAGAAAGTCCTCGCTCGCCAAAAACTGAGCTCTCTATCAAAAGTTATGGCCTTCTGAAGTTTTCTTCACTTGGCATTAGAATTTTGGGAAAAAAAATCCTTGACGGGCCCGCGGCCCGAAATTTTCCCTTGGGACTTACGAAATTTTTTGAGAAAATTTTCAAAATTTTCTCCCTCACCCGGTAGCCAATCGGAAGCTGCCACGTGGCCTCACGAGGCAACGGTAGAGGCGCGACACTATTTTTCTTCCTTGGCGCTTTTTAAAAATTTTGGAAAATTTTCTTAGCTTCCTTCGTCGGCCCGCAATCCCGCAGCTAATGAATGCCTACCACATGGCATGGTAGAGGGGAAAAACCCTTGAAACTTTATCTCTTTTTTTGAAAATTGGTTTTTGGAATTTTTTTGTAATTATCTTTGCGGCCCCGCACTCCTACCCTTGCCTTTGGAAAATCATTTCCACAGACGCGCGGGCCTGCGCGTGCAACTTACCCCTTTTTACTCCCTCTTAGAAAATTCTCCCAAACATCTTCGTCGCCCCACCTTCCCTCGTTTTTCCATGCTTTGGCTTGGAGGGTGCCACATGTCCCTGGCGGACCCGCGGGGGCACAGGTGCAAAATCAGTTTTTCGCCCCATGCGGGAAAATATTAAAAAATCTCCCCATGGCCTACCAACCCTACCTTTGGGCAAATTTTCACCCCTGGGCCTACAGGTCCGCTCTTGGGGGAAAATTTTCACCCCAAGGCCCGTCAGCCCATAACTTGAGTTTTATGAGTTAGGAGGACTTCTTTATATCAATAGAAAGGTGAGGAAATTTCCTATCCAATGAGAATGATTTAGGGAATTTTTGAATGTGTTAAGTGTGAGAAAAATCAAGTTGAAACTTCAAACCTGTTAGAGAGTGGGTATGGTGATTATTTACCCTCTGAACCTAATTGAAACTTCTAACCCTTAATTTTGGACCTTGTGACCTCTAATTATTGTTAATAAAAGAGAAGTAAATTCTAATGGATTAGAATTGATTTGGAACTTGTTAGCGACAACTGTTTTCTTGCAACCTGGTTGTTGGATCCTTTAAACAAAAAAAAATCCAAATTTTCCTAACTGATCCTAGGTTGTTTCTTGGGTCTCAAGTGGGTTGTTTTTAAAGGGTGTTACATACATCTTAGGTCATCTTAGGGCATTACATACATAGGTGCGGAAATTAAATGGAAAGAAAAGATGTTAATTTCTCAATTGAGAACCAGCTCACGTCAGCTTAGGTGTGAAACTGGTAGGTGGACAACACCAAAACAAGAATGGGAAATAAGAACCTATTTATTTTGTGTCAAGGGGGTAGTGGAGATAGAATGACACTTCATTCTGGAGTGTGCAACTTATAATGGCATTAAGAGTAGTTACATGAATAGTTTAAGTGTTGACAAGTTAATAGACGTGTTTCAAGAGGAAAGGCTAACCAAAATATCAAGTTTTTTAATCAAGATACATAGTAGAAGAGCCGACATTGAGAAACTTCTATGACCTGATGTTTTGTTTTTTATCTGGATAGATTATTTCTATGGATCTTGGTCCCATATACTGTTTGGTATCGTGGATGTTATTAAAATACTTCATTCATTCATTCTTCTCTTGCTGCAATGCAAGAAAATTTCCAAGAAAAAGTCATCTTCAACAATGATATCCATTTTGGGATGTATATGGGGTATGGTTGCTACCTCCTACATAAATCATTCATGATTTCCCATCGCAAGAAGAATCAATCTAGGGATATTCTCATGATTTATGTGGTCATTCCCATTGACACAGCCCGAGAAATCACCATCCCTCATTTTAATGTTTTGGTCCTCTATTTTTCTCGATAGTAGTCTTGCATGCCCTTAGGCTCCAGTTGCCTCTGTAAGTGATGGCATCTTGAATAAAAACTAATGAAATATTACCATAAAACTATGAATCTTTACTAGGACTACTTGAGAATTGCCATTTCCAAGTGTTATGTTTGTGGAGCCTATTTTCATGTTAGAGTGTGGTACATATTCTATGTGTTACACTCAGGGATTTTTACAGCGGTCCTGCTCGCCGATGAGCGGGTTAGCGGGGTTTAGGGGCGAAGCCCCCGAAGAAAATTTTCATGGGTGGTTTATTAACCCATGGGTAATGGGTAACCATTATGGGCTTTTTTTGGGCACATGGTTTTTCGGTACCCATTGTTTTGTTAAACGTCCTCTTCGGCTACCCATAGGTTTATGGGACAGTTTTGTTTTTTGCCCATTGTTTGATACCCACAGTTTTGTAAAACTGATTAAGTAATTATCTATTTATATGGTCTTATACATATGATAGATATACAAGAAAATGCATTACAGATTTTCTTTGAATTCGGGTGTGAATTCTGTAGAGTTTGTTGAGCATAGCTCCAAACAGATCTGGGTATTTTATTGAGAGAGTGGAGGCTTGTAATAAAATCTGAGTAAGTGATTCTTGGTGGACGTAGCCCAAATTGGGTGAACCATGTTAAATATTATCTTTCTGTGTTGTGTTATTTATTCTACACTTTTATTTGAGATCTGTAATATTTTATGCATATTAGTTTCTACTGTTGCGATTCTATAAGGGATTATTCCGCATATTTTGTCTCTTATTTCCTAACAATTGGTATCAGGGCCTAGTTTTGGTTTACTGAAGTGTTGAATCACAGGGAAAGTTTTATCTTGAGTGGGAGCTATGGCAGATGATGGAAGATCTAGGGTTGATAAATTCAATGGGTAGAATTTCAGTCTTTGGAAGATGCAGATGGAAGATTACCTTTATCAGAAGGATCTTTATACTTCGTTGTCTGAGAAGGTGAACAAACCCTCGAGTATGAGAGATGTGGAATGGGATTTGTTGGATCAGAAGGCACTTGGAACGATTCGGCTGTGTCTTGCATCTTCAGTATTATTTAATGTTTCAAAGGAAAAGACTACAAAAGATCTAATGGATGCATTAGGGAAGTTATATGAAAAACCCTCTGCCTCTAACAAGATATTTTTAATGAAAAAGTTGTTTAATTTGAAGATGTCTGAGAATAGTTCAGTAGCAGATCATTTAAATGATTTCAATATGGTTGTGAATATGCTAGCTTTGGTTACAATAGAATTTGATGAAGAAGTTAGGGCTTTATTAATTATGTGCTCTTTACCTGAAAGTTAGAATAGCCTGGTAATGGCGGTAAGCAACTCGGTTCCAGCTAACTCGAAGTTGAAGTTTGAGGATGTTGTAGGGGTGATTCTAAGCGAGGAAATGTGAAGAAAAATCTCTGGGGAATCTTCTACTTCAGGGAATGCTTTGACAGTGGAAAATAGAGGGAGACAGAAGAATAGAGGAAACCGTGGAAAATCAAAAGATCGGGCAAGGTCAAAATCCAAGAGAAAGATTGTATGTTGGAACTGTGGAAAGTCTGGGCATGCAAAGAAGGACTGTTGGGAGCTTCGAGACAAGAAGAAACAACAGGAAGAAAACAAGGAGGCAAATGTGGTATCGGGTAATGTATGTCAGGATGCTTTGATTCTTTCTTTGCATAATATTACTGAATCTTGGGTTTTAGATTCAAGGGCTTCTTTTCATGCTACTCCACATAGGCATTATTTTGTTGATTATGTTCAAGGGGATTTTGGGCATGTTTTTCTTGGTGATGATGAGCCTTGCAGTATAGTTGGAAAATTTTCTGTTTAGGTTAAGATGTAGAATGAGAATATATGGCTATTGAAGGATGTCAGACATGTGCCTACGTTAAGGAGAAATTTGATATCGGCGGGGAAATTGAGATATGATGGTTGTACTGTGATATTTACAGTTGACTCTTGGAAGGTTACCAAGGGTGCTCTTGTGGTGGCAAGAGGTAAGAAGGTTGGAACCTTGTATTTAACCACTAATAGTACTAATGATTGTAATCTTGTGGCTTCAGATGCAGATACAACATTATGGCACTATAGGCTCGGGCATTGAGCCATAAGGGCATGAACATCATAAAAAATAATTTGCCTGGATATACAGAAATAGCTTTGTATTTATGTGAGAACTGCATATATGGGAAACAGAAGCGAGTAAGGTTTCTCAAGGTTAGACCTACGAAGAAAGAGAGTAAGTTAGAGCTGGTACATTCTGATGTGTGGGGGCCAGCTCAGGTATCATCTCTTGGGGATTCAAGTTATTATGTTACTTTTATTGATGATGCAACAAGGAAAGTTTGGGTTTATTGTATTAGAAATAAATCTGATGTATTTGACACTTTTGTTAAATGGAAAGCCTTGGTAGAGAATGAAATAGGTCTTAAGCTAAAATGTCTCAGGTCAAATAATGGAGGGGAGTATTGCAGCAATGAATTTAATGATTATTGTTCTAAGAATGGAATCCGCAGGTAAAAGACGGTTCCAGGAACTCCGCAGCAGAATGGGGTATCAGAAAGGATGAACATAACAATAATGGAACGTGCTAGGAGCATGAGGTTACATGCAGGACTACCTCTTTCTTTTTGGGAAGAAGTGGTGAACACAGTTGTGTACTTGATAAACAGAGGACCCTCAAGTGCCTTGGATGGAGGCATACCTGAGCAGGCTTGGTATGGTAAGAAAGTTGATTATCCATTTCTTAGAGTTTTTGGATGTGAGGTGTTTGTTCATATAGACAAGGATGATAGGACCAAGCTAGAGGCTAAATCAGAAAAATGTACTTTCATTGGTTATGGTGGTGATGACTTTGGATTTAAATGTTGGAGTATTAAGGACAAGAAAATCATTCGGTCTAGGGATGTGGTCTTTAATGAGAAATTCATGTATAAGCAACAGTTGCAGGAAAATAGGGAAGAATCCAAGAAAGAATATGCAGTGGTAGAGGATCTTCCGGATGGGACAGTGACCCATGAATCAGTTCAGGAACCGACTCAACAGGAACCCCAAACTCCTACAGTGAGGAGGTCTTCTAGGGTAAGAAAAGAACCTGAACATTTTTCTCCTTCTCTTTATTATTTATTACTCACTGATAGTGGAGAGCCAGAGAGCTTTGATGAAGCAATGTAGGTAGATGCCAGTAAGAAGTGGGAGCAAGCCATGGATGAGGAGCATAAGTCTCTCATGGAGAACCAGACTTGGGATTTGGTGAAGCTACCAGAAGGCAAAAGAGCATTGCAGAACAAGTGGGTGTACAGAGTTAAAGACGAAGAAGGAGAAAAGAAAAGCTATAAGGCCCGATTGGTGGTCAAGGGGTTTGCACAGAAACAAGGTATAGATTTTGATGAGATATTTTCTCCTGTAGTAAAAATGACTTCTATTAGAACTGTTCTTGGAATAGTGGCAGCAGAAGACTTGCACTTAGAACAGTTAGATGTAAAGACTGCATTTCTCCATGGTGATTTGGAGGAGGAACTATATATGTAGCAACCAGAGGGCTATGAGGTCAAAGGTAAAGAGGAGATGGTGTGTAAACTGAAGAAGAGCTTGTATGGCTTGAAACAAGCTCCACGTCAATGGTATAAGAAGTTTGATAGCTTCATGATGGAGCAAGGTTATATTAGATGTCATTCTGACCATTGCGTGTATACAAAGAAATTTGAGGATGGAAGTTATATTATCATGTGTTTGTATGTTGATGACATGTTGGTTGCAGGTAAAAACATGCAGGAAATAAAAGTACTCAAGAAACAGCTAAGTGAATCCTTTGATATGAAGGATTTGGAGGTAGCCAAACAAATCCTTGGTATGAGGATAACTCGGGATAGGAAGGAACGGAAGCTGACTTTATCTCAGGAAGAGTACATTAAGAAGGTATTGGATAGGTTTAACATGCAGGATGCTAAACCGGTTGGGACTCCTTTGGCAGGCCATTTTAAGTTATCAAAGGAGCAGTGTCCCAAGACAGAGCAGGAAAGAAACCAGATGTCCAAGGTACCTTACTCATCAGCAGTTGGCAGTTTGATGTATGCTATGGTGTGCACTAGGCCTGATATTGCCCATGCAGTGGGAGCTGTGAGTAGATTTATGAGTGATCCAGGTAAAGAGCATTGGCAAGCAGTAAAGTGGATCCTTCGGTATTTGAGAGGGACCATGGGGACAGTTTTGTGCTACAGTGGATCAGACACCACTTTACATGGTTATGTAGATTCAGACATGGCTGGAGATGTAGACAACAGGAGGAGCACGACAGGTTATATTTACACTGTAGGTGGGACAGCAGTGAGCTGGATTTCACGACTACAAAATTTGGTGGCTTTGTCAACCACGGAGGCTGAGTATGTTGCTGCCACAGAGGCAAGCAAAGAGATGATTTGGTTACAACAATTGCTTGAGGAGTTGGGGCATAAGCAGGAGGAATGTAAGCTGCATAGTGATTGTCAAAGTTCTATACACCTAACTAAGAACTCTACTTTCCACTCCAGAACGAAGCATATACAGTTGAGATATCACTTCATCAGGACAACTTTGGAGGAAGATAAGTTGAAGTTGGAGAAGATTCATACCAATCAGAATCCTACAGACATGATGACCAAGGTGGTCACAAGGGATAAACTAAAGCTATGTTTAGCTTTGGTTGGCCTTCGCGGATGATAGTGAAGGGTTGAGAAGCTTGCTCAGTGAAAATTAGTCTCTAAGTGGGAGATTGTTATGTTTGTGGAGCCTATTTTCATGTTAGAGTGTGGTACATCTTCTATGTGTTACACTCAGGTATTTTTACGGCGGTCCCGCTCACTGGTGAGCGGGTCAGGGGGTTTGGGGGTGAAGCCCCCAAAGCAAATTTTCATGGGTGGTTTATTAACCCATGGGTAATGGGTAACCGTTATGGGCTGTTTTTGGGCCCATGGTTTTTCGGTACCCATTGTTTTGTAAAACCGCCTCTTCGGCTACCCATAGTTTTATGGGACAATTTTTTTTTTTGCCCATTGTTTGATACCCATGGTTTTGTAAAACTTCTTAAGCAGTTGTCTATTTATATGGTCTTATGCATATGATAGATATACAAGCAAATGCATTATGGATGTGCTTTGAATTCGAGTGTGAATTCTGTAGAGTCTGTTGAGCATAGCTCCAAACGGATCTGGGTATTGTATTTAGAGAGTGGAGGCTTGTAATAAAATCTGAGCAAGTGATTCTTGGTGGACGTAGCCCAAATTGGGTGAACCACGTTAAATATTGTCTTTCTGTGTTGTGTTATTTATTCTGCACTTTTATTTGAGATCTATAATATTTTCTGCATATTAGTTTCTACTGTTGCGATTCTATAAGGGATTATTCCGCATATTTTATCTCTTATTTCCTAACACCAAGATCAAAAACCAGGCTCCTCAGTTATAGATACTTGTTATCAGACTGCAAAAATGTTTGAAAGTGTTGCATGAGGAAATTGTGAGAGGAACAATATTTAATTTTGGAAGGATGGATATGAGATTCCTTCTATGTAAATTTGTAAACATTGCCTTTTTCATTATTCGATAGTTAATTTTCAATTATTTCATTTGTATATTCTATTTCATTTACTCTCTTTAAATATTTTTTGTGAAAAACAAAAAATATATAATTAAATATGATTTAATATTACATTTATTAACATATATGACGTTTTTATTTTAATCTAATTAATTGTAAAATGGTGGATAGGTTTTAAGTTGGGTGTGTATTTTGAAACAATATATTTAATAAACATTGCAACCACTCCCTCCAATATGTTATGATATTTTGTTTTATCGTGAATGGAAAACTTAAGATTTTTTAGAGGATAAATTATTGAAGCTATAAAAGCTTGTTAAACTATAATATGTAAATTTATAAAGGATATTATATGAAAGGAAATGTACCAGTTGATAATATAAAAAATTATATAAAATAAGTTGTGAGATATTAATTTTGAGATATTTATTTCTATTTTCATGTATTGATTGATGAATAATTTTATTATCTTATTTTTTCATTTTCTATTGATTAGTGAAAAATGATATTATCTAACAACATCCACATTGTTGAATTTGGGAGAAAAAAAACTATAAAAAAAGAGCTCTAAAATATTTATATAGATAAAATATTGCAATTTGTGAATTGGAAATTAAATTAAAATGTGTGAAATTTTCTTGTGACAATCAAATAGACATCAAATTTAAGGTTAAATATGAAAGTGAAAAACTCCCTTGATTACACTTCATCCCACTATCATTATAGAATGTTTAACGTCTATTGAATTTGAACATAAAGGAAAAACTAAAAAATATTTAAATAAACTTAATGGTGAAAGTGATCATATTATAATTAATAAATCAAATCAATAAGCAAATATTGAAGTGATCATATTATAACTAATAATACACAACACCTAACCAAATTATAATAATTGTAATTAAGTATACATAAACATAACTCAATGAACCATACTTAATTGTATTGATTAGTATTTGAGGAACAATATAATGTATAATTAGTGTTACTAATTGGACCAATATAGCTGATTTTTATTTATATGGTGCCGTAAAAATGACACAAAATTGGCGTTAATATTAGAGACTCTTTTATCCCACCAAAAAAATTAATAATATATTTTTTATTATTGTTTTTATAGTATATTAATTGTTGGTGATGCAAAGGTGACATAATTTAGCATCACTTTTCCATCACCTTCACCCTTGAAATAAAGAATGTTGCCCAAAATTTACATTTCAATTTCAACTAGGTAGGATAATATTATGGTTTGCATGTGAATATTGAAAGTAGGGTTTGTGTGTGAATATTATTACTTTTTTCATTGCTAGGTTTTTATTTTTGTGGCATTTAAGTATTTTTTATTTCCTTTTTTTATAAAATATTTTAAAATTTATTTGTTTATATTAACTATGTCTTTGTGTTGTAGGTTTGTTAATATAGCGACAAAATCTGATCTAAAAGGCCACATCACCTCATCAACTTTCACATATAGTATTGTAAGTTGTATTTTAAGTTGTTAAATCTATGTTCAGATATGTCAAGAATAGTGATGAGCACTTAAATCAATGGTTGAATCAAATTATATGGTTTTAAATTGATATATACATTATTCTACTTATTTTTAGATGGAAAATCTCAAAATATGAGGACATTTCAAATGTAGTTTTTTTGCTACAATTTCTTTTCTTTTCTGGATTAACCACACTTTTGTGCCTAAGATTTGATTGAAAGGTATTGTCACTAGTTTTTTCCTCAAAATTTGTTAAATTGGTTGAAATTTGTCCAGTAAATGTAGGGGATTAACCACGCATTTGAGCATGTTAACATATAAAATCACCCTGGCATCTACAATTGTAATTGTGTGAAAATATTTTTCAAATGATTGAAATATGTTGAACAATTATTTTTCATCGATTAAGTAAAATGAAATATAAAATAAAATATATTAAATGTGTAAATTTATCAAAAATGAAAACCTCCTGCGAAATTTAAAAAATTGTCAAAAGGGCCCACAAAAGGAAAATGACCTTTTGTATGATTTAGACATACAAGATAGCTCAAATAGGTGTGGAATTTGACAAAGAAAACCAAAAACCCTAGGAAAATAAAAACTAGTATTAAAACGGCCCAAAAATAATGACTAATATTGTTTTTAGGATCGATGACAAAGAATATAAAAAACCTAATTGAAAATGAATTTAGGATCAAACACAACTATATACAGTGTAAAAATTGTCACAATTTATGTTGAATTCACGTCATCCCACATTTCATTATTTTTCATTTTCGATGGAAATTGTGATGCAATTATTATGGAAAATATTGATAAGAGGAGATTCGTTTGCTGTTGTGGAGTTTCTATTTTTTTAGCAGGCCAATCGAGCTATTGCCAATGACAAGAATTTGGTCCTAGGGAAATTAAATTATGTTAAAAAGATAGAAGAAATAATAAAATTTGATCATAAAATTTTTGAAGTTGTCATATTTAGGTGTATTTGGTACCCTTCTATTAATAACATATTTTTCAAAATGGACAATGAAAGTGGCTTCTACTCAGTTGACTTTTTTTAAGCATTAACTAAGGGGAAAGAGCCACATGTGTTACCTCAACATTGTGATTGAGCATTAATTTGTGTAATTTTTCTTATGTATGTCTTCTCCTTTTTCATATGCACAATTTATTTGTGTAGGTATCCTTTTTCATGAATTTATTTTTTTAACTATGTTTATATAGGTCTTCTTATATCATAATATAGAGATAAGGTAATTAGCAGTTTGTATTGCATCGTGAGGCAATGATGAGACATGTTCTTGATGAAAATAGTGTTGCAACACGAGCATCATGGGGAACAATTGATTTTATTAATAGAGATGATGAACATGACTCTGGTGATGAAGATGACCCTACCAATAATGAAGAAGATCATTATATTGATCAAGTCGATGATCAAGGTGAAGCTACTTTTGAAGATGATGATGATGAAAGTGGCAGTGATGAACTTCATGAAACTACAAATAATGAAAATGATGATGAAATATATATCCCAATATGTAGATATATTTACACATTGAAAGGACAATGTTGCATTTTAAGGCTTAGCTATTCATGCCTTAGGATAAGCTTACATGGCAAAGTCTTGTATTATATGAATAAGTCAGTGTTGAATGGTTTTGAGAAAGATTTCATGTATTTATAATGTTGCGGGGATTCCAAAAAATGGTTAAGGTAATGGTTCGTTGTGAAAATTTCTTATCAGTGATGTGGAATTGTGAAAATATTTATCGGTATAGTCTAAGACGTATTTGTGTGGTGCAAGATTTTTTACGAAGCTAGATGCTCATGCATCATATTCTCTAAATGTTTGAAATCTAATTTTGGCATGGGGATGATTTTGAAACAAATTATTATTTTCTTTTAAAACTTCGATAGTTGTATATATGATTGTATCTCTTGTCACATTTTGTAAATGAAGTAATGATGGTAAAATTTGGCATCACTATAGAAAAATCGGGTAAAATGAGAATTAGGCAGAGTAAGAATAACTAAAGGAGATATAATATCCTTATGAGAGTGTCATGCACAATATTGTAAACAAAAAAATAGTAATGGTAATAGTGCCTTAGCTAGGAACTAGTGATGTGTAATATAGTAATGGAAATAATACTTAGTTACGTAAACTCCTAATAAATAGCTTGGTCGATCATAGATCATTGTAGGAAAATTGTCAAGAAAGAGGGATAAAATAACCTAAGGTGGGGATATGAATCTCCTTTCCCGTTGTATACTTCAAACTTTGGAACATTGAAACCTACTAATAAGGGGTTAATAAGTATGTCATAAGTTAAAGGGTTAAGTTATATGTATGTGAAAGTGACCATGTTAGATAACTTTTAACCCTAGTATAATACCTTAATTTGATTCCAAAATTCATGCAAATTGTTCACCATGGCAGTCAGATCTTAACAAGAAAAGTATAAGTAGTAGATTATCTTGGAATCAAAACAATGTGTAAAATTGTTTTTATTACATTTTTACAAGGTGTTGTTGCCACATTAGGGATATAAGGAAGGAGGTTAGTATTTAAATATCCATGTATCATCATGTATTGACGAGAAAGGTTTTTGAAGACATGATGAACACACACAATATCATCAAATGAAATTCATCATGTGCATAAGTTA
Organism: Taxus chinensis; assembly: GCA_019776745.2. Classification (NCBI taxonomy): domain Eukaryota; kingdom Viridiplantae; phylum Streptophyta; class Pinopsida; order Cupressales; family Taxaceae; genus Taxus; species Taxus chinensis. Next base: position 240,177,646 of record CM034146.1, read on the forward strand.
TAATTTTACTCTACATTTCTAGTAGTTTCATTAATGTACTTACCCTACATTCTAGTTAACTGTATGATTCTTGTCAAGGTTCTTAGATGATGCTAATTTTTAAGATCTACTTCACCTAATTATTTGGAATTACATTGTGTTATCTTTTTCTAACGATTTTCCCTAAAACTGTGACAAATAAAATATTATTCTAGAACATCCTCATATCAATTATTTATATTTCGGCAATATTATTTTATGTAATTGAATATGAATTTATTGATTTTTATATATTTAAATATGAAATACTATGTGTATAATTAGTGCTATTGCATTTAACATAAACCCAAATCCCGCATCACTTTTTTCATATATATGTAAGTTTTATTTACGAGTAAAGTGACCTCAAATTTCACATACAATTTTAATTTTCATTATTATATGATAGAATTATTATTAGTATGGATGTTCTAAATGCATATATCTACAAGATGTTCGGAGATATCAATTTCAAAGTCATTCTTTTGTAATTTTAGTATTAGCATACACCAATTAGTAATAATATTAACACCTCCTCCAAAAAAATCCATTTAATGGTGATAAATTGTTTCAATCTAGCTACACTAATGTGTATAAAAAAAGTAGGATCAAAACTCTTCTATATAGCTAATATATTGTTATTTTTCGATTGAATTCTCCGAGAAAAAAATAAAAAACTTCTCAATAATGATTAAATAGACATCAAATTTAAGACTGAATTTAAAAGTGAACACATTTATAGACATTATAATGTCTCTCCACTTTTTATTATAGAATACCTCTTGAAGTGATTTAAATATATCTTAATCATTTTTAAAATATAATCAATAATATGTTATGAAAATTCTTATTATTTATAATTAGTAAAGGAATTTACAAATAAAAAATAATATTAAAATAAAATATTGTTAAACATAAATCCATCATGATAAGTTTATCATTTTTAATCAAAATCAATATGGTTGTTATGTCCCTGAATTATCTAGGGTTACAAATGTAGACATCTAAAATGTCAACATGATTAATTATGATTAATTTATCCCGCAACATCATCTAAATCCATATAATAATTAATCACAAGATTGAATATTATTAATTTCATCATTAATCCCTCTATTCTAATATTTCATCATTGATCTAAATATTCCATTCTATCATTTATTCCATTAAAAATTCATTTTATCACTTTTACCCTTTCATAATTTATCATTTATCTCATTTCATCCTTAATCCCTTTTAATCCATTGTTATATCATATTATCCTATTTTAATTCTTCATTAACATTTAATAGGAATTTAATATTCCTACATCTCACCTACCACCTACCCTGCACATCCCTACACCCATCATTTCCATCAAATCAAACCCTTAATCATCATTAATCAACCTAGTCCAATCCTAATCTAATCACATCCTCACACCTCTAAATCTAGAAGCCTCTCTAAACTTCTCCTTCCATTGAATTTTTAATTCAATGGAAGTTTCTTCCCTCCATGGAATTTTAATTCAAATTCTAGAATCCTCCATTCCTCTCATCAATTCTCCACCCTTGATCCAAATCCAACATGGATTCATCTTAAGCATTGAATCCACCCACAAGCTATAAATCAAGCTCTCCACCTCCATGAGAGCCAACTTCAAAATCCATAACAATTTTTTTCTAATTCTATCAATCAATCATCCATTTTCATCTTCAATCACTCCATCAATCCATTCATCTACAATCAATCCTTCATCCTTCATCAAGAAATCAAAGGCAATCAAGGGGAGGTGTTGCCCAAGTGTCTCCAATATCACCCACATCTCATCTTAGTCCCTTATCCTCATCATCCTCATCACCCCAATTCAATCCTACGGAATTTCTCCTAGATAGTCCCACATCCTCTAAACCATCATCAAATTCATCCTCTGAGCCTATGTCATCCCCTCCATCGCTTAAACCCAATACTATCTCATCCACTGTGACTTTTAAGTCATCCTCCTCCCCTTCTAACCCCAATCAAAAACCATATAATGTGGCTCCTACGCCATCCTCATCATTTTCATCCGTAGATAATCCTAATCCATCCCCTTCATTACCTAAATCTCACACTATCATATCCTCTAATCCTATTTCATCTCCCCCATCCCCCAATCATAAAACATCTAAATTGACTCCTAAGTCACCAACTCCCAAACCTAACAAATCCAATCCCAATCCTCTCCTATATTACCACCCATCTCCTACCCAATATAATGAGGCTCGTATGCCACCTTCATCTACTTCATCCCCCAAATTGACCAAATCTAATGTGGTTCCTACACCACACCCATCTCTCAAATCTCCTTCATCCCCAACATCACCCAAATCTAATTTGAACCCCATATCACAACCATCCCCTTCATCTAAAACTACACCATCTCCTTCATCTACATCTACTAATCCTAAACAATATAATCCTAAGTCAAAACCATTTACCTCAAAACCACATACTCAAACCAATCTAAAATCAACTAAATCTACTTTGACCTCTAAGCCCAAAACATCCACTTTGGCCTCCAGGCCTAATCCACCCCCTTCATATTGTAAGAAAATCTAAAAAAACCTATTTAACTCATAAATCCCAACCAACTAAAACATCTCATAATCCATCCAATCCTACACCTTTACTTCCTACTCCCGCCAACACCATTTTAACCCAAATAACCCAAACACTTCACTCCTTTAGGAAAATCCTTGACCAACATCTGTTCATCGTATAAAAACCTTCAACATGATCATACATTTCGTAATCAAATCATGTAATAAAAACCTTCCCAAATAATCTTGGTATTGAGAAAACTATTATTATGACTTCCATCGCACCCATGGACATTTGACCAATAATTGCATGTAATTTAGGTCTTATGTCCAAAACCTCATTATCCGAGTAATTCTTATCCTTGTACCTCTTTACACACCACCTTTCATCCCAATCCTATCCCTAACCATCATATATCATCCAAATCCCACTCAAAATCAAAACATTGTCATCCATATAAATCCCATCCTACATCCAAACATCCCTCACCACCAAAAAACCAAAACAAATGTCACCTCCCATCCTTTGTTAAGTCCGACCTCTTAGCAGATGACAAAATTACAACCCCCCAGTCTCATGATGACCACATGGCATCATATTCCCATCCAATTCATACCTATATAGCCAAAAATATGTTTGCTAATATGAAACATCAAGGAAAAGGCTTAGGCACCCATGAACAAGGCATTGGTGAACCCATCTCCCTTCATCAAAATCCAAGTCATTTAGGCTTAGGGTATAAACATCACACTAACAATGTCCCTCCCACAACTCCATCATAAACCATTTCTACCACTCCTCTTATTGATCCTACCATCCCAACCACTCAACCCAATCACAAATCATTTAATCCCCCTACAAATACTAAACACCTAAAAATGGATTGAGATCACATGATTCATTGTTGTTCTTTCCTTCACACAAATGTTTTTTCCTTCCCACCCATCCTCTTTTCATACAACATCTACATCCATTTGCATATAATCCATTCTTATCATCACATCCATTCATATCCTCTCCTAATCCATCCATTTGAACACTTGATCAACTTTCTCACACATTTTACAAGCCATTAGTACCTACTACAATTGTGTGACCTTGGTCTATCATTACCTCCAACATTCAAGCAAAATTGTCCTCCTAGAGATCCACACACTTTAACACACTTAATCAACTTGTGGTGAATACCCTTGGGTGCATTTTTTGACACTCTAGCCAATGTCATATCCATGCTCATTTCCATCCCCCCATCAAGCCACTAGTGATTCTTAACCCCTTGAGAGTTCTCAAGAGAGTGGAACCTCTTTATGCAAAAAAAATCCAAATATCAAAAAGTAAAAATCATCAAAATTAAAAATATCAAATAAAATCCACCTCAAGACTCTCTCTAGGGGTGTTTCCAACATCTCTATCAGGGCTATGGATGCCTGGCTAGTAGTAGAGAAATGTTGTGACAAGAATCAGATGCATCTCTGTTGGGGCTATGGACACCTAACTGGCAACGGATGCAATGCATGGCTTACCCTTCGTTCACCCTTCCATCCAACCTTTTTAACTTAATCACTCCCTATACATTGGCTAGTTTGTCTTCACATCCTACACATTAAGTCTTCACTTCAAGCAATAATTAATCATCACAAGCACACAAACTTTAATCTCACAGAGACATATGGCTTGCATGTTTCCAGGTATTGTTTGGACCTTGGTCACACTTTTTTTTTAGTCCCACTCTTTCCTTACAACATATGTCATTAGGCTCATCTTTTGTTCATCAATGATGTTATTTTCCTTCCATCCATCACATCCACATCATTTTTCCCTTAGGATAAAACATCTCGTGGGAATATTATGATCATTTCCTTTTTTAAACCAATCCTCTCTCATGTCCCTTTTCCAACTGTCATCATCATGACTGGGGGAAGCCTTACTACCATCTGCTTCTGGGGTATCATCCATTTTAGATACCCCTCACTTCCCATCCGCCCTTACACATGGGGGAAAATTGAACCCATCCATCCATCCACATAGGCCACCCTACTTTACACTTGGGGGCACACCACATCTATCCCTCAATCCATCCCGTACCCTATACCTAGGGGCATATATCTTATCATCTTCCATCCCCTGTCCTTATCCTATACCACATCCCTCATTCTATCTATCTATCTCCCATCCCACATCCCATCTAATCCTAATCTATCAACAAATCCTTATCATATCCAACCTATTCAACCCAATTTCCCTCAATATTTCCCATTCATCCTACCCAAACACACTTTGGGACTTATAGGATAAAGTTGCATCCCACCTTACATCTCCTTCCCATCCCTTCCCTTTTGGTAATTATCAATAAAAATCCCGTTCATCTTCATCAATTCTCATTCCATTCTCTCAATCCATGCCAAAATCTTACATCCTCAGTATTCTCTCAGTCCACACATCCCAATCTTTTAATGCAACATCCTAGGTCCCAAACAAGTTATGGATCTTCTTTTCTAATCAATCCTCAAGATCTAACATGCTTAACATTCAATCATTCCCCAAGTTATAACATCTTCAAATCCAACATCCTCCAGAAATATACATCTTCCAAATATTTAATACTAAACCCCTTGACTAAGGAAGGAAATCTGACTAATCCAAAATCCTAAACATTAAAATTCCAAGGCACCATCAAATTCAACTCCTAAATATCCACCATGAAAATACAGAAATCCTGAGGCATCAGGTGATAATCCAAAAAGGGAACTGTCTTCACAAACTCAACTCCTAAATGGATATAGGTCTTCTAATCCTCTAATGGAAAGATGCATCCTCATCATCAGGATAAATTCTCACCCTCTCCATTTCAAACTCCCTTAAACACCTCTCAAAACTTGCAATTGACATTGGATACCCACCTCATTCCTCCACCCTAAATGGTGAGGGAAAGAATCAGATCATGATCCTAACATCTTCTCTTATTTTTTCTTTGGACTTTCATTGCTACACCATTAATGTTCAAAGAGGTGGAAAATGACATTAACAACATTCCAATTATGAGGATTCTATTGCAAATATCCAACATTCGACCCTGGAGAATAATTAGAGACAAGGGGCAGGGAAGAATAAATTTAATCAACCCTTTATCATGAATCATACCCCTATCATTATTTATCATTTATCATTAAGAGAGGGAATGGGATCATTATATCTGATCTTATCATTACCACTATTTTTAATCCTTCTGATAAAATATGCCCCATTTTATCATTACTCACTTTAATTCCATATGATTAGTCCCATTATTCTAGAGGAATCCTTCATTAACATTTTCGAATTTAATATTCCTAGATTTACCTACCAGATGATCCTACACATTTACATCTGGCCTTTCCATGTAATTTCCTCGTCATTAATAAGTATGGGCTTTATTAATATACTCAAATTTAAAGTCCTAATCACCTCCATGGCCTGGGTAAATCTAGAGGATATTTCTAGAAGGTGTCTAGAATCAATGCCTCTTTCATATTTGAGTAGAAATATATCTCCCTCTCTCCATTGAATATTTAATTCAATGGAGGGGACTTACTCTCAAAGTTCTAGAAAGTTCTCCATTCTAGATAATTCTCCATTCTTCACATGTATTCTCCACCCTTGATACTGTGGGAAATTCAATAAGGCCTCAAATTATTCATAAAATCCTCTACTCCTCAGCTATAAATTTAACCCTCCTCCATGAGATCCAATCTTAAGAATCTGTAGCATTTCAACCTCTTCCAATTTTATCAATCAATCCATCATCCATCTGAACAATCAATGGTCATCTTCATCAATCAAGTAATTGTATCAAATAAAAATAAAGGGGAAGTGTTGCTTATGTGTCTCCACCAACATCTGGAGCAACCAAAAATCAATCAAAAGAAAATGTAACACATCAACAGGAGAAGCTTGGAATATTTTAGGTAAGTCAGGTATAACACTCTTTCTACCTACTTATCAGTGACCAATATGCAAGGTAGATGATAGAGTTTTAGATTCGGATCCTCTTATGCGGATTTAGTGGCCGATTAATATTTGGTACGGGACTAATATGGAATTACCACCTACATCCAATCTAACCTATTCAACATCCCAAATCCTCAGTAAAATTCCCAATCTTTCATCCAAAACCCCATGTTATTGGGGAATCTTATAATCTAAAATCCCCAAATCCTAAAATATTACATGACCCATTTTGACTAAGCCACAATCGCATGAAAATCCAAACATCCAAAATCCAACATCAAAAAATGTAAACATCTAAAAATAAAAACATCCATAATCCACTATCAAAAACTCCAAACTCTAAAAATCTAAACATCCACAATCCACTATCCAAAAAATCCAAACATCTAATAATCTAAACATACCAAATCCAAAATCTCAACATCTAACATCATGGAAGCTTAATCTAAAGCAAGAGTTATTTTGGAATAAATCAACATCAAAAATCAAAAAATCAAAACATTCACAACAAAATATGAAAATTCACTGTGTGTGTTTTCTTACTTATTTGCATTTACATCTTGGTCGATGGTATGAGGCCACTTTGTTGCTTTTATATTACATCAGGGATATTATATGAGGGCCATAATTATTATGTTCGTTGGTCTAATGATATGAGGGCCATCTTTAATATTTATTTGTCCAATGATATGAGGACAAGGGAATTTGGCAAATCAGTCATCATGGTCTTTATACCTTGGTGCATCTTACTTTATTCCAAATTTATAACAGTACTAATGATGGTATTAGTGGACACTTTGTGGTAGCAAACCCCCTTCTATCATCATATTTTATCCCTATCATCATCCACAACCAATCGTCATTCTCATCATATGGGGAATACATCCTCAATCATATTAATCCTCCAAATCTGATTATCAATCCTCAAATATCACATCATCAAATCCAACATTCCCAAATCTTCAACTTCTACCCCTTGATTGGGGCATCTCAACAACTAATATCTTCAAATCCAACATCCTCAAAATCTAACATCTTCAAGTCAAACATCAACAATCCTAGATCTTCACCTTTGTCATACATCGTTGACTGGGGCATCCTCTAATCCAAAATCCTAAATATTCACCCTTATCATACATCACTGACTAGGGAATCCTCTAATCCAAAATCCTCAGAATGTCATAACATCATTGACTAGGGCATCCTTCTAATCCAATAATATTGAATCTTCTACTCCTTTCATTCATCTACTTAACTAGGGAATCCTCTCTTCTAATCCTCTAATCTTAATTCTCATAATCCTCGAATCTTCTAATCCTCTAATCCTAATCCTTTAAATCCTTGAATCTTCTAATCCTTTAATCCTCATCCTCTAAATCCTCAAATCTTATCATCCTCTAATCATCTCTCAACTCGGGCCTCTCCTCTTTTCGAGTGGTTACACGCCTCATTCCTTCCCGCATAACCCCTCGAGGGGGCATCATATCACCATCCTAACATCTTCTCTTCTTTTCTTTGAAATTTCATTGCTCCACAATAACACTTCAAAGAGGGGGAAAATGTAGACATCTAAAATGTCGACATGCTCAATTACGACTAATCAGACCCGTTATAAATCATCTAAATCCATCCCCATCAATTAACCATATAATTATTAATCATGAGATTAACTATTATTAATCCCTATTATCATATTTCAACATTTAATTATTTCTATCATTTACACCATTAATCCTTTTATCACATTCATCCTTTATCATTTATCATTTATCTAATTTATCATTAATCTTGTTTATCCATTATTATATCATATTATCTCTATTTTAATCTTCATTAACATTTTATAGGAATTTAATATTCCTACATCTCACCTACCACCTACCCTACACATCCCTACACCTAGCCTTTCCATGTAATCTCATCCCTATAATCATATTATTCAACCTAATTTAATCCTAATCCTAATCACAATCCTCACACCTCTAAATCTAGAGGCTTCTATTTCTAGAAGCCTCTCTAAATATTCTCCTTCCATGGAATTTTTAATTCAATAGAAGCTTCTTCCCTCCATTGAATTTTTAATTCAAATTTTAGAATTCTCCATCTAGAATCTCTAATCCTCATCAATTCTCCACCATTGATCTAAATCTAACATAGTTTCATCTTAGCCATTGAATCTAATCCACCCACAAGCTATAAATTTAGCTCTTTTCCTCCATGAGAGCTAGTAAAGATGATCTTGCCAAGAATCCATAACAAAGTTATTCTAATTTCTATCAATCCAATAAATCTCATCTTTCACTCTATCAATCAATCCATCAATCCATTCATCTATAATCCAATCCTTCATCCTTCATCAAGAAATCAAAGGCAATCAAGGGGAGGTGTTGTCCAATCGTCTCCAAAATCTGAAGCAATCCAAGAATCATTAACAATCCAAGAGAAAATCCAAAGCGTCAAAGGAGGAGTTTAGAATCTTGTAGGTAAGTGGGAGTATTATTATCTCCTTTTCAATCCATTGCTCTATTTGAGGCTTTGTTTTAGAAGATTAGAGTAGGAGAAACAATCTTTTTTTTTCTTACATTACAACAAACTAATGTTATACCATCATCTATGATGTTAAATTGTACATAAGCCTTTGATATTTTTTTTGGTTGAAGATAGTCGAGACTATATTTGGTGACCGACTTTTCATGGTTGGAAGAAAATTTATATTTGATGGAACAATCATGTATAGTTGATAGATACTTGGAAATTTATACAATTAATTGAGGTGGCAACCTAAAACATATATTCAAATGAAAAAAATGACGCTAAAGAAACTTAATTGATGGTTTTAAGAGCAAACTAATGACATTTATTTTACCTGGTTTGACCAAAATAGCTAGATGACCATGTCACAAAAAATTTATATGCTTTGAGGGAGGTTAATTGGCTACACACAAATCTCTCCTCTCTCTTTCTCTCTTTTCTTTATGCTCTCCTTGCCTGTGGTTCCCTAGGACTCTAAAGTTGTTGTCTTAATCCCCCATTAACTGTGTATTCATGTTCATGTAGATTTTAGAATTGTGAGTCTATCATTATGGATTTTTTTTGTATGGACCCTTCTGACCCTTGTCTAGTGCCCAATGGTTTTCTATTCTTTTTTATATGTCATGATGAATCATGGTTATGTTCGTAACTTTATTAATTTAACATTTACTAAGTTGACACCAAAAATAGTTTTTCAATTATTTAGACTTAACTATTACAAGTATTTACAAGGTTTATAAAGATGAATTCCATTTATATCTAAGCTTGTCACTATAAAATAGTGCATAACCAATATCACAACAATTGTTTTCTTTCATTTTACTGAACTCGAGTTCACAAGGAGTTATATTAGCCATAACTTACTTATTCCTAGATTTGTCTCATAATTAAATTTTGGAATATTGATTCTTTGGAGCAAGGAGAACACCAAATATTGCAAGAAAATTATTTTCCTCATTTTTTAGATTAACTTAATTAATTCCCTCAACTTCAGAAATATTGTCAAGGATCAACCATAGTTTTTGTAGATACAATCTTCATTTATATGATTATCATTTCATTAAACATTCCTTCATGAAGACGCTAGGGATACTTAATCCTGCATTTCTTATTCCTAGCATTTCCATGTTCTTTTAAAGAAAGTACTTGACCAATTAATCTTTCTTATAAAATTATTATGACTTTTGTTCAACATGTAATCAGTAATTCATTTCATCTTTCCTTTTGATTTATAATTATGGGAACAACATTTTTCCATCTAATGAGTTCTCAACTTAACATCATGTTGTCTATTGCTATAATTTTCTTTTACCATTTCATTTAAGATTCAAAACTAGGACTACCATATTTCTAAGAAATATACTTTAATGTTTATTTAACATACTAACCATTAATGTTCTCTTAATGGAATGAGGGTAATATTTCCATATTTCCTAGTAGTGATTCTAGGAAGACCCATAATAATTTATATAGAAGTTTTTATTTTCTAACTAACATTTACCTTCTAATGCTTATTCCATATCATTACCAAAGTATTACTTTATGAAAATAAGGTAAAATTTCCCAATTTGTTTCCATTTAGAAATTTGAGACAGTCCAAATCCATATGTGGGAAAAACCCCCAATTTTTTTTAATAATTATTACTTAACTAATACAAGCTCTTAGTTTAACCATCCACAACGGTGGGAAATTAAACCCACAATGCCTATCATTTATATCTCAATTTTTACTTAAAGTTTAAAAAGAGAAATCTTAACTCATAAGAACTTCAAATACAACACAATAGAAATATACACATAACAATTCATATATGGTATGTCATCTTAATGATATTAACCCTTTTGTGTTATCGAGCAACATAACATCAAATCATGCACAAAGTAAAACAAAGAACTATATTCACATTCCATTTTCCATTGATCATAACAAACCAACATATAACCATAACATGTTATAATTCTTGACAGAAAACTTTACTTGTTGGTTACTAGTATATCCTCTTAATTATGGAGCTCAATATTAGCCTAATACTCTTTAATACCAGATTATCAAGTACTATAACTATGTATATATTCATTATGTTAGAAAATATAGGTGACATGCTTTAGGATAGGTCTTACAAGCCTACAGCCCGAAAAACCATTAGAATCTTTCAAGAAACCTTTTTTTATACTATAACTAGATGCCCAAAATGAGACTTATCAATGATGCAGATCCTAGACTTATATATCTCTTCAACAGTTATTAATAAACTTGTACAAATAAGAATAAGTCCTATTTCGAGAATCTATACACATTCAGCCTGTAATAATACTTAATTATTTTCTTATTCATACTATTGAAAAAGATATATATATATATATACATATATACATACATATATATATATATATATATATATATCACAAGGGCTCATAAACGTTCTGCCAGTACCCATAATGTAGATATATCAAAAACTTCAAGATGAGATTTAGAATATAGTCAAACAATTATTATTCAATCTTTTTCAATAGGCCCATAAAGGGACAACAAATCAACTCAAACAATTGTATAGAGAACCAAGTTTTACAATTTCACACATACTAATTTAATTATTTCTTTCTCCAGTGATAAGTAACATTAATGTTGCAAAACAAAACAAAACCATTAATGACTGAATTTTCATTAATATCCTCTCTTCTTTTCACGAAAGAATATTTAAATAAAAAAGCTTCACTTCTTCATATTTCCACAAACACCTGTAAAACCCTATTAGGATTTGAGTCAACATAAAATGTTGACATGAATTTCAATCATTCTCAATAAATAATAGTTATCAATAAATCATGTATAGCATGTTACCAACCAGTTAACAATAAGTATTCCAACCTTTATTTTAATTTTTATCATTTCCCCAATTTCCATGAGTTCAGGAAATCATATATTAGCCATGAGTTCACGATTGGAAAACAAAAATAATTCATACAACTAAGAGTTCCACCACACAAGTTTAAGAGAGAGGATTTACAACCCTTTACTAAACTTGTCAAAGTTTTGCCATCAAGGCCATGTTTACCATTTTGGAGTTAAAAGAGAGACCCAAATATTTTTTGAAGAACTTCACACAGTGCCTTCAAAGCCAATCAGATCTCCAAAACATCTTACATAACACAATAAGGTCTTATCACCAAAGTTTCAACATAGAAAACAAGAAAACTTGGTTGTTTACCAATATACATCATTCAAACCAAAACCATGTGGAAACAAACACATTTTTATATGTGTATGCTTACCAAACAAGTAACCCATATACAACATTTATTATTAGCCATTGTTCAAAGAAAAGAAAAGAAAAACATGCCTGAATAACACCAATCATGCCCATAGATGAGTTATGAGTTCCTTCTCACATGTTCCATCCTGCCACGTCCTAGAAGTTGCAACCTTCACTCTTTGGCAACAAAAATCATGCCATCAAGGAGGATTTTCCCATTCAATTTTTTTTTCACAACTTTTCCCTACCCATGGAGTTTATAATTTCTAAACTCTCAGTTTCTTACTAAAAATAACCCGCATGTTACCCACCTGAGTTATGCATATATCTGAAGCTCCTAAATAGCCAGTGTTGGCCACGTATGCATCTATACCAGTCATATAACTAGCTAGGGTTTCGAGGTTCTTTATGAACTTTCCCAAAAAATATATATAAATGAGCACTTACAAAGTCAAATGCCCCCATTTCAAAATGAATTTCAATCATTTTATAAACTCCATTCTGTATGTGGTCGAGTTTGTGACCCATGTGTTTACATTTGAGGCTTTGAAACCAAATATAAGAATTTTAAAACCAAAGTCAGACAATCCCTTAACAATAATAATACTGAATTCCTTTCTATTTCCACGTCGGGTCCGTGACCCTTGATCACCATTGGATTCATATCAATAGCCATTCAAAACTATAATATATGATTACCATATATTCGTAATATTTAACAATGATTAAAATTATCAAAGTAAACAAACATTATACTCCCTTATTATTCTATGGTCAGGTCCACGACCCTCCACCCTTAATATATGACATGATTCATATAACATAATCAACCAACATAATTATTACCTACATAAACATTTATATATGCCCATGCTTCCATGGCATGATTCATTATAATGATTTCCGTATAAATCTCACACCAAGGTCCACTCAGTTCATGACTTCGCCCACAACTCGTGCAATCAATGTGTTCAGGAGAACTTATAATGTGTAGACCAAGTCAACAATTTACAACTATGTCATCATCCATATATCCAAATAGGTGATATTGGTGTGAGTTAAGACTCTTGGCGACTACCCAAACATATTACGACAAAGCTTATGCCCATTAAATATTGGTGTAACATTATGTCTTTATCTTCACTAATCTATTCCAACTTATTGACGACCTATGCAAACGTCAATTTTTGGGGTCAAATAAGGGGATGTTACATAGTATGTTCAAGGAGATGTAGCAAATTATGTCTCAAAGACCATTGTGATTAATTCTTAATATCTCAAAAGTTATGTTTTGTGATTTATGTGGATACCTTTTAGTAAAATTGTGCATTGTTGATGGGCTTAATACATATTAAGGAGTTAAATTTTTATATTTTGTAATGTAATACCAAAAAAATCTGTTCCTTATCTATTTTGTATACCTATTTTTCCTATTATATTTTGGAGGAAGGATATAGACTTTTGAGATATCTATAAAGGATATCATATAAATACGATCAAATTTTGAGATATTTGCAAAGATATCCTATAAATACAATCAAATTTTTAAAATACCTAAACATGATAAAATTTTGAAAAATAACGTTGCTCCTTTGTTAAAATTCTCAAAATTATAAATTGATGGTCTTAAAAGAGTGCATTGACTATCCTAGAAGAGTATATTTACAGTTCTAGTGAGGTTCTCCATTCGATGTGAGTTTTATCAGTTCTAAATATATGTCCTTTAAAACCCTAATATTTTTGTATATTCATAATGGTGGTTTCTATATTTGTTTGTAATCAAATATTTACCCTAAACCCCCCTCTTAGAAATTATTACACTCAAAATACTTAAGTAATCAATTCTATTTTTTCTATTTTAGGACTACATATATATTGAATTTCATTTTACAGGATGATGTATTGCATTTCAATGGAACCCTTGTCTTAAAATTATTACCAATATGAGGAGCAACCCAATTGTAACTTAATCATATAGTTATAACAATTTAGTTATGTTTTGGCTTTTTACTTGTGTATGATTAATCCGTCTTAAGATGATCTCCAATACTAGTTATTATCCTAATTACCTTTTCCATATAGGATCGATCATATTAGAAACTAGACATATCACTATTAATAATTCAATTACTTTTTAAAATTTATTGCTTGATCTCTATAAATAATTACTTTTATGATTGCTACCTATTGGCGTCTTGTTTCATTTTTGGTGGCAACTTTTAGTACTAGTTTATAATTTTTATCAAATGTGCATCTTAAAAAAGGAAAAGGTCAAATTCAGCACCATCAAAATTAACAATTTATGTCAAAAATACATATTACATACACTGTAAAGTGGTAGTTTGTACATTATAGTGTATGCAATATCATTTTTTACTTTTCATGAAATTACACACAAAGTGAGGCATAAACACTTATTGGAACCACACCTTCTAATTTATTACTGATACAATTTTCCAACCAAATTTTAATTTTCTTAGGAAACTACCCTTTAAGTTAGCCATAATGTACACTCATTGGAACTACACTTTTTACTATATCACTATATGCAGTTTTTACAACCCAACAAAAAATAACATGTGACTATAAGGGACGGTTATTACAAGTACATCTTATATTATATTATTTGCACACAATTTCTATAAAGCACAATTATGGTAGTTACAACCCAATGAAAACAAAACAAGTGACCATATACCTTATAATTTATTATTCAAGTGAAACTCTTCAAACCAATGACTATAAAGTTGTTTTCATGCAAAATTACTAGCCCAAAAACTCAAATTTCAAAACATGACAACTAAGCCATAGTCCAAAATTTTGCCTCTCGATCACATTGAACCCTCCTTTTAGTCCAATTGTCTCCAATGACACCATCAATTGAGCCCCAAAGAAGGTCCTAATTAATATTTAAATCATGCCTAAGTATATAAGGAAATATTATTAAGTTGATGGATAATTTTAGTGAAGTTTAGTGAAAGACAAGTCCTTCTGGAAGCCTAAAAAGGGCTAATTTTGGTCATTCTAAAGCCAATATGCAACCTTTGGGAGAGTTTAGGAAAGGTATAAAAGGATCTTGAGGTGATTCAGAGATTATTGAAGGTGTTGGAGGTAAATTTAGAAAATTTAGGAAATAATTATCTCATTCAGAAACAATTTGTTCAACATCGGGTTTTCTAGGTGCAGGGAATGAACATCCTAATGGTGAAACCTAACTTCTCCGGATGATTCTGGTAGTTTCGAAAGGAGTTAGGAAGAAAACAAGTAGGCATTATAAAGATATGGGAATTCTATACAATGTGGAAAATCAATTTTTATCTAAGGCTTAAAGGTTTCATGAAGAATTTCAAAACATGTAGCTTTCCGTCTCAATTCCGGCCAAAAAAGGCCTAAATTTTAAATTTTAGGAATATTCAAGTATTGAAAATA
Organism: Taxus chinensis; assembly: GCA_019776745.2. Classification (NCBI taxonomy): domain Eukaryota; kingdom Viridiplantae; phylum Streptophyta; class Pinopsida; order Cupressales; family Taxaceae; genus Taxus; species Taxus chinensis. Next base: position 240,193,428 of record CM034146.1, read on the forward strand.
GTTCCATTAATCTTATAATGTGTTTTAGAGTCGAATTAATATAATATTTGACCCCAAAACATCATCCTAAGCCACAGAGGTGAAAAAAGTAAGTTCTAGGTCTATTTCTATACATCTTAAGAAAATATAGATTTCCATTTTTGGCCCAATCATACTTTTAACACCATTGTGTCCCTTATGTTCCCTTGTGGAGAAGGGGGACATGAGGGACACAAATGTGTAACCTCATCCTTCTCCCCAGGTCGCACTTTGGACACCTCGATGTCCCAAGTTTCCTCACAGTCCCTTTCATCCCCATGGTGCAAAGGGACAAGAGGGGCACAAAAGTGTGACCTTGCTCCCTCACCTTGGTTGAATTTTTTTGTCCCATGTTTCCCCATTATCCCCTCTATCTAGGGGGATAAGAGATACAAGAAAGTGCAACCCAAGAAAATATGAAGCTCCTAGAGCCCCGTGCGACCTCACTCAGCTCCACAAGTGCAATTTCACAACCCCTCATCTCATTCACCTATCTCCACATGTTTCCACTTGTCATGATATTTCTCCAAGTTAAAATTTTCTATCCCTGGTGTCCCCCATGCCCCCATTGTACCATTTTAAAACTCTCTCTAAACTCAATTTAAATCCAAGTTTAATGTGCAACTAGCAGGGTGAGTTAAAAAACCTTTTAAAACCCATTTAAACCCCTCACTCACCAAAAAGTCACCATTTTCATGAAAATTTGTTGCTGTAACATCATACAAACTCATTTTTTACCCAGAGATGCTTCCAGACATCCATAGCCACCAAAAATGAAGATTTGAACATAACTTTTTAACAAGGAGTCTGATCACCTTGAAATTTTGCCAAAATCTCCCTCTCCAAAACACCTTTAGGAAGATTGTAATAGAAAATTCATTTATGCCCTAGATTTTTCACAGTAAAAAACTGAAATATTAAACCCTAAAACTTGATTTTTAAATTTCCCATAGATCCAGCAGATAGAAAATGATGAAATTTGGAGTAGAAGAGCCCCATGCAAAATAGAAGGTATTTGAAAACAATAAGTGAAATTTCTAAAAATAGTAAGTTTCCTCAAAGTGATGAATTCTCAACATTTGTGAGATCCTGAAAGAAATAAGAAACATCAAAAAAGGGTAATTCGAGGAAACTTTCTAAAAATAACAGTATTAAGGAAAACATACATCTAAAATAAGTAGGGTTTTAAAAATAGTAAACCTTCATCAAATGTAATAATCTAAATGAGATAGGAACATCATAAGACAAAACAATAAAAACTTGCTAAAAATAGCAGTCCTGGATTAGACCTACTAAAAATAATAATTCCTAGATTTGAGCCCAACAAGTTGTAGCAACTTTTGTTCTGCTTATCTTATTTCTTGTTGTCATCATCACAAGGTTGGGAAGTTATTTCGTGGCCCAAACAGGAAAGAAAACCCTCAACAGACTCCCAAAGCATCAGTTTTGAAGTGATATATGTAAAGCACAACTTGATGCAAGAAGTTGGAACGATGAGAAAAGATCACCATGAGTGATGCTAGAAATCATCACAGCTTAAAATAATGCATACCTCTTGAGAGTGTTTCTAAACACTTAAGTAATACTTGGTGATAAGATCTAGTGTAATTTGGAGGTTAGAAACATGTGATTCATCTTCAAATTCCATTCAAGGATCAATATTTTTATCTGGAGAAGGAAATCCATTTCCGCGAGGAGAAAATTGGGAAAAAAAGGTGTCTATATGTTATATCATGTTTCCACTCAAATGATATTTTGGTCAAGGAAATGAATTGTGAAGTGGAAAAGAGTGTCATCATGTTCAAAAGTGAAATGTAATGCAAGTCGATGGTCATCATATCCTGAATATGCCCTAATATCTTCAAGAAGCAAGTCAAATGAGCTAATCAAGCTATCAAGGTATTCAAATCCATCATATGTGTAGGATCAAGAAATCATCTATTCCCATAGAAGACATATGACAAAGAAGCTACATGAGCATCCCAAATTTAATTCCATTCAAGGAATACTTTGGATTCGGGAAAGGTAAATAGGTGATTTTTATATGGGGCACCATGTATGCAAGAATGAGAAATCATCTTGGTTTGATTTGATGTCATTCACATAATAGTGTTCTTAAACACTCATTCAACACTTGGTAATGTGATCACACCTCAAAGGAAGATAAATTTCAACCAAACCTCACTTCAGTACAACCGAGGGCCATTGGACAAGAATATTTGAAAAAAAAGATGATGAAAAGAGGGCACACAAAGGTTCCCTATTCTAGGAAGCTTCGTAAGAAGGTTAGAATCATTGAATATCCAATAGAGCATCTTGAGCCATGTGATATTATCCATCATGGCCTCCAAGATTCATCAACATCCAAGTGTGCCTTTCTCATGTGGAATAACCTTCCTATAATGATAAAATATGATCCCTCACCAGGATTCTAAAAGTTTTCCTGTGACTAACATCATGTCTACTCTGGAAGATCCATTCCCATGGATTTAAGAGTTACTCGTGAGTGAACCAAGAATAATACAACAAGATGTATTTCTTGACTTTGGAGCCATCAAAAAATATTGAGACATAAGGGAAGAAAGAAGCCACAAGTAACCTCTCATCTCTTCAGTGGAACTTTTGGTGACCAGTATGTAGAAATATCTCGACCAAAGGTTGTGAAACCTATGGAAGAAATGGCTTAGGGCGACTACGTGATGACAAATATTTCATTGGGTAAAGCTTCACATGAGGTTGATGCACATCTATTCAAGGAATTTGTTTCCTGCATCCTCACTTAAAACCAAGAATACAAATGAATAATTGAGAAATTATAGGAGCATGTGAGAATTCTCACTACCTACATTCAACCTTTCTTCTGAGCCCAATACAATGCCTCCTCCTCCTATAGAATATATATCTCTCGGTCAATAGTTTTAACCCCGAGATGATCAAGAATGCACAATGGCATACAATGCAAGGGATAACTAATGACAAATGGATCGAGAAGATCCTCGAGGAAGGAAATTATTTACTCCCAAAATTTCTCTCTGTTTAGGTATGTTCTTGCCACCATTTTAGAAGTGAAGAAAATAAGGGAGGATATTGAAAAAGAAAAGATCCATTAGGATGAGGTGTTCCACTTGTGTGTGAGATGAGTTGCCTTGACTCCCACACTCTCGTAAGTAAGAATGTGTTTACATCCATTGTTGAGAACTTGTCCCTAGTTTCAATCTACACTCTAAATGCTAGATATGACATGATAAAAGATTTCATCTCCGAAATTGAATCTAGTGAACAACATGCCTTCTAGATTCTAGATTATGTCAACAATTGTATTCAGGAACTCATATCCCTTCCACTCACTGATAATTCATTGTTGGAAGGATTCATCTGTTCTTTCCAAGATTTATTTAATAAGGATGTAAGTGATCATCTCTCCTTCAATGAGGATACTTTGGAATCCCTCGCCAGCATAAGAGGTTCTATCTCCAACATTGTGAGAAATCATAAGTTATGGTTTGATCAGTGTAAAACTATTAAGGATGTTCCCATGACATGGATCAAAGTACTGAGCTAATTTCATATTCCAAAAGAAGAAAATATGGTACATGCGGAAACCCAGTTCTAGTAGAGAATTCAAAGGACAGGAGCTCATTCCAAGAACCCTCCCTCATAGATCATAAATGGATATTTCTTCATTAGCTAAAGATTCATTATCATCATATTTTTCAACTCTATCTCTATCCTTCTTCTATTTCCATATTCTAATTTTAAATTAAGAATGAAATTTTTTCTATTTCATCCTATTCACTTAAGTGACCTTCAACATTAACATTGTAAGAGTCATTTTTCACTAATAAGGAAAAAACTCACTTTTGTATCCTAGGAATATGGAAGGTGACCAAGTGGCAGGGATAGGTGAAAATTCATATGGTGGGTAGATGAAGAGACATCTTTGTATGCTATAAATTGGAATGGCTCCTCCATTCCAAAGGGTTGGCAATTGTTGATTGATTGTATGTTGTTGAGATTTACCACTACTACATCAAGCAATAAAAGTTGCATTTCCTCTATTTCTTTGTCTATGTTCCTCTACTCTCTCTCCCTCTAATTTTCAACTTTGTAAACATGATGATCTTGTAAAACCAAGAAAGGTGTTGGTGCCTTTGATAAATGAATCAATAGAATTCTATGTTTATGATTTGTTAGTCTTATCATTGTTAGCAATTTTGTGTTCTTCTAATTGAATGTGGACCTACTTTGGTTGATGTATGTGAATTCTGTAAGCCTACTCACAACATTAACCCTCTCTCCTTATTCCTCCAACTCCCCTTTACCTCCCTTCATAGAAAATTCCTCCCTTGTACTCTCTATAAGAACTTTACCATAGGTTTAGTGGAGTATTCTTGTGTGATCCCCAGCCCAATGTCCAACCAACAGTTTTAGGTAGTTTACATTCAATAATGGGAGCCTCTCCATACATAAGGAGGGACTTAGTCCCGTGACCGTTGGTGGAAACCAATAATTTGCACTGCGACAATTATTTCAAAAATAAAAGAAGAATACCAGTGACAATACGGCCATTAACTAATGATAATGTAACATGTGTTTGATTGGTTGCAAGATTAGTAAGTTTTATTGCTTGGGATTTTCCTTCCACCTTTGTGACTTTATAATATCATTTTTGTACATTCAATCACCTTTACATACATGTCTTACTACCCCAACTCGAATGTGGCTCTTTACTGCATCTTAGAATTTCTTTTATGATTAGAAAAATCCTCATTCAATCAAAAAATTAGTCCCACAATGGTTGGTTGGCTTATATCATAGTATAATTTTGTTTAAATACATTACTTACTACCCCAGGTCAGATAAATTCTATGAATCTAAGAATCCTCTTTGAATGAAAAAATACCATATTGGTTGGTTGGCTTGGTTCTCAGTGACATATAAACCCTAATCTATTGTAATCCTTATGCCAATAGGGTTGCATATGTTTTCTTGCCCAACCTTCCTAGTTTGTGACATACACAACACTATAATACCACACCCATGAAAACAACCTATTTATAAAATTGATCAACCAAAAAACACACACAAACATATAATGAAGCTCAGTCCCTTAGAAAAACATATAAAACAAATAGTGACCATGTAGACACTCTAGAATAGAGACATGCAAATTAGTGAGTGGAAAGCGGTGAAGCATTTGGATGTCCCAAAGAGTAAAATGGTAAAGGAATCCCCCCTCAAGTGAGTGGGTGACGTAGCAAAGTGGTGGACAACCACTTGATAGGAAGAAAACAAGGAATTTGAATAAGGATGTGAGGAATTTTGCTTGTAGCATGAGCGTCATTTAGAGAGTATAAGAGCTACCTTTATTTTTTTGTTGCACAATAGAGATGTCACCATGATTATCAAAGAATCAAGATGTTTAACTCAGATGCAGGTAAAAAAACACACATAAATTCAAAAAAAATAAAAAAATAAAATGAACCCAATATACACACCAAGTGCAAGGATCATGGTTATAAATGAACCAAGATGTTATCACACTAATTGTAATTGGTCCAAAAATAAACGTCAACAATGCAACACAACATTGAAAAAGAAGACAATCAACTATGCCCCTAATGCATGCCACAATGATGATTAAGTAGATACAAATGCCCCCAAGCACTAAAATTATGAAAGGCATGGGAATATGATCATATTAAAGATATGAGTGATTCTTAGATACTTAAAAGGTTACTCTTATTGGATTCATTTTACAAATGATCTGAGAGAAATTGCCTCAGGCGAAGTTGTATCACGAAGGAAAAACAAATGTGTATGTGATAGTTGTAAAATTGGAACGATCACGAGGGTAGTAGATAAAAGTATGACTTTATCAAAATTGTGTTGAAATGTTGAAAGATTAACTTCATAGGTTTTCCAATTATAGGATTTCTATGATGAGTTAAATGTTTGTTTGAAATTTTATAAGTTTTGCGATTTTTTAATTTATTTTTTAATATATGATTTTTTTGTTGGTTTTTTTATTTATTTTTTGTTTTTTGAAAATTTCGGGTCAAAGGAGGGTAGTAGTGTGTTTGGTACACCAAATTTTCCCCAAGAAAGCATTGGTATGCCCTTGTGAGATGAAAGAGTTGCGGAAAAAAGCCCTCTCAAATGAGTGAGCGTCATGACGAAATGCAAGTTAAGGGCATGAGAGAAGAGAGGAAAAATTGATGGCAAAGAAAAATTAGTGTGCTTGATCGTGAGGGCCAAGAAAATAGAATAATTATGGTTTCAAAGGGTATAAGTAGAAGGGTGGGTGAGTTGAAAAGCATCATGGCCCATTTGTTTTATCAAACCCCTTTGTGCTATTTGAGAGAGATTTGAGCTATAAGTTAGTGGAGAGATGATGTGATGAGAGCAGATGAAACACTGTGGCAATCATGTTCAAGCGTAAGGATGGAGAGCAGACAAGGGTGCAATGGTAAGTAACTCAAAAAAATTAATTTTGAGTGCATTTAATGTTTTCTTTGTAGAAAAAATTGATTTTGAACGCTAATGCACACACTTTGCTGCACTAGCATAACTAGACAAATGCACTAGCATGCACATGCATGCACTATCATGTTAGTAAGGGCATAAACGTTAAGTAAAAAATGTGCTAGCATGTTAGTGAGAGCAGGAGAGTTAAAGTGAATGTGTTAGCCTGAGTGCACTAACATTCAACTATGTGTGCTAGCATAAATATGCACGTGCTAGCATACCAGAGAGTGCGCTAGTGTCTTTAAATGAGCTTTAGGAAGAATTTTTAAGGTTTAAAGGGAAGAATATTGATTTTATTGATGTTATTGGATGATTTTCAGGAGAGACCTCTAGCACTAGACTTGCAGAAGCACCATGCACGATTGCAGGAATTTCAAAGGGCATTTTCTCGATGAGAGGAGAGAGGGTTAGTTGCAATATTGGAGGCTACATGATTGGCCTACATTGTAGATTTTCCTCACATTACACTGGATAACTATTTATTGATTGTGTTGGCTGAGTGGTGGCATAATGAGAGCTAGATGTTTAGGATACCCATGTGAGAGATGATTGTGACTCTAGAGTATGTGTACCAGATTCTTCGGGTACCGATACAAGGTATTTTTGTGGAGTGCAATGGGGATGTGGCCCGTACAAAGGGACACTTCTGGAATATATTCTATTTGGAGGATATACCCAAAGAGGGGATGGTGGTACACTTATATAAGTGTTTTAATGACATGACAGTAGCATGAATCCCAGTTTATTTGATGGATCTAATTATTTATCAACAACTACTTGCTTCCTGATAAGACCGAGACACATTTTTAGCTTGGTCTGATATGATTCATTAATGGAGGGAGATATATTCACATGGGGACATTGCATCCTGACACACCTATATAGAGATTTGCACCTAATTGTGTACATAGGAATGAGGATTTTGAGTCCAGCCACATTGTTATAGATATGGGCATATGACCACATAGCCATTGAACATCCACTAGGGGTGTTGAGAGTTAGATGGTCAGATGAGCATTCATTAATGGGATGGAAGATGGTAGGTGTGGACCTTAGAGTGACATCACCTTGTACAGGAGAGCACTAGATGACTTACAACTACGTATGGTGACTTGGAGGCCTTACAAATTATATCGGTGGGGGACATATGTCATAGAGCTATGCACTACAGATATTGACCACTATATCATAGGCATTCACAACCATTTCATGGAGATGTACAGACTGAACAGATTCCAACAACAACTCTTCATAGTATAGGGTATATCAGATGGAGATGAGTGGTACACGCGTGTGGTGTACAACTTGTTTTTGAGCCATGTATCATAGTGCAGGTGGACATACAGAGCTTCTTTGGGGTCATCCCACAAGCATGGGATGCGTAGGCATGTGCATTATATCTAGGTACTACTCTAGATTACATTGCATGGTATCCAACGATCATGCCAAAGCATATTACTATTTTGTAGGAAGCTCTAGCGGAAGACATAACATCAATGGTAATGGGTGGGCCACAATGGTGGAGAGACATAGCGAAACTTAGATAGGAGGAGGTAGAGGTAGAGGGACAAGTCCAGGCATAGGGTCCACAAGTTCAAGTGGCACATGGGCCACCAATACAGGGACAAGATGCACACATTCTAGTGGCACATGTTGCACAAGTGCCTGTAGCACAAGTGGTAGAGTAGTTGGCCATAGAAAATGTGGTACAACATGTATTACAATATGTTATATAACATGTGATACAACATGTTCCACAACATGCACAAGGGTTACAAATGCAGATACCTAGACATGTACCATTACAAATTCCACCATCACCAACTAGACTAGCTAGTCCAGGTGTTGCAGCATGGAAGGGAGGATACAGAGGAGATGGGGGAGATGGTTTACAGGGACTACCAAAGGTAGTGGCTCTAGGGTTAGCATGTGGACCATTAGTGGCCACAATACATGCAAAGAGAGACAGGGTTGTGCTTTGAGGTGATGTTTCTTTTATCACCGTGAAAACTCTACAAATGTAGTTAGACTAAAGGGTTGTGGAGAAGGGTAGCATAAGGAAGTAGGTGCAGCAGAGAACTACAGAGCGGGGTTAGGTGACTGATAACAGATACTATCAAAGGATGTATTTACAACATGTGACGACAAAGCGAGATGCTCTACACCATGTGGCAACAACTGACAGTATTGGTGATGTAATTCTAGATCTTGTGGTGACATCTCGGGAGGCTAGGTACTATAGGGAATTATATCATACCACATTACCAGATATTTAGAGAATTCCAGCATATAAATATCACTCAGGTAGCCGATCTATGAGGTCATAGAGGCCTTCAAGATCAGTGAATTTAGTGTAGATGCCCCCACCTAAGTATAGGTCGGGTAGTCCTTGCGTAGAAGAGAGTCAGGGATGAATCATGTTAGATGAGATTATATATGTATTTTTTTTATATGCCTCGTGATGAAGGAACATTTTTTGATCAATGCCCATGATGGCATACCGGGATGTATATGATTTTTCTCAAGATACATTAGTTTATATGGACATTGTGACGATTTTTTATGTATATGGACATTGTGGTGATTTTTGATGTATATGATGATGATATGTGTTATTGTCACATTTTGTAGTGATTATATGATATGATGTAGTGATGATGATTTGATTTTTGATGACAATGATGATATCATATATATCTTAGCCTTCATTTTTATAGCTTAGAGTTTATTTTGATGATGTTATAGATAGATGATGTGATATAGATGTGATAATGATGAACAAATGATAAAAAGATAAATTACATGCAATCAACACAAGTACAAAGAAAATTTAAAAAATTTAATACACACACATGCTAAATAAGTAAAATAAATCGTGGCTTATATGACAAACCAATACAACAACACCAAATGTAAAATCAAACAAGTCAGAAAAACCCAATATGAATAGGAATTATCGACACCAAATTTATATGTGAACTAAGATGCTCACAATTCATTTGCAATTGGTCTATAAACACAAGAACATTCTAGATACAAAGAAAATTGATTAAACTATCTATCTGAACAATAGATTGAACCAAGAATAAGAAAATCAAGATCTTACACACACTGGAAACAAACAAAGTTAGTCACAAACAAACAATCTAACAAAAAGAACTAATATCAAAGTTAACAAGCAAGCAACAATATAATACAATTCATAATAACGATGTCTGAAGGTGCCCCTAATGTGTTCCAAAATGAAGAATAGACAGAGGTGAATGCCCCCAAGTGATGTCTTAGAAACATGATAGTATTGAATTGATTAGTATTGGGTTGAAGCCAAGTGTGCCTTGAAGCAAAGTTATATTGCAAATGGGTTAGATGTCTAGTTTGAAAAGTGAGAATGATCTAGAACAATTATATTTTGAAATTAATGAACTAAGGTATACAATTTCTAAGATTTTGTTGAACATTTTCAGAATTTTTTTTTATATTTTCAAAGTTTGTGATTTTTTGGAGTTTTACTAGTTTTACACTTTTTTTGGGTTTTTGGACATATTTTAATGTTTTTTTGGATTTTTTGACTTTAACCACACACCAAAGAAGAAGGAAAAAAGGATTCCGAAATTGTAGCCAACACTGTACAAACAAACAAGGTTAACGGGTGCATAGCAGAAGTTGAACAAAATCAAAAAAACATGGGAATGATGACTTGACCAGGAAAACACGTGACACAAGGTGAATAGAATGACACAAGCAGGAGACAAGGCGAGAAGGCAAAACAAGCGATTGCAGTGATATTCCCCCAACATCAAGGATACTCTTTGGAAGTGAAAGAAAATAATTTTTTTAGATGAGTAACATTCATAGGCTCTTTAAGCTCTTTGTCATTCTCGTTAGATAATATGTACGCTCCAGATCCAAACGTAGCAGTAATGATGTAAGGCCCTAACCAATTAGGTTCAAATTTTCCTTGCTTCTCACTTGGGTTTGTGGTATTCTTTTGATTTTATTTTAATACCAAGTCACCAATATCGAATTGTTGAGGTTTTATCTTTCTATTGTAGTTATGACATAGTCGATTCTCATATACTTGCAGATGGTCCAAGGCACAAACATGTCTTTCATCTAGAAGCTCAAGATTTGAAAAGTGTGCACGGTGGTAATCCTCTTCACACACCAAGTGTTGGAGGGATACACGAAGGGAAGGAAGTTCAACTTTGATAGGTAATATGGATTCAGAGCCATTTACTAGGGAATAAGGGGTAGCTCTAGTTAGAGTGCAGAAGGATGTACGATAGGCCCAAAGGGTGGGATACAGTTCCATATGCAAGTTGCAGCCATGTTTATCAACTGTCTTTTCCAGTATGGACTTGATAGTCTTATTTGAAGCTTCGTACTAGTCGTTGCATTACGAGTAATAGGGATTGGCCCATTGTAGTTGGATATGATATTTCTTGGCTAAGGATTTGACATTTTTATTTTTTAATGAGGTACCATTGTTAGTGACAAAGGTGGTGGGAATACCAAAACAAAAAATTATATAATTGAATATGATGTAGGTAAAAGGCATAGCCCTGATCCACCTGGTGAAATATTCAGTGGCAGTTATTATAAACATATGCCCATCAGAAGAAGTGGGCTTTATTTTTTTTATCAAGTCGAGCCCCCATTTAGAAAAAGGTCAGGGTGAAGTGACAGGCTGTAGAGCTTGGGAAGGTGCGTGAATTAGATTACCATGCTTTTGACATGTTTGACATTTTCTAACAAAGTTACATACATCAGTCTCCATAGTAAGCCAATAATAGTGTGGTGCCCCGTCCCACTACACCTAGCTAGCAAGCTTGTTTTACGACCACCAATTTGTTACCAATGTCGTTATAGATGTCAAATTTAGAAGAATTGAATCTATCATCAAAAAATATGGTTGTTGATTGTTTATATATATATCACATAACATCGTCCATGGTTTTTCGGTGTCTAGTTGTACTTTGGTGCGGTATTTGAGTAACAACCAATTAGTAGTTGGGGTGGTCATCAGACGTTCCCTAATTTTTTTGTATCACCTATGATCCCTTCCATAGATCATTGTGTCGACTCCATCCTAGAAAATGGCTTGATGATTGCTCATTTCGTAACTTCAAAATCGTTACTAGATGATTTTATAATAAATAAATAAATATGAGATTTCAAAAATAAGTAAAATTCAATAAAAATTTAAAAAGGTGCATGTGACTTGTTTGACAAAATGTAAAAGTGAGGACATGATGTGAGGGTGTTTGAACTACCTCAAGGTGCCTTGAAGAAATGTGGTCTCCTTGGTTGTTGGCCTGCACAATCTAGCTGAGGAAAGGACCTTGGGAAAACCCCAAGCAAATTAAATTTTGAGAGAAGTAAAAATGCATAGATCTGACGGAAAAAAAGTGACTTAAGAAATGTGATGTTGTTTTTATTTATTATTTTTTTTTAAAAGATGTTTGTATTTGACTATAGCATTGAAATACCATAAATAGCTGAATATTTATGGTATCTTCATCTATGTGGGGAGTGGAGGAACCAGGCCTCCCAATGTCACTTTTCCAACCTTCTCTAGGCTCTGCAAATCAGATTTTTTGGCATCAGAGTATGGACATCCATCAAAGCATAATGTTAAATGTTTTAGCAGTCACGTGCAGGTGTTGAAGAGGTGGTTTTGTCATCTTTGGGACATGGTGTTGGCCAAGAAGAAGCTCTTAACTTTAACATTTTTGTGCAAATTAAACATGTGGTGGTTGGGTGGATTTTTTTTCTTGGCCGACTACTGGTACAGATCTGGAACACACTCAGATAGTAAAAACTTGCATGAAAATGTTGAACTTGCAAGTGACCATGAAACATTGAGTTGGCATCCTTAGTGGCATGGGTGGACTGCCATGTAATCTTGTATATTGAGCTAGAAATAATGTGTAGTTGTGGCAAAGATGATATCAAAATCCTTGGACTATGAAGCACACTGGAGAAATTTATGACACTCTTTGCATTATGGAGGATTGTGGAAGACACTCAAAATGAATTAGTGAAAAATCCTTAGAACCCCTCAAGAAAATGTGTTGGCTCGTGAAATGTGAAATCTCTGCCTAACCCTTGCTCGCCGATCAATTTCAGGCATGGTTTTCTTACCTATTCCTAAGTTGTTTTTGCATTTAATTGTTTCCCCCCTTGGTAGTTTTGGAGACTTAAACCCAATAAAATTATTGCTTAAATTATATTTTTAAATGGTTGGTAGTGCGAAAGCGTTTAAATTTTTCTTGTGCCACACAAATGAAAAGATTATTGTGAGCATAAATCTGGCCCTAGATCACGCCCTATAATAATGGAAACACAGTTGGTAAGCTAGGATAATGGGTAGCCTCCAAAACAAAAAGTTTAAAATTGAAACTTAGTTTTCAACTTGATATTTGTTCACTTACAAAAAGTTAATGAAATGTGTTTTTCTCAAATGCGCAAAACACCCCTTCAAACCTTGTAATGGAAAAGTAATGATTTGACTATGTTATTGAGCCATGTGGGATGAATATCAAACTATAGAACATTTATAGATGTTTGTTTGGCCATTTTTAGGCATGTGTCTAGGATCCTAGTTGGCCATTTCGCATCATTGGACAACTGCTAAATGAGGAAAATATAATTTTCGTTTGGGCCCTTGTATCGAGAATTTTTTTTTTTCTACTTTATACCTCTAGTATTTATTTATGACAATTATAATAAATCATTAGTTCAAGAAAATCATCTTATAAGTTGGTTTTGCAAAGGGGTTTTGTGGGCCTCTGGTCATTGGATGACAAGTTCGAATTGACAAAATTACAATAAGTAGCTTCAGAAAGGAAGTTTTCATTTAACCCTTGTCATTAGATTTGAGTTTTTTCAGCTTCAAGGGGTTCCTTGCAGATAGGAGAGTTGGTATAAATTTACACATGGTGTGTTCAAGTGTAATATCCCACTTCTAAAATCAAATGGAAACTAGGCAAACCACCAACTCTTTAATGCTCCAATCAAATACAAATAGTCAAATCAAGTCAGAAATATTTGAACCGATCAAATAGATGACTTAATAAACCCGAGGACAAGGATTTAATGGCCTCTACTAATTAGTTTAGCAATTATCCTCAACTGAACATACAAATCAGATCTAAGCTTCTTTCCTAATTAGTGTAAATCACTGTCATTGAGCATCCCACAAAACACTAGCATTGCTACAATGAAACCACTATTGTTGAGCATTAAAGAAGCAATAACACATTTGCAAAGGATCTTCAAATTTGATGTCATTCCACTAATGTAAATTGCTAAATATATGTCTATGAAATTTGATCTAGTTCCAAATGTGGATTGCAAAGAAAGGTGACCATACCACAATATCCTTAATCCTTTGGCTACCAAAAGAGATTTTCAACACCATTGAACCATGCAATCTCCTAGCCATAAGAAGACCTACAAACCAATACGATTCATTTCCCAATGTGTATATATATATAGTCTTCACACAATAGGAACCTTAGTCAATTTTCCAATCCCTGGAATATTTCAGTCACAAGTAGAACTGTAAATCACTGCCAAACATCAATAATTCATGCAACTGCATGCTGCAAAGTATATTATTAACTCGCTGATTATGTGGGGGTCAAAAAAGGCATTAAAACATTAAATATGCATCTCCCATTGAGGTCACTAGGATTAGGGATGAACAGCAGTCGATTCAAATCATGGAACACACAAATCTAATGCCAAACTCACCAATACCAATCGCTGCCACTAGTAACTTAGCCTTACCAAGTACGTTGCACCATAGAGCATTAGAACATGCATTTAAGCACCCAAACAGTTACACAATGAAATCACTGGCCAAGGATAAATAGAAATCTTAATTTATATTAAAATCATATCCTTATAACACTAATGATTAGCATCAATATGCCCTAGATGAATTGTTGTAGCCAAGAGCTCAAGATCATGCCACTAATTCGATCGATTCACAACAAACAATAATTTTCACATATATATAATTTTCTATTTACAATACATTTAAACACCTTTACGAGCAATAAAGGTAAGAACACAAATGCATGATCTATATATGTCAACCATGTCAATCATGTTCAAGCCATGTCAGCATCCTTTCGCTGACCATGTTTACACTAGGTTGAAAGGTTGCATGTAGTGTAAGCATGATTAAAATAGATGGTGGAAATCTAAGTTTAATGTTTGTTACTGAAAATGTGTAATCAAGATGGAATTAGAATAGTCTTCTATTTTAGCAATAGTAATTGTTGTATTATTAAGAAATAAGATCTCCTTTCATTGCTTACATGTGTTAAATAAAGTGATGGTGAAATGTTACTTGTAACTTTACAATTCAACTGTATTGTAGAATAGTGTATTTAGTTAATTCTATTGAATCTTCATAATTTTGTATATTGGTATCGTAGTGAGCTAAAAATTGAAAAGAATTTTTGACATAAGCATGTAAATAAAAAGGTTGGTCATTGATAGTATGAATTGTGACAGTTTCTTGAAACTTTTTTACACCCTTTTCTGCCTTGAATAAGAAATCGTGTGTTTTCAAACATAACACAGTTAGTACACTTATCATCTTGCATGGAGTTTTTTATATTAATTGGTAGATAGGAAGGCTAATATTTAATTGATAGATGTTGCAATGACATTCGATATGTAGTTGTCATGGTTGTCTTATAATGCACTCAAATTGTGATTCCTTGATAAAATAGCTATGGTCAACCCTTCCTCTTCCCAAGGTCAAACATGTGCACTCTAGGTTATTTGGACATCTTGGTTGTACACGAGACAGAAAATTTGTAATAGGAAAAGTGGTTATTTCATTGAAGAGTGTTATAACTCCATTTGAATTGTAAGTGTGCACGGTTATCTTAATTTTCACTTTTTAAAAAAACACTCCCTACCCAGCATGGCCATGAACAAATCCCAACCTTCACAAAATAAACCACATTCAATTCTGGAGAAAGATAGTGGTGGGTTATAGGTATTTTGAGAAAAAAGTGAATAGTCATATAAATTTCACCACAAGATACAATGGGTGAAGAGTTAATCCTAAGGGCCTTTTGTCTCTTCAAATAATTAATAAAGGACATCCACGAGGTACAAAAATTTCACCAGGTTAGAATACCATTTATGCCCTTATGTTTACCATAAAGGGTCATGTTCCTTTTGAATCAAAATGAATTAGTCTCAAGATTTCTTAATAGGATTTCAGTGGATGAAACCTTGATGTATATTTCCTACCACTTGAAATGGTGCCCTAGGGAAGCCTTAGATCGTTATATGTGGATTTTATTTATCTCTTGTAATATGTCTTCTAATACGGGGGTGGTCAAATATTAATGAAACAAATTTCTTATGTGGGACTATGTATTTGGAGCTCCTAAATCTTTAAGCAAAAACTTAAGCTTCATCACTTTGCATTCATCTTTTAAACAATGTTAGTGGGTGACTTAACTACACAATGTAAAAGTAGAAAGAATACAAGTTAAAGAAAAGAACCTTGGAAATGTATGGTCTCTTAGAAGATAAGCATCCCAAAATTTAATCTAGTGAATACAATTCAAACATGATTGTAATAAAAATAAAAGTAAAGTAAATTACGCTTGATGAGTTAACACAAAGATGAGGAAACTTGTAAATTGTAAATGATAATGGATGGTTTGATGATTGTTATAAATGGGACAACATGGTGTGTTAACTCAATGAAATCTAATGAAAAATATAAATCTTGTGACCTATGTGAATTATTTTTAATAACTCAATCTTTCCTTCTTGTAGTCCTTTTTACTTGTATTAGACTACGCTTGTATGAGTGATTGTGGTTGATAAGGTCGCCTCATTCATGGCACGAATGTTCTCACGAGGCCTGGTTATCATTAACCCATGTTAATTACCAATCGATTAGAAGAACAAAATGATATTCATGATATAGATGCATATTTATGGTTGGAATACCTTATCTCCCTCTTTTTTGTGGTTGCACTTATTGCCATCACTTTAGTTCAATGAATGTATCAAATTTGTAGGGGCTAGCTCAATTGAGGAATCTAACTAATGGGTCTAATTATGACCATAGATGTAAATGGTTGTAGATACATGATATATGTACCATCCTAAGGGAATTGTTAAGCCATACTTTGGGAGGGATCAAACAAGGTAAAGTTGTAAGGTTGCAATGAATATCGGGCAACGATGACACCTCAATGATTAAGGGATAGTACTTTCATACTCCTAAGTAGGGATTTAAGCCTCCTTATCAATAGTTTGTGGAATAAATATCCTTTAAAATTTATGTAAACCGTGTTGTCACACACCTTGAATAATTGAGTCACGCATATATGTTATTAGATTTATTTTTCTTCATTAACTGTTGTTGTGGAATGAATTAAAATTTTATGTGAGAAAGGTAACGTAAACCAAGTTTGGTATTACCTCGAGAGGACTTCCTATATGAATCCTTATGCTATATAATCGATCCTCTCTTCAACCTTTGCACATGTGTTAGGCTTGTGTGAAGGATATCTTATGGAGGATTATTTTGGTTTCTTTGTGGAATTGCTAGACTTTTCCTTACTTAGTGTAGGTATAGTATGATTTCTAGTTTTTGTCAGATTGTCTTACAGAAATTAACCTGACCCTTGTGTTGTGAATCTATGTTGACTTTCTAATTTGAAAGAGGTAACGCGAACAATTTTTGGAATGTAATACATGATCAAACTCTAGAGTAAAATGAACCTCCTTTGTGTGTGGTATTGAGAGCCATGATGGATGTAAATGTGTCTCCATAAGGATATTAATTTTGAACTAATAGCATGTGATGCATACAAAAGTATGATGGCACACCTTACGTACGTTGATTATTGGAAATGAAATTTTTATTTATTTTTGTCTGGTGAGTTAGGCTTGTGTCTTTAGTGTTGTATTTATTAATAACAAAAAAATAGCTAGTTTTTTTCGGTTAATTTTTTAGTGGTAAAATTTTGGACATTACAAATAGCCAACATGCAAGATATTCTTGGATAGAACCATTCCACTGGTGTGCATTCCACAAATACTCGAATGTACTTTAGATAGTGGTTGATTAGCTTTGTCTTGGTTGAGACATCTTAAGAGTGTCCCATCATAGCCTCTTTGTTATAGGGTGTCGGCAAGGATAGTATAACATGAAGCAAGTTGTGATAAGGCTCTTTTGGTATCTGAGTTCATATTGGGAGGATATGATTTGGTTTGGATGAAGGTATAAATATCATGGTACCAAGGATGATTGGGACCAAAAATCTCACAGTCATGGTGGACTCCATAAAATCATATGTAGGCACCAAAATATGTTCTACGATAATCTCATTGTGAATTTGGTTTGTGTAAAATAAAAAAAGGGAAGTGATAGTTGTCATGAAATTCGTTGCTTTATTCTGCAAACAAGGAACCTGCTCAAATTTGATTATCCAGAAATACCCCTTTAGACTATAAACCATGCAAATGGGATAATATTTTCATCTTTAACTTGATACTTACCATTCACATGTTTGATGATGAGTAAAGAGTCACCGAAGACTGTCAACTTTTGTTATCACTAAGAAATAGCAAATCCTAAGCCTATAATTAGTGCTTCATACTCAATAATGTTATTTTTACATGAAAATTTGATGCGATATGATTTAGGTATAAGATCCCCATCAAGTTTGCGTAAGATGATTTCAGCTCCTGAGCTGTGTATGTTGTGAGAACCATCAAAGAATAGAGTCCATGAGTGGACTACATCTATGTACAACAAGTCTTCATCTGGGAATTCAAAGTGTAGCGGTTGAGAACCTATAAGTAGTATGGCAGCCAGTTGATATACCAATGTTTTCCCTTTGATAGCCTTCTTATTGATGAATTCCATATCAAACTCACTAAGGAGTATGATGCAGCTAGACATCGTCCTATTTCCACTAGTCTTGATAGCAGATACTTGAGAGGGTTGATTTTGGCAATAAGATTGGTAGTATGGTTTAAAAAATAATGTCATAACTTTTCAAAGGTGAATGTGACTACCAAAAAAAATTTCTTGACCTGTGTGTACTTGGTTTCATGTTCAAGGAGAGTTTCACTTAAGCAATATATTGCTTTCTCTTGCCCCTTAGCATTGTGGTGTGCCAGTAATGCTCCAATGGCATGTTCAGTTGCAAAAGTGTACAATAACAAAGGTTTATCTTGGATTGGTGACGTGAGTACTGGTGGAGTGCAAAAGCACTCTTTCAGCTTGGTGAAAGAGTCTTAACAATCTTGCGTCCATTTGAATTGGAAATCCTTTTTGAGAAATTGATTAAAATAATGGCACTTGTCTGCAACGTAAGAAATAAAGCACCGAATAGATTGAATCTTCGCTTGTAACCCTCATAACTGACAAATATTATATAGAGGAAGTATGTCCATTATTGCTTTAACTTTGCTAGGGTCCACTGATTCCCCTCTATGAGATAATGAATCCCAGAAGTTTTCCTGAAGTGACATAAAGACACACTTTTTAAGATTAAGGTGAACCTTATATTCCCTTAACCGTTTGAAGATATGCCAAATAATGGTTGGATGATTGGCTCTAGTTTTTGAATTGATGAGTATGTCATCAACATAGTCTTCCATGATATTATGAATAAGGTCATGAAAGATGACAGTCATTGCAAGTTGGTATGTATTGCCGACATTATAAAGGCCAAAAGGCATGACCTTGTAATAGAAATTCCCCCATGGGGTTGTGAATTTCATTTTATGTTGACCTTCCTCAGTGATTTGAATATGATTTTACACTAAAAAACTATCCATCAAAGATAACATATCATGGCCAGCCATAGAGTCAACAATCATATCGATATTGGGCAAATGGAAGTCATCTTTAAGACAAGCCTTTCTAATGTCACAAAAAACAATACAAATTCAAATTCCAGGAGTTTTCTTAGCAACATGTACCATGTTTGATATCCACTCAGAATATTTTATTGGCCGTATGAAACCAACTTCAAGTAGTTTTTGAAGTCCTACCTTGACAAGTAAAACGACCTTAGGATGCATTTTACATAACTTTTTCTTGGCATGTTTTGCATCTGGGCACACCACAAAATGAACCAAAAAGGAAGGGTCCAAGCATGGCATATATTTTTAAGACAAAGAAGAAACATATTTAAATTCTATAAGAAGCTATGTGAATGCCTTAATTTATGTCTCTTATATGCTAGTACCAAGCTACAACAATTTGGGTTGATCGTTTGTCCCAATGTTGATAGTGGTGGGATCTTCTACTAATAGCTTAGAAGTATCATTTTCCTGAAATGATGCCATAGGTTTTTGTAGATCTCCTAACATTTCTGAATCAGATTCTCCTCTCTCTAGCACCTCAGAAAGGTTTTCACTAAGAGATGTGTCCTTTTCTTTTTCTTTCTTCTTCAATTTTTGCTTCTCACATAACACCTCAGAAAGATTTTCACTATGTGAGATTTGATTTTTATTTTTCTTTCTTTTGATTTATTTTTTGACTTGTGGATTATATAACTCAAGTTCCTCGCCAAAGTATGCAATAACGTCAAGGTTTATATCAAAACCCTTCTTGTGATCTGACAAGGGAAAAGGGTCTCGAGTCCTAAGGAACTCTTGGATGGCCTCGTCATTTTGAAAGAGGTCGATGGAAATATGACATTGTTGATCCTGATCAATGAGGGAAGGGTATAGATGGATAATTTTTCTAGAAAAAGGGTGGTTTCAGCAAGGTTCTTGAAGAGGCAATATGCGGAACTGATCTCAACTTCGGAGTCTGAGTCCTCATCACTAGTCAAGACATCGAATATTACAGGTCTCTTTTCAAAATTCTCATATCATAGACCATGTTGGTAGAGGTTTGATTTGGATAAGACATGCTCGAGACTGCCTTATTCTTCTAGGTCAAGTCCTCTACCTTTCTAGTTCATATTCTTCATTATATTGTGCACCTTGGTATAGTCTGTGGATTCAAAGCATTCAGTCATTTGATCTTTGTATAGCCAATAGTTATCATAGCCTTGAATATGTTCATCATCCAAAAATACATATCACCTCTAAAGAGTATTTCCAAGATAATAAATCAGAGGTTCCCATAAATAGGGGGCATTAGGATGTCCAATATTGCAAGGTGATGGTGGGAATTGGCCAACATGAAAAGCATTTTCAAGGGTATACTTTCTAAGACCTTAATGGGGGAATTTAAATTCAGAGGACATCTTGGAAGTAGATGGTGTGAAGTAGACACAAAAGCGTGTGAGCGTAAAATTGCTTTAGGGTCAATGTGAGTATTAACAATGGGGATAATACGAGGTTTAGCAAAGCTATCAATAGATGGACAACAGTTAGCACCATTATACCTTGCGTCGGCAAGGAAGGTGAACTCTTTTCTATTATGTGAGAATTTAATGCATTGATGAAAGGTAGAGGGAACAACTTGCATCAAGTGTATCCAAGGTCTTCCCATAAGGATATTGTATGACATTTCCACATCAACTTCATGACAAATGGTTTCAAGAAGTTGAGAGTCTACTTGTATGGGAAGGGTAATGGTGCCAGAGGATTTTCACTCACTATTGTCATAACCATGAATGGTGATAACATTGGCTTCCAAGTTGTCCTCTGTATGACCAAGACAACGTAACAATTTTATGAAACATATGTTTAGGGCTGCTCCATTTTTTATGAGAACTCTTTTGAATTTATGGCTAGTTATATATGATTCAACACATAAAGAGTTACTGTTGTGAAGGTGCGAGTTCAATAGATCTTAAGGACTAAATGGAAAGATGGGACCTTCGAGCGAAAGGTTAGTGATCATGGATTGCAATAGTTGGAACATGTGCTTCATGAAGAGCATAAATAATAATGTATTGGAAATTAGGCAACAATTTTAATAACTCCATAAGAGATATTTATGCAGACATTGTCACTAACTATTTTAATATCTCATATGGACTAGAGTTAGAAGGTTTGGTGTTTGGGGTTGACCTCTTGTTTGATGGAGCCATAGGGTTGGACACTTGAGGCTCGGTACATTGTTTTGAGGTTTACACTCGATGGTAGCAATATTAGGAGGCACTTCTTTGAAAAATGAAATAATCGGTTCAAAATGAAAATTATTTGAATATTGTCCTTATTCAGTAGTTTTTTAATTGGCACCATGTTTAGGGAATGGATTAGAAAACACTTTTAGATTATCATTTGGTGTTTTAGTTGATATAGGCTCTTCAACCATGATATCTTTGTTATCAATAAGGTCTTGAATGTATTTGCGGAGTCAGATACATTTGTTTGTTTGGTGACCATCAATGCGATGGAAATCACAATGTGTCAGCTTTATATTAAGTGGGTTTAGGTTCCCCTTCAACAAAATGTTTCATAATAGGGTACATAACCATATTGGCATTTACTAGTTGGTGTATGACACTAGATAAGGGTTCTCCCAAAGGTGTGAACCGACGTCGTTTTAGTTTGCGAGAAGGAGGAGCTTCTCTACTTGAAACAACGAGAAGTTTTTTTCTTTGTTTTTCTTAGACTGGAGTTTTTGGACGTTATGCACATTATGATTGTCTATGACACCATTGTTAATGACATTGCAGTTTGTGTTGATGCATTTTGATTTATCATGATGAGGACCAATATTATCATGACTATGATGCCCACTACCTTTTTAATGAGGTTTGATTAAACCTTTGGTGATAAGGGCCTTTTTAATTTGGGATACTTTTTCAATAACTTCCTCAAAACTATTGAGGGAGTTGATTTAAAAATCCAAAAAAAGTAAACTTGCACACACACACACACACTCAATATTTTGCTTTTAACAATTTTTAAAGAAAATTCAACATTATGATATTTTTGTATTTTTAATAAATAAATAAAATCTCCGAGTACTGTGTAAAATACAAAGAAATATAGAGAAAATTCACCAGCAATTCGACACAAGACGTGATAACGGAGTTCGACACTTGAGGCCTATGTCTTTGGGTCCTTTGAATGGGACCGATCTATTAAAACCTTGCAAATAAATCTTCACAATGATTCCTACAAGATTATGACCTTCTCAAAATATTCTCCTACTAAAAATAATACTAGTCTCCTTCTACACTTTCTCAAAATTCCTCTCCTAGTTCAAGATATAAGCCTTACAATAATAACACAGTCATCCAACAATGCCTATACAAATAAAATAGAGCTCCTTTTATAGTGTTTTGATCTTCATGGCGCAATGGCCAAACACTTATCTTTCTACCTCACCAGCCAAAGTTCGAACCCCCCTCCATGTGCTTTGTATTTTCCTTAGTGGGAAAAATCCCACTTTTCCCGTGCTAGAGGTGAGGGATTGGTTTAAGTTAGCAATGTTGGGTAGTTTTTTATTGGCTTAAGAGCCATTTTGTTTGGGTGCATTTGTTGGTTAGCCCGTTGAATGGCTAAGTTGGGCGCTTTGGATTATATAGATGCATGGAGGGATAAGGCTATGTGGAAGGTTAAGGAGTTAACGCCAAGGTATTATGAGATAGGGTAAGGCAGTAGATAGTTCTAAAATGCATGGCAGGTTAAGTAAAACGTGTGGCAAGTTTATTAAAAATGTAATGGAGATATGATTCAAGTGGCTAATGTGGAGAGATAAGGAGTGTGGCTTGGTGGATAGGTCGACTCGGTCGGTCGAGTCAGGCTATCCACCGAGCCCTTTACAATGCAATACCAAATATATCCCACATTGATAAAATGAATACAATATGAAGCAAACATATACAAAATCTCTACAATAACAATGTGAAAAGGAGGCCAAGATACCCCTCCATACTCGAGTGTGTTGAACCTGGTTGCGGGCCCCCAGCCAACAAATTGTGGGGCCCACCTGTCCGTTAATGAGTGTCCAAAACTGGATTTCAAACCAAAATTTTACCCTTTGTTAAAATTCACCACATGTCACATTTTCATTGGTCCACTTGGCGAGCGTGCACGTGTTCAACCTGCACATAGTCTTGAATTTGCCAATTGCCCAAAAATTTCAGCGAGCCATAACTTTTGCATACGTGCTCCAATTTTTGCAAATAAGATATCATCAGAGAGCTTGAATTTTTCTCCATGCAATAAAACTACCCATAACTAATTCTGAGAAGGTTTTAGATTGGTGTTTCTCAGCAAGTATCCTTTGGATCAATCCTACCCACTAATAAACTTTTGGACCCCAAAAGTCAACTTAATTGATAAATAGGTGAGGGTATTTCTTCCTCACCTTTCCAGTTTCCATCCATTTCACATTTTTTGGAGGAATTCCTTTGAACCCAATATGAAGATATTCAATATCACCCCTTCGCAAAGTTTTGACCTTCCTGTCTAAAATGATATCATCCTATAACTCATCGAGATACTCAAGTCCAAAATCATCAATGGAAGGCATAATGTTAGCATCATCATGATCAATAATCATAACGGTTTCATACATTTTCAAGTTTTCAACATTTTACAACTGAATGAATTTGCATATATGGAGGTAAATCCAACCGGAAAGCATTGTTACCAATTTTCTCTAATATCCGGAATGGGCCATACCGAATAGGTTTCAACTTTTTACCTTCACTTGTCAACCTTTCCTTGCTAATGTGAAGCCAAACTAAATCACCAACTTGAAACTTGTGATCAATCATGTGTTTATCATGCCTTGCTTTTTACTTAGCTTGAATTTTCTCCAAATATTCTCTAACATACTAATGAACCTGTGTATTCTCTGCACAAATCTTTTAGCTTTGTCAGAATCATGTATTCCATTAACAATAGTATATTATCCAATAGAGAAATCTAATGGAGATTTAGGCAGATAGCCATAACAAGTCTCAAATGGAGATTTCAAAGTAGAAGAATGTAAGACACAGTTATAAGCATGTTGCATATAAGATAAATGTTCATCATACAATTTAGGATGTTTACGATAATAGCCCCTAAACAAATGTACCACTGTGTGGTTCACAACCTCTGTTTGACCATCGGTCTGTGAATGGAAAGAAATGCTTTTCTTAAATTTAGTGTCCGTTAAACCCCAAAAAGTTGACCAAATTTCCCCAAGAAATCTAGAATCCCGATCTAAAATAATTGAAGTGGGCAAACCAAAATGAACCCATACAAACAAAAAGAATAAATGTGCAGTCCCTTCACTAGTTATTTTTTTAGTACATGGAATCAACACACACATCTTGCTAAATTTTTCCACAACCACATATAAATAGTCATGTTTCTTTCGTGACATGGGAAATCCTCCTAAAAAAATCCATGGAAATAATTTCCCATGGCCATGTAGGGACAGGAAGAGGAATGTAAAGTCCTAATTTCATGTTACTTGGCTTACTCGTGGCACAAATAACACATCCTTTTATATACCTGGTTACATGTTCATGTATTCTAGGCCAATAACAATACATATGTAAATGTGCAACTATTTTACCAACACCACAATGACCAGAAATAAGATAAATATTAGCTTCCCTAATCATATGCACACATTCATTTTCTGGAATACAAAGTTTACCAGAATGCTATAAAATTCTATCATGCATATGATAATCCTTTTCTCCTACTTGTTTCTCACTCGTTAAATCCTCATACACTTCTTTAAAATCAGCATCATAAACATATTGTTCCTTATAACTATCATGAGCCAAAGAGATATGATTTAAAAGAATAGATGCAACAACAATTGGAGGTCTAGATAACATGTCAGAAACCTTATTTTGTATACCTTTTTTATACCTGATCACGAGATGAAACTACTTCAAAAATCCCATCCAACGAAAATGTCTAGACTGTTGTAGTTTTTTTTGTGTTTGCAAATACTAAAGGGGTTGATGATCGGTATGTATAATTGTTTATTTACCCATTAAGTAATGCTTCCATTTCTTTACACTCTACACCAAAGCATGCAACTCTTTATCATAAGTTGGATATTTTCTTACTGCACTCATGAAGGTTTCTAAATGGTAACACACTGGTCATTTGTTCTGCATCAAAAATTCCCCCATTGCGTAGTAACTAGCATCTGTCTCAATTTCAAATGATTGATGCAAATATGGAAGTGCCAAGACCGGAGCGGTACTAATTTTCTCTTCTAGTGCATCAAAAGCCTTCTGTTGTTTTCCTCCCCACTGAAAGACATGTTTAATACTTGTCAAAGCATGCAAAGGAGATGCAATAAATGAGAAGTTAGAAATGAACTTTCTCCAATATTGTAATGCACCAAGAAAATTCCTAACTAGTATCACATTATTGGGTCTAGGCCAGTTTACAATGACCTCTACTTTTGTAGGATCTATTTTCAATTCACCATTTCCCACAACATAACCCAAATAAATTAAAGATGTTTCTCCAAACTCACATTTTGACATCTTCAAAAATAATTTTCTCCTCTTAATGCATCTAAGACTTTCTGGATGTGAATAACATGATCATCCCAAGACTTACTGTTGGCTAGATTTTCTGCACAACTAAAAACCTAGGCATTCATGAGATAAATCTCCCTCATTTACCGGTGAGGCTCCCGTGTAATATTTTGTCAATTATATTTTCTAATACCTATCTGTTGGTTTTACTTTAACCATGTAGCTCATGCACCATAGCTAGGTAGTTTTGCAGCAAGTAAGCATCTGTAAGAAATGTATATATGTAGAAGAGGGAAATAATTGAATGTGAGCAGAAAAGAAAGAAGATGTGCAACCTAACCAATAGTTGACAAAGTTGGTCACATGCACATAGAGAAAACAAATAGATATAGAAATACATAATTCAAAGGAAAGGAAAGTTTCAGATCCAAATCTAAGATAACACAAAGTTTATGCAAAGATCTAAAAAGAAATAAGAAACAAATGCACTGTTGACACAAAGTTCTCTGGAAATTTTTCTTTTTCTATTCCTTATCTTTCAGAAAGATATCAAGGGTTTCAGCTCGAAGTCTGGAACACAAGAATGTTGATTACAAATTATGATTTATTAACCCATAGGTTCTTCCTTTATTTATAGTGTATAGAGGGCAATTACAAATATGAAGATTTTTTAATGAATTACCACATGTTGAAGCTATGAAAAAGGAAACATATGGAAATAATTCTCCTAGAACTCCTCTCTAAGTGACATGCATATGAAGTTTAAGTCAAAGTTGTGCACATCTACCACTTATCTTAGATAACCTTTTCAAATAACTTAAAGAATTGGATTTTAAACAAATAACTTTAATCTCACAATTTCATCTGGGAAAATAAGTGAAAGAAAAAGAAAAAGACAAGCACTTAGGGGAGAAAATAAAAAAAGGTTCTAATGAAGGTCAAGACAATTCTTCTATAATAAACAATGTTTCTATTGAGAATAATATATTTAATTCAATAGAATTGAATTTACAAACATCTTCAATTGAGAGTAGAGAATAAAATATATTTTCAAATGATGAAATTCAATATGTAGGCCGTGGTAATGAATGATGAAACACATAGAGAAACACAATGTAATGAAAAATTTATCCCTAATTCAGTATTGAAGCATGATGACACAATTAATTTTACATGATGATCAAATGAAGACTCCAATTCAACGCGTTCCAAATGAAGAACAATTTAATAATAGCCCTGTAAAGTTGAGTTATATGGTTACTTAAACACACCCCCTCTTCCCATGGTTGAAGCAATAACACCATCACTTATAAGAAATGATATCTTACCTAGGCCCAACCCTCTATTTAAGATAATTGGAAGAACACTGACATATTTGATTGAAATAGATGAGAAGATATTAGAACCCATGGAAGGTAAAATGTCAAAACGTACAACTATATGTCATGCTAAACAAATATGAAACTATGCATTTGAGAAAAAAACACATACACAACAATGTCAATTATTTGTTGAAATTATGAAAATAAAAAAAATGAGGCATGTGATGCATACTTTAGGGTTGAGAACAAGAAAACTAGAGGGAAAAGTTATGGATTAATAAAGAATATAAGTGAAACATTTAATTCAGTAGGTAAAACTAGTTGAAATAAAAATAATAATGCTGAAAGATGAATATTAACTGAGCTATTGTGTGTAAGGTAGAAAGTACACATCAATTTGTAAGTGAAACAAGTAGAATCCTAAAATTGAATAAGATAACTTTATATAGAGAAATAGGAAGAAGAACAAGATTTGATGATCCTTTAGGCACATAGTGTTAGACATTTAGTGGTAGACTACAAAGAAAAGACAATGTATTCGTATAAGAAACAAGACATTTAATTGAACTTTTTTGGCATGCGAACACAAGGGTCTCACATAATCTTAAAGATGTATTAAGAAGAAGAAAAGGCTTCAAAATGCATGAGCCACATCTATGTTGGTGTAAACACATTCACACTGGAATCCATGTGAAATATTTTTTTTAATTACACCTAATAAGCTCATGTGGAGCATATATTATTTTTCATTTTTAAATAATAGTTTTGGGAGATTTTTTTTCCTCTCATCCTTTTTCGGAGCTTGTTGAGAGATTCTCTCCATTCCTTGATTTGTGGATATAATCTCATCTTCTAATTTAGAAAATCCCACTATGACTTAGGCTCACCCTTTTTAATTGAATTTTTATGGTTTACACCTATTTAATTTGTTGGTGAGGATATGTATGGTTTACACCTATTTAATTTGGTGGTTCCTAGATGTGGAACATATTGGGTGCAATAATATTTTTGGTCTTCATTTTGTCTCTATAGCTTGCATTTGATGTGTTTTTCCTAGTTGTGCACTTGATTTCACTACTAAGATTTGGTTATCTAAACATTCATGGTATCGGGGCCCTAGTTGTTGCAAGAAACCTTTTCAACAATCTCTATGTTATGTAATTTTTTTGCAATTAAGGAGATGACTATAAGAAAATTGCTCAAGATTTATTTATTTCTAGTATTTTTTGCTACAGATTAGGGTTGTTCTTAGAAGAAATTTTCTTTGGAAAGTGTTTTGTAAGGGCTTTAGTAGATCTTAATTGGGCCCCAACTTGTCCCCAACTCACCCTTCAATCTTCCTAGCTCAGCCCCAACTCGGCCTCTACACAAATTGGTGGTAGGTAAGAAATTCCCATCTTCCAACCTCCTTGGAAATTCCCCAACTTAAGTGATTTTGAATTGATGGGAAATCTATGTGCTCCTTACCCACCTCGATGGCATCAACCTCTAACTTGGCTTTGACTTTCTTTTCTTGGACACACATTACTCCCTACTCTATGTCATTGTGGTGGTGATTGGGTAATGTCCCAGTTGTAACTCGGGGGCGGATCCTTCATTTTAGGTGGTGGGTGTCCTTTAACTAACCTCTCCTTCCTTCCTAACTAACTGTGCTGTTGGTGGTGGCTATGTCTCTGTATTTTCTATGTTGCACTTCCATATACCTGCTCCGCGGGGTAGTGGTTTGATTCCATCATCTTGACTGCAACTTAACATATTGGCTCGATGATCATACCTAAGTTACTCTTTTCCTGAGCCCTTCTAATTTTCTATTCTCAGATCTGCTTAGATGTAGCCCAGTCTATGTATTCTTCGACTTGGCCCTGGCTCACGATCTAATCAACTCGTCCCAATCTAGATCTCCTTTTCCTTGGTAGTGATTATCTCTGGTAGAGACTCAAATTTGAGTCTTTGAAGTTCCCTCATATTGGATCTTTGGTGGATCTAGTTTTCCCATCTTCTAAACTCTCCAATTCCTACAACATAACCCAAGTAAATTAAATATGTTTTTGCAAATTCACATTTTGACATTTTCAAATACAATTTCTCTCTTCTTAATGCATCTAAGACTTTTTGGATGTGTTTAACATGTTCATCCCATGAATTATCGAAAACAAGAATATCATCTAAGTAGACAATACCGAAATCATCGATGAATGCTCTAAAGATATCATTCATAACTCTCATGAATGTTGTTGGTGAATAACACAAACCAAAAGGCATCACTAACCATTTAAATAATCTCTGTTTCTTTTTAAAAGCAGTTTTCTAAACATCACCTTTTGCAATTCTTACTTGCTGATAACCACTTCTTACATTTAACTTAGTGAAATAAATTGTATTCTTTAATTGATCTAGTAAATCATCTATTCTAGGAAGAGGGTAACGATTGTTTACCGTAATATTGTTTAAGGCACGAAAATCAACACACATTTGTCATGTGCCATATTTCTTTGGCACCAAAATGATTGGCAAACCACATGGAGATGTACTTAGAAAAATAACACCTTTGGCCAAAAGTTTCATAACCTATTTTTTGATTTCCTTATTTTCAACCACAGAAAATCTATATATACCAATGTTGGGAAGAGGTACATCCTGTTGCAACTATATCTCATGTTGAACCCCTCTTTTGGGAGGTAGGCCTTGTGGATGCTGAAAAACATCATCATAGTTAGATTTTTTTTTCACCAATTC
Source organism: Taxus chinensis (assembly GCA_019776745.2). Taxonomy (NCBI): domain Eukaryota; kingdom Viridiplantae; phylum Streptophyta; class Pinopsida; order Cupressales; family Taxaceae; genus Taxus; species Taxus chinensis. Next base: position 240,223,462 of record CM034146.1, read on the forward strand.
ATTATTATGTTTTAGATCACAATCCTCAAAATCCATCTCATGTTCTTTCTCTTTGGCTTTGACCACAATAAGTGCAAAATTTTTGCTTGAGTTTACAAGCCTTTTCATTTGACCTGTAGTAACCGAGGATAGATTTCTCTTTTCACAGTGAGCTCTAACAATAAACTCAATTCCATCCTTTACAAGAACATATTTATTTTCCTCCCTATAGAAGATTGATTTACGATTGTATAAATAAGGACTTCCCAAACTACCCCACAAATATCGAAAGGAACTACATCCAATTCAACCTCATCTATAAACTTGTCTATAATGGAAAATCTAAAAGTACCAGTTTTAGTTACCTACAGTTTTGCATCATCACAAATCCATCCCAGTGGACAAGGCTTAGGATGTAGATTAGTTTTGAGTCCTAATTTCTTAACAACCTCCTCAGAAATTAGAATAGCTTGAGATCCACTGTAAAAAAGAGTATCAATTTTCGTATGTTTTTAAATTACTCTAATGTGGAAAATCTCATTCCTTTTCTTATCATCATGTATAGTTTTTTACTAGAAGAAGATGCAACATTTGTAGTACTATTGTTGGAAATTGAAAGAGTTGGTTTACCTTGAAAAATCATAGCCGCGATCTTGGTTCATCACCTGAATCACACCCAAGATCATGAACTGTAGTGTTTTTTTCTTTTCTTTTCCTTTCTTAACCATCCATTTAGGATTCATTTCAGGATGTAATTTCCAACACTTAGACTCATCATGGTTATTTTTACAATGATTGCAAAATGGTTTTTCATCTTCCTTCTTAACAGTAGAGTTTTTCTTTTTCTTACCCTTTCCTTTTCCTTGTTCTTTCGAACCTTTTCCTTTGGATTGCTTTTTATTTTGTTTAAAAGAATAGGAAGAGAAATCCTTTGTCATTTTCCCTCGTGCTTCCAAATGGGTTGCATGAACACACACTGCATCAAGATTAGTAGGACCTAAAATAAGAATCATATGCCTTAGGTAACTATGCAATCCACCAATATATTTAAGCAATGTTTCTTATGTGTTTAGGGAAATTCCAAGAATTAGAGACCTTTTCCTAAATTCCTGTGTGCAGTCTTGAACACTTTGTCCCTTAGTTTTCCTTAATGTTTACCAATCCATCATAGCTTGTTGCTTCTAACCAAGAGGATAAAATTGTTGTCTAAGATTTGAAACAAAATTAGACCAAGAAGTGATTTTATTACCTTTGGTTTCCTCTACTTCTTAAAGCTTACTCTCCCACCATATGAGTGTTGTGCCACCCATTCAAAGAGTTTCCAAATGAATGTTTTTTTCATCATCTACAATTTTCTGAACCCTACAATATACCTCTATCTGCTTGATCCAAAACTATCCAACTTCTCTGCATTTAGCTCTCCAGTATACATTGGCAATTCAAACTTAAAATCTAACTTTAATGAAGGAAAATCATATTTTATAGGTTCACCTTTAAAACTAGAGATTTATTATTTTTTCCTTCTCTAGTGGCTTTTTCCCTTTGCCTATCTTGGTACATTTCTTCCACCATTTCCTTCATATATAGGAATGATTGGTGAACCTCTCTGTAGACACCTATAATTATGCCCAAGCAATTTAAATACTTAAATTGTGCTAATTATCCCATTTCTCGCAAATCAATGACATATCGTCAAAAGCACTCATTTTCCCTCATATCATCATTAATTAATTACACTAGGCTAATTAATTAAGTTGCCTATCCAACAAATGCCCTAATTAACGACTTTCCGTTAATAAATCACCCCTTCTACCTAGACTAATTAATTATTATTAATTAATTAGCTTTCCCTTCCATTTAACCAATAAATCAATATTTAAATGATTTAATCCCCTTATAATAGCCTAAATCGTACTAATATTCTTCTAATTGGCTTCTATAAGCTTACACCTACCTATTAATTAATCACCTTTGATTAATTAAAATACCCCCCAACTCCCATGACTTGCTAAACATGTATTAAACCCTTCTAAAGTAAGGTTACCTTTAATAAAGCAACCTTATCCATTCCTAATCATGTTTTACCTTTATCCCACATTCATGAGAATGTGTTGAATCCTTTATCCTTTGGGCTATATAAAGAGCCCTCCACCTACCTTTTTACTTACACCTAAACTTTCTAAGAGAGTAAATGCAAAGCATATAGCAAAGAGACTAAGAGCTTGCACCTTGCCCTTTTGAGAGTTCATCATCTTGAAGAGTTAAGCCTCTTTCTTAAAGTGCTTGGGTCATATGGGAGGTGTCAAAAGGGTCTTGTAGCCCAACTTTGATTAGCCCCCATTCCTAGGTTCTTGGAGCATTAAGGACAACTATTTTGATAGCCATGGAGCTTACTTAGGTCCATTCATTTATTTGTTGTTAGAGAATAGAGGAGTTTAGATATTTAGCATTGTTAGTTTCAAAGTTTGTATTGATGAATGCTAGCATCTAACCCTTGTTTAATTCTTATCATGATGGTGTTTATGCTTTGTTTTAGCTAAATTGTAGAACTATTTTAGGTGGTAGTTCTTGCTTCATTTGATTTAGCATTAAGCAAAGTATACATGCACACATTTGGCACGCCCAGATGGGACTTACTCCATTGTCCTTTGCACTTAATTTCAAGTTTTTGTAGTTAAGTTTTATTTTTGGTTACTAACCCTCTTTTACACATGTTGATCTAACTTGTTTTTTTTAACATGTTTTGTTGAGTTTGCATGTGATGAGTCTTCATTGTAGGTATGAAGGAGGTGAAGTGCTGTCAAAATCAGAATTGAGGGGAAAATTTTCAAGATTTCTCCATGTTTTCATTTTTAGAGCTTACTTTTTCAACATTCTACATGCTAGTTTTGTCAATTTCTTGAAGATTTTAAATTCTTGAGCATGTAGGTTAGTGTTTGATAGTGCTGAGTCTTCTATTTACATATTAATGTGGTGGGTTGCTGTCAAAATTTAATCATGGTGAGAAAATTTCAAGATTTCATCATGTTTTCATTTTTTAAGCTTACTTTTTCAACATTTTACATGCTAGTTTTGTCAATTTCTTGAAAAAATTTAATTCTTGAGCATGTAGGTTAGTGTTTGATAGTGATGAGTCTTATATTTACATATTAATGTGGTGGGTTGCTGTCAAAATTTAATGTTGGTGAGAAAATTTTAAGATTTTCATCATGTTTTCATTTTTAGAGCTTACTTTTTCATCATTCTACATGCTAGTTTTGTCAATTTCTTGAAAATCTTAAATTCTTGAGCATGTATGTTAATGTTTGATAGCATTGAGTCTTCTATTCATATATTAATGTGATGGGCTGTTGTCAAAATTGAATCTTGGTTGGAAAATTTTTGCCCATTTTGCATATTAAGGGACGTTTTTTTTTGACATTTTTTAAGTGCATGTCAAGTGCATACCCATGAGCATAAGAGCATATGCGTAACCCATCTTCCGAAGGCCATAACTTTTGCTCCCGACCTCGAAATGACTCCATTTTTTTTGCGTTGGAAAGGTATTGAAGTTAACTATGCAATGAAAACATAAATTCGGGATTTACACTTATAGAAGTTGTAGTTTTTTCTGTTATTTTAAAACTGGTCATTTTCTAACATGTCTAATGTTTTGATGAATGTTGTATTTCCATGCTTACTCGATTTAGATCAAAGCGTGTGTATGCTCTTCTCTTGCACCTTTTGGTGATCTTGAGAATCAAAAACAACTTTGATCTATATCTTTTTAACATTGGGATTAAACTTGGAAATTTAATTATTCATTTTGCTTAAGGGAATGAACCTTTTACAAAGCATTTTTCAACGGTCCTTTGATTTGAAGTTTTCCATTTCTATATAGTTGGGCTAAAGTTTGTGTATGCTCTTCTCTTGCACCTTAGGGTGATCTTGAGAATCAAAAGCAACTTTAGTCTTCATTTTATAACATTTGGTAAATTGGAAACTTCATCTTTCACTTTTGGTTTAAGGGAATGAACATTTATCAAAAATTTTGTATGGTTCATTGATTGAAAAGATTTTATTTACTTTTTAGTTGGATTATTTGTTGTGTATGCTCTTCTCTTGCATCCTTGGATGATCTTGAGAATCAAAAGCAACTTTTAATCCTCTTTTAAATAATGTGATTTTCTTGGAGAACTACTAACGCTTGTTAAAGAAAGGAGGAATCAAAACGAAATCAAAAACTACTAATACAGTTGTTATACAGGTTGCCAAAAGGTGTTCAAGCAAACCACACCTAATTAAACAAGATAAAAAGAACAACATATTCAAAACACTGTATTGCAGGTTTCGGAAAAGGGTACGTCCCTCTCCGCTCAACTGGAACATAACCCCTTTGGCATAACGCCTTAAGCTACAACAATGGGGGTGGTTCCAGGAACCCCAAAGTAGTCCACGCAAGAGGGAACCTTGTGGACGAAACGGGAAGTGCTCCGCACTACCTACTTGACTAGTGATTCCTTTGTGAGATAGAGTTACAGGTTGTCCGTTGTGGCGACCCCAGTGATAGTACACGTACACGCACTAGTTGCCTACTGTTCTTGAAGGGGGTAAAGTAAAGCCGAGATACTCCCAAACTAGTCAGTACGACTTTTTGGGTAAATCGCGCTCGCTCGTGGCAACTTTGTAACACCTAGGGCGAGAGAACCACCTAGGAGAATATACTTTGGCCAGGAGCCCACTTTGACCACTTTAAAACAGTGTTGAGTTGTGAACCTTCTTTTTGAGAAACGTGTGACGTATTACTTTCGCCTAGTTTTTACTTGCCTTAGGGCGAGGCGAAACTCTGCCGAAGTAAGACTAGCATTTTTTGTCATTTTTTTCTTGATTTATTTCCTTCATATTCTTTTGACACTTTGTTGATCAAAAGAGGTGTGATTACCTTTGTGTTGCCATTCGACTGTTTCTCTCACTTTTATGTCCGTTTACGCCCATCCATGTTTGCGGCTGGGTTAGTTAAACGTCTAAAGTGAGTGGAGGCGTTTTCACGTCATTTGGTAGCCATTGTGATCTTGATACCCACGTCAAGATCGTCATTGTAGTTAGGCGAGGTTCATCACTGCGGACTTCCATAGAGGAGTTAGTTTGTTTGTCTCGTATCATTACAATTTCGATATTTACGTCTTGTTTCTTGTAAACTCGACATAAATACCTATATTGTACGGTTACGCTGCACACATTCTTAACTATTCCTAGCTATACTTTGAGCTTTTTTTTTGTTCAATTTTATTATTACCTCGATTTCAAAAGGTGTTAGGAACTACCATTTGTGCGTGTTATATCAATAACACCTCGATATCAATACTCCACTTTCTTGCAAAGTGGGTTAACATATCTTGGTGATATTGTTGTGTCATTCGCAAATCGTAATTGACACTTTTTGAGATATAGGTCTTAATCAGACTTGAGCTTGCTCATCGTATATCTTGATTGGGAGATCGCATTTAACTTCATGTATTTACTTACGTTTTGTTCATTCCTTTGAACTTGGCATAAGTGGAGACATCTTGTTAATCATCTGGCATCGTAAATTACTTTAAAACGTAATCTAGGAGGTACTTCATTTGATTAAGTTTTGATACCAAACGATTGTTTCATTGGTGACTTTATCATTCTATCACATTGGTATTCTCACACTGTTAATTTACTCTTAACACGTACATCTTGTGTTTCACTTAGGGGTAGTCATTGAATTTTGAACAAATCTACAACTTACCTTAGTGAAACTTATCACGAAAACATGGCTCCTAAGACGCGTCTAGGGTTAAAGAAACAAACATATGAGGAACAACAGGCGCAAGCTTGGGAAACCTCTAACAGACAAGGGTCAAACCCATTTATCGGACACGATCTAGGACCACTATTTTCTGCAGAAAAGGAAACAGAAGAGATGGTCGATCATAGTGGAAATGAATTAGAATCACCACACGCAAACTTTGATTTTGACCCCACTCTACTAGATGAGTTTCTCCTTAGAAACAAAGATAGAGTTTTGGCACGGGTCATGGAATTAGGGGCCAAATTGCCCATTGAGAAGGAACCAATACTACAAACAAATGACACTACTAAGGAGGAACACCCCCTTATCAATATGGAAGATATTTTAACAGGCGGACATGCTTCCACTTCTTATGTAGAAAATGATAAAGTGGTAGGGCATAGAATACCCCTCATCAAAGTGCCACGAAGAAACAAGATAGAACATGAGACAGGGGAAGAACCTCCACAATACGAAGAGGAGGAACCTTTAGAAGAAGAAGACACAAACCAAGTCACAATCCAACAAAAACTCAGTAACTTAAGCCGACAACTAGCTTTGCTTACTTTCCAAGTACAGAAAGACACAAACAAGAATGTTCAAAAGTCAAAGCCTAAGTTTAGGATCCACGAACTCCATCGAGAAAACCAAGGAGAAGAAGACACAGGGTATCATCATGTACACATCCCCGTTTCTCCCACTAAAGAACAATTGCTCGCACAAGAAGTACAATCTATGAAAGCAACGCTTGCGAGCATACAAGAAAGCAATATAGGGAGTATTAGGAAATACCAATACGAAGAACTATGCCCCTATCCTTTTGACAAGACAATGACCCTTCAACCCTTTCCAAAGAAATTTGATATGCCAAAGTTCGACAAATACAAAGGAAAGGGAGACCCAAGGGATCATGTTAAAGATTTCTACATGGCATGTCAAGAGGTGTCTTATAGTGATAATTACCTCATCAGACTTTTTCCTAAGAGTCTCGGAGGTCAAGCATTAGAATGGTTTACGCGCTTGCCACGAGGATCAATTTTCACCTGGCCAGAATTGGCGGAAAGATTCGTGCGTCATTTCTCATATAACATAGAGAGTGACGTCACCATGGCAGACTTGTGCAGCACAAAACAACGCCCAAATGAGACCTTCGCCAGCTTCCTCCAACGATGGAGAGGGATAGCTAGTCGCTTCCCTTGCGCTTTCCCTGAGAAGCAGCTAGTCAGTATTTTCGTCCCTAATCTCAACCCAGATATAGCTTTCCACCTCCAAATGCATTGTGTCCGCACCTTTGAGGAGGTTATCGAGAAAGGGATTCAAATAGAAAAGGCTCTCATTGCCAAAGGCACCCTCAAAACCCAATCTAAAGACAACCAAAGTGTCAAACCCGTTGAAAAGCCGAAGATCTTTAACAAAAACAAAAACGTGGTGGGAGACAGAATCACTGATTCCAAACGTGTTCAAACGGTCCAAACCAGTCAACCTTTTAAACTAACCAAGGGCCCAATTCAACCACCACCAAAGCGACGAACATTCACCTCCCTCAATGAACCGTTGTCTGTCATACTAAAACAGTTGGATGCGGCCCACATGATGACCTATCCTACAACACAACCGTTTGATGACAACACTCCTAAACCTTCATGGTATAAGGAGCATGAATACTGTGAAATGCATCGCGTTAAAGGTCATAAAACAGACAAATGTTTGCGACTTCGCCACTATATTCAAGACCTCATTGACAACGGGGAGATAGAGGTGGATAACCCTAGCCACATGCAAACACCTAATGAGAAAATGGGGATTTATAAGGAACCATTCCCCAAGCATGATAAGTCGGAAAAGGCAAAACCGGATCGGGGAGAGTCATCCCAAACCTATAAAGCCACAAATTACTTATATACCAAGAGAGATAACAATCATTACGATTCACTTATCGGATGCATTCGCTCCCCTACTGACCGTGTCAATACCATCCGAATCAAGGGAAAGGACTGCGCTGCGGTAACAAGGCGTGCCCGCCTCGTGATTCCAGAACCCTCTCTGTTGACCCCGCAAACTGGTAAATATAACCTTTTAGAACAACTTGAGAAGACACCTGCTAAGATCTCAATCTTAGATCTTCTCAAGATATCCAATGTGCATAAGGAAATTTTGTATCAAACTCTTCAGGGGTCGGGAGTGCCTTTAGAAGTTGATCCTGCATACCTTCAAGCCGCGGTGGCAAATATTGCACCCAGTGAGCATCTCACTTTCAACCATAGGGAGGTCCCTACTGAGAATCCTACACATAATCTTCCCTTATACATTGAGGTAGTTGTCACCCGCAGGAAAATCAAACGGGTGCTTGTGGACAATGGATCAGGATTGAATATTTGCACGCTTAAGTTGGTCAAACAATTGGGACATACAGAGGTAGATCTTGAGTCCCATATCATCACTATCACCGCATACGACAACGCGGAAAGAGAGTCAGCAGGCACCATTACGCTGCCAATGGAGGTGGGCCCCACTTGCCATCAGACAAAGTTTCACGTCTTAGACTTGGAACTTCCATATAATATGCTTCTAGGCCGACCATGGATCCATGCCATGCAAGCAGTGCCATCAACATTTCATCAATGCATCAAGCTGAAGCATGAGGGACATACAATAACAATACCAGGAGACTCAGAGCCCTTTGCTCATTGTAGAGCTCTTAATAGCTTTGCACGAAAGGGTACATATGCATGTCCCTCCACAGATATAGCTGTCCCTCTTCATTCTGAGGCCATGGAATCTCGAGTAGATTCAAATTCTCTTCGTTCTTGCACTCATGGGGCATCTACTTCAACATCTCCATTTAATTCATGGGAGATGAAAATTCTGGACTATGGCTGTGGGGAGTATAATGTACAACAAGCGCTCTTGGTTTCAGACCTCTCCTTGTCGCCCAAGACTAGAGGTCGACCCAACTACTGCTTCAGGAGACCTAGAGAGGAACATACTATTGGGTCGTTCCTACCTGGAGGCTTGTTAGCTGAGGAAAAATTACTTGATCCACCTACTACTTGGGTCCCTGAGGACACTCAGCCATCTTGTTATCAAACCCCAGAATATGAAAAATCTAGCAGAATGATGTACTCCATGGGCTACAAAGGCCTAGGATGTGGGAGGAATGAACAAGGACAAAGAGAACCAGTCCCTCTTCCACATTTCAAAACAGAAAGATATGGCATTGGGATTCACCCTTATGGAGCACACCCCAACGATCAAGATGCGACTTGTTCTGAGCATGAGGATAGCTCCGATTATCTAGACAGCGATACGGATTCCTGTTGTAGCCAATATGAGGATCTGGCCTCCACGAACCTTTTCATGAATAATGCTGTCCTAACCATCACCCCCAATGAACCAACCCTTGACCTTGTATACCCCTCCCTTGTTGAATGGGACCAACAACGTCACGTGCCACTAGATTTATTCGAGAATGACGAGGCTATTGCAGAGTTCATGGGCATAAGGGATACAATTCCGATTGGAGATCACAAGAAGGGTTTCTTTATCGACTTAGACACCTGCGCCTACTTCGGCGAGGAGGCTGAACTTCGTGGTCAGCAAAATTTAAAGAAAAGCGAGGGCAAGAGTTCTAAAGAAAAGCCTCGAAAAAATCAAAGTCCAAGTCACACAGTGAAAACCTCTTTGAGGCATTGGCTGACAAACAAATAAGAAAATCAAAGGACAAACAAAGTGACCACACCAGGGATGAAAATCTCGTAGAGACATCCTTGGATGAAGATCTCAACCTACCTCCCGATCCCACGCGTATGGAGGATTTATCAAAATTGTTAGTTGAAGAAACCATTGATGTCAATATTGGTACTGAAGAAGATCCCAAGATAGTAAAATTGGGAGCATCACTCTCAGCCAGAGAACAAAAGACGTTCACTATGCTCCTGCGAGAGTTTATTGATGTGTTCGCATGGTCTTACAAAGACATGCCCGGCTTAGATCCAACTTTGGTCGTGCATAACTTGGTTGTGCATGCAGACGCTAAGCCTATCAAACAGAAGCTTCGAAAGATGCACCCAAGAGTGGCCTTGTTAGTTAAAGAAGAGTTGGAAAGGTTGCTTGCAGCAGGATTCATCAGGCCAATTGATTATTCTGAATGGATATCGAACATTGTTCCTGTCCAGAAGAAACCTATTGGTATCCGAATTTGCACAGATTTTAGGGACATCAATAAAGCTTGCCCTAAAGATGACTTTCCGTTGCCCAACATTGACATGATTGTTGACTCAACCGCAGGGTATGAAATGCTATCACTTATGGATGGCTTTTCGGGTTATAATCAAATTAAGATCGCTGAGGAAGACCAACACAAAACAGCTTTCATAACTCCTTGGGGCACCTTCTGTTATCAGGTGATGCCATTCGGCCTTAAGAATGCGGGAGCAACTTATCAGCGGGCCATGACAGTAATATTTCACGATATGATTCATGACATCATGGAAGACTATGTAGACGACATCCTGGGAAAGTCCAAAACAAGAGAGGAACATCCTATCATTTTGCGGCGTATCTTTGAACGCCTACGTGAATACAAAGTCAGGCTAAATCCAAAGAAGTGTGTCTTTGGTGTGCTATCTGGGAAACTATTAGGCTTCATTGTGTCAAGACGAGGTATTGAGGTAGACCCTGCTAAAGTATCTGCCATCACAGAAATGCCTCCACCTGAGAATATCAAGCAACTGCGTAGCTTGCAAGGGAAAATTCAAGCCATTCGCCGCTTTATCTCCCAGCTTGCAGATAAATGTCACTCATTCACTCATTTGCTTAAGAAGGACATCACTTTCATTTGGGGACCTGAGCAACAACAAGCCTTTGCTTTGCTTAAACAGTACCTGGCTAATCCACCTGTCCTCATGCCTCCCACTCCGGGAGAACCACTTTTGCTCTATATTTCCGCTACGCAATATGCTATTGGTGCACTGCTCGCCCAATATGACCTTAGCCATAAAGAGAAAGCAGTGTACTATCTGAGTCGCACCCTCATCGCCTATGAATGTAATTATCCTCAGATTGAGAAGGCTTGCTTGGCTGTTGTTTTTACCTTTCAGAAACTTCGCCATTACCTGCTAAATACTAAGACCAAGCTCATATCCAAGGTCGACCCACTCAAGTATTTGTTGTCCAAACCTGCCCTCACAGGTAGAATGGCTAATTGGATCATTCTACTCAGTGAGTTTGATATAGAATTTGTCCATCAAAAATCAATTAAAGGACAAGTACTTGCTGACCAGCTAGCGGAAGCACCTTTGCAAAGCATAGAACCTTTGAGTCTGGATCTGCCAGATGCATCTTTGCTCTACATTGAAGAATCTATCGTATGGCAGATACATTTTGATGGATCTTTTACGTTTCATGGTTCAGGTGCAGGAGTGGTCCTTATTACTCCTTCAGGTGATCCTATACCACAGGCTTTCCGCCTGGCCTTCCCTTGCACAAACAACATTGCGGAATATGAAGCACTCATTGCAGGGATGAAGCTAGCCATCAAGTGGAATATTCAACATGTGAAGGTTGTAGGTGATTCACAGCTAATCATCAAACAGGTTAATGATGAGTATAAAGTTAAGGATGACAAGCTCATACCTTATAAGAAGTTGGTGGAAACTCTGAAGGAGTATTTTGTGCGCATTACCTTTGAGCAAATCCCAAGAGCGCAGAATAGATCGGCAGATGCTATGGCAACGGTGGGATCTATGCTTCGTATTCCGCCAGGGAACAATGATATGCCATTCTTCGTAGAAAATCTACGCCAGCCCGCGTATGACATGCCAGAATCTTGCTTGGCTTGTGAGGTTGTTGGTCCCCATTCACCATGGTATGAACCCATTTTCACCTATCTTAAGGACAGTACATTCCCTCCCGAAATCTCCCGCTCTGAAAAGCAGAGCCTAATTCGCCAGATAGCCCGTTACACCCTGTTAGGAGGTACACTTTATCGTCGTGGCTACGATGGGAATCTGTTACGTTGTCTGGATGTGCCGGAGTCAATCCAGGCAATTAAAGAAGTACACGAAGGAGTATGCGGAGCACATACAAACGGAATGGTCTTGGCTAAGAAACTGTTAAGAGTAGGTTACTATTGGCCCACCATGGAAACTGATTGTTGTAATTATGTTAGAAAATGTGTGCTATGCCAAAAGTATGGAAATTTCATCCATGCTCCATCGCAACCATTGCAACCAATCACTACCCCGTGGCCATTCTCCAAGTGGGGACTTGATCTAATAGGGAAGCTTACTCCTACCTCATCTGATGGTCATACACATATCATCACAGCTACAGAATACTTCACAAAATGGGTGGAGGCTGTCCCTTTAACCTATGTCACAGGAGCACAGATTTCTAAATTCATCATGAATCACATTATTTGCCGATATGGTATCCCTGCAGCCATTGTCACAGATAATGGGAAGTCATTTAAGAACAAAACTGTGAAAGGTCTTTGCCAACGGTTCCAAATCAGATTGAAATGGTCCACGCCATATTACCCTCAGGGTAATGGACAAGCTGAGGCAACAAACAAGACTTTGGTAAGGATAATGGAGAAGATGGTTAGCAAAACTGGTCGAAACTGGCACCTACAAATCCACCCAGCCCTCTGGGCCTACCGAACATCAATTCGCACTCCTACGGGTGCGACGCCATATTCCCTCGTGTTCGGGACAGAATCTATCATCCCTTTAGAGATTGAAATCCCATCCCTGCGAATTTCTCTTCGGGACTATTTGAATAAGGATGAAGATTACCGAGTGGCAAGATTGGCTGAGTTAGAGCTCCTGGATGAGAGGCGCATTCGCGCTCTTAATCACCTGAAAGTATATCAACACAGAATCTCCCGCAACTACAACAAGAGAATCATCCCTCGCCAGTTTGAGGTGGGTGATTTAGTTATGAAGGAGAACCAGTTCAACACCAGAGCAGAGCGAGAAAAGAAAGGGAAGTTCGAACCACACTGGTTAGGACCCTATGTCATAGTTGCCAAGTATGGCACAGGGGCATACAAGTTGGCTCACCCCAATGGTGATGAGCTCCGGGAGCCCATGAATTCCATGCATCTTAAGAAGTTTTATGCCTAAACATGGCACAGGAAAGTCATAAAAATAAAATAAAATATATATATATAAAAAAAAAAAGAAAGAGAGAAAACAGGTCGTCCACTAGTGAAAACCACGCAATTGTGGCACTTTGGACAAGTCCTTGGGTGAAAACCGGTTTCCGGTGCCTCGGGAGGATTCGTTGTTCACAAGCATTCTGTATCAGAAGGGTAGTTGTCTTTGTCCTGGACCTGGTTCTACCTTCGAGTTTCCTTGTGCACACCATCTAGTCCAGCCTTGATCCGGCTTTCCCTTCTTCTATTCGTCTGTAAGGGACGTGGTCTTTCGTTATTTCCCATCTTACGCTGGGGGCAACTCAACGAATTCACCTTCTTGTTCATAAGCGCATGGCTTCTGCCCTTGTATATTCCCCACCTAACGCTGGGGGCATCCATGCTTTCTTGGTTACCTGCACATAGCTTTGGAAAACTGTTGAAAACACAAAAACAATAGAAAATTGTTTCACAAAACACAAAAACAATAGAAAATTGTTTCACAAAACACAAAAACAATAGAACATTGTTTTGAGAAAACACAAAAACAATAGAAAATTGTTTCACCAAACACAAAAACAATAGAAAATTGTTTTCACAAAACACAAAAACAATAGAAAATTGTTTCACAAAACACAAAAACAATAGAAAATTGTTTGAGAAAACACAAAAACAATAGAAAATTGTTTCACCAAACACAAAAACAATAGAACATTGTTTTGAGACAACACAAAAAAACAATAGAACATTGTTTCGAGAAAAACACAAAAACAATAGAACATTGTTTCGAGAAAACAACAAAAACAATATATATATATATATATATATATATATATCAAAAAAATCTAAAAACAAGGCAAAAATTTTTCAAAAAATTCCTAAAAAGTAAAACACCCTACACAATGGTAACTTGCTTCTTACGGCTGAAACTTGTGTCTTGCGCATGGTATTTTCTCCATATCCTGTTGGTTTGTCTCACATCTTCCCCGATTAATACGACTCGCGGATCACTGGATTCATAACCATTCACAAAAGCTAGCTGCTTGCTTCGTCTGTACTCTGGGGCACTTTTGGTTGCCTGGTACTGTTTCGTTGCGCACAAATGCTTTTCATGGACCCCGTGTCCATTTTCATTTCCCCTTGCATGTATCCTTGCTTGGGGCATCATTTTTAACCCTTGTCGTCAATCACGAACTTGTGGATCTCTTCAGCACTGATAACAAAACATTTGTACAACTGTCTTGACCGTTGTTGGGTTAGATATGTGCGTTCGTACTTGTTTTCCCTGTTATATGAGCTTGTTTCCTTCTCGTATTGCATTGCATTATTGTATGTTGCGTGGAGTTGGTACTTTCAGCAATGGACAATTGTTCGTAGTATGGCTTTTCATGTCATTCTACCTTTGTCGTATGCTTATATTTTTCATAAGGACCGATGATGTAGTTCCTATGGCTATATGATGACATCCAATTTGTTCCAAACAAATAAGCAGCTAGAGGCTAAGCTCTTCTCTCCCCTCATCCATATTTCTTCTACACGACTTCCCTTTCACCCCTAATTCTCCCTCTCCTCGGGGCATCCTGCCTCGTCCCCATTCTTCTGCCTACTTCTCACCTTTTTCGATCGTCGATCGAGCTTCCTTCTATCACCCCATCGACACTCGAGGGGGCATCTCTCCCTCCTACTAATTTTTCTTCTATCTCTTCAAAATCTCTTTCTGTCTACTATCTTTGAAGTGGCATCACTTACGCCACCCCAAAGAGGGGCAAATGTAGACACCTATAATTACGCCCAAGCAATTTAAATACTTAAATTGTGCTAATTATCCCATTTCTCGCAAATCAATGACATATCGTCAAAAGCACTCATTTTCCCTCATATCATCATTAATTAATTACACTAGGCTAATTAATTAAGTTGCCTATCCAACAAATGCCCTAATTAACGACTTTCCGTTAATAAATCACCCCTTCTACCTAGACTAATTAATTATTATTAATTAATTAGCTTTCCCTTCCATTTAACCAATAAATCAATATTTAAATGATTTAATCCCCTTATAATAGCCTAAATCGTACTAATATTCTTCTAATTGGCTTCTATAAGCTTACACCTACCTATTAATTAATCACCTTTGATTAATTAAAATACCCCCCAACTCCCATGACTTGCTAAACATGTATTAAACTCTTCTAAAGTAAGGTTACCTTTAATAAAGCAACCTTATCCATTCCTAATCATGTTTTACCTTTATCCCACATTCATGAGAATGTGTTGAATCCTTTATCCTTTGGGCTATATAAAGAGCCCTCCACCTACCTTTTTACTTACACCTAAACTTTCTAAGAGAGTAAATGCAAAGCATATAGCAAAGAGACTAAGAGCTTGCACCTTGCCCTTTTGAGAGTTCATCATCTTGAAGAGTTAAGCCTCTTTCTTAAAGTGCTTGGGTCATATGGGAGGTGTCAAAAGGGTCTTGTAGCCCAACTTTGATTAGCCCCCATTCCTAGGTTCTTGGAGCATTAAGGACAACTATTTTGATAGCCATGGAGCTTACTTAGGTCCATTCATTTATTTGTTGTTAGAGAATAGAGGAGTTTAGATATTTAGCATTGTTAGTTTCAAAGTTTGTATTGATGAATGCTAGCATCTAACCCTTGTTTAATTCTTATCATGATGGTGTTTATGCTTTGTTTTAGCTAAATTGTAGAACTATTTTAGGTGGTAGTCCTTGCTTCATTTGATTTAGCATTAAGCAAAGTATACATGCACACACTCTCGATCCACCATTGTAGGGCTTTGATATCGTCTTGTACCAATTTTGGGATCCCCTTCTACTAGATCTCCTTCACCCTTATTAGACCGAGACCTTTTTAACATCCAACACAATAACTTTCAATCCAAAAACTGTTAATCTGATCCACAAATCAGCTGAAACCATCTCTGATACCAGTGATCTAAAATTCCAAAAAAATAAAACTTGCACACACACACACTCAATATTTTGATTATAACGATTTTTAAAGAAAATTCGACATTACGATATTTTTGTATTTTTAACAAATAAATAAAATATGTGATTACTATGTAAAATATAGAGAAACACAAAAAATTCACCAGCAATTCGACAAGAGACGTGATAACGGAGTTTGACACTTGAGGCCTACGTCTCTAGGTCTAGTTGAATGGGACTGATCTATTTAAACCTTGCAAATAAATCATTACAATGATTCCTACAAGATTATGACCTTCTCACAATATTCTCCTGCCAAAAATAATACCACTCTCCTTTTATACTTTCTCAAAATTCATCTCCTAGCTCAAGATATAAGCCTTACAATAATAACACACTCATCCAAGAGTGCCTGTACAAATTAAAACGAAATCCTTTTATAGTGTTTCGAGCTCAGTGGCGCAAAGGTCAAACACTTATCATTTTACCTCAATGGCCAAAGTTCGAATCCCCCCTCCATGTGCTTCATATTTTCCTTAATGGGAAAAATCCCACATTTCTCGTGCTAGAGGTGAGGGATCGGTTTAAGTTAGCAATGTTGGGCGGTTTTGTATTAGCTTAAGAGCCTTTTTTTTGGGCGCATTTGTTGGCTAGCCCATTGAATGGCTAAGTTGGGCACTTTGGATTATATGGCTGCGTGGAGGGATAAGGCTATGTGGAAGGTTAAGAAGTTAGCGCCAATGTATTAGGAGATAGGGTAAGGCGGTGGCTAGTTTAAAAATGCATGGTAGGGTAAGTAAAATGCGTGACAAGTTTATTAAAAATGCAATGGAGATATGGTTCGAGTGGCTAATGTGGAGAGATAAGGAGTGTGCCTCGGTGGATAAGTCCACTCGGTCGGCCGAGTCAGGCTATCCACCGAGCCCTTTACAATGCAATACCAAATATATCCCACATTGATCAAATGAATACAATATAAAACAAATATATTCAAAAGCTCTATAATAACAATTTGAAAAGGAGGCCAAGACACCCCTCCATAATCGAGAGTGTCAAACTTGGCTGTGGGCCCCCAGCCATCAAATAGTAGGGCCCACATGTCAATCAACGAGTGTCCAAGACCAGCCTTCAAACCAAACTTTTACCCTTCATGCAAATTGTCCACATGTCGCAGTTCCATTGGTCCACTTGGTGAGTGTGCACACATTCAACTTGTATGTAGTCCTGAATTTGCTAGTAACCCGAAAATTTCAGCGAGCCATAACATTTTCATACGTGCTCCGATTTCTGCAAACAAGATATCATCGGAAAGCTCAAATTTTTCTCCACGCAATGAAACTACTTGTAACTGATTATGAGAAGTTTTTATATTGGTGTTTCTCAACGAGGATCCTCTGGATCAACAGTACATTTGCATATGAAAGGATAATTCGCAAGTGAGATTTGGAACAAAGATGCTCACTAGTTTTTTTCTATGATAGAGTATGAGAATCATCTTACAATTCCCCGCCATCATTATAGGAATTATGCTAAGCTTTCATTTGAGCGTTGCCTAGCATTGTACAAATCCATCATGGTGATCTCAAATTTTAGGTTGAAGGAAAAGTGTTTGATGAACTTCTCTAAGAGGTCCATGGAATTGGTTATTGAACCCTTGGAAAGTTGTAGGAACCAATCCAAGGCATTCCTCCTAGACTTCATGGGAAAAGATACCATAAGAATATGTCATTGTATGCCACTTCCTGGTATGCCATGAAAAACTCCTTAATGTGCTCTCGTGGGTCATTCTTGCCCTTATATTTATCGAATTTGGGAATTTCAAAATATTTTGGAAAGGGCATACGTAAGATTTCCTTATCGAATGGGTAAGGACACAATTCATCAAAGTTGAATTGTTTGCATTGGTTTTGCATACTCGAAATCGTGTCTTTCATCATTTCCATTTGTGAGAAAATGGTGAGTTATTTTGGGGGATAAAGGAAGTATTATCATTTTTTAGATTGGTGTTCTCTTTATTTTGCGCAGTATGGGTTTTAGATGAATTTTCACTTTGATTATTTGATTCTTTCTTAGTTGTAACACAAATAAATTTGGAAGATATGAGAGTGATTTGTTTTTCCATCGCATTGATTTAATCAATTAAAGCTTGATTGGGATTAAGGATCGAAGCAATAGATTTGCCTTTGTCCTTGGTAGTTATTTTGCTTGGCCCAAATTCATCGGTATTATTTGATGTGGATGGTATGTCATTTTTGGGCTTATGTTTACTGAGTAATGTTCTCAAAACATCATCATTAAATTTGAAAGGTAATTTTTCTCCAATCTCAAGAAGACGAAGAAAAAATTGTCCCTTGTATGTGCGTAAAATATTTTCGATTTGGGTTTGTTCTTAAAGGGGAAATGTCATTTTGATGATCTACAAGATGATTTTCGTCTTCATCATCGGAGTTGTAAAAAGATTTTTTTTCACCTCTTCCAAAGGGATTATAGTCGTTGTGTCTTATTCCCACCACTTTTAAAAGAGGGAGGGATCAAAGAGAGATGTGATAGATAACTCAACCCTTAGCAAAGTGAATGCTAAGATGGAAGAGAGTGTATCGCTTAAGTTTTAAGATAAATCAACCCTTAACAAAGTGAATGTTAATATGGAAGAGGGGTTTGGAATATTTGAGTAACGTGGCCCTTAACAATGTGAATGCTAAGGTATAAGTGAGCGAGAATGAAGGCAAAGATAAACTCAACCCTTAGCAAGGTGGATGCTAAGGTGGAAGAGGGATCCGATTTGGTTGAACGTTCTAGTCCTCTAGCAAAGTGAATGGTAGAATGGAGGAGGGTTTGGTAATTAAGTTTGAACCTACTCGACCTCTAGCAAATGGAATGCTACAATGGAGGAGAGGATGAAAATGATTGGAACGTACTCAACCTCTTGTGAAGTGAATGCTAGAATGGAAGAGGAGATGAAAAGATGAAACAAAATCAACCTCTAGCAAAGTGAATGCTAGAATGGAAGAGTAGATGAGGACTTGATCGTAATAACGTGGATACGATGATGTCAAGATGTAAGTCACGAGCTGAAAATGCTCGAGTGATGATGAGATGAATGACGAGTGTGGAACACAACTCACTAACACAAAAAGAAAGAAAAGAAAAGAAAACGAAAAATAGAGTTTTTGTTTATGGATGTAAGCGAGAAAAAATTACCAGACAATGAAAAATAAATGAAAAACATGTCAACACCTCTCTTGTAACTTTCTTGCAAACCTCAAGAATATTTTCGAAGCACTTAGGCTTGTAAAATCTTAAGATGTTTGAATTATGGGTGCTCTAGATCAATTCTCCAAAAGATGAAGGGCATATGCACAAAGATGGGGGGCCAAAAAGTGGACACAAATCTGATTTTAAGTAAAATGCGAGCGTTCTTGGTTAAAGCGCAAGTGCATTTTAAATTATTAGCTTTGGTTGTTACCAAGCCTAAAATGCAAGCGCGTTATAGTGCACTTCCGTTCCTCTATGCTATGTAGTATATGTGGTCGAGGCATGCTTCTATGTACGAAAATAAATGTTCAAGTATAAGTTTTTCTTTTATTATTATTTATATTTTATTATTTCTTATACTTTAAATTTATTTTATTAAATATAAGATGTTAGGGTCACTCTGCACCTTATGGAACTAGTCTCATAACTCCATTTGTCACTGTATAGAAGATAGTTTTTCAGATTCTAATCTGGTCAGTACATAGGTATTTTTCAGGATTTCAGCATTCAGCCTTCAAGCTTTTAGGGTTTAAATTATACAATCGATATTTATTTCGTGAAAGAATATAGGTGTTGTTTAGGTTTTAGGGTCTTTTGGATTGGTTATTGATATTCGTAGAATTTTTAGATGTGTTATTGATTGGTTATTGATATTTGTAGGAGTTTTTGGATTCCATCATGTTCTCAGACAACCAGACCACCTATTTCACTCATCTAGTTGCTCAACATTCATCCAAAGAATCCTCTCACTTTCCTTTACCAAAATTTCCCTTACATAGCACAAGAGAAAGGTTCATTGGTCACTTATTGGTTTGTCTACACTGCAAACTCTTCAAGCAAGATACAATCAACCCTAAATACCCTTCTCAATCTCAAGGAGGTATGACAAGTTTGGTTAGCATATATCCACTTGTATGGGGTTTCGCAGGAGAGGTATTCGTAATTATGCGAGGCTTTAAGGAATTGCATCAACCGTGCCACAATGATAATTGTATTCTCATGAATAAACTCGACAGTGATTTGGTAATCTCAAAAACCCACTTATCATAATAATGGCAAATAAATCCAACTAATAACAATTAATCATCAATAAGTAAATATGTGGTAGGACAATTAGTTTCTACCACGTGTCACCTCCAAATTCCAAATTTCATTTCATTTAAATTCACTTCAAGAAAGGTTAGGGGAAATGAACTTGCCATTTTCTTCACGCTTTTAGAGGTCCAAAATGTCAATTCGACCCAAATTTGGCAAATATGGAGAACTTGGAAAGCCAAATTACATTTATAAAGATAAGCTCAAAGCGAAGGAATGCATTTCGTAAGTAATCCCAATCAAAATTATTTTCTTTTTTCTGTTAATACCCACTAAAACTAGCCTTGTTATTACATCCTGATAAAAACAAGTTCCCAGGAGCCGAGGGAGCTTTTAAAATTATCACACAAGCATGGGGAGTTCTCTCCGATAATAATAGAAAGGCTACCAATGATGCCATGAGAAAAAACCAACAAGGGCACAATCCCATCTTCCACCAACCGAATTCCACAGGCACTACCACTGCCATTAGCATTTCCAACAATCTAAATGGGAATAATTATTCAAGTGTGGATTCCTTTCCTGAAACTTCCATATTTGATGACCACAACCAGAACCAAAACTTGAAATAGAAACAGGACCAGGAACACGACCTAGACTAGGACCTAGATTGGCAATTTGAGAGGATTTATGAGGTTCAATTTTATTTTCCAAGATGTATTAATCCAATGTTTAGGAATGTTACTCTAGATGCAACGACATTCTGATTCAGACACTCAATGATTCCTAAATGTCCAATCCTACCACAGACCCCAATAGTACTCGATCTTTGGATACAGGGAGACACTGTTACTTAGCTTCCATTTATAATGATAGAGATATTTGTAAATTCGTGTTATGACCTCTAAATCTGTTTGCATTTCAAGTTGTTTGGAAATCACATCACTCCCTTCACTAGGATTGATGACTACCCCTATCTTTTTTAAGGCACTTTTGAAAGCATCCATGGGTTTATCATAGAAGGAATTATCAATGAATAGAAGGTCACTAAGCCATAGGCCAGCTAACTCCCACTCAAAACTACACAAGAAATATTTACTAGGCAATTGATAACCCCTGTGTGTTCTTAGCAATTCCCATGTTGTTATGCTTATTTTGTACACGCAGACTCAATGATGGTTCTAGGCACAAGTCTAGGAAATATGGCCATAACATTATCATGCCCTCCTAGTTGAGTAGTTGGAAGCCATATTAGTCTTGTTGATACCTAGTACTAATTACCCATGAAATATAATTCTCCATATTTCATTTGTTGTTCTCATCTTCCACGTCATACTAAATAACCAATTTGACAGGGGAGTTTCCCTCTTTCAATGAATATGATCCTCGAGATTTGACCCTCATCCAACCATAATACTCATATGAACTCCTTTGTTGGTAATGTTGCACGGTTAAGGTTTGAGTGTTTAGGGTTAAGGGTTGAGGGTTTATGGTTTAAGGTTTATGGTTTAGGGAACTTAGGGATCAATTTCATGGTTTAGGGTTTAGTGTTTAGTTTTCATGGTTTAGGGATAAGGGCTTAATAAATAGGGTTTAGGGTTTAGGGTTTAGAGCATAGGGTTTAAGTTTTACGTTTAGGGTTTAGGGTTAAGGGATTAATGTTTAGGGTTTAGAGCCTAGGGTTTAAGGTTTAGGTTTTAGGGTTCAAGGTTTAGGGTCCATGATTCAGGGTTTAGGGCTCATGGGTTAGGGTTTAGGATTTATTGTTTAGTATCTAGGGAACAAACACTCTAATGGTATTGATCTTCTGCACTTGATCTTTGGTCTATAGTACTAATTAAAAAGTGAAAATTGCTCTTGATCTTCTGCACTATAAGGATCGACAAACCTTATATATTACACATCTCTTCCAAACATGTTTTTCCCCACGTATACTTGCATTATTGAATGTTTCTTGATCTTCTGCATATAATTGCACTATTTATAACACTCTTGGAGATCCAAATATTTCACAAGCTATAGAAAACAGGAGATAGCTGTATTGGGTAACATTTCTTTGTACCAAATTAATCTTGGATATCTGGTATTTCCCTCCTTCAAAATATCAGTAGATGAAAGGAATCAAATTATGATGAATCTCTCTGAATGTTATGCCTACGAAGCAGATGAACCCTTTTCAGTTGAATACTCTCTGTCAATACTAATAAGAATGGGTAAAACACAGAACATTACAATGAGTGAAATAATTCCCATGCGATGTGAAAAACAAGATAGCTCTATTGGGTAACATTTCTTCGTGCAAGCTTCCCTCGGGGAAGGGGTTACTTAGAAAAGGGTTGCACCAATTTTTTCTTGGATATCTAAAATTTCCCTCCTTCAAAATTTTTGTACCAATTTCAATCATTCTCATTAGTATCTTTTTTTAGAAGTTTTCCAACAAGTATTTTTAGTGTTAAAGGTTTAAAAATTAGGGTTTTGGGTTTAGGGTTTACAGTTTAGGATTTAGGGCTCAGGTTTAGGGTTCAAGGTTTAGGGTTTAAGTTTTAGTGCTTAGGACTTAAGGTTGAGTGTTTAGGGTATAGTCTCAAGGTTCAGGGTCTAGGGTTTAACGTTTGTGGCTCAAAGTTTGGTAATTAGGGTTTAGGTTTTAGTGTTTAGGGTTGAGGGTTGAGGGTTTAGGGTTTAGATTTAGGGCTCAGGGTTTAGGCAATTGCAGGCTTGAATCATACACCTACTTTGAGGAAGATAACATGGGTTTTTTAAGAGGGGTTCATAACAAGACTTGTGTCATTGGCGCTGCAACTATGTCTTGGGTTTTGACATATCAGAAAGTTGTGCCGGTGGGGCGGCTTGTACGAGCCACTGTGGCCTGGATGCTCAACATCCTGCCTTTTGGCTTGGGGGTCTTACCTACCTCCAGATTATTACCATGTGAGGTGTAACATTGGTTGAGTCTTTAAATAAAATTAGTGCTTTGTGACCACGACTAAAGATCAGGTGAGTCTGCATGAAAGTGGCGATGAAGAGGAGATGTGTTGGATCTACTTGGGCATTTCATACCATTTATAGCGGAGGGGAATTGAAGGAAACATGCTCTTTTAAGATGGTGAAATGAATTATTACATTACAGACACAATTTGGTGTTTGCTCAGGCAAGTATCAGAAGATATCTCTAGTGTTGGTGATGTGTTTTTGAAAGGGTATAAAGGATTTTGGCAGGGATCTGGAATGGATAGTGTGGTTGTCCAATATTGCATAGAGGCCAATGTTATAGTATTATAAATATGATATTTTAAAAAATGCATGTTAAGTTCATTATTCTTATATTAGATTTACTATTAAAAAAAGAAGAGATACCATATTATTAAGATGAATAACTATATAAATTGTCATCTAATTTAATTGGATAATATAAATTACTTTATTCTATATGGATAAAAATTTAAAAATTATAAGATTATAGTTAACTTGTAAAGCATTACACACTAAAAAACTTAGTCAATGTAAAAAGAACATATCACATTTCCTTTCTTATTAACAAGGATGTACTTTTTAGGTTAAGTGGTTTCACCTACAAAGTAAAATGACACAAATATAATAATAATTAATGTGCTAATTACTAATATCCTTGCTATTAACCAACAATTAAATTTAAAAGTCATGTTGAATACCTATAAATTTAATGAAGCCATAAATCTCTTTGAAAGCTGATAGGTCATGTTATTTGTAAGCATTATTATAGACAGAGGAGGTTTGTGAATTGGGTAGTTGAGGAGATGCGTGGTGAAGACAACAAAACGCTTGGCCAAGCCGTCGTTTACATGGTTGGCCATGTAAGCCACTTGCAATCTGTCCTCCACTATTGTTTGAATTCAATTACGTGGAATCTCTTTTAATTTTATTTTAAATTATTTTTCCTTTTCTCTATGCTACTCATGCAAAAGAGATAAAAATGTGAGTTGAGGCTTCATCGATGGATTTAGATGCCTTAACTCACTTTTTAATCTCTTTTGCATGAATAACATAGAGAAAAGGAAAAATAATTTAAAACAAAATTGAAAGAGATTCCAGAGAATTGAATGCAAACAATAGTGGAGGACAGACTACACGCAACTTACATTGCCGACCATGTAAATGACGGCTTGGACAAGCGCTCTGATGTCTTCACCATGCGTCTCCTTCATTGCCCAATTCACAAACCTCCCCTGTCTATAATAACACTTACAAATAACATGACCTATCGACTTTCAAAGAGATTTATGGCTTCATTAGATTTCTAAGTATTCAACATGACTTCTAAATTTTATTGTTGGTCAATAGCAAGGATATTCATAATTAACATATTAATTATTATTATATTTGTGCCATTTTACTTCTTAGGTGAAACCACTTAACCTCAAATGTACATCCTTATTAATAATAAAGAAAATGTGATATGTTCTTTTTAAATTGACTAAATTTTTGAGTGTGTAATGCTTTACAAGTTAACTATAATCTCATAATTTTTAAATTTTTATCCACGTAAAATAAAGTAATTTATATTATCCAATTAAATTAGATGACAATTAATATAGTTATTTATCTTAATAATATTTAATCTCTTTTCTAAAAAAATAAAATAGTAAATCTAATAAATCATAAACACTAATAAATCATAAGAATGAGCAAGGCTAAGATAAATATTGTTTTCTAAATTAATCAACACCAAAAAATCAAAAGTCGTTCACAAATAAAAGGAAAAATCAAATGCATAGAAGAGCGAGATTGCCCAAATGGAAAAATGGAAAAATGGAAAAATTAAAAAAGAAAACCAGACACTAAATTTTCATGGAAAAGACTCGAATCTTGCTTAGCCGTCCCTGTGAACATGGGAGCTAACAAGACTCGACAGTGACTGGGCCACGACAGAGCCTTTATCACAAGTATGTCTTCGGAAGACTCCATAGAATTAACGGGAAAAAGCCTTAAGTGTCCTTCACTCTGCAATGACTTAGAATTGAATTATCGGTTCTACAAACTTTATCTGGATCATACGCCGCTTTTCATGCAATCAAATCACTGCAACTACAATGCGGTTTTAAAGTGGGAACTGGGTCTGGGAAACCTTGCATGTCCTCTTCCCCTGCCTTTTTTGCACAATCGACATCATCATTTAAGACAGTATGACAGTATGGAAACCCTTGCATGGAGAAAAAACCCTTGTCTCACAGGAGAATGAAGCATTCAATGTGCCACATTAGCGGGTTCAAGTGCAGATCAATAGATGTCATCAAACCCATTGACAACCTCGATGCACAGTAGCGAATCCATCTCCACGGTCACACAGTGACAAAGAGGATCAATGACTGGCATGATTTGTATGGTCTTGCATGTGTACGACTATGTCACCCATTGTTGATCTACACAATGGAACTCTATCCCTCATGTAAATAACGCATATTGACATATTTAAAACAACAGATTCCTATTACATATTTTTAAAATTAAATACTCCCTCATGCCTCCACAATAATGCAGATGTGCTGGAGTTTAACTGATCTGGGTGACCTCCCAGAAATCCTGCTTACTGTTATAGAAGATATGATTTGAGTTGTAAATACTCCTCCCCAATTGATCCACACAAATACTATTCTTTAACAAGATTTTTGCTGTAAAGATACATTGTATTCAGTCTTTTACTTTGGGGTGCCCTTTGCAGGTTGAAGGCGCACCAGCACTTGACGGCCGAAAACCCTGTGTTTGGGATGCTTTTACCCATGCAGGTTGGTCCTCCCCTCTTTAGAGATAATAAGAAATTTAAATTATGAACATTGTACAGACCTTTTTATATATGCTATTTTTTTTCAGCCACACTTCCACAAATTGTCTCAACAGAATGATTGCATATATTGAGGCAATGTGCATTGACAGGGAAAATGTCTGATGGAAGCACTGGGGATGTCTCTGCAGATCAGTATCACCACTATAAAGTAGCCCCAATTCCTTCCCTCCGCTGGATATCTTTATATGCATGTTATTGTGTTTAGATTCACAGACCCTATTTATGATATACATTTTTTCAGGAGGATGTTCTTCTCATGTATGAGATGGGGCTAGATGCATACAGGTTTTCCATCTCATGGTCTCGATTAATACCTGGTACTTAAAAAAAAGTAAAGAAATCCCTATATCATAGGAAAAATTGCTAATATAATTGTCTAGCAACATATCATAGAAAAAATTGCTAATATAATTGTCTAGCAATTCATAAACTAACTGGGTGTTGTAATGCTGTAGACGGAAGAGGTGCCATTAACCCTAAGGGTTTGGAGTACTACAACTCTCTAATCAACGAACTTGTTGCTCATGGTATTAAACTTACCTTTAATGGAAACTTGTATTGAACAAAATCCTTAGAGCTATTCATTAGTTGCAGACCTAAATGTTTAGCTTGTATGCAATTTATAGATGTACATTTTGGCAGGCATCGAACCACATGTCACACTATATCACTTCAATTTGCCCCAGAGTTTGGAAGATGCCTATGGAGGATGGCTCAGTCCCCAGATAATGTAATGTCTGTTTCCATGTATACTATACTAGAAAATCAGGCAGATTATATCTTACATCTCCTCTGTAGTATGTACAATGAAACTGTACTCCACATCTTATTCTCTCAAAAAGTTACATGTAATATACTTTGAATGGTGTGTTGTGGTGCAGAGAAGATTTCAAGGCCTATACAGAAGTGTGCTTCAGAGAATTTGGAGACAGAGTGAAGCACTGGACAACTTTCAACGAGCCTGCTTTTATAGTTTTTGGCTATGACTGGGGTTACTGGCCACCTCAGCGCTGTTCTTATCCATTTGGACTATCAGGCAACTGTAGTGCTGGAGACTCTAAGGTGGAACCATACATTGGTACCCACCATGTTTTGTTGTCACATGCAGAAGCAGTTGGAGTTTACCGTGAGAAGTTTCAGGTGTGCAATCATGTCAAATCTAAATGGTTTTACTTTGAAATAGACATCACCCAAAACCTCACTGTTATATTCATATTATAGCTTGCTCGGCTCAAGTTAGGGCAGTCCACATATTGTCCATCAAGCTGTATTGCTTGACCGTCCTCCCCAGTATCATCCATTGCCTTAGGTTGTGTTAGTCACTTTTTCTATTGTGGCTGTAGTTATAAACTATTCACTTGCCATTTGGCATGCTTACATTTCGATTGGGTTCCCCTTTGATATCTTCTATCCATGGGTGTGTACAAAATGCAATATTTTTTTTTTCAATTTCAATGGGAGTGTGCAAATTTACAGGGTAGTGTTAATTTTATTTCCGTCAATCTCCCTTTTTCTTGGTAGACTACTATTTAAGAAGAAAATTTCACCACAATCCAAATAGGTAGCAATTTATTGGCACCATTGGTGTGGTGCAGTTTTTCTGTTCTGATAAACTTATGTAATAGGCAGCAATGGATTGCCACCATTTATATGGTGCAATTTTTCCTGTTGATAATTTGGTCTGTCTGTTGTTTTACATATTAAGGTAATTGCAATTCCAAATACCAAGGGAACTAGAACAACTTATATAAAGGTCCCAAGCTTAACTCAAAGTGAACTGTATGAGTACATCACAGAAATGAATACAACAGCCTAAAGGAAAACAGGGCTGAGTTTGATAGACTAGGTCTTGGTTACATCCCAAGTGTCTCTCAAACATTTCTGAGGAACAAACAGGATTTTGGAACAAGCGAGAATGCATTTCCAAACCACATTCTGTCCAGCTACACTACCACCAGCCTTCCGCATTGCTTAATCTGTTGAAATCAATTGTAGAAACATTCATCGAGCATGAGAAGGAGGAGTGCTCCATCAGCAAACTTGAAGGTTTCCAGCCATCAAGGATCAACTGTAAAGCACACACTTATCAATTATTTTCATTCTGATTTGCTTGGAATACTGAGACTAACAATCATATTAATGTTATAAGCCAAATAAGAAAATAGGAAGAAAGATTCGAGTCATCAAGAACTACTAGAAAAGTCCAATACTGCATCTTCACCAAGGAATCATATTAGCAAATGAATATTCCATCAAGAAAACCGGACCACGGCGACAAGACTCCAGTGACAAAAAGAAAACATGCTGCGAAAGCACAAGCCTGGGAAGATTCAAGAAAAGGACCTCCAGGCTATCGACAGACTTCTAACAAGCAAAACAAAGTCTGGCGCTAAAGGCCTCAACTATGAAACTAGAAAATATTGAACCCCTTTGAGCTGAACACAAAAATGGGAGCCCAATCAAAGAAAAGAGAGAAAGTCCTCAGGGATGATGAGAAGAGCCTTCTTGTGGTAAACAGAAAGCTAAGGAACCCAACAGCCATCACAGAGAAACCACTTGCAGGGGATGAGCAGCAAAAAGAAGCTTCTCTGAAACCCTATTAAAGAAAAGGAGTAAATTTTTTTATTGAAAAACTAGCTGCAAAAGAGAAGCTTATCCAGCTTCTGACTATATATGCGTGGAGATAGCGCAGGCTCAGAGCTGTGCTTCATCATATTTTTAAGGGATCCCAAGGTGGCAGGAAACCGATTTACATTGGACATGCAGATGGCGTCCTTCAGTACAATTCTCTCAACTTCCTCTGTAATATCCCTGAAAATAATTTAAATAAATCTGGATATTTCTGTCAAAACCCTAGGGCATTAGTATAAAAAATTGCCTTTTATGACAGCATCAATAATCTGATTTTTTAAGATAAAAACAGGAACCATAATGTGTAAAAATCAGTCTCAAAGTCATAGGCACGTAAGTTTAGAGCTAGACCAACTACTCCAATGGCACTCATCCATAAACCGAATAGATAGACACAACTGCTTCCCAAATTAGAATTAATATAGAGAGGGGTAGAGAGGGGCACCCCAAATCGGCGGAAGCATGAATTGGACTGATGGGATCAATCGAATGACTGACAGTGGGGAATCCGGCGCTGCCTCCCTCTTTCCCTATTCCAATAGTGGGTGGCACTTTCTGCTTCCTCACTGATTAGCTCTATAGGTTTGCCCAACCACCACATAAAGAAGCCTGCCTTGTCTATTATAGAGATAGATTGAAGCTATGACGAGCTGTCCCGCTACTACGTAATCAGGGAGAATACAGAGAGCCTATCTATTGAGAGATATCCCAGGTTCAATTCTATTCAGGAGTATGAGTAAGTTCATTTCATAGGCCCCAATTACTTTTCATTATAGAGAAAAGGTGTCAAAGATAGAATACGAGCTTGTTTAATAGCCCTAGTTATTAGGCGTTGTTGTTTCAACGTTAATCGATTTATTTGGCGAGATAAAAAAATTTCCTTGCTCGCTAATAAATCGACTAATTAGGCTAATATTCTTATAATCGATTTGTTCTCCAGGCCCAATTGGTGACATTGAATACGAAGCGGCTACAATAAAAACACCAGTATCTTAATACAATTGTTTGAAGCTGAATTGGCAGAACACTTGCACCCTGAATTGTCACTGCAACCCCTAAAATGGAATTGCTTAGCCAAGAAGTGAGGTATTCCGTCCTCAAATCTGTGTGTAAAGGAGGGTTTTTGTCCTCTATTACGGAAGCAAAAGCTAAAGCTATTTGCAAACAAAGAAAATAATTGATGAATTTCCAAGATGTGTCAATAGCAAACCCCAAATCTGCTTTTATAACTTCCAATCCCTCTCTAAAGTGGACACCCCCTTTCGGAATTACATGTATGCTCCAAAGACATTAAAAAATAATATAATTCCTCCCCCATGTTGGTGGCCCATCCAAAAAATAGGATTAAACAAATTTAAAAATACTTTATCCACCTCCCATCCTAAAATTGGGACTTTGGTACTCATGCACCCCCTTTATTTACTAATTCTAACTCTAGTGCCCAATAATAGAAGTCAAAGTGTTATGTTTCCAGTTAAAATATAAAAATATCCTTGGAACACTTAAATCAATTTATTTTCCTCTTTTAATTTCCTCTTAGCCTATAAAAAATAATAAAAATAGACTTCAGGTATTCAAAATTAATTAATTTCGAAAATGGGACATTACAATCCACCCTTCCTAGAATTGCTTGCCCTCAAGCAATTGCAAGCCGAGATACCATATCAACCTTGGGAATTTAAAATTCCCAAGCCTCT
This sequence comes from Taxus chinensis, assembly GCA_019776745.2. Lineage (NCBI taxonomy): Eukaryota > Viridiplantae > Streptophyta > Pinopsida > Cupressales > Taxaceae > Taxus > Taxus chinensis. Next base: position 240,253,768 of record CM034146.1, read on the forward strand.
GTAATGTCCCCTTTTCGGAATTAATTACTTCTGGATAACCTGAAGCCTATTTTTATTATTTTCCGTAGGCTAAGGGGTAAGTGAAAGAGAAAAATAAATTAATTTAAGTGGTCCAAAGATATTTTATATTTTAATTGGAAAAGGACACTTAAAGTTAGAACAAAATAATAATAGAAGGTTGACTTCTATTATTAGGCTCTTAGTTGGATTTTATAAATAAATAAAGGAGGGGCGCCAAAGTTGATAAGGGAGCTGCATTCTTTTGTGAATCCTAATTTTAGGATAAGGGGTGGAAAAAGTATTATTTGAAGTGTTTAATCCTATTTTTAGGATGGGGCACCCACTTTGGAGTGTTTGGGAGTTATAAATGCAGAGTTGGGGGTTCATTGTAACACATCTTGGAAATTCATAAATTATTCTCTTTATTTGCAAGTGGTTTTGCTTCTGCATCAGTAATTGAGGATGAAAACCCTCATTTACACACAGATCTGAGGATGAAGACTCTCACGTCTGAGCTTGGCAATTTCATTCAAGGATTGCAGTGACATTTCAGGGTGCAATTGTTCCACCAGTTCAGCTCCAAGCTATTGTATTCAAACACTGGTATTATTTTATTGTATCTGGTTGGAAATAAATAAATAAAAGATTGTTTTTTTCCATATTGGTTTGCTGTTTTTATTCAGATTATTGTTATTGTTATAAAAGTTCATCTTTGCAATACTGTTGCTCCTAGGATTTAACGAAAAATATCTAGATTTGTTAGAAAGTATTTTTTAGGGATATTACACCCTTAATGCTTCATGTGATGCTAGCATAAATAACTGTGCAAACTGCCACTATCTAAAAAATTGTTGTCCAAACTGCCTATCATTAGTTGTCGATCTGAAAATTTCAGCAAGTTGAATGCAAACACTAGTATTTGCTGAGTCATTTTCCTCATGTCCATGCTTTATGCCACAAGTTGTATCCTTCACCCTATCTTGAAATGACATAATAGGGAGCAACAAATCTGAAATATTCTTATACTTTAGGCTGTAATCAAAGTGCTCATCTTCCTGTGTCAGAATAGGAATTGTTGAGATACCCTCAATACCTCCATTTTTGGGACTCAAGACTCTGAATTAGTGCCAATCAAAATGCTCTCCTCCAATCCATATCCATCCATAATGCTACTCTGAAAATCAATGGCTTACCCTTTGGAAGTTCGGAGGATTGTTTTGGTGCACCTTCTTCCATCTTAAGCTCGTTGCATCCAACAAGTGATGTCCTTTCTCCCCTGACTTCCTCACTTTTATTTGTACAACTATTCTGCAAATCCCTTTCATATGGCACGAACACAATCTTTGGGAGATTTATGGGTGCTTCTTGAACAAGAACTTCTCTTCCAACTTCCTATTCTATGGTGGATTCCTTTATGGGTTGCTTCCTCTCGATTTCTTGCAGCACTAATTGTTTTTCTTTCTTTTTCAACCCTCTTATGTCTTCACACAACCCTCTTCTATTTGGATTCCTCATGTTGAGTAACTCCAAGTGATCATTAAAGGAAACTTCAGATTTAAGATAACCAGGCATCCCTTGATACTGGTCAAAGATTCTGGGGGCCTCAAGTTTGTACTTTTCTATTTTTACCAACACCTCTTGAATGGGATCTATATTTTCTTCCTGTTGTAAGAACTTTGCTTGAATAAACATGGTCATGGATTCCTTCTCTATCTGATCCACAAGTTGGCAATAATATTGTCTGTTTTTTCCTCAAAAAATAACCTCTGAATCTTGTTGCCTTAATCCTTCCTCTGGCTATTTTAAAGCTTTCTTTTTCTCCCTTTGCTGGAACCTAACTTCTCTATCACTACCCTGCATGAAGTTCAAAGCTGCAATTTTTTTTAAATTCCCTTCCACAGGTTGGGAGGAAATTTTCTCTGATACCACTGTAATGTCCCTGAAAATAATTTAAATAAATTTGAATATTTATGTCAAAACCCTAGGGCATTAGTATAAAAAATTGCCTTTTATGACAACATCGATAATTTGATTTTTTATATAAAAACATTGAACAATAATGCGGAAAAATTAATCTTGTATTTATTGAATACAAACCAGCTACAATAAAAATATTAGTGTCTTAATACAATTGTTGAGAGCTGAACTGGCGAAACACTTGCACCCTGAATTGTCACTGCAACCCCTAAAATGGAATTGCCCAGTTGAGAAGTGAGGGATTCCGCCCTCAAAGATGTGTGTAAAGGAGGGTTTTCGTCCTCTATTATGGAAGCAAAAGCGGAAGCTACTTGCAAACAAAAAATTTAATTGATGAATTTCCAAGATGTGTCAATAATAAACCCCAAATCTGCTTTTATAACTTCCAATCCCTCTCTAAAGTGGGTGCCCCCTTCTCGAATTGCGTGTATGCTCCAAAGACAATTATAAATAATATAATTCCTCCCCCATGTTGGTGGTCCATCCTAAAAATAGGATTAAACAAATTTAAAACCATTTATCCACCTCCCATCCTAAAATTAGGACTTTGGTACTCATGCAACCTTCTCTAAATTTGGTGCCCCCCTTATTTATTTATTTATTAATTCTAACTCTGGTAGCCAATAATAGAAGTCAACCTTCTATTATTATTTTATTCTATTAATGCTTTTTGGATTAAAATATAATTTAAGTGTCCTTTTTCCAATTAAAATATAAAAATATTCATGGAACACTTAAATTAATTTATTTTCCTCTTTTAATTTCCCCTTAGCCTACGAAAAATAATAAAAATAGGTTTTAGATATTCAGAATTAATTAATTCCGAAAAGGAGACATTAGAACGAGGGATTCCGTCCTCAAATCTGTGTGTAAATGAGGGTTTTCATCCTCTATTATGGAAGCAAAAGCGGAAGCTCCTTGCAGACAAAAAATAATTGATGAATTTCCAAGATGTGTCAATAACAAACCCCAAAAGATCCCAAGGTGGTAGGAAACTGATTTACACTAGACATGCAAACGGCATCCTTCAGTAGAATTCTCTCAACTTCCTCACTCAACATCTCTTCATAAAGCTCAAGATCCACTTGGACTTACTTATCAACCAGGAGGTCTGCGGTCTGCTTAGGTTCTTTACAATGGTGGGAGAAGGAAATGTTGTCAAAGAGGGAACCAAGAGACAAGGTTTCATCTATGATACACTTAGATGTGTGTTTGAGATAGAACCCTTGTTCAATGCATGATTAAAGATTCTCCTCCCACAAACAATTCCAGGCCTTAAACCTAAGGCCAATTGGAAGCCCCTAACATGAGTCAGAGCTTTAATGTCATTGTTAGTTTCTCTGTGGATCCAGTAGGATAAAAACAAACCAACTTACCTTGTCTATTCCTTATAACACCACCTAGACCAGCCTCCTTAGGATTTTTCTTTGAAGCCCCATCAAAATGTATTTTCAAGTATTTGCCCTTGGGAGGCTTCCCCTTGATGCATTCTCTCTCCTGCCCTTCAACCATAGGTTCTTTAGGAGGAGGCTTGCGGATGTCAGACCAATTACTTACAACACACTTATCAGATTCAACTCCATCCCTTGGGATAGCATCTGAGTTTACTACTTCAGAAACAGCCACCTCCAACTTTAGAAGAAATCTCTCCAACTTCATACCCGAACCTTTAAAAAGTCTGCTGTTTTGTTCTTTCCAAATGTGACAACTAATCATAGGAATTGCTTTTCAAATGGCTTTAACTGTTACAGGCATGGTAGGAAAGACCACCCATCTATCAGACATATGAGATTATGAGGGTTCACTTAAGCCTAGTTCATTTAGGAACTTTTCTTCAACCCGAATGTTACTCATACTGTCTGTTTTGACTGTGTGGGCTATACCTGGAGAAAGGAGATTAATTGATCTTCCTTTCTTGAGAAGAGAGATAAATAATCTTCCTTAATCCAATTCCTGAACATCAGGGATTCTATAGGATGCGAGCAACGTCTGTGTGATCAGCATTGACTCCCTGGTGTGCAGTCCATAAATCTTTCCAGTTCTTATAAAGAAGGCTACTTCTAGAGATCGAGGACTAGAAATCAACGGTTTTCCATCTATCCAAGTGTCATCCCAAAATTTTGTTTTTTGAACCATCTCTAATATTCCAACAAAGGTAAGTACCTATCCAGTCCTTGCAAGAACACATGAAATTCTAGATGTGAGAGCCTTTGACCAGGTAACAAGAGGAAAAGATTCTAATTTCTCTCATGATAGAGATAATGTAAACACCTGCCTCTCAAAACAATGCACCAAAGATGAAAGTGTTCCTTGAACAATCTACAAAAAGTTAAATCCAAGAGCTGTGTTAAACAGCTCCATTTCCTTATACTTGCTCCTCCCCTCTTTTTTGAAATACATACTTAATTCTAGGTCATAATGGGCATCTTACAAACCTCTGAAATCGCCTGCCACATATTGTTTTATCAAGATTCCTGAGATATGTTTTGGAACCTCCTTTGGAACTTGCACAAGTGGAAAGAGAGATTCATAATTATATTGCTTCTAGAGCAGATTGAATGACTTCAAACTATCTTCTAGAGGACAAACTTTTTCCCTTCCAAGAGGTAAACTCTGACTGTAGCTTTTCCACCATATCTTTCTGAAGAGCTGAATTTCATTTTCTAGAGAAAAAAGGAACTCCTAAATATTTTTCGGGAAGAGTACCAATATCAAAACCTAAACTTTTGGCCAATAACCTCTTCTTATTGAGGCTGGAAAAAAATTGATTTCTCATTTCTTACCTGTTCACTAGGAGCTCTTTTGAAGGACTGCAGGATATCTTTGAAAGTCATAGCTTCTCTAAGCAGAGCCTTCATAGACAGTGTAGTATCATCCTTGAACTGTTGGTGATAAACAATATTCATACTCATTCCAAAATTTCCTAGTGAATCTCAAATGTTATCACTTTCTCTATCTTGCTTGATTGTTCTGCCTAGAGCCTTTGCCAGGGTGGCAAATGGCAAACAAGAAGTGAAATTAGATCCTCTTTCCTTATTAGTCATTTAGCTTCATAAAACCCTGCTCAACAACTATTTACAAGGGTCGAGAATGAGATTCAAAATACAACGATGTACCCATTGGCACCAGTTAATATTGAAGCCAATTTTTCTTAGAGCTTTGAGAAGATTGTCCCAACTCATCCTATAATAAGCCTAGCTGATGTCCAGTTCTATTTGAATGCCATATTTTGACTCAACTAAAGCAGTCAGTTGAGTTATATTAAGACTTCTCAAGTTTGCTTTCCTTTGAGAAATCCCCTGATGTTGGGAAATGATGGGTGGGATACTAATTTCATTTTTTTTCCATGAGTATAGTTACAATCTTATAGATGTTATTGCAAAGAGAAAGAGGCCTATAAGCATCAGAGTACGCAGATTCCTTGTTGGGGATAACAGCTGGGAACAAGTTGCTCATATTTCTCAATATGCTCATAATTTTTTTACATTTCTCTATAGATGCCATAGTATGTTTCTTCACTATATCCCAAAAACCTTAGAAGAAGTGTGGACAAAAACCATCTCACTCTTGCGGTTTAGCCGCCTTCATGGAAAACAGGGCTTTCTTAAACTCTTCTTCTGCAACTTGGCTGAACAAAAGATTTTTCCGAGATTCCAATTGAGGGCATCTTCTGCAATAGAAAATTTCAAGCTTCCTTTCTGTCAAACTTATCCTTTTGAAGAGCTTTGTGAAAGAAGAGATTGCTTCATTTCTAATGGTGTTAGGGAAAGAAAGAAGCCTTCCATCTGATTTGGAAATCACAAATATCCTATTTATTTTTCATTTGGCCACAGTAGACTGATGGAATTTTTTTGAATTTATAGCCCCTTCCCTTGGGCAGGTTTGTGAGATTTCTATCCCTACAAGATCTCTTTTCTGACACAGAACTTCTGTATTCTACTTAAAACTTACTACTTTCTCTATAAGGCCTCTTCAGTGCAGAGTTAGAAGTTTGGAGGGAGACATGGATCTCTTCAAGGGTCTCTCTTTATGCAGGAGAGTCTGAACATTTTGGCAGCCCTGTCCACTACATTTCTTGCAGAGATCCTTACATATTGGAGCACTTAGTAGAGAAGGGTTCACTCCACAATTTCGTGCAAATAGGGTTGAGAGAGAGTTTCAAGTGTTCTTTAATAGATTAGAATGTTTTCTAGAACAAATTGATAGAATCTTTCTGGCAAAGGCCAATCATTTTCCCTTCTAGAATGTAAGCTTTTTACTGTAGCTTTTCCATTAGATATTATCATATGTGCAAATATCTGCATTATCTTTCCCAGAGAAGAGAGGAACTCCCAAATTATACTTGGAAGGGTCCCAATATTGAAATCTAAACTTCAGGCCAATAACTTTGGGGCTGACTTTTAGATTAAATACTTTTGACTTATCCTTGTTTACCTATTGGCTGGAAGATCTCTTAAAAAACTATTGGATATCCTTGATATTAGCAGCTTCTCCAAGAAAAACCTTACCAAACATGATACTTTCATCCACAAAATGTAGGTGAGAAATAGAGTTAAGTTGGGTTACTACTAAACATCCTATTGTACCTCTTTCCTTGGGTTACTTGATTTTTCTACCCTGTGCATCTGCTTGATCGATAAACACGTATGAGGAAATTGGACCCACTTGCCTTGTTGTGTAGGATAGTATTTTCCTTGTATTTGTTTATATACTTGGAATGTTTCCTACACACATGGAGTATCCCTACTCTCATGTGTAAGCTTGCTTAGGTGTCATGTCATACTTGAGTGGCATGTGTCATGTCTAGGTGTCATGTGTCATAGGAATTACTTATTTCAATATTAGATTAGTGTGTCATAGGAGTTACTTTAGGTTGGTTGATTATTTGATTAGCTATTCCAGGATTGTAAATCCTATTCCTATCCATGGAGCGTTGTCCACTATTCTAGGAGTTACATATTCACTCTCCTATATATACACCTCTTTTGTGAGCTTTTCAAGGTCAGTGCGTGAATACAGTTTATAGATTATTGATTGAGTTCATGTGTTGAGTGATTGTGATTTACATCCATATTGCATCTTTCTCGTAGATTTCTTGATTCTTGCAATTACATAGTGCATTTGTTGAGCCTGAATCCTCGCCCACTTCGATATTGTCTTGGAAGCTGTTTAGCTCCAAAACATCATGCTCAAAAATGATTTACAAAGACCGAGAATTTGAGAGACAAAATATAACCATGTACGCATTCACCAGTTCTTTGGGAATTAAAATTTCCTCAGAACTTTGAGACAAATGTCTGAAATCACCTTTCTGATGTTCAATTTTATCATCATTCCTTCTCTTGTAGTCAGTTGAAGGGAGTTTAATAGGTTGTGCATTATAGTAATACGATCCAAAATTTTATTTCCTTGATAAATACCCTGCTCAGATTGGGAAATGATGTACGGAAGCACCTACAGATTTTTTTGCCACAACTTTAATGCTATCTTCAAAACCATTTAGCAAAGAGAAATAGGCCTGTAAGCATTGAAGCATAAGGCTTCCTTCTTCTTGAGGATAATAGCTAGGAAAGTGCTGTTCGTATTCTTTAGCATACTTTTTATATTTGGATTTCCCCATAGATACCACAGTATCATTCTTCACTATACCCCTAATGGCTTCAAAGAAACATGTAGGGAAACCATTTGGCCCATGGTATTTATCCTTCTTCATAGAAAACAAAGCACTTTCAGCCTCTTCTGCTAACACTGGGCTGAACAAAAGATTATTTTTAGCTTCCAAAATAGTGCAAGTGGATGTTTTGCAATAGAAGATTTTGAGATTCCTTTCTGCTACGCTGATCCTCTTGAAGAATGTTCTTAAAAATCATGATTGATTCATCTCTAATGTTTCTAGGGGAAGACAAAAGCCTTCCATTTGGTATAGAAATTACAAATATCCTATTTACTTGTATTTTGGCCACAATGGACTATAGAGAAACCTTGAATTTATGCCCCCTTTCCTAAGCCATGTTTTATGAGATTTCTGTCTCTATAAGATCTATTCTATTACATGCACCTCCTCTAGTCGATGAAAAATTTCCTTTTCTTTCTGGGGGGTCTTCTCAATATAGTTAGAAGCTTAGAGGCATTTATGGATCTTCAGGGGCCTCTTCTTGAGCCTTTTTTTTCTTTGAAAATATCGACGACTATACCATTTCAGGATTTCAAATGTTATTTATTAAAATTCAATCACTGGGAGAATTGAATATAATGAAATATTTAACAAAGAGGAGTTCACTCCACCATTTCTTGTAAATGCCCTTTCAAATTGGAACCCGTAACAATTAACAACTATTGGAACCCTTAACAAAGAAGTGTTCAAGCCATCATTTCTTGCAAAGAGGTTTGACATTGAGAGTTTCAAGTCTTCTTTAGTATATTGAAACTACTTGTACAATAGATTGGTTAAATCTTTCTTACATGGGATACCTTTTTTTCCCTTCCAAGATGTAATATTTTAGTGTAACTTTTCCTCTAGATCTCTTCCAATGGCTGAATTTATTTTCCACTGAGAAAAGGAAATCCTAAATATATCAAAACCTAAACTTCTGGTCATTAATGTTCTTAATGGGGTTTTAGAAAAATAGAGTTGTTTGCCGTAAGTTCCCTCAAATAATTGTAGGATATCCTTGAAAGGACTAGCTTCTTTAAGCAGAGCCTTACTATATAGAATAGTATTTTCCATGAACTGTAGGTGAGAATCAGATTTGACTCCAGAAGTTACTAGTAAAAACTCTACGACTTTCACTGGCTTGTCTAATTGTTCTAGTCAAATCTTTTTCTAGGATAATAAGCAGGCATTAGGAAATTGGATCCTCTTGCATTAGGCATCATTTAGCTCCAAACAACCTTGCTTGACATTCATTTATAAGGACCAAGAACTTGGGAAAATAATACAACTATGTATCCATTTGCATCAGTTCTCTTAGAAGCCAAATTTTCTCCAGATTTTGAGTTGTTCTCAACTCATTGTGGCATAATCCTGTTGATGTCTAATTGTATCAATATGCATTATCTCTTATTCAGCTAAAAGGTGTCCAATAATTCAAGAGTTATAGTATTGCCATCCAAATTTTACTTTCCTTTCAGAAACCCCCCTACTCTTGTGGAATGATGGATGAAATCACTTCTTCAATTGTGTTTTAATTGACTTAAAAGATAATATTATAGACCGGGTATACACCCAAACTTTTCTGAAAAGGGTGTTAAATTAGGATTCCCTATAGACTCTGATAAAGACACAATTTTATGTCCATGCAATTGTAGCACTTTGGATAGCCGAGCTGTATTCACATTGCCTTTGTCCATTTTTGATTAAATCCTATTAGATCTATTTTTCATAATTTACCTCATCATTGATCTCATGGCGGCTTTCGCCTTTTATGACTTGAATACCTCACTTTGCCACCCAACTTTATCGCTACTTAAAAAGACTTATAAATTCATAAAATATTCTCAAATAACATGTAAAACATTGGCAATCACCTAGCACAACAAAAAACAGCAGAAATCGCAATTGCATGCAAAAAATGACGTTTTTTTTTGTGGGAGGCTTTATTCTGCTTGTAGCCGAGTAACATGCTTAGGCTCGTGTGGTAATGGAGAGTAATCACAAGTAATTACTCGCCATTACTTGCGGGTCCAAACCTGTTACTCCGTTTGGAGTAGTTGCACAATTACTCGGGCTAGGGAAAATTGTAGTTTAATCTAAGTACTCACGAGTTTTAGAACATAGTTGTCATCAAATCACAAATTTGCTATGTTCTACCAAGTTTCTGGGATGGGGGTGGCAAGGGATGAGGGGATGTGTTTCCGGGGCGGATTTTTTTGGAGGCCATTTTTTAGAGGACAGTAGGGGACGACTATTAAAAAATAAGAGAAAATAATAAAATATGGGAAATTTCAAATATTCATATGATAACATTGATAAGGCATTCATCATATACATTATATAACTTTGTTACATATCATTGGAGCTGAGTCGAGATTTCACATAAGATTCAATGTGGATATAAATAATAACTACAATGAATGTGCAAGGGCTGTAAGTTTCAACTACAAAATGACAAAAACATAGAAAATTTACTGCCGCCCTTAATGAAAATCTGCTAAAATTGTATCAAATATCTGAGTCTAAGTCACTAAAACTATGAGGGACTGCCTCATGAAACGAAACCCCAACCAATCCCTCATGTGACTCATCAACCTGTGTGGCATCTTGCCTTCTTGTCACTGCTGTTCTCCTTCTTTTCCTTCTTCACAAAATGCAAAATGGCAAAAATGAGCTTTTTTTTGGTTTTAGTTATTAGTGTGGTTTTTATAGGTTTAGGGTTAATGGAAATAGGTGTGGCAATTCCTTGTGGACCTCCCATCTCCCTTTTTCGCTTATTTTTCGAGTTTTTTTAAAAAAGTGTTTTGTTGGGACGTCCAGGGGATGTTTAGACATCCCCTAGCTATATTGGGGATGGCTAGCCATGCCCTGCATATTTTTTCACGTCCCGGGGACGTTTCCTAAAAAGATTAAAAAATTGGGGATGTTTAGGGGACATTTCCTACCCATCCTCGCATTCCTAAAATAGGGGATGACCCCAAAAACTTAAGGGAAACGTCCCCGGGGTATATTGCGAATTTCAGTTCACCTGCAACCATCCTCTTCATGACCCTTCATTGCACTTTCTCACAACCAATTTGATGTTCTTCAAGAAGTAAAGTAATGGTCAAATCTATGTCGAATTCAGTCTAATATTTTGTTGCTCATTCTTAGCTAACATTTCTTCATGTTCTTAGGGTTGCCCCATAAGGCATGGATTTTGGTCTTTAAGGACCTTCATTTGGTCATGAAGAGTGCTATTTTTGATTGAGAGAAACCATGCCAGCGAATCAAGGTTAACATTCAAACAAATCAGGTGACTTCACTCTCTTGATATCTGAAGTAACTTTACACTCTTTTGATATCTGAAGTAACTTTACTTTCTAATTGATCTATTACCATTAGATTAATTATTGTGTTTATTGTAATTATTTGGACTATTAATGGTCAAAACTTGTCAAAGAAACTAATCTTGCTAGCACTACTCTTTGCTACCAAACTATTTAGCTCATAACCATTCCTTATTTCTCATTTGAATTTGATCTCCCCTTATACAAACTATTGAGTTTTGACTATGGATGAGAAGGGTTGTGTGTGAGTGACTTTCTCTTATTGAATATTCCTTATTTGATTAATTTGTCCGACATATTAGTGACCCTTTCTACTTTTGAACCTTAATTACCTCTCAAACATGGTTTAAAAAGGTCCTTTATTATCTTGGGTTATCTCTCAAGCTTACTACCATTGTTATGTGGGAACGCATCCCCTCCTAAAGTCGTCCCAGGCGTTAGGGACATCTTGGGGATGGGGAATGGGGAGAATTGTCCCCCTAAAGTACCAAAATCAGCAAAATAAAGGGGGACATCCCCTAAACTTTAGGGATGTTTTGGGGACATCCATATATGTCCCTTGTTTTAGGGGATGTCCTAATGTCACCAATTTTTTTGTTATATTCCTTATTTGATTAATTTGTCCGACATATTAGTGACTCTTTCTACTTTTGAACCTTAATTACCTCTTAAACATGGTTTTAAAAGGTCATTTATTATCTTGGGTTATCTCTCAAGCTTACTACCATTGTTATGTGGGAACGCATCCCCTCCTAAAGTCGTCCCAGACATTAGGGACATCTTGGGGATGGGGAATGGGGAGAATTATTCCCCTAAAGTACAATAATCAGCAAATAAAGGGGGACATCCCCTGAACTTTAGGGATGTTTCGGGGACATCCATATATGTCCCCTGTTTTAGGGGATGTCCTAATGTCACCAGATTTTTTGTTCTTAACATTGAATATTTATTTTAATATATCTATATGAAAAAACCAATATGTATATCAATCTTGAGGCACTTGCATTTTTCATATAGTTTTTCCTATTGAAGGGTTTCACATTGATTAATGACTCCATCACCTTCTTCACAAATTTCCCACTGTCTGGTGATTTATGGCCTCAATCTACTTGCATCATTGCATTGGGATCCAAAAAAACTTTCTAGATAAACAAAAGGGCTCCAAACTCCACCATATGCCCAAGATGTGATTTTTTGATTGCCTTCTCCAAGCAGAAGGAAAAGTTAAAACTACCTTATGATAGTCAAATTGACTTCAAATTTAAGGTCAACCATTTTTTTGACATCTCACAATATTATACTAAATCCTTCCACCCCCTTGGCTGCCTTTGTAGGAAACTCCTATTGGTGTAATTAATTTTTAATTTATATATTATTAATATTTTAAGAGCATCCCCCATTGTTCCCAAAATATGAGAATTTATTTTCTCCTTGGCCTGTCCTCGAGTCTTAAGTAACTATGTTTAATGCCCAACCTTGACAATTAGGACTTCACTTTCCATTTTCACAAATGTTTTGGTGGGATATGTAGGCTTGATTGAATTTCTTAAGATAAGTAGGATTTTCACTCATATAGATCACATTGCAAAGATCAAAGTGCGTGGCTTCCTCCTATGGGGTATTTAGGTGTTTTGGTTTCCTCGATAGCTGCCATACTACCTTTTTTCACTATATCCAAAAGAGACTAGAAGAGGCCTAAAGGGAAGACATTTGGCCTAGGAGCTTTATCCTTCTTTGTGGCAAACAAGGCTCTTTTAACCTCTTCTCTTGACATTTTGTTGGCTAGATTTTCTGCATAGCATAAAACCTAGGCAGTCATGAGATAAATCTGCCTCATTTAACTGGTGAGGCTCCCGTGTCAGATTTGTCAATAAAAATGTGTTATTATCTATCAGGGGTTTTACTTTAACCACTTAGTTCATGAACCATAACTAAGAAGTTCTGCAGCAAGTAAGCAGCTGTTCAAGAAAGGAAGTATTTTATAGAAGAAGGAAGTAAAGGAAATACAGAGAAGAAATGGGGAAGATGTGCATAATTAGTAGATAGCAGAGCTAATTGCATGCACATAGAAGAAACTTAATAGATATGAAGACAAAATTATAAAACAAAGGCAACTCTAGATCCAGATCTAAAATAACACAAAGTCTATTAAGAGATCTAAGATTAAAAGCAAGAAACACAGTACACCGTGACACAAAGTTCTCCGGAAACCTGCTCCTTTGAATTCCTTTGCTCCAAGTTGCTCTCAGGGGTTCAACACAAAGTCTAGAACACAAGATTGCTGCTTACAAATTCTGATTGATTATTAACCCGAAGGTTCTTCCTCTACTTATAGAATGTAGAGGGGCAATTACACGTTGGAAGCTTTAGTTGAACTGGCACATGTGGAAGTCGGAAAAGAAACAACTCCCAATCTTCCTCCTGGAATTCCTCTTTGCGTGACATGTATGATTTCTAATTGAAAATAGAACCTTCTACTTTGCACGTGCCACCTATCTCCAAGTAGTTGACTTCTTCAAGTAATGGCTTTTAAACCAATCACTTAAGTTGTATAATTTAATTGATCGCTCAATTACTTTGTCGGAGGAAAGGAGAAGAAAGAGGAAAGCTGACTTTGTCAGAGGAAAGAAGAAGGAAGAGGAAAGCTGACTTTGTCCTTTTTCATGTTTGCATGCAGCTGATTCAAACTGGATCTGGAAACAAGCTGGAATTGCAAGCAGTTGGAATTGGAAGCAAGCTGGAATTTTCCCTTCGCATTGTCTTCTCTTTTATCCTTTGAAGCTTTTGCAGTTCTTTTGCTGTACATGCATCAGTGCAAGGTTGGCCGTAGATAACTCATCATCCTTATTTTTAATTGCATATGAGCAATTAAAAATTCTGGAAAGCACTCAGGGTGAATGAAAATTCAATGAAGGCTTCAACTGGAAGATGAGAGCACATGCACATGATTTTGGAAGGAATTTTCCACGCACTGACTTCTTCACATGCTGCATTCGAAACAAGAGGATGAAACCTTTGTGCCGGATTTCTTCAATACTGGTGCAGATCTGGACAATTCTTCAGATTCGGAGGATATATGCAATGTATTGGACATTGATAAAAGCTCATTTTCCTTTGTAAAGCACTTGTAATGAATTCATGTGCAAACAATTATGCAGACAAAGATCAACCTCCTTCAAAGCATGCGCCAAATCTGGAAGCTTTTAGCCTTGTTGCCACCTTGCTTGAGCAAAATCCTTCTTCAAATGGGGGCGCACTTTTCCTCTTGGCTGCAATTCTTTACCTGTGAATCAAATAATTCACACATATGGCTGCCCATGCTTATATAACCTTCACAATTCTATAATTAATAATTGCCCTAACAATTAAAGGCAATTAATTAATTAAAAATCATGCTCTTCTCTTTTAAAAATAACACGTTTAAGGATAGCCATCCAATAAATTAAATTAATCCACTTTAATCCTTCACACATCACTTCACTTAAGCTTCACAGTGTGTCTTGACCATAGCCACTGAAAATAGAAATTAATTTAATGTTTTAATGCCTTTAAAATCATTAAATAACTCCCAAATGGGGCGCACTTTTTGAGAGGAAGGGGGCAGCCACTAAATAAATTAAATTAAATGCATTTAATCCATTTCTTTAATTCCAATTTTGACTTGTTGACTTCCTGCAAGCTTGGGCACACTTTTTGAAATGATAGATTAATTAAAATAATCACTTAAAGGCTGCCATCATCTCACCAATGGGGGCGCACTTTTTTACACATATAATTCTATTTTTAAAAATTTTCTACAATGGGATTATTTACCCTGCAAGGCAGGTACCAAAATCCCATGATCCACTTAAGTGATTTGACTTTGACAATGGAATTACAGCACTAAAATCCCATGATTTCACTTAAGTCACTTTCCTTTTATTTTATCATGGGAATTTTTACCCTGCAAGGCAGGCAATAAATTCCCACCTGCCTGCAGCCTCTATTTTTCCCACTGCAGCTTAAGTGAATTTTATTAACACGGGAGAAAGTACCCTGCTAGGCAGGTACAAAATTCTCACCCTGCCTGCAGCTTCTATTTTTCCCATTGCAGCTTAAATCCTTTGTTTTCCAAAAATGCGCCCATTCCCGCAGGGGCTTTTCCGTGTACGACTTCGTTTTTTCCCAGTGATCCAGACCTCTGATGGCGACTTCCTCCGGACATAATGTGCGTATATGTTTTCCAGCTGCTCCAGACCAAAAATTGGGCTTACCCGACAAAGGAATTGTTCTAGAGAAATTTCACAGAAAACGAAACGGGACAACACAAAAACACAAAAAATTGCCAAAAGTCACAAATAAAGCCCAAAACTTATTCCAAGTTAAAACCCTTCTGGTACATAGGAATAATGACATGTTCGATCATAACAGAGTTAAAACGAAGCGCAAATAGCCTCAAACGGA
Source organism: Taxus chinensis (assembly GCA_019776745.2). NCBI lineage: Eukaryota > Viridiplantae > Streptophyta > Pinopsida > Cupressales > Taxaceae > Taxus > Taxus chinensis. Next base: position 240,269,170 of record CM034146.1, read on the forward strand.
GCTCAAAATAATTAAATACAAATTTCCCGCAGACAAATCCCGACGACAGAATATAACAATTTTGGGCATCTGGGTATTTGGCGAAAAAGGCTAATATGGCTCTTTGGGAATATCTTGACGAAATACAAGAACTTTCAGGCAATAAAAACACAAAACGACCCATTATTTTAAAAGTACGATTTTTTTTCATATAGGGTAGTCACAGATTTCAGGATGAAATCTGGGTACACCACATTTTGACTAGATTGAAAATCATTTGAAATTAGTGAACAAATGTCTGTAAATAGAAGATTCTAAGCTCCCCTTTTGTCACACTAACCCTCTTGAAAAGTGTCCTTGAAAAAAGAGGTTGCTTCATTTCTTATGTTCTTAGGGGAAGAAAGAATACTTCCAAGTTCCATATGGTGTAGATATCACATAAATCATGTGTTATTGATTCGGCCTCCTCCCCCAACTTGGTACTAGGATGGGGTGTATCTGGTTTGGGTATGGGTTCTGTTTGCATATAGTTTGCTTAGGACGGTCCTAGTACAGTAGGGTCCTTCTATTGAAGTCCTTGAGCATACCTCAATTGTCCTGGGTCTACCTTAGGTGAACCCATAGGTTGTTGCTTTTTAAAAAAAAATTATTAATGTTTTTTTCACAATTTGACTTGAAGCAATGAAATAACAAAAACAAAAAAGCTTAAAAACCCTAAAATCAGCTAAAATCTCAAAAATATGTCATAAAACAACTCTTGCCTCTCATTTTATTACATGATAAATATTAGTTTTGATATAGTAATTAATCAATGGAGAACCTACTACTCTTTTTGGAGTTTCTAGGGGTATTAGACATGGAGATCTGCTATCCCCATTTCTATTTATTATTTTAGCTGAACGTTTGGGAAGATTAGTTAACAAAGCCTGTCAAGGTAAGCAAATACAAGGTGTGCAACTTGCTACTTCTGTAAAGCCTCTCTCTCACCTTCAATTTGTTGATGACTCTACCTTGGTTGGGAAGGCTACTATAGTGGAAGCAAAACAGCTAAAATTCTTCAAGTCTTTTCTTCTACTAGAGGTCAATTGATAAATGAAGTCAAATCAAGTATTATTTTTTTCCATTGTTCTTTACAACAGGAAGAGAGAATTCTTAAAATTTTCCATTTCAAAAAAGGATCTCTTATCCAATATTTGGGAGTTCCGCTTTATTCAAAACAGAGTAAAGATTGGTAATGGCTAATAGCGAAGATAAAAGGTAAGATACAAAAATGGAAAAATAAGTGGTTATCTTCAGCAGGCAAGATGCCTTTGGTTAAGGTTGTCCTTCAAGCGGTTCCTGTTTATGCCTCATCTATACTTAATATTCCTAAGCCAATTTTGAAAAAGATTGATTCCATTTGTCAGGTCTTTATATGGAATGGGACACAACAAAAAAAAAACGGTCATTAGTAAAGTGGGAAACTCTCTATTGTTCCAGAAAGGATGGTGGATTAGGTTTCAGATCTGCTGCTAAACAGGCTCAGGCCCTAGCTGGTAAACTTTATTGGAGGCTTATCACTTCTCCAAATGATTTATGGGCTATTAATCTCAGAGGCAAATACCTGGAAAATCAGCCACCGAATCATAATATTAGATGTTCCCTTCCATCTAAAGGTTCTCCAATTTTGGCAGTTCTTAAAATGGGAGAGAGTATAATCAAAACCAGCTTATTCTGGATAGTGAATAAAGGGAATTATGCATATTTTTGGCTGGATTCATGGGATGCCCAACCTCCTTTAATCCATCAATTTCCTCATCTAAGTAATGTGATGGAAGCAATGCATCAAAAAGGATGGACCCCGGGTTATGCACTATACTAAACAGATATCTCAAGATTTGGAAAGGGGTAGACGTTGGAAATCTCCTCATGAATGGCCTATTTTGTTGCAACAGACAAAACAAGCTTTGATTAACCAAAATTTGCAAAGATATTCTCTCCTTTTCAAATGATTTTGATCAAATAGGATGGGGGAATTCTTTAGGCAGAGAATATACAGTGCATTTAGGATATGAAGCATTTACTAGAGGTAATCTACATCCCCTCCAAGCTTTGTTTAGACAAATATGGCAGCCTGCTATTTGGCCTAAGGTCAGTTTTTTTCTTTGGCTCTTGGCACATGGTAGAGTTCTCACAGAAGATAGACTTATGAAGAGAGGATTTTATGGTCCCTTTGGATGTACTCTATGTTGGAATGAGGAGGAAACTAGACATCACCTCTTCTTCCTTTGTCCGTGGGTAATTCCTTTATGGCAATATATGGCAAACATATTTGGTATACATTTCCAAGGACTTCATTCTCTTGAGCAACTGATAAAGGAATGGCAAGCAGGTATTCCGAAAGGACAAAACTTTCTCGCTACCTTTTGGATATGTATATCTTTGTTACTCTGGAATATATGGAAGGAACAAAATAAAAAAATATTTAAACAAGAGATCATAGAAAAGGAATATGTTTGGCAAAAGACAATAATCAATATGGTTGAAACTATCAAGCAGAAAGTATCCTAGGGACTTCATTCTCTTGAGCAATTGATAAAGGAATGGCAAGCAGGTATTCCGAAAGGAAAAAACTTTCTTGCTACCTTTTGGATATGTATATCTTTGTTACTCTGGAATATATGGAAGGAACAAAATAAAAAAATATTCAAACAAGAGATCATAGAAAAGGAATATGTTTGGCAAAAGACAATAATCAATATGGTTGAAACTATCAAGCAGAAAGTATCCCTTCCTTCTTCTCTTACTATGGAATGGAGTAAAATATGTAATATGCTTTCTTTTCAGCCTACAAGTTCCCAACTTCCTGCTTTTACAATAAAAAAAAGACGATAAACAGCAAAAATGGGTCCCCCCTCCTCCTTTGGAGGTAGGTAAATTGAATACGGATGGGGGCAGCCATGAGGGGGTATTGGAAGATTGCATGATGGGAGAGTTGTTTTCTTCTTTGCTTAAAATCTAGGAACTACTTCCAATAATGTTGTTGAGATCAGAGCCATCTATAGAGGATTAAAAGAGGTCATTAAGTGTGGTTGGACACAGGTGCAAGTGGAGTCAGATTCTAAGATTATTGTAAACCTGCTAAATTCTTCAACCACTTTAGGGAGTTCAAATTGGCAAATTGAACGTGAAAAAAGGAAAAATCAAGGTTTGCAGGTTAATTTTCAGTCGCTACAAATCAGTCATATTTCTAGACAAAAAAATGAGGTGGTTGATGCTCTTGCTAACTGGGCTTTAGATAATCATGACATTGGATGCTATGGAGATCCTCCTCTGTGGTGGCCTCAATGCGACCAGAAAGATATGAATGTTATTCTCAAATTTGACAATCTTCCATGATGTTCATTAAGTTTATTTTGTTTCAAAATGCTAGGGATTGGACTAATAGTTTCCATGCCTGGCATAACTGACATTGTACAAATATTTTTCTTATGAAATAATAATTTAATGGTTATATATATATATATTATGACATTGGGCATTTAATGAGCATTATCACTTTATTAGTATTGTTTTTGTGGTTATTTTGTTTATTCTAAATTTCCATATATACTATGTGGTTAATTCCTATTTATCAGGCTAGAATATTTTTTATTTTTTATTTTTAATATATGTTCTTGTACGTCAATACCCGAGGCAAAAAAATCGTTGTACCCGCAAACCCAAATTCCATACCCAAAACAAACCAACTATTTAGCATAAATCCTATTTGCTCATGTTTTAGCCACTGTGATGATGGAAAATCCTATAATTATTGTCGACTTCCATTCGATAATTTTCATAAGAATTTTGCATCTAAAAGATCTTTTTCTCTAGCATTAGCCTCCAACACTACATAGATCATGTTTCCCTCTCCATAGGGCCTCTTCAACAAAGTTAAAACTTAAAAGTATTTAGGTAGACATAGATCTTTTCAACTGCCTATTGTAGAGCCTTTTTTCTTGAAAAATATGACCACAAATTTGTATTCCCTATCTTTAAGCAACATCTATTAAGTTTCAATCTCAAGGGGAGTTTGAACATTTTCAAGCCCTCAACAAAGAGGGTCTCAATCCATTTTTTCACCTTTATCCTTCAACTACATCAATTCAAATTTGAAGATCGTATTGGATGGAGCCTAGTCATCTTTTAGAAAATGGATGTTCAGAAATAGATACCATCACAATGCCGAACTGCATAATCACATTACAATCTAACCAAGAGGAGGAAGCAAGAAATTGGTCTAGTATTTATGTTATCTGCCCAATACTTTTCCTTTTGTTCTTCGAAGAAAATTACCCTATTTTAGAAACAACATGCCACACAATTATTTAGTTAACAAAGGACATGGCTTAACTTCTCTTGGTATTCCTTCTCTGTTCTATGGGGAATGCAAGGTTTAGTTAAAATAACCATCCACAATACAATGTTCAGGGATGTAATAATGTAACAACAATTTAAAGCCATGCCAACATCTTTTTGTTCAAAAGAGGGCTTGTTGGGTCATACACATTTACAAGAGATTAATTTTAATTCAATTTTACATCCTAGCTAATTTCTAGAAATTGATATGAGAAGCCAACTCACCTACTAGGGGTTCCATAGCACTGCAAGGCCTTCCTATGGGCATTCAACATTTCCTAAAAATATTTGAAGTTCCTCCGATGCTTGTAAACTAAATTCTTCATCTTAGTTTTTGACAATTTCATTTCTTGGAGGAAAGCCACATGTTTTCATAAGAGTTTCCCTTTCAAAAACCATAACTTATTAGGGGCATTCGAGTCCATACTATTCAATGTAATTCTTTTGTTTAGGAGAAAGTTTAACCCGAGTTGATGCTGGCATCCTATTCCAATTCCAATTCCAAGGATTTCTGCCTTAATGGGATGACCCTCTTGTTGAGGGGTTGTCTCTGGGATTTTTTTTTCATATTTCATCCTTTATCGTTAAGCCTCATTGTTTTCCCTTTTTCTGAGGGGTTGTATCTGGGGCCTTTTTTGCACATGTCATCCTTTTCAGGAAAGCCTCATTATTTTCTCATTCTCCTTCTTCATGTGCCAAAATTGTGTCTTCAAAAGATGCAACTTCGTCTTCAAGTGGGAGGAGCTCTTCTATAGTACAGCAATCACTTCCCCAAGTAATGGCTCCAAACTTTTCTTTAAAGATTCAATTAATCTATGCTATGAAGGCTTAGACTCAGAAAGGGTAGGGTGTGAAGATACATCTTGAATATCAACAATTCCCCTCAACAAATATTCTGCAGTTCTACATCCTCAAGGTAAGCTACAGGAACATAACAAGGGTAGATTTAATACTTGAAGAACACTAATTGTCAATTTCTTCCTATGTCCATGGGGATAGTCATGGGGGTATCCAAATCATTCCTTTTCTATTCTTGCTTGGATTTTATTTTGGCTCCTAACTTGAGAATTTTGAAATCATCTTCTCAATCTTATTTTGGATCAGATTAATTGAAGAAGTGGGTTTTCTACAGACTGATGCATGAGATTTCCATCGTATCACTTTACAATACAAATAAAAGTATTCGCAAAGACCTATCTACCGCAAATCATATTGGTTCAAATATCCATACAAAAAATAGAGATTTAAAAGTACACAATTTGTCCAAATTATGCTTGTTCAGATTTCCATACAAAAATTAGAGATTTAAAAGTACACTAATGGTTTACAATAAAAAGGGTGGCTGGCTGGTATTCATGGCCAAAATATCATAATTGGGCAAAAAACACATGCATTCCAATAAAAAATCCGTACATATAAATCTAGAGCACGATTTTCTAGACAGTTTGCTTAGTTCTAGCATGAAACCTACTCATTCAACATCTCAAAATCTTTGTAATATGATACAGCCAGGGGCCGACAAAGTTAACATCTCTATCTTGAATTGTGTGAAAGGTAGTTTGGTGTTGGCAGAATTCTTCATTGATTTGGCTATGCATCCTCATACATTGTAGAAGCCCCAAATGTATCGCAACATCACTTAATGATGACAAATCAATAAAACAAATCATTGTCACTCTTAGAATTGCACAACATTGTATGGAGCTTTGTGGCATCACACAAGCATCTGCGTGAAGAATGAACAAAGTCCAGGCATTATATGAGCCATGTAACATATTAAGAAAGGTACCAAGTGTGAAGAGAAGATAGAAAAGTGGGTAGAGAGCAGTGATATAGAACCTACAACATAATGTAATAGACAATTATAATGAATACAGAGCATGTAAGAGTTGGAAATACTAGTGTACAAATATAATGTGTATGTGGATGTGTGGGATGTAGTAGCCCTTTCTTTAATTTTGTGTATGGTGAGCAAGTTATATAATAATGTACATAATTTAATTTCCTTTGTGTTTGCTTCAGTTCTAACTGGGATCAAGGTTCTGGAAGTTTGTGTAATAATGTCCAACTTATGCCAACATTAGGAAAAACTCTCGTGGGAGAGAAATTAAAGGAGCTTCCCCATTAGTACAAAAGTTAGACTTATTCTACTAGTTTAGAGTTTTAAGGGACAACTAAGCACCATTGGACTTACAAATGAGTGCCCTAGAGGAAAGGGCTGTATAGTCTTTTTTCAAGATGATTCTTGTCCAATTGAATGAAGGGGAAGACAAAGAAGCCTAAAGACAACCGCTAACCACCCGGATGAGAAGAGGACAACACCCCTTGAAAAATTGTTTTGAGATTCAATAACCACATCTAGTAGGAGTGGAGGCATTGCTTCCCCTCTAAACTAATCATGCAATGTGCCAAAACTCTAAAGCGAACTCGATCAAAGGATTGAAGCTTGGAATTCCCCATAGAGTGCTTATGTGTAGGTCCCTTGTTTTTACTTTCTTTTATTTAAATATTTTAGGGAAACAATCTCTTTTGGAGCTGTTAAAATAATTATTCTCCCATTTGTCTTAGATGTTAAGGTTTGAGAATATCTTGAGACTTCCACCTGACCTCATTCCTTCTACACGTTGGGTTTGGCTTTAGATGTCGAGATTGGAGTGGTAATTTTTCTGCCAAAACTAATTTAGGGGTCGCACATTAAAGTTTCAGGGTATTCTCTAGAATCGATGTAAACAACCATAAGACGTACACCCACATACAAACATATATGATAAATCAAGGCAGAAATAAAGACATTACACAGATTTAGAACACTAGTAGCATGACTACCTCTTTAGATTAAAAGCTCTGACATAAATTCACCGGTATAACTCTCATCCATAGTGGTACCACAAACTCTATTTCTCTATGCTTTTATAAAGAAAGCAAAGACTAGGATTAGGGTTTGGAGAGTAGTTAACTCACAAAACAAGCCTATTTTAATGCTATTAACAACGAAAGTCAATCAATTCAATAACTTGATTGATACTCTTTTCTATATATAACATATGGATAAGCATGCACCAATTATGTATTATCCACAAATTATATTACAATGAATATTATAAGTGCATCTTAATCACATACAATAGTGTGTTAATTAAATATACTAACATCCCCTTTTAAGATGTACTTCAATCAAGGGAAGAATGGAGGAATCACTGAATTATCTTCCTTGATGACACATTCCATCACTCCCAAAATTTATTTTTAGTCGAATAAATCAAGCCTCAAACAAGGGCGTTGTGAAGATGTCCGCAACCTGATCATTTGTTTGACAAAATTTAAGATCAACAACCTTGTCGTGGATCAGTTGTGGAATATAATGCATATGAATCTCAATTTGTTTTGTACGTTGGTGCTCCACTGGGTTACGGGAGATGTGGATAGCACTCTGATTGTCGTACCAAATTGTTGTGGGTTGGGTGTGTAGAAATCTGAACTCAGAAAGCATACTTCGAATCCACACTGACTCATGTCCGCCCATGACAACTCCACTATACGCAGCCTTCGTAGTAGACAAAGCAATAGTAATTTATTTTTTACAAGACCAAGTCACATGACCTACCCCAAGATGATAGATGTATCCTGCAACCGATTTGCGATTGTTTGGATCTCCTGTCCAATCACTATTTGAGTAGCCTACAATTGTTGTGTTCCCATCAAAAGGAGCAAGATGCTTTACTATTTTCCCTCTAGAGGTGTAATTAGAAATCAAGGCTTTGCCACCTGACTTGTTTTCAATCCCATAATTAGTAATATTGTGAAGATACTGTAGAATACGTTTAGTCGCTTGCCAATGGCTTTCATGGGGGTCTTGATAGTAGCGTGATACAAGAGTCTGAAATGTCCCTATTTCTTGAATAATGGCATCGAAGACCTTTGGCCCATTATGTCTACCCGACGGCCAAAGGGTGTGTGCAAGGGTGACTTAAGTCACAATAAATTTTTATAAGTGCCTAAAAGAAAATATAAGAAAATATTAAAGCACTTATAATTATTTATTTGACTTAATAAATAAATGCACTTATAAATAATCGTTGTAATCTCTAGGTGGGTGCATAGGTCTAATATTATATTTGTATCCTCCCTAGGATGATTGGCGACTTGTCTTGGAGGGAATATATGGGCCGCCTAGAAGGGAAATAGACCCAAAACTATTTTGTATTCCCCTAGGCAAAAAAAAATGCGACTTGGATAGCTGAGAATTGTGGGACTTATGTTTAGAGATAATCACCACTTGTGATTGGTGATTATGGAGGTTCCTTTTGGGCCATTTCTCCTATATAAGGGAGAGGTCGACTTGAAGAGGGATATCATATTCTCATTTTATAAAATCTGAATTTTGTTTAAGCTTTGAGCTTTGCAAAAAATACTCTAAGAGGATGAAACCCTCTGAGTAAATGAGAATAATTTCCACCCAGGAAATTCTATAGAGCTATCACAAAATCTTGTTAATACTTCCAGCAGTATTTGATGAATTTTGCACAGGAAGGTTGAAGAATTAATGTGCAGCCAGTGTATCTTCTCTACATCAGCTGGATCGACTCATGTTGTGGATAATTTCGATGGAATAAATAGCATTTCCAGGTCTGATCTGTGTGCCTGATATGTATCTAGAACTTGTGATTCAAAGTGAACGATTTCCAGCAATTTTGAAGGCATTAAAGTATCAAATCCAGTCCTCTAAAAGAACAGATTTTTTCTGGTAAATATTTCAGTCAACGTGGATATTTATAAATTCATGTTCTTCCATATTTTGAGTATATAAAATACAAGGGACATAATTGCTTAGACTCTTATTTGTTTAAGTATCTTTTGCATGAGCTTTATCCTCATATACCAGTCGTATTTCTGGGAACCATCAGCAGCTGGCATTATTAGTTCTTGCACAGTCTTATAAATCAGTTTTCTTCATATTCTGGTCACTTAAATCATAGAGATGAGCTTAGATAAATCACAGATTTGTTTGAGAGTGGGTTGGAAGGGGAACATGCCCATAACCTAGTCGCCATTATTGGTTATAGTTGCATCAGTGTAAGCTGACCCTTGTAGGATTAAATAGACCATTCTAAGGGCTGAGTTGGAGTTCTAGAAATCTGAAAATTCACAGCTGAGCTGATAGTTGAAAGTATCCACATCGGTACATAAATTTTCCTAACTTCTTCCAGTCACTTTCCATCAATAAATCTAGTCTGCAGTTAATTTTGTGGTGATTTCTTTGTCGGACTGTCACATCGATAAGGGAAGGGCCTGAATTCCCTTAAGCCAGAGATTGTCCCATTTGGGGACATTACAGATTCACAACAAAAGAGAGATCAAGACGTGTATGAGTCAAAAAAAGTAAATCTAACTAATGGAACTTCCTCCAAACTGTCTGCACACTTTCAGGGAAATTTGGAAAGCTTGACCCCATATTGTTAATGGGTCATTGTGGTTCTCTGCAATCTTCAATTGTTCAATTGATCTCCCTACTCTCTTCTTGGAGTGTAAGTTTTTTTAATTCTATTGGATCTTGTTCCTTATTTGTCCTACTTTATTTCTATCACAATGTAATATTTGTGATACTCGGACTCTGGGAGCTTATCCCTATTTTTTTCCCATATCTAATAAAAAAACCTCAAAATATTGCATTAGTAAATGCTTTCAAATTAGGAAACTTGAAATTTGTAAGATCTTATAATGATTAAATTTTCTACATAGAGGGACCAAAATCAAGAAGTTTCCCCACCTACTTTATTGGTATAGATTGTAGCGTTAAAGGGGCTTTCATGTAAAACCATAGAATTGATTATAAACATTTCAATATTTTCATATCAACATTTATGTATCCTAGTTTCAATCCATGTATAAGGACTTTATTAATCTTACACACATAGCTAGATTTATTAGTAGTGATGGATCCTATAAATTAGAACATGTGGATATCTTCCTATAAGTCTCCATACACGAAGGCACTTTTTACATTCATTTGAATTCTCTTCACATCCTTTTGATGTAATTTGCATCTAAGGAGAGTTAAAATCTAGGATAGGATTCACCTTGACTATTGGAAAAATGGTTTAATGTGGTGATCTAAGACTTTTAACTCATGTGAAACACCTTAATCTACATAGACAGTTTTTAAACCTTTCAATGGAAACCATCAACTATGTTTATTTTGGTACACCCACTTGCACCTAACTATTTTTATCCCTTTTGAAAGTCTAACCAAGTTCCTGTGTGTTGTTCTTCAAAGAAAGTTCTTTTGCAATAGTTACCTATAATTGACGATGTTGAAAAGCATGATAATAAATCTCTATGATCATGTGTCATTGTCAACTATATCCAAATGTATAACACCATATGAATTTTGTGATCTTATCCTAATTATATCTCTTAGATCTCCTACCATTTCATTAACGTAGAGTGAAACTATGCATACCCATTTTTTTATAGGTTTTGGTGGTTGTGTAGGTTAATTACAAATGTATTCTAGAACTATTAGTAGAGGTTTGGCTATCCTCCTTATGTAGCTTGTCATTCTGAAACTATATTAACTTTCAAAATGAGTCACCTAAATTATCTTATTCTTCCATAGGAAACATCAGAAAGTAGTGTTTGGCTTAGTGAAAAATTCAATGGAGGAGGTGTAGATGATGGATCACAAGTATGAGAATATTCATCAAATAACACATCTTGTTGACATATAATTTTAGTGGTTTTTAGAACAAGAAGACATATGCCTTTGCTTTTTTACAATAACAAAAAAAGATACAAGGACAACCACTTATTTTCCATTGCTTTAGACTTGTCATCTAGGATAGGTGCCCATGTGCATTACATCCAATAACATTGAAATCTAATACATTGGGATTAACATCAAACCATTTCTCTTCAAAGGTCATTTTTTACACCACAAAGTGGGGAGTGCAATTTTGAATGTAGTTTGCACACTGAATTTCTTATGTCCAAAACTAAGGAGGAAAGTCTTTGCAATGTAACATGTAATTGGTTATTTTCTTGAGTGTGTAGTTATCATGTTCATCTACACCATTCTACGACATGTGTAAGGTATAATATGCTAAATTTGAATTCCTACCTCTTCGCATAAGGTAATCATCTGGTTGTTAAAAAACTCTCCTCCATTATCTATGTTGAGATGATATATTTTTCTCCCTAATAGATTTTCAGCACTGACCTTGAAAATTTTAAAGCGCTCAAAGACTTCACTTTATTTTTTTAGAAATTATACCCAAGATTTGCAAGATAAATCATCATCAAATATAAGTGCATGTTTATGTTTCTGAAAAGAGACATGAGAAAATGACACGAGGTTGTCGTGAACCACCATAAATTTATCACTTGCCCTCTAGGATTTGTAGTAGGGAAATGGATCTCTATGTTTTTTTCCAAGTGTGCAAACTGAAAAACTCCATTTGGGAAGTAAAATTTTAACAACCATAAGACTATGTTGTGTTTACTAAGATTTTACAATGAGTGATAGTTCAAGTGACCAAAACGATCATGCCAAAGTTTACTTAATTCATTCACATGTGCAACCATGACTTGAGGAGAATGATCGAACACAAAGTTGTCAAACTTATACAATTTGGCTTGATGACCCCCCTTGCCAATAAATACAATAGTAGATTGGAATTTTACATGTTTGATAATAGGATAATTAGAGGTAAATTCAATAGTTTGTCCTTCACCAAAATGAGTGATCTAATAGATGGATAATAAGTTTGTAGAGAAATTTGGAATATGGATAAATTTATTGAAAATGTCATTCTCCATCTCAATGGACCTTTCTCCTTCAGAAATGCGAAGAGTATTGTTTCCCACAAAAAATTGAGTTGTGTAGATATCCTCAAGAGTTTGAAACAATGAACCATCCTCAAGAATTAGAAACAATGAACTCTGATTTTCCATATGGATGGAGGTTCTTGAATCCAAAATTCATTCATTTATTGGTGATTTGATTGGTGTTGCATAAAGGGAGGCTCTTGTCTTTAAGGAAAGAGGCTACCTTTTTTCATCTCTTCTTCCAAGTGTGTCAATTTCTTAAAACACCAATGTTCAACATGTACTAATTTACAACAAAAAATTTAGCATTCTTTTTCACCTTGTGGATTCATTTTTTATTTTTCTTTTTCTTTTTTTCTTGACGATGGAAAAAGTTCTGCAAATCTGTTTTACTTCCCTTAGACTTGGGAATTTTTTTACCATGTTGCTTGTCAAGGCCTTTTCCTTTTCCAATGTTAGGTTGTGTCACATTAGAATCATTAAATACTAATGGCTCATCCTTATTATTTTCAGGTCAAATGTCACCAATAAAATTCAATTTTTTATACTCTCTAAAGTTTCTCATAGAACTTGTCAAAATTCAATGCCACCTATGCAGTTATCAAATAATCATGTTATGTGTAGTAGTTTGAGATGAAAATTTGAGTAAGGATGACCCAATTTAAACAAAATAGTGATAATGATTTTTTCATCATACTTTGGTTCACCATCGTCAGCAAGTAGAAGCCTCAAGTGATTGACTTGAGTCATGAAATACTCGATCCAAGGATAGTTGTCTAAAATAAGAGTAGAAAGCTTGTTTTCCAATTGGCTTTCCCGCATTGTACTATGCTTTCCTAAAAGGTCCTCAAAGTTAGTCCAAATTGTATAAGGTTTCATTTCCTGAAATTGAAATATCAACTTAGGGGATATTGATTGACCTGTAATACCTCTAGCTTCATCACAACAATTTTTCCATTTTCACTATTTTATAATGTCAATAGGTTAATATTATTTATTCATTGATATGTGGTAAATACCCTTACTAAGACACACATTAGTAATGTGTCCTTTCCAACTAAAGTTATTATAACTTGTGATAATCATCTTTTTATCAACTATAATGAAGTATAGAAAAAATTATCACCATGTTATACATCAAAAAAGATTCCAAAAAAATTGTATGCAATATATTTTGAAAAAGTGTTTATGATTCAAACAAACTTTAAAATGATCGTCTCAATGAGAAAATCACAATAGTATAATTCGCTAATGGGCAATTTTTTTCCTATTTTTTTGAAAAGATAGCCCAAAATAGAATGCTTCTATGATTTTTTTTTTTTGAAAAATTGAAATACACAAATGATTGCCTCGATGAAAATGTCACAATGGTGTAGTTGCCTAGTAAACAACATTTTTTGTATTTTTTCTGCCAAATACGCCATTTACACTACTCTATTATAAAAAAATATCAAAAAACAAGGTCTCTGAAACTGTATCAACAAACCATGGTCTATGAAACTGCTGATTTGGAACAATGTATGGACTGAATCAACAAATTTGTACTGTATCTAAACAAGGTTGTGAACTGAAACTGAAACAAATAAATTGTATTGTAACTGAGCAGGGTTTCTGCATCGAAACTGAAACAAATAATTTGTATTGTAACTGAATAGTGTTCTGAACTGAAACTGAAACTGAAACTAAAAATTTGGATCTGAATAGAGATATGGAAATAGGCAATATTGTGCAAAACTTCCAAGTATACCCAAGATGTTTAATGAATTATTAGGTTAGGGAGTGTTTGATCTGTAGATTCTCTGATATACTTTTTCCGTTCGTAAATAGTAAACTAGACCAATGTTTCAGGCCATTGACTACGAAGGATTCCACCATTCTCGTTGCTGCATTGTCTCATCTCCGAGGTACGTAGAGAGTAACTTCCTAGGGCTAATTGCTTACCAGTGCACCACATAGTGAAACAATTGAAAGGTTTCCTATTGGCAAAAAGAAAAAATTCTAAGTATTTCTCATTGTATGCCTAGATTTGGATCACTTGCAAGATGTATTAGTTGATATAACAATCACCAAATCAATGCTACTAAAAATAATGGGCTTACGCTGCCATTGAAAAAGTGAGGGACAATCATGGGCTCTTTAATGAATAAAGTGTGTAGAAAACTTATTGATCTAAATCTATAACCTGCACACACACTTGGAGAAATGTTAGTTGTTTTTGGTGGTTAGGGGACTTGCCTCGGTTAGATCCCTAACCATTTAAGGAGATAAATGACATTTTATTGGAGTAAAATGAAAAAACAATGCATGAAAATGAAATAATATACCTGACTCAGTCACAAGCCAATCATAGTTGCAATTTATTGAAAATCGCACGGAAATCACAAGCCAATTGCAGTTGTGACTTACACCTATGTTGAAATTTCGCTAAAACAATGATGTAAGAAGTTGCACCTATCCTTTGTGGTTCGCCTTCACTTCTCCAAGACCTGTAAAACCAAAATATGCGAGCAAAGAAGCAAAAACTTAAGTATGGGCTCAAGTGCACAAAGATTCAGGGATTAGAATGATGGGGGTAAGTGGTGTTTTATAGTTTTTGAGTGCAAAGAAGAATGTGACACATAAGGGTGCAATGTGCATAGATGAGTGAGATGATAAGGGTCCATAGTGCATTGGGCATGCAAATGGGTAGGTGGGATGGATAAAATTAAATGTGAGTGGGCGAGGATCAGTAAATGAATGATGAGGTGTCTTTTATCACCATTTTGTAGGTTTTGTATTTTTTATTTGTTTTTGTGGTATTATTTGATTTTTTTGGGATTATTGTGTTTTATGATGTTTTTGGTATTTTTGAATAGGAGACCTTATTCTCAAGGTGCGTTTTCTAGTGTCTACATTTTGCCCCTTTTAGGCTGCATGTTGCAACAATCAGGATGCAACACAAAAACTGAAGACGAGATGGGGGACGTCTAACCCTATGACAATGGTTGTGGGCGTAAATGGATGACTAGATAGACATGAACTTGGAAATGCGATCAATGGTCCACTTCAGTCGAAGTCTTTGAAATGATCGATAGGTTAATTTCACAAGGCATAGACTATTGAGTGAATTGAGTAAGGTGATTGATGATTGAATGCCATAAGATTGATGAGAAGAGTTTCATGTGATATCCCCCAAGTGATGGTTTTTGGAGCCGCACGTTGCCCCAGCATAACGTTGGACGAAAAGTGGTAGTTGAAAATGAATAAAATTGAACCTTGGTGAATGCAATATGAGTGAAAGTAAGGACAGTGTTGCCCTAGCCATGTGCAGATAAAAATGTGATGATAGGGATGTGCAAGGATGAATGTGATGATGGTGGGACCACAATGATAGGAGTCCCACCATGGTCGCAAAAATGTATGCCTAGATTTGGATCACCTGCAAGATGTATTAATTGATATAACCTATGTCACAGAATTCGCCGAATTTTAGAGAAGATATTCGAAATCTGACGAATTCCATGACAACCCATAAAATGCGTTGAAATTCGTTTAAAAAATTTTAGGGTTTGGTTTTTTCTAGATTTAAAAAAAACCCTTTAAAAACTTAAAAGTTGGGGCATAAAATCGTGTTAGGGTTTCGAGAGGTCGTACAGATAGAAAAATTGTAATGTCCCCTTTTTCAGGGACATTATTAATATCTATTTTTCATTTGCATTGTAACCCCTTGGCATGCCTAGCGCTACAAGTGGGAGTCTCTTTAGTTAGTTTAATGTGCACATAGGTTAGTTACTTTTATTTATTTAATTAAAAAATAAATAAAGTGCACATAGTCTTGATATTAAATATTTTTAATGAAATTTTTTGTTTTCCTTCCAAAAGGGAAAAGGTCGATCATTGGACATTGCACCCCTTAGTTCTATAAAAGGAGGTCGCATTTCTTTTATGGGTTATGTTGATCGATCATTTGATTTTACTCCATGCTTGGAGTATTGGGATGTATGCCCTAGTTCTTGCATTGTTCTCTCTCTCATTTGGATCCATTATTGAAGACTTCATTGTTCTCTCCACTATGTTTTTGTTGTGTTGAATGTGTTTATGCATGGTATATTCATTCTAGCTTTGGCGACTAGGTCTTGGGTATTGGTGCATTTGTTTGAAGCATAAATCTGCATTTTTGTGAAGGGTTTGATGTACTTTGGTGATTATTATTGCTGCTGCAATTTATTTAGCAAATCGACTTGGTTTGGAGTTTGATCTATCATGTTTTGAGGTTTTTTTTGCTAGATCTATTTGTTGTTGTCTAGTCAATTATTTCAAATCAATGGCTGATTATTTTGGAAGGGGTTTGTGAGCTGGAAATTATTTAAATATTTTATGCTAACCCTAGCGACTTGGAGGCAGATTTCAAGGGCTAATTTGAAGGGGTTTCAGTGATCTAAAAATTCAGTTAGATAGTTCATTTGAAAGCTCATGATTTCTAATTTATGGTGCAGTTTGTTTCATGCAAAAACTCCAAGTATTGAGTAAGATATTAATTTTTGAATTTTAGTTGATCTGGGTGCATTTTAATTAATTAATTGTTATAAATTTTAGATCTGCAGTTTGGGATCAAATTAATATTGAATGTGGTTGTAGAAATTAGGAGGAATAAGGAGAAAGTGATTTCATGATTTTTGGAGTTGATTTGGTGCCCTAAATGTGTTGGGCGAACTACTTTTTAGTGCAAAATTAGGGTTTCGTGTTTGCTATGCGAAATCTGGTTTTAGAATATTATTCTTCATATTTTTGTGGCCAAAAATCCAAATTTTGAAGATTTTTGCTTGAATGGTTAAGCGGGAAATAATTTTGGAAGATTGCAGCAGTTGGGATTTGAATATTGATTATTTTTCAGCTGTTAAAAATCAGATCTAAATGATATTAGCATTCTAATTAGTCTTCCCATCTAACTCGCCATTTTGGCATACTCCAACCCCATTTTGGGTTGTATTATTGCCGACATTGGGTTATTTGAGGTCGAACTAAGAAGATCTAATCTTCCTAGGATCGATTTGGTTAATTAATTTTTCAGATTTAAATAATATCCCAAAAGGGGATATTACAAAAATTTACCTTATTTTAGTGCTTTACTCCTCACATTTTATGCCTAATCAATGGCCTAATCACGCTTCGATAATTGCAAACGGATAGTTCACCTTTTATGAGTTTGCTACTCCAAACTTCTTGCCTCCAAACAGTTGCTCTTCCTTCCACGTGATGGGCTGCACCTTTGAAGTGCGTCTGTTTTATGCCTTTGCTCATACCATTCGAAGCCTATGCATGGTTCTTCCTCGAATGCCTCCCACCTATGCCTGCTGCCATCAAAAACCTACGCCGAAGCGTTTGTGTGGCTAGAGGGAAGAAGTGGCGATAACTTTTGACAAATACTTTGTTAAAATTCCACTTTTGTTTTTTTTTAATAGTGGCTAGGCTATAATGTATGCTTTTATTTTATTTTTTCTAGTTAGCATTTAGCTTAGGTTTTATTTTTATTTTTATTTTTATTCGTAATTTAGTTTAAACTTTAATACGATATTTACTTGTAACTTATTATTATATTTATAGTTTATATTTAATTTTAGGTTTTTTAATTATTATCATATTTATAATTTATATTTAATTCTAGGTTTTTTAGTTTTATTTAAAATTGTTGATATTTGAAATTAGGTATTAAATTAAAATATATTTTAAATTTCAATTAAATGTTTATATAATTTTGACATTTTTTGTGTATTTGTTTTTTTTATTTCGAAAATGAAAATAAAATATATATTTATATTATTCGAATTTAATCACAAATTTGTTTTTTCGAATTTGATCGGGTGACAAATTTGTTTCGAATTTAATCGTCATCGAACACAAACACAAACCTTATAACAATCACCAAATCAATGCTACTAAAAATAATGGGTTTATGCTGCCATTGAAAAAGTGAGGGACAATTATGAGTTTTTTAATGAAGAAAGTGGGTAAAAAACTTATTGGTTTGAATCTATAACCTACACACAAACACACTTGGAGAAATGTTAGTTGTTTTTGGTGGTTAGGGGACTTGCCTCAGTCAGATCCCTAACCATTTAAGGAGATAAAAGACATTTTATTGAAGTAAAATGAAAAAACAATGCATGAAAGTGAAATAGTATGCCTGACTCAGTCGCAGGCTAGTCACAATTGCGATTCATTGAAAATCGTACGGAGATCACAAGCCAATCGCAGTTGCGACTAACACCTATGTTGAAATTTCGTTAAAACAATGATGCAACAAGTTGCATCTATCCTTTGTGATCCACCTTCACTTTTCCAAATCCTGCAAAACCGAAATATGCAAGCAAAGAAACAAAAACTTAAGTATGGGCTCAAGTGCACAAAGAGTTGGGGATCGGAATGATGGGGGCGAGTGCTGTTTTATAGTTTTGGAGTGCATAGAAGAATGTGACACATATGGGTGCAATGTGCATAGATGGGTGAGATGATAAGGGTCCATAGTGCATTGGGCATGTAAATGGGTAGGTGGGATGGATAAAATTAAATGTGAGTGGGTGAAGGTTAGTAAATGAATGATGAGGTGTCTTTTATCACCATTTTGTGGGGTTTTATATTTTTTATTTGCTTTTGTGGTATTATTTGTTTTTTTGGGATTATTGTGTTTTATGGTGTTTTCGGTATTTTTGAATAGGAGACCTTATGCGCAAGGTGCATTTTCTAGTGTCTACACCTATATACCATGAGGTATGTGGAAGTTCAAATCTATATACATTGTTATCTGACGGCTAAAATTTTGGGATAGTGCCCCTCACACCACGGATCTGGTAAAACAGATACCACTTTTTTCAGAATGACAACTCCTATGGGTTTTACAATTGTCAAAACACAGTTCTAACCTAAATAATTTCTATGAAAAACCTTTGTGAACTCTTAGTACCCCACTCTCTTCACCAATTTTTGATCAACCCAAAATCCTACGAAGGGTAATGTGAGAGCATAAGATTGGTTATTTGCAAGAGGCCACTAAATTTGGACTGAAATTTGTAGAAAATATGAAAAGTGCAACATATTTGAATTTGCAAAAAATGCTGAAAATTGTAGATCTATTCTTTATACCTGCATGCAGTATGAGATGAAACTTCTATTGTTCTATTACCATATTAAAGTTTCTGAGTATTCACCAGAATTGTTGTAAACAACCATACAATATAAACCCACACATGCATATACGATAAATCAGTAAAAGCTTAAATTAAAGAAATTACACAGATTTTGAACAGATGTAGCAGGACTACCTCTTTAGATTAAAAGCTCTGACATAAATTTGCTATAGAACTCTCATCCACAGTGCTACCACAAACTCTAGTTCTCTATGCTTGTAAAAAATTGAGTCAGAGGTTAGGCTTAGGGTTTGAAGAGTAGTTAACTTGTAGAACAAGTCTGTGTTAATACTATTAACAACAAAAGTCAATCGAGTCAATAACTTGATTGATACTCTTCTCTATAAATAACATGTGGACAAGTGTGCACCAATTAGTGTGTTATCCATGGATTATATGACCATGAATATTACAAGTGCATCTTAATCATATACAATAGTGTATAGTTAATTAAATACACTAACAACATATACCTTATCCCGTTTTGCATATGTAGAGATCTAGCATTTTTTTGGGATGAAACTATTTTAGGATATATAATACTCAAGTCATTTCATGCATTGATCACAACTAACTAACATCCATGTTGTATATTCATGTCGATATTTCTTTTGCTTATGTTTCTTTTGGAGGCCTTTTCCTATTGTATCATAAGCGTGTGTTGAATATTTGGCTTTCTTCTCTAATTTTGTTATATACTACATTCTTCATTGTTGTATATATGTGTGTTGGGTCTTTGATTATCTCCTTACATTGTCTTAGATGTGTGTGCAATAGTCTATTTTTCTTTTTTAATTTTTTAATTTATGTACAATAGTCTTAGAAATTGATCACGATCGCATGTGAAAAAAATGTTTATGAGGCACTCTAAGCACAAAACTTTACCAATCTTTTAGCTAACATTAGGATACTCTTAGCTCATCAGATTTCATGTTAGGTTTTTCCAAAGATTAATTATTAGCTATTTAATTTTTGGCATATCTCTCCTCTTTGTAGCGATTACTCTACATTGATTTACCCTCCATGCATATTCCTTTCTATGCTTTGTCTTTCTCTCTAAACCCTTACACATGGATAATTTAAGCCCGACTTACAAGTTCTTACACTACTTTCTCAAATGCAGGAGAAACAAAAGGGTTTTATTGGTCTGGCACTTTTCACATCATGGTTTGTACCAATGACAAACTCGACCAAGGACATTATTGCAACTCAAAGAATGCTTGATTTTCAAATTGGTTGGTGAGTGTTTAAGTTGCAAAGTCAATACTCATTAAATGATTGTTTAACATAATTAGATGTCATTCTAATTTATTCTTGGTCCTTGACAGCTATATAGACCCCATTGTGTTTGGAGATTACCCTTCTCTTATGAAAGAGACCGTGGGTTCAAGATTGCCTACTTTTAGCAAACAACAAGGTAAAAAGCTAAGGGCTTCTTTTGATTTCATTGGGGCGGTCCATTACAGTACCCTCTACGTTTCAGAAGCATATTGGCCTCCTGGAGAAAGAGATTCAATAAGAGATTCATTGTCTACACTTTCAAGTACATGACATCTTTAAAAAATAGAGCATAGTTTGAAACTTTATGAGAACCAAATATATTTCAATGCTTGATTTCAGCCTACAACTTCAAATTATTTGCACTCCATAATTTTTCTGTGAATAAGATAAACTCATTCAATTACCATTGTAAACATTGACATATGAACTAAATATGCTCGACCTGTTAAGGAAGAAACATGAAACTCATGATATATGATCGTACACCAAGAGTGAATAGAAAAAAAATGCAAAGAGAAAAGTCTAACAAAAGTGAAAAGTAACGCTAAAGGCTTGTAGGCGAGGTTGAATTTTACATAAGGAAGAAATGATCAGGAAGAGCAGATGAAGAAGACTCATGATATAGTTTCTCAATCCACTAGTAGAAAGATAGTATCAAGATTTGTGGGAGTCTTGACCACAATCAAGAAGGCTGAACTACCTAAAATGACAATACTCTGGTGATGTAGCCACATTTAGGTGTCTCAATTAAGAGATGTCTTATACCAAGTAGTCCTCAGAATACATACTGTAATTATGCAATGAAGTGCTCTAGACATAGAATATGCAACAAAACACAGATCTTTATTTGATTCAACAATAGAAAATACAAGGCACACACAGCAATCTCACAAACTGAGATGCTTTGCAACAACTTAGATTTGCAGATCTCTGCTTGCTAACTTGGGGTTTTTGCAAGTATAGCTCTCGTAGAATCCCAACTCTCTGAATTATCTGGTTTAGGGTCCAGCTTATGTGGCCAAATCTGTGCGGGAATCATCCCTAGTACAAGCGCAGTGGCATGCTTATATAGACTTAAGACCCACTTACTTACATTATGCCTCAAAGCTACAAGTGACCCATATGATATTAAATATATCCCAATCCTCTATGTAAGATAGGGCCCAAATAATAATGCAACTCGATGCATTGAGTTGGCTCACCATTTACATCTATGAATTAGGTGAATCCACTTGGGCTCCTCCTCGAACAATCTTGTATTTGAAACTCTGAACATTACATGCACATGCCTGTTTTGTGCTCAAGACTAGGCACAAAATCTCCTTGTGCAATTACCCTCATGTCGCTGCACTGGCGCTGATCAAAGACTTGACAAAGTACTCTTGCGTAATACATGTCAAGTTACAATTGACTGATCGATATTCTGATGCTATGGACAATCAGCCCAGGAATGAATAACACAAAGAAGAATCTTATAGATAGTGTGTTGGTAAACCTTTAACATTCTTCGTTTGACCATGGTCAGATAAGTCAAATTGTGTATTGGTTGAATTCAACATCGAGCTTTTTAGGTGGGCTAAATCAGTTACAACCAAACCCAGTATTTTTAAAGTTGTTTGTTACATTAAAAACAAATTAATTTTTTGAAAATGTTAATAGGAAGCCTGCAGTTGAAGAGCAATTGATTTGCGGGTTTGATTATACCAGCAAGGCCCATGTTTAATTCCCAATTCCAGCCATTGAGATGCCTGAAATGGACTCATTATGTATACATTCTAAGATAAATGCAGCACTGTGATTCCTTCTGATAAAAAAAAGTTTAGCAGTTGTTCCGAGTATTATCTTCTTCCATTTGAAGCAAAAGCCCATGCTAACAGCTTATTCTTTGAACCAAAGTTGGTTAAAAATAGATCCCGATCCCTTGTAATCAGATGTTAGAAAACATTTATGAGTGCCAAGTTTATGTAGCCAACGGTGGAGCTATAACTCTCACTTATGGTTTGCTTGAACTAGTTACTACAGTGCTGGCTATCATCTCATTGAAGTACTTGCCTACCAACCTCTACAAATTGCATGATGTAAATTGATATATAATATATTATAAACTTTTATAACGAGACAGTGGTAGGTGATATTGGCTCACCAGTGAAATTGTTGGCTGTTTTACAGCTCACCAGGTACGAACAACCAACCCCAACTCTTATTTATTAGTTCATAAATTGAAATCCATATGTTTTTTATTAGATCACTTTTGTAAATAATTTTCACTTCGTGTATTGGTTTTGGGCTATAAATCCAAGTTATGAACTACTACATTCTCAATAGCTTTCACAAATTGAAGCATAATAGAATACAAAGCTATATTATTTATTTACAGAAAAGGGTGCGGTAGGGTAGTATGTCCCACAAATCTAGTCACACGGGACATAACTTGGAAACCCAAGAAAACTGGTAAACGTAGATATTAAAATTGTTAAGTGCTAGGTTTCTCAGGGCTGTTTGCAAGCTGGGAATCCCCATATTGACACCATCCTAGCCTTTGACCCTCCACGATTCACAAAAAAGGTTTATTTAACAAAATTAAAAATTAATAAGTCCTAGTTTAAAGTTAAAACTTTGGTGCATAAAAATAAATCCTAAGCAATGGCAGTCACAATCGTGTCAAAGGGAGGGGGATCATTTTTACTATGCCGCATGCCCTAAGTATCTGTTGGATTTTTAGGGAATCACCCATTCCATCCAAGATTATGATCTTGGGATTCCCCTTAATGTTCCTTGTATGCTCCATTTTTTATAATTGTGAGGTTAAGCTTGGGAAATTCATCCTTGCACAAATGTGGAGCACAGCCGCTATGCTGATCAGACCACGGTGGCAAACATTAGTAGTTTGAAGACCAACCAGGTGAGCATTGACAACTTTGGGATCGACTATAGGGGCCTCTGGAGGCATCACACTTCTTCCTCTTTCCGCCTGATGGCCTTGGTTGTCTAGATAAAGCTTCGAGAACAACCCAATTCACAATACAAGGGGCATTTCCCCAGTTTGCATAGAGGTCACACAATTAGTTGAATTCGATGGCCACTTCTCTTCTTGATTCTAGATCTATAGAAAAAAATAGAAACAACAACTGTCCTACCGAGGAAATAGGTGTCAATGGGTATGTAAATGTAAATTTTGAAATTTCTATTTTTCTATAGTAAGACCGGATTTTACACACACATAATGTTCCTAATTTTATCTTATGTGTGTAGGCCGGTCTGTCAAATCCCCAGCCAGAGCGACCTTCAAGGGAATGGGCTTAGGATGGAATAACTTGAAAAGAAAATAAATCCAGCTCCAAGTTATTTTTTCGTTGGAGTAAAACAAAAGTTATGCTTGAAAGACTCATTGTTTATGACAAACTGCACATTTGGGACAATGCTGATGAAGGTGCTTAATACCCATGATAATCGGCCTTACAATGTCAGAAAGGACTGTTAGAGCCCCATTGCTAACCTGTCACTGGCATATAGGGGAATTGAAACTTAGCTTTTGGAGAAGATTATCTAGGATAAGCTCATCAATTTTAATCTAGTGCCATGATTTGAATTCAATAGAAGACTGGGGTACTAAGCTAGGTCCATAACTCCCAATGTTTTCTTTGAGTAGGAAAAATGTCCTTTCTTTGTGATACCACTTGCCACGCTTTGCAAATGCTCTGCATCACAAAAGTGCTTGAGATTTTTAACACTAGTAGTCATAAAAATAGTTTGAATGTGATCCCAACACCATCTATTTTTTTCACCACATAGAGTGTATGAATCAATGCAGTGTTAAAGAAGGAGCTTCCAAGCTTTAAATTCTTCGCAGGACAAACGAGTTCATTTACCACACAGGCAAAAAGCCTTTCTTTGGTAATGCCTTTCCTATCCTTGTCTCCAAGGTGACTGGCCGATCCATTAAAGGAATCTCCTTTATCTTATTTTTGGGGATTAAGAACAAAAGCAAGCATTCTGAAGATAAATGCAAAAAACAAATTGTGAGAACCACTCATTGCTCTACCAAATCTAATTGACTCTTTGAGTTCTTGAGATAATTTATTTGCAGTTTTAGGCAGACAAACTTGCTAATGGGGCATGCAAACCTATAAAGAAAAACTGTAGTGGGAGTCCCAAGAACTTAGTCTGGGTTGGAACTTGGAGCTCTGCTACCATAGAAATAGAAAAATACTTGGTCTAAGAGGAGAACACAACAGCCATGTTTTGACAAGTTCAGAATCCTCATCTGAGGATTGATTGACAATGCTTAGGGTTACATAAAAAAATATGAGAAAATAATTTGTTAAGTGCTACATGCCCTGACTTTTCATCCTTGGGGCTCTTAATAAGTCTTTATGGCATAAAAGTTGTGGGGATTCGACCTATAGATTGATTTATTAGAGTAAATTCAGTATATCAATTGTAAACCTTATAATAATCATAAATATTTAGTAAAACAGCGGGCATAGGGACGAGGAATGTTAGCCAGTGAAAGAGTTTTTACGAGTGAATTTGTGAACTCTCTTTAGTGCCATTTTTTTTCTTCAGAGCATTTGCATGTGATTTGGCCACTTAAAAGAAAACTGGCTGGCTGACAAAAGCTCAAAGCAGCAATTAATGTGTGTTCATGTAATGTTATGTCATATGATGCCAACAACTATTCCAGCGGATCCTAAAGATGTGAGAAAAACTCAAATCCTAGCAAGGCTCTCTATTTTGTATGTCTTGAATCGTTGTCACATATATAGTATTCGTTGTATAGCTATGTCTTCTATTTTGTATTTCTCAACAAAATTTATACACAATGATAAGAAAGAGTAAAGCTTTTACTGTAGTCCCATAGAGATCCAAATAACCATGCAGTAGTGCTTATCTTAGCACCTCCAATGAATCAAAATGAGACTTACTAAAAACTTAGGATATCCAACACGGTCTCCTGTAAGTGACAAAATAGTCTTCCAACTTAATGGCAGTCTCAGTACACCATGTCTACATTGGCCTTCTACAAGGTTTAACAACATTTTAGATTCATATAATTTCCCAATTCAAACGCCTTCATCAATTATGGGTATGCCTAAAACGTGGCTGTGAAATATCTTAAGGACATTGAATTCCTGCCACATATGCATCAACAATTTTTTAGTAATTCATGATCCAATAAAAAGGCTTCCAACTGATACATCTTTTGACCATTGAAGCAAATAAATTAATTATTTTGTGGCTGCATCATAACCAGAATTCAATTGGGCAAGAAATTGCTACCATCTACTTTCATGAATCAAAAGGAAATTTTTGAAGATTTCGAAGAGTTTAAAACTCGTCTATTAGCTTCTCTAGGCCTTCCTCATTACCAAACTCAAGTGTAGTTGATAATAATTATCTTCTCATGTTCCCAATGGGTTTCTTTGGTCTTCCTTGCAGAAAAAGTGGTGGACAAACATTCCTTGACCCTTTCGTTAAGAATACCAACTAAAGTGCAATGCAACCTTCTACTTTCACGATTTCATCCATGCTTTTGTACCATTCTAGAAAGAAATAAAAGCAAAGCAAATGTACAATAAATGTCTGGATACCAATTGGGTGCAAACAAAATAGAATGCAAAAGAAAACATTTCGCAGGATTCCAGCACAAAAGTCTTTTCAGCTGAAGACTTAGCTCTCTCTCAAGTCAATAAGCATTTTTAATTATGAAGCTATGCAACTTTATACACATAGTATCTACTATCAATCACAAAATAGTCCAACTTACCGATCCATTTTGGATATAGGTACATATACGAAGAATTGGATTTTGGCAATTTTTTTTGGCCCCGAACACAACCATAGAAAAATATATATAAAGAATAAAAATATATAAATTCTAGCCTGATAAATAGGAATTAACCACATAACATGCATATAAAAAACAAAATAATCACAAAACACTACTGATAATTTATATAATGCCAAAATAATTACAGAACACTGCTGATAATTTATATAATTCCAACTGAATGCCAAATGACGACACACAAATGTCATGATAAATATTAAATTAAGTTATTACATCAATATTAGTAACTATGCAATGAGAGGTAAGTGTTTTGCTTTTGTGTTTTGTGTTGTCTTTTTGAATTTTTAGGGTTTTCATTGCGTTTTAAAATTATTTTGGTCACTTTTTGTTTTAATGTTGAAACCAAAAATAATGAAAAAACACGTTTTTTGGTGCCAGATACGCTCGGGATAAGCCCAGGTATGTCTGCAGACGTATCCGGCTGTATCTAGACCATCCAAAATGTATCCGCAGACGCCCCCTTACCATATATGTGTCAGATATGCACAGTACCCATTTCAAGGCGTGCAGTAGGGCATATTGGTACCTTAGAAAATAATCATTCATATTTCAATGATTAAACTCCTTTGGGTCATTATTTATGTCATTTTACTATTTGATTAAAAACAATTAGTCATAAACAAGTAGCAAATGCTACAGTCTTCCAGCTCACAATCAGGACGAGCAAAGCAAGAAGAGTGCTATGGCTTTCCAGCCCACAATTAGGAAGACTGAAGGAAGAAGACAAAAGACAAGTGCTGCAGTCTTCTAGTCTAAAATCAAGAAGATACGATCATTCTATCACGAGGCTGAGAATACTAATAGGTTACTAGATTTAACAAGTTGGTAAACTTCTAATGGCATCTTGCAAAACACATTAATCTATCAAAACCGACATTCAAAAGAAAGACATTTACTGAAAGGTTGTTGGAAGCAATTCACAGTCCTCTCTGTAAAGGGATGGGTAGCTTAGTGGTAGAGCATCCCAGCAGCGATTGGGAGGTCCTAGGTTCAAGTCCTAGCTGGTCTATGGAAAATTAACATGTTATCAGAGCTAGACTAAGAGCCCCAAACAGAGAAGTGTGGCTTGAGAGGGGTTGGAAGAACGTTCCACACTCCAAACCGTAAATGGATGAGTAGCTCACAACAGTAGAAAATGGGAGTTACAAGGTTCAAGAGACATAAGGGAGTTCCAAAGATCAGTCCAGACAAGAGATATGGTTAGTGGTTGTGTATGTATGTCATACATTAACACCAAACCATGGTTTTAGGTGAAGCACTCCTTATCGTATGTGCATAAGAATGGAAGACTCCAGTTATGTAAGTCAACAGCAAAGATCTTACACTTACCCGAAATCTGCTATAAGATGAACATATATTTGTATCTAGTGTTTACTATGATTTTTTTTAGTGAACATATTGTTTTATAGACATTAAAGATATTCTGAATTTTAATATCTATATACACGTGTGTCCACAGACCTGCGAGAGGGGATCCCTACTGGTGAGGTAAGTAGATGACTTATTCTCTGCTTCCATTTGCAATTGACATACATTGTTATGTCCTGACAGTGAAGAATCATACTTTGTAAATTTACTGGCAGTCAGGACCTTCTGGACTTCCTACTGTTCCATGGGGGATGCAAGCAATACTGGAATATTTCAAGCAACACTATTGAAATCCTCCTATAATAATCTATGAAAATGGTACTCTCTTGTGCTACATATACTTTCCATGTTTCCTTAAACAAATGTAGAACTAC
The DNA here is from genome assembly GCA_019776745.2 of Taxus chinensis. Taxonomy (NCBI): domain Eukaryota; kingdom Viridiplantae; phylum Streptophyta; class Pinopsida; order Cupressales; family Taxaceae; genus Taxus; species Taxus chinensis. The sequence continues at coordinate 240,297,390 of CM034146.1, forward strand.
AATTCCATGATTGAATTTGAAATGTGAGTAGGATATGCTACGGCCAACAATGAAGCTCTTCCACTGTCGGATGCACTGAATGATCAACCAAAGGCGGACTATCTCCACAGCTATCTTGAAAGTTTGCTTTCAGCCATCAGGTATATTACTGGAATTCAACATGCTATGCTACATGCTTTAAGTTTATATAGATTATTATGTATTTTTAATTTTTTTGGGGACAAGTATTGAGGATGGTTGCTGAGGAAAATGGGGTTGTTATGGTATAGGAATGGATCCAATGCTCAAGGATATTTTGTATGGAGTTTACTTGACGTGTTCGAGTTTTTATATGGCTTCGAGCTACGTTATGGCTTGTTTTACGTGGATTTTGAAGACAAGAATTTGAAGAGATACCCAACTCTTTCTGCTCGTTGGTACAGCGAATTCTTGAAAGGTAGGAAACACATTGATTTGTGGAAGAGAAGACCTGTTCCCATACAAAATCAATTACCCATCTCCTCTTAATCTCTTTGATGTTTTAATTAAACTTCCCTAAGGATAATAACACAAGCTGGCATAACCTAATTTGAGACCATAAACTCGTTAAGCCCCTTGATGAATTTTATTATTGTGGATGAACATGGTCAACTGTGGTGTTTCTTATGATACGCATGGCATTAGCCTGCAGTATCCATTAATGCCAATTTTTACATGTAATTGAGTGTTTTTGCCATTCGTAATAAATAAGTTTGCACATAAATTCTGAAGCTTGTATTTCTTCCTCGACATCCTACAAACCAAGGATTTGCACACTTAGGTAGGTTGCAAATCAATCTCATCTAAAGGATATTAAAAATTATCATCATCCTTCTATTTCTTGCATCTATTTATGAATATCTTTTAATGACAGGATATCCAAGATTTTTGTTTGGGCGATTTATTATTGTCGTCTTTTACATGGAATTGAATGTTTCTGAGATTTGTGATAAAAATATATATACATAAATTTTACGTGGAATTGAGTGTTTTTGTGATTTGTGATAAAAACATATATACATTAATTTTGAATCGTGTTTTCCCTCTTGTCATTTTATTTCAACTTAAAGAACTACTAGAAAAAATTTAGTTACCTCCTACAAACAACCTTGTCTAAAGAATGGTAAAAATTGCCATCATACTCCTTGCATCCATCATTGTCCCCAGATTTCACCCTAAAATCTGAGACTACCCCATGTCTAAAATTTTCGTATTTTTAAAATAATGGGGTCTTTTTGTGTTTTTACTGCCAGAAGATGTCTTTATTATGTTAGGATATTCCCAGTGTATCATATGAGCCAATTTCGACAAATACCCAGATGCTCAAACTCGTTTTATCCCTCCGCTAAGTTTTGTCTGCAGGAAATTTTTATTTAATTATTTATTAAATAAATAATGCCCCGTTTGAAGTAAATTGTGCTCCGGTTGAATCCTGTTGAAGTTTTGCATGCCAATATTCACTATCTCATTAGGGTTTTCACCAGGAATGAATTTTGGGCTGTCTGTGACTTCTGGCAACGTTTTTTGCTTTTATTTATTTCTTTTGCGTTTTTCTCTGGTTTTCTCCTCGGTTTCTCTGTGAAATTCCCCTAGGTCAATTCTTTCGCCAGTATAGTCTGTTTAATTGCCTGAAGCATCTGGAGATCATCTACCAACACAGCGCCAGAAGGAATCAGCCTCAAAATGCAAGCTTCTAACCAAAAAAGATGAAGTCATGCACAAAAAGCCTCTCCTAGGCAAGTCGCACTTTTTGGGAATGAATAGGTTTAAGCTGCAGTGGGATTTTTGGTAGCAGCAGGCAGGTGGGAATTTCTTACCTGCCTTGCAGGGTGAAAATTCCCATGAAGTCAAAGTCACTTAAGCTGCGATGGGAAAATTAGAGGCGGCAGGCAGGCGGGAATTTCTTACCTGCCTTGCAGGGTAAAAATTCCCATTATAAAATAAAGAAAAATCACTTAAAGCACCGATGGGAATTTTCCGCCTGCCTAGCAGGCTAACTTTTCCCATCATAAAGTTTTATTCACCCAAACAAGTCGCACTTTTTCAAAGGGGGCTAATTTTAATGCAAGTCGCACTTTTTGGAAAGTCACTTAAGCTGCAGTGGGAAAATTAGAAGTGGCAGGCAGGTGGGAATTTATTACCTGCCTTGCAGGGTAAAAATTCCCATTATAAAAGTCAAACAACTTAAGTGGAAGAAGGGATTATTAGAGCTGCAGTGCAGGGTGAAAATTCCCATTAGAAGTTGACTTCTTATTTTTAGAATTCACTCATGTCAAAAAGTGCGACCCATTTGGTGATTAAACAATGATATTAATGGTATTTATTAATAGCTGCTTTGTACCTAATTTTGGCGCCAATGGATGAATAGAAAGTCAATGCATGAAGGATAAGCCAAAGAGAACTGAAGGTAGCATGCTAAAAATAAATAAATAAAATTTATTTAATGGCAGCCAACAACATGCAAAAATAGGCGCCCAATTTGGGTGAATAAACATGTTTGTTTATTAATTAATTGCCATAAATAGGATGGACAATTATTAGAAATAGAATGCTGAGGGTTATATAAGCATGGGCTGCCATAGTGAAGATGTAATTAATTCTTTTTGCAAAGGATTGCAGCCGGACAGTTTTGGCGCCCAAGGAAGGAGGATTTTTGCATCAAAAAGTGTTTTTCATTGCCGGAAAGCTTCAAAGTTTGGTGCCTAGGGTTGGAGGAGCTTGATTTAAGCCTTGTTAATTATTTGCATGTTGGTATAAGTGCCCAGGTGAAGTTAAAAATATTTATGCTTGCTTTGCATGCAAGCAAAGCCTCAAATTTTAGGGCAGCGGGCTTTATATGCAGATTTTTGTGATAAAAATCAAGTGTTCATGCTCTGGATTCCGTCTTTGTCTGAATTAATTGCAGGTATTCATTACAGGTGCTTACATAAGTGAAAGGAAGTTCAAATCAATGTCAGGTACATTGAATATATCTTCCGAATTTGAAGAAATTACTAGATCTGCACCAATTGCAAAGAATTCTCGGCAAGATTAAAAGAAAAAGAGTTCAGACAAAGGTTTCTCAGATAAAGATTGCTTCGGCCATGATGAAGCGGGATGAAAGAGAAGGATCAGTGGAATCATGCATTACTTCCAAATTTGTTGATATCAATGACACAGATTTAGGCCCCGAACCCCTCTCCGAATTGATTGACAGATCTAGGGCTGGAAAGACGTCTCTTATGCGGGCAATAAAAAGCAGTGGAATTATTCGAGCTTCAACATTCCCAGTCACAACTCAGTTGCCTGAATTTGTCATGGAGTGTGCAAGGTCATACCATCTCCTATCCAGAACAATCCGAGATGCTACGGGAAATACAATAATTAGGTTGGATGCACAATTTATCAATTATTGTCTGAAGATTCCAACGCGACCAGTGGTGACTACAATTAGCATGTTGGACGCTGGCAACAGATGGGAGAAGCACAAAGCAGACTGTGTGGGCATAATGAATAGCAAATATATGAAGAAGCCCAGGTCTCCATCAAAGTTTCTGAGGACTCTTCCACGATCCAATTTGGTGCAGGAAGTGGATGATATTACTAAATTGCTATGTAGGATAAATGGAGAAGCCAACACTCACAACTTCTACTCATGGATGTATGCCTTCATTAGAACCATTGAGATCAACAAAGCTGATTCAATAATCAATTGGGCGGAGATCATCAGTGATAACATCGGTGAGCAGCTCCGAAGTGTGAGGCGGACATACAACTTCAAGATGACTTCATACCTGGTATACGCAGCAACTTCGCAGGGTATATTTTCCAAGCTGGATAGACGGGGCATACTCTTGAAGGATCCCATTTTTGAGTGCTACCCGCAGTTGACAGTTCCTGAATGCCATAAAGATTACAAGGTGGTCAACGATGGATTCTTCTACGGATTCATTTGCAAATTGAACAGTGATCTGAAGACCAACAGGGTGAGCAAAGAAGCTTGGGAAGTTGTATCCCAACATGGCTGTATTTTCATCCAGTTTGCAGACTTCACATACCTCAGGGTAACCGGCTTTTCGGGAGAACCAGTCAAGTTGCCAAGATATCCAAGCGACAAGTGGGTCATCATGGAGTTGTGCAGGCAACTCGTGGAGATGCATGACCTACAATCAAAGCGGCACAAGTCTACAGGTTCCTTTCCGATCACAGTAGGCTATTACAGTTGCCAAAGCATCCACAAGGCTAGAGGAATCAAAGCTGAAATGTTTTCTGAGTATGAGCATGAGTTCTTCCCAGCACGGTTGAACTTCGATCCATATGGGGTAGCAAAGAAGACAATCTCCCAGGAATACTCGCATGTGCCTTCATTAGAAGACTTCTGGATGAAGTGCAGAAACGAGTACGAAGTCAGAAAGAAAGACTTCAACAGGTTATCGGTGCAACAAGTGTTTGATTATGGATTAGCTCGGATACCTGCAGATCTCACAGATGATGGGCCTGTGTTACTTGACACTTATCATCAGATGGGAGGGGATAGAGCTGCTCTTCAGGAAAACATTGGTGGCTGCCACACGATCGAGGAAAGATCTGCCGCGGTTCTGGTCAACACCTCGAACTGGTTGCTGACAAAGGGGTATTGCCTTGATGAAGCTTTAATGAATCAGATCACAGGAAACCTTAGCGCAAGAGACTCCATCAAAAGAAAGCACGAAGGTGAAAGCAGTAGAAGGCCTGAAAAGCTTAAAGTGCACAAGAAGTCTCAGACACAAGAAAAGGTCACTTCTACGGCTATGGTGCTAGTTCCAACTTCTCCAGCGTCAACTCACAGCACTTCACCTGCCTTTGAACCTCAGGGAGATCTTGTCGTTCCTCCTGTTGAATCCAGCAAACGTTTGTGTTTTCTCCTCAGCCACTCCGATCTTCACCTCTTCCTGAAGAAAAGCTAAAGTTGCAGATGGCAGAGTTTGAAAGGGCATTGTCTTTGGACAATTCAAAAGATGGCAGTCACAACACTGTAGCAAATTTGGATGGAGAGGAACCAGAGCACGAGATGGTGGTGCATTCAATGACTTCTCATTCTCCGAGAAGCAATTTCTCAAAGTGGTTGGCTTCGCAGTCAATCCCAGAAGCTAGAGAGGAGATCAACTTGGAGGAACATGACTTGCAGCTGCTCCTGAGTTTGGGCGGAAAAGATAGAAGACCTAAAGTTGCTAAGGTGACTTCTAGGTTGATTATTGAAGAATCGGGCAAAAGTTCGCTGAGGTATCAGTTCCAGCAGAGGGAAAGCAGAAAGGCAAGCTTACGGCAACAGATATATCAGTAACCAAGGTGCCAATAGGTCAAACTACTACCGAAGGATTAAAGCAAGACACACAGACACTAATAAATGCTTTATTCCTTAAGCTTGACAAAGAGAAGGAAGAAAAAGATGAACTTCAAAAGCAGGTTTCCCAGTTGTGCGAGATCATTGCTAAGGTTGCCAAACCTTTCTTCTCAGCCAATTTTAGCACATGAGCAGGTGAGTGATCATCTGATGCAGGAAGTGGAAAATGCAGGTAACCAAGTTAAAGCTATCGACGAATGGAAGAGCCTAATCATTCGCCAAGCTTCTGTACAGCTCAGGGAGGTGTCAGCTCGTCTAAAGGTTATGAAGGATGCATTAGTTCAGCTGAAGCAACTAATGACAAGCACGGTAGATATGAATACAGTGGCTGAAAGTAACCTGGGCACTTTGGTCGAGATAAATAAGCTGCCGAAGGAGGTTTTGATTGCAGAACGAATTGTGCCTGATGGATCGGTTGAAAAGGGGAAGCAACTTGAATTCACAGTCTCTTTCCGCTTGGAGATCTTCAAAATTATGCTGAAAAGAATGCGGGTGCTCGAGGGTATGGTATTGTCACTGTCAAGCAATGTAATTGCTTTCACCAATGAGGAAGTGGTTGGGAACGTTTCTTCATACAAAAGGACCATTCCCAACAAAGTGCCTGATTCCCTGGAAGGATCTCTTCTGATGATTCAAGAGAGGATTGATGAAGCTGTTAGGCCTTTCACGATGAATTCAATCAGTAAGCTGGTAACGCTGCAATCAAACATTAAGAAGTTTCGGGCCTAGTTTGAAGGAGGTGGAAGCGAGCATCGAAGTTTTGAACGAAGGATTGCTGCAATTCAAGACAGAGAAAGAAGCTGTGGCTAAAGCGGATGGGAAATTGCTGAACTATATGTTCGAAAAGTATATTCAGTATCAAAACAAAAAGAAAGTGTAGGAGTTACAGCTGGCAGATCTTTCTTCTTCTTTTCTTTCTTCTCTTATTTCTTATGTCCCCGGATGTAATTGTAAACTTAAAAGTTATTGGTTTGAAAACCATTACTTTAAGTTATTTGGAATGACTCTTTGAGTTAAGTGACAGATGTGCACAATTTTGGCTTGAACTCTTGATGCATGTCACTAAGAGAGGAATTAAAGGAAGATGATTGCCAGATGTTCTCTTTACTTCTTGTTTATGATCTAGTTCAGTTATAGTCTCCCATTTGTAATTTCCCCTCTACGTGCTATAAGTAGAGGAAGAACCTACGGGTTAAAGGATCAGAATTTGTAATCAGCATTCTTGTGTTCCAGACTTTGAGCTGAAACCCCTGATTTCTGCAAGCAGAGGAATATAGAAGAGATTTCCAGAGAACTTTGTGTCAACGGTGCATTTTGCTTCTTACTTTCTTTCTAGATCTATTCATAAACTTTGTGTTATTATAGATCTAGATCTGAAAGTTTCCTTTGCTTTGAATTATGTGCTTAATGATCTATTTGTTTTTCTATGTGCATGCAATCAACTCTGTAAACTATTGCTTGGGTTGCACATCCTCTCTCCTTTCCCTGTTTCCTATTATTTTCCTCTTCTGCAGATTTTTCCTTTCTTTTACAGCTGCTTACTTGCTGCAGAACTGTATAGCTATGGTTCATGAGCTACACAGTTAAAGTAATACCAACAGATAGATACTAGGAAATATAAACTGACAAAATCTTACACGGGAGCCTCACCGGTAAATGAGGGAGATTTATCTCATGACTGCCTAGGTTTTCAGCTATGTAGAAAATTAATGATTATTAAAAGTGAATTCACTCACAATATTACAATTGGATGACATTGTAGGAACACCTCTCAACGTAACAAATTCATATGTTTCAATATATAATTAACTTATAAAAATTGAAAATTATTGCAAAACATTTAGTATGTAATAATGACAATACTAGTAAATAAAACTAATGTGTTATTAAATATATATGACAACACGTATTAAGTAAATAAAAATATATTTGAAATCAACATTGAAAGTAGTGTATGATTATTATATTTATATAATTAAAAAGAATATTCCTTAATGTATTGCATTATTAATAAATAATGCTACAATGTCATTAAATAAATATGACAACACTTAATTAATAGGTGAATAAATTAAAAAATTATTCTAACGTTGAAAATAATATACATGATTATTATATTTATATTAGTGCAGTAATAAGGAGTATTCCCCTAATAAGATTTTGAAAAAATCTAGAATCTTTGGATCCCAAATTTATAATTGTTGAAATAATGTCATTTCAACCCTTCTCATTTTTTATTTTGTTCAAACCAAGGGTATCCCCACGACCCATCCCAGCGACCAAACCCACCTTACCTTGGACTTACTTGCAGCCAATTTGGGGTTCAGGACTGGGCGAGATGAGGCGAGACTAGTCCCCTGGTGATGCATGAACCGCCCACTAGCCACGTGCATTGGATAAACCTGAGCATTGGAGTCGAACCCAAGACCTTGGGGAGTAAACCCAAGACTCAAGCCACTACGCCCCCTGTGTGGGACTATTTCAAACCTTCTCATTGGTTAGAACCAAGAAATTATTTGATTTGGGTGAATGTGTATCTTTGCAAGATTAAAAATAGGATGAATAAATGTAATTTCTAATAGTTTGGCTTATAATTAGTACAAATATCTTAAATACATCTATCTCAAAATTGCCTAGAGATATCAATATCAAGGTCTTTATCTTTATTTTTTAGCACATCACAATTATAAATAACTTTATTACCTTCTTTGAAATTTTCTTAACGAATAGTGACAAATGGTGTCAATCTAGCTACATTAATGTGTAAAGCTCGGAAAATATATTTCTGGAGAAAAAAAAGATGGGCTCCAAATTCCACTATATGATCAAGATATTATGATTTTTGATTGATGTATTTAAGAAATATAGAAAAACATATTATTGACAGTTAAATGGACATCAAATTAAGAGTGAAATACACTCACAAACATTACAACCCACCACCATACTCGGGAAACCACTACAAAACACCTCTTAACATAACAATGTTTGAAGGTTTATGTACCTACACTTATTTTTTTAATATTTGTTTATCAAAAGTAAGATATTGGAATGTTTGGTCAATTGGTGATGGGTTTTGTATAAAATGATAGGTATCTAGTTAGCCCTTGGGATTGTATCAAGTTGATGAGACAAACTTACGTCACCTAGGTCTTGAGTTTGATTCATGATTAAATTGCAATGTATGACGCAGGGCCTCCATGCATTGCCCTAGGTTATAGAAGGCTCCCCTTGTGGTTTAGAATCAACAATGGTAAGTGTTCTCTAAAATGCGCTACATCGGGTCGTTGGGCTCCTAATCCCTCAACCATAATTATTTTTTAAAAAATTATAGGTATCTAGTTTGTTAGATGATTTTCATTGTTAAGAAGGCTCAATTGTGTTACATAAATTGTAGCAACAATTTTTATGGCTCGTTGAAGCTAAAATATAAAGTATATTCCCTATCCTTTCACATTGAAAATTTTATTTTTTTATCATACATGAGTGTGTTGCACCATGTTGCATTGGTGGTTGTTGTCATTGATTGGAAGTGATGGCAAAGGAAGAGTGGAAGGTCATATAGGTCAGGTGGTGTTCAATGGTGCTCAATGGTTTAAATTGGTTTCAGGAAGCTTCATGCATGATTCAGGTTGGTTTCAAGGTACTACAAGGTCAAATTGTGAGGTGGTTGGTCTTTAAAGGCAGAGTACATGTTGGATTTTTGGTTTCGGATGGTCTACAGGTCAGTAATGATGTTGCAAGCATGAACAAGATCTCTCACAGGGTTTATCAGGTCATATGGTGGAAGTTGTAGTTGAAACTGGCCATTTTAGGCCTGTTTCTGGAGCCTGGTGAGATGTGAGAAGTTGGTACAAGTCATGGCAAGGTCATGGGAGCATGGGAGAAGCCTAGGAATAGTGTTTATAACATGTGTGAGCAAAAACAAGGCTCGGTTTAGCTCCTGGAGTCAAAATTCGAAAGTTCACAAAAATTGGCTTTGAGAACTGGTAGTGCAAGCTGAGGCAAATGAGATATGATAGAAGATTACATGAATAATTATGACAAATGAGATTAAGTATCATGTAGAGGGGTGAGTTTTGGTGCTCCAGGCGAAATTTCATCATGTTCGGAGAATGTATGTGAAAGTTATGTTAGTTTTTCTAAAATAGACCTTTTGAAAAATGCATAATAAGGTGTTTGGACTCTTAACACTCAAGAAAAAATATAGTGCCTCCTTCAGATAAATCATAGAAGGAATTTTTGTAGAGGATTCCAAGCTTGAGGTATTGTAAAAATTCTCAAGTGAATCAGACAAGTTTTAAGAAAGATATAAGCATTCTTTTGTTGGTGTTTGTTCTCTCTTCAAAGCTTCTTCTTGAGTTGAGTGGCCTAATGTGAATTTTCCAACTCTAAGTCACTAGTGTAAGGTAAATATATCTCTCAAAATCATAAGATACCTCATATAAATCAAAATGATGATCCCATTTCTCTCAAGGTGTATTATGCTACATAGGCATGCTTTTACTGTGCAGGGCTAGGTCTAGGGCAGTCATGTTCCTAAGCCTCCAAGCTTGAAATTATTTAGAAAAATGTTGTACAATGACCTTAATAGGGTTCATGAAGTACTTTTATCTTCTACAGGAGCAAAACATTTGGTATGTTGAGACTCTCAAAGTGCAATAGTGAAGTGTGAATTATCTCCAAAGTGCTTATGCCTGAGTTAGTGAAGTTAGTATATTGTTTTCTGAGAAGTGTGGTTGCTTGGGAAGTTACATATTTCAGTGAATATGATATCAAAATCTTCTTGAACATCATAATGTGGATGGAAAGTTTAGTCCATCAAAGGTGAAGTTGTAGGAAGAGTGATTAAAGAGTGTTTGGTACTTGAAATCAGTCAATATGAAGACTGAATCTTTTTTGTGCAGGAATGAACAAACATGGTCGACTTGTTTCTTAACCTATAGAGGCTTATTGAGCACTATATTTTAAGGTGTTGTATGCATATTTGGCCTCCATATCTTTTAGAATGTTTATTTAAGACTTTCAAACATATTTCCAGCTCAACATCTAGTATATTGGCATGTTCCTTCACCACTGTACCTGCATTCTTGATTGTTGGGAGAAAATGAGGCAATTTCAAAGTTGAAAATTGATTGGGAAAGCTGGAATTTGGTCTCAAAAAATCACAGGAAGTGAAAACTTCAATTTTCATCCAAAATTTCTCAAGAACTCATTCATTTCGTGCTCTCGGTTGCTTCAGTGGCTCAAACCTTGCCCTAGGGTTTCGAAGAAATTTTTACTCGAATCTTTTTATCCAACCAACCAAAATTTGAATTTTTTTAAAGAAATCTTTGTCCCCATAATACGCTCACTATGCAAAAATAATCTTTGGATTTCATCAAGTGTACAAAGAGATTTTAGTGACAAAATTTTTAGTTTTCGTGAGGACAGTCTGCAGAGTCTGTGATAATTGGTTTTGGGTGCAATTTCTCATTCAATCTCGAAATAAAAAGCTCTTTCATTCCCTCTGTTGGTGCTCATTCTGATTTCACACCATTTTCCCTTGAAATCCCTCAGTTTGCGGCCTCTGTCATGTTTTCTATCTCCCTGATTTGATGCATAAAAACTCTGTCCTTCATTTGTAGAGTCTGGTGCCCCATGCTTGTTTGTTGTATAAGAAAAGATGGCTGACCAAAATCCCAATATCCCGGTAGTGGAAGACATCGGATCCCGTATTAATGGGGAAAAAACGTTTTCCAGGTTTTCACCCACTAAGGCATGTTAAGAATGATATTGTATGTTTTCATGGCATGGAGGATGTCGGGATATTTCCGTTGGTCTTATCCCAGACTTGGACAAATCTGAGTTCATGTGAAAGCCGTCTACAACTTTGGCGGGCCATAGACAACTGGAGGGTTTTCCTTGCGGGTTCCTTTTTCCACAGTCACTTTTCAAAGGTCCAAAATGCATTTTTCTTGGGCCCAAAGGGCACATGTGCCCGAAACGTGTTTGGAGACTTGGGAGGATCACTTCTATGCCTCACCTTTGCAGATGTGCCAGGGAAACACGTGGACGACTCTGATATAAGGTGGAAAAGGGGCAGAATCAACGGTTGCTATGTAATGTGCCTATTTTTCTGCCATTTTTGATCCAAGATTCTTGGAGACATGAATACACAATATTTTTCATCGTTCTTTGATGAAATTCTTTGTCATCTCTGTTGGTAAGGTTCCATTGAATGGATTCGAAACTTAAATTGTGATTCTAAGGATCGTTAAGGTCAATTTTTTAAAACAGGAATTACCAGAGCAAAAGATGGATGTCTCAGATATAAAGTAGAAAGGGAGCAAAATCAATGGACCTGTCAAGTCCAGCTATGTAGAGACTCCGAAGGATTGCCAAAAGGTTGTGGCATGGCATCCTAGTCATCAGTTGAGGGCCCAAGAAACATGATCAGTTTGCAACTGGTCCACCTAGCAACTTTGGGATATAAATTTGTTAAAGGTCGCTTTTTGAGGCAAATGGGTAACAAGCAAAGGTCCCTCGAATATTCTTCTCTTTTGGGGGGAAAATTGAGTGGGAAAAAATGTATAAATGCAATGAGAATACTCTTGCAAATGGTCGGGAGTTCATTTTCACGAGAAAATTTTGAGAAAAGCTCATCTTCTGAGAAAACTTTCTGAGAAACCAGGTTAACTTCCTCTGTGTTAGATTTTCATTCATGTTGAGTTGGTTACAAGTGTATAGCCATCAACAAGCTCTGAGATTGTTTAAAATAACTCTCCCCTGCTGATGAATCTGATAAATTTTGAGTTAATTTGTGTTTAAATCTCTGGCAAATTTTGAGTTTATTTCACTTTCAGAATGTTTGCAAGTAGTTTTTCTTGTTCCTATTGCAATCTTGTATCAAAATCTCTTTGAATCACATAGATCTCAATCCTTGTGATAGTCTAATGGCATCTGCAATTTCATTTTTCAGAAGAGCTTTCATCTGGGAATGAAATAAACGATTTAAAATCACTTTTCTTTCATCTATTGATAGAGATTGTTTGTAAGCCTCTGGGTGTACCTCAGGCGTGATTGATCTTAGATTTTGATGTTTTATTGGGTCTTCTAACTCGAGCCTTCATGCTAGAATCTCAAAGATTGTGTGAAAAGGTGCAAATTTGGGCCTCCATTGATGCACACCTTCTGGTTGAAGGAATGTTTTAACTATTTTGAAGCTTTATGTTATTGAGTTCTCCATTTGTTGTAAAGTTTCTCAAGGATCTGACAGAGTCCAATATATCTCGTTGATCTCCCACCAAAAAAATATTCAAATAACCAATCCTACCCTGAACTACCCATGTCTTGCTCTGTATATCCACAAAAGAACAAAATCCATTTGCTAAAGTATGCCGAATAGATCAGGATTCCAAATGTCTTCAGTAACCTTAGCCTTGTGTTGAAAATATCTCCATAATCTAGAAGTGACAACTCGTGAGAGTCAGATTTGGTGTGTTGATCATATTTTCCCAAGGTTTTCTCTATAAAATTTGTGCAAAAGAAGGATTTACCATCTCCTTCAATAACAGAGGTTACAAAATAGGTTCTCTTACCTTGGTTGAAAGGCACAACCTAAAATAGTTAGGATAAGATCAAATCCTTTTATGGTGCTATCCATCTTCTCCACAAACCTGAGTGTAACAAAGGGTCAGTTAGATTTCATCCCCAGCTACAAAATGATACACATTAATGATCTATCTGCCTCTAAGCTCCCTGCCTTGTCGAATGAATTTGATGTTGCTCGGCCACTTGAGAAGGAGATTAAATCTAGGTACCAACACCAAAATGGCACCGTTGTCAGGGACTCTTTGAAGAATTTAAAGTTTTCCAAACCCTGGTAATGTTTCTTGCAGTTTTGTGTGCAAATATGTTTTGTAAACATCATTCTCTGATCAGATCTATAAGAATTGAACAAGGTTATAAGTTCTGTGTGTTGTATGTCCAATTTTTCCAGCAGTTATTGTACTAAGTTTGCCTCACCATTGATAAATTTGGGTGAAGGAAGGTCTGATTTGTAAAGCTTTGCATGATTTTTAGTGCTGACAGATATTTGACAGATTATTTTAGTGCATTTGCACAACTAAGGTGAAAATCCTTAGTGGCGACTCTGTGTTGATTTGTTTTCGGTAAATGCCAGTGTCTTAACCTTTGTCGATATAAATTTTTTACTAACACTTTGCAAATTTGGAAGGAAGAAGATCTTTCTTCGCCGCGGACCCTAGTAGAAGGTTGTTTCTAGAGTTTGGAAAGTCTAATTCAGAAGGAGAAGAATTTGGAAGGTTGTTGGAGATCAAGCATCAAGAAAAGAGATCTCCATTGGTGAAAATGATCAGCACGTGATTGAAGATTGCAATGCGTCCTCAACTGCTTCTGAATCAAGTAGTCTCTTTGTAAATCTAAATTCTCCATCTGGAGAGGGGCCTTCTCATTCCACCTCTGTATTTGAAAGATTTGCATCTCATTCTACCCCTGTATTTTCCAAATCTGATAGTGTCTGCCATGAAAAAGAGCCATTAGGGGATAGTCATTCTGAAAATTGTATCCCTGTACCACACAGACCCCTCACTCCTCATCACTTTGTTTCTCCTGTAAGATCACCTCCTCAGAATAATATGGCTCAGCCTCCACCCAGACCTCCATTTGTCGTTAATACTTTTGGTCCCATCAGTTTTAGAGGTATGGTTGGCTATCTGAATGTTGTGCCACACGATGTAAGAAACAAATTGCCTAAGTTTCAAGGAAATAATGCAATAACTGGTGATCAACACTTGAAACTCTTTGTCAATATGATGGAGGATTTCAAAATAAGGTTTAAATATGTATACATTAAATTATTTATTCATACTCTAGAAGAGGATGCAAGGGACTGGTATAAAGCTCTTCCTGATAACTCTATTGATTCTTGGACTGAAATGAAGAATGCATTTAGATTGCAGTATGGTGACAAAACAGACCCTAGGTTTCTTTTGTCAGAATTTGAGAATATTAAAAAGAATCCTAATGAAGCAGTGCATGATTTTAATATGAGATTCAATAAGACATTGAGAAGATTTCCTGTGAATTTGAGGCCATGTGATGAATCTTGTCTTATAAAGTATGTTGATGCATTTGACAAGAAGGCTGCATACTATTTGAGGGATAAAAACCCTGGCACTTTGAGGCAGGCCTTTACCATGGCTCTGCAAATTGAGAACAACATCAAAGCAGTTGGAAAACCTCCTAAGAGGGGAGGGTGTCAAACTGATAAACCCAGAAAAACCTCAAGCAAGTAAGAGTGTGGATCTTGAGGAGGTTGTTAAAACTTTGGCAGGGGCTGTCAAAGAAATCTCTTACAAACTAGCCCGGGCAGAGAAAGGAATTGGGCAGAGTTCACAAGGTCAGAAAAAGGCACAAAATCATGACAGATTTGGCAATCATCCTAGGGGTGATCAGAGGTCAGATGACAGAGGTAAAGGACCCATGGGATCTGCAAATAGACATCCCAAGCACATGAAAGTAGAATGGTGCATGATCCTCTGACTGCCCGGGTTGCTGCTGTTGATGAAGCCAATGAGATTGATTGGTGTGATAGATGCTTTCTGCCCCATCCTCCATGTGAAGTAAATCAGCAAGAAGAAGAAGCTGATAATGATGATGGTACTGATGATGATGTTTGCATGATGGGTTGCTCTTCAAGCTCACAACAAGGAGCAACTTCAACCGAAGTGATAAGTGCTCGAACTGCTGCAACTTTTTGGGATTGCATTCACCGGGTACCACTTCTTCCTCCTTCTCATACTTTTGAAGTAGATGTAGTGCAAGCTTTTGAAATACCTAATAATGACTTTGAGTATTTAAGAGCTTTAATGATAAATAAGTATGATGGAGGAATCCCTTCAGAGGAAGATAGGCAGTTATTGATGAACGTTGTTGTTGCTCAAGAAAAGGATTATAATACTAGGAGTAGAGTTGTCAAAGGAGCAGGGCCTCAAGCCAAACCTAAAACTCCATTGCTTACTAGTATTCCTAAAGAGGCTCCTAAGAAAGATACACCTTCCAAAGGCCTTGCTGTCCCAAACAAAAATTCATACTTCTCCTCATGCCCAAACTATCAAGGATCCCATGCCATCTGATGAGTTTGCTAATCTCCCTTCCAAAGTTGCCTTGCTAAAGAATGTTCCATATGACATTGCCCAAGTTTTGAGTCAAATCAAAAGTTAGTGTTCCAATTGTTGAGTTGCTTAGGATTCCTGAGCACAAGAAGAGAGCATTTGAGTACTTGGGATTGAAAGAAGAAAAGAGTACCCCAGGCAGAAATGTAAACATTGTAGAAACTCCTCCTCTAACCATTGCAGACCTTGAAACACCACCAGCATTGGAAGAGCTTGGAGAAGCACCTGAGGTTTACTTGGGGACATCTTTGGTTGAATCCCAATTAAATGTTGATCCATTTTTTACAACTTTGATCATTAAGGACAGACTGCTGCACAATTGTATGTTTGATTCTAGAGCATCATGCAATGTCATGCCTCTTGAGGTCATGAATGAGTTGGATATCAAAGTGACAGCAACATATGGAAGATGCACTGCCATGGACTCTAGAGAGGTGCTCGTTGTTGGATGTGTGAAAGGTTTGGTGGTACAACTTGCAGCTTATCCAGGTAAGAACCTGAAACTTGATGTTGTCATTGTTGATTGCCCTGCCAAATGGGGCATGTTGTTATCAAGAAAGTGGGCTGCAAGTGTTGGTGGAAGTGTTCAGATGGATATGTCTTTTGCCACCATTCCAATTGAAGGCAGCCTTGTAAAGCTGTATGGAGAAAAGAAGATGTTGCACCTCATTGAAGATCCCAACAATGCCTCATATGAAGTGTTGTATACTGATATTGATGTTGATAATTTTTTTGGGTTCGCTGATGGGAAAGTGCACAAGATTGATCAGTGCAAATGTCTTGAACAAGTTGGTTTACCTTGGACCTTGTTATTTGATGGAGCCTGTTCCAAGTTTGGAAATGGTGTTGGCATTGTTCTGATCTCCCCAAGCCAAGAAGAGTTTGTATTTTCTTTCAAACTTAACTTTGAATGCACTAATAACATTGTTGAGTATGAAGCATTGTTATTAGGTTTGAGAATTTCTTGGAAGTATTATATTAAAGATATCATTGTCAAAGGAGACTCAGAACTGATTGTCAAACAAATTAGAAAATTGTATGCTACTAAAAATCAGAGAATGAAACAATACAAGCATGCAGTTTGGGATTTGATTGAAATGTTTGACTCATTTAATATTGTGCATCATGATAGAAAGTTCAATGTTGTTGCAGACAGCTTGCAGTCTTGGGATCTCAGTTTGATGTTTGTTCAATGTCCCCCAATTGTGAATATAATGTTGAAGTACTAACAAGGCCATCTGTCCCTGACAACGTAAAAAATTGGCAAGTATTTGATGATGATGCCCAGGTGAAATGATTTCTACAGAACAAAGGGGAGTTTTTTGATCAGTGTATTGATTGGGAGCCAATGGTGTGTGTAGCAGAAGGAAAAGAAACTTTGTTTGGCAAAGACATCATCCAATTGAAAACTAATACCATTCCTAGAGGGCTGGTTGCTCTTGAATCAAACTTTGATAATGTTGATTGCATTATTAATAGACATATAGCAGCCTCAAGGGATGTTAAAGAGCATGACCTTGGCACAAAGGAGAAACCAAGGAAGATCTGGTTGGGAAGTAATCTGAGAAAGGAAGAAAAATAGTCCTATGTCCAATTGCTGAAGAAATATCAGGACTGTTTGGCTTGGTCTTATTCTGAGCTGAAAGCATACAGAGAGGATTTGTTTCAGCATGAAATTCCTCTCAAAACAAATGCAAAACCATTCAGACAAAAGCAGAGGCTGATTAATCCACTCCTCTCCATGAAGATGCAAGGAGAATTGAAGAAGCTAAGGGATGGAGGGATTATTCAGCCAACAAGGTATTCTTCTTGGGTTGCAAACTTAGTGCCAGTTAGAAAAAAGAATGGTGATATCAGGCTATGCATGGATTTTAGAAATCTGAACAGAGCATCAATGAAAGATAATTATCCTCTGCCAAACATGGAAAATATGCTGCAGTTAGTGACTGGATCTGAGTTGCTTTCTACATTGGATGGTTTCTCTGGCTATAATCAAGTTGTTGTAAAGGAATCAGAAAGAATTAAGACTGCCTTTACCACTCCTTGGGGAACATATGTCTATGTTAGAATGCCTTTTGGTCTAATGAATGTTGGAGCAACATTTCAAAGGGAAATGGATGTGGCTTTTGCTGGTTACATTAATGATTTCATTGTTGTTTATCAAGATGATGTAACTGTGTTTTCCAAGAAGAGAAATGATCACTTACAGCACTTGGAAAAGATGTTGATTAGATGTAGAGAATTTGGTATCTCTTTGAATCCAAAGAAGTGCCATTTTGGAGTGCAAAAGGCCAAGTTTTCTTGGTCACATTGTATCAAAGGATGGTGTCATGATTGATCCCGAAAGGGTAGAGGCTATCAGCAAGGTTCCAATTCCAAGAACCAAGAAGGGAATCCAATCCTTCTTTGGGAAAATCAATTTCATTAGAAGATTTGTGTCTAACTTTGCTGAGTTGACTCTCCCCATCACTTGCATGTTGAAGAAAGACCAGATTATCAAGTGGGAAGAAGCAGCCATTCAGGATTTTGATGGGATCAAAGAAGCACTAAAGCATGCACCTATTTTGGCAGCTCCAAATTACAAGAAGCCTTTTCAAATGTTTTCTTTTTCTTCAGAAAACACCATTGCATCTGTTTTATTACAGAAGGATGATGAAGGGGCTGAGAGACCAATTGAATTTTTTAGTAAGGCATTGCAAGGAGATGAGTTGAAGTACACCATTATGGAGAAGCAAGCATTTTCCTTGGTGAAAGCAACAAAGGTTTTCAGACCTTACATTTTGAGCTCTAAAGTTGTTGCTTATGTTCCCCACACCATGGTGAAAGATATCTTATCAGAGATGGAGATCTCAAGCAAAAGATGCAGATGGGTGAACAAATTGCAGGAGTATGACATGGATATCCAAACCACAAAATTGGTAAGAGGTTTGGGCTTAGCTAAGCTTATGGCTGAGAGCAACTTGCAAACCATTGAGGTGAATGAGGTAGAGGAAGAAAGGGTGCATGTGCTTGAAAAGTTGGTAAGTTCTGAGTGGTACAAAGATATAATATTTTATCTCAGACATTTATGTTGCCCTGATCATTTGAGTAAAAATCAGAAAAGAGCTCTTAAGTTAGCCTCTCAAAAATATGTCATTATTGATTTTGGGTTAGCTTGGAAGAACCCATAGAGGGGGTGCTCTTAAGATGCATTGCTAAAGATGAAGCCCCAAGAATAATTGCAGATCTCCATGGAGGAGTTTGTGGGGGAAATTTTGCTGGAAGGGTTACAGCTCATAAAATTTTGAGAGCTGGTTATTGGTGGCCCACCCTTTTCAAAGATACAACTCTGCTGGTTAGGAAATGTGAAAGTTGTCAGCATTTTTCTAAAGAATGAAAGCTTCATGCTCCCTTCCTTTGCAGCCCGTGTTAGTTGAAGCTCCTTTCAAACAATGGGGAATGGAATTCATTGGTGAAATTTTAGATCCTTCCAGTGCTGGTCATAAGTGGATTCTTGTAGCTACTGACTACTTCACTAAGTGGGTGGAAGAAATCCCCACTAAGAAAGCAAAACACCAAGTTGTCATGGACTTCATGTTGAATCATATCATCTACAGATTTGGAGTGCCAGTCAAAATTGTTGTTGATAATGCCATGTGTTTCAGAGCTAAACCTTTGATGGAAATGTGCAAAGAGTATGGGATAAATCTGACATATGCTTCTAACTACAACCCCCAAGGAAATGGACAAGCTGAGTCCAACAATAAAAACTTGTTGAAGATCATTAGAAGAACCTTGGAGCTGAACAAGAAGAAGTGGGGTGAGCAACTGAAATTTGTTGTTTGGGCTGACAGAATAACTTCTAAAAGGGCTACTGGTAAAAGCCCATTTGAGTTGGTTTATGGAACACAAGCTCTGCTGCCCCTGCATTTACAATTGTCTTCATTTCAGTTTGTTCAACAATTGGAGGACCAAGAGGTTAGCCCATATGAAGCTCGAATCAATCAGATTGTTGAACTTGATGAAGAAAGGAGGGCATCCCACCAAAGACATGTAAAGTTCAGAGAAAAATTGAAGAAGTTATTTGACAAGAAGGAACACTCCAAGAGCTTTCAACGTTGGAGATCTTGTGCTCTGTTATGGGATAACAGGCATGAAGATAAGGGCAAGCATGGTAAATTTCATGTATTATGGATGGGCCCTTACTCCATTGACATTTGAATTGGTGAACATACCTTCTTCTTGAAAGACTTGGATGGGGAATTTCTTGAATTGCCTATTAATGGAAGGCATTTGAAACATTTCCTTGATTGATTCCCCAGAATCAAGGTGAGACATCATTTGTATAGTGTATAGTTCATTGGTTTCTTTCTATATTTTGTGTTTTTGTTTGTTCTTGTCCTTAGGTGACCTGGTTTTGCTAGTTTCTCTTGGTTCATTTTTTTAGAAGATGGTTTTGGTTTTCTACTCTGCAAGCTGACTCCTTTGCCCAATGGATATTTTGGCACTTGGTCTACTTTTGTTCTTATGGCACTCATTGGAAATGCCCATCCCTGAGCAGGAGCCGATGTTGGTGCTCATTTTGATCTCACACCATTTGCCCTTAAAATCCCTCAGTTTGCGGCCTCTGTCACATTTTTTTTATCTCCTTGATTTGGTGCATAAAAACCCTGTCCTCCATTTGTTGAGTCTGGTGCCCCACGCATTTGTTTGTTGTATAAGAAAAGATGGTTGACCAAAATCCCAATATCCCGGTAGTGGAAGACATCGAATCCCATATTAATGGGGAAAATACATTTTCCATGTTTTCACCCACTAAGGCGTGTTAAGAATGATATTGTATGTTTTCATGGCATGTAGGATTCCACTGCTTTACCCAGACTTGGACAAATTTTCATACAGTCGGTATAGTTTTGGCAGGCCATAGACACGTAGAGGCTTCCGCGGGTTCCTTTTTACACCAAGACTTTTCAAAGGCCAAAATGCAGTTTTCTTAGGCCCAAGGCATTTTGGAAGGATACATTGGAGACTTGCTTTTGTGCCTCACCTTTGCACTTTTGGCTCGCAACTCAACTGATAAAGGTGGAAAAGGGGCAGAATCAATGGTTAGGGTTGTGATGCACCTGTTTTTTCCAGGCCATTTTCGCCTCCAAGATGTCTTGGAGATACGAATACGCATCTGTTTTTCATCATTTCTTTGATGAATTATTTGTCGTCTTTGTTGGTAAGGTTCCATTGAATGGATTGGAAACTTAAATTTTGAGTCTAAGGATCGTTAAAGTCAATTTTTTGAAACAGTTGGGAATTACCGGAGGAAAATCAGAAATGTAGATGAAAGAGAGCAAAAGGGGATGAATTTCAGCTATGTATGACTTTAGAAGGATTTGCCAAAAGGTTGTGGCATGAGCATCCTAGTCATTAGTTGAGGGCCCAAGAAACATGATCAGTTCGCAACTAGTCCACCTGGCAGCTTTCAGATATAAATTTGTTAAAGGTCGCTTTCTGAGGCAAATGGGTAACAAGTAAAGGTCCCTCGAATATTCTTCTCTTTTGGGGGGAAAATTGAGTGGGAAAAAATGTATAAATGCAATGAGAGTACTCTTGCAAAGGGTCGGGAGTTCATTTTCATGAGAAAATTTTGAGAAAAGCTCATCTTCTGAGAAAACTTTATGAGAAACCAGGTTAACTTCCTTTGTGTTAGATTTTCATTCATGTTGAGTTGGTTACAAGTGTATAGCCATCAAAAAGCTCTGAGATTGTTTAAAATAACTCTCCCTTGCTGATGAATCTGATAAATTTTGAGTTAATTTGTGTTAAATCTTTGAGCAAATTTTGTGTTTATTTCACTTTCAGAATGTCTGCAAGTAGTTTTTCTTATTCCTATTGCAATCTTGTATCAAAATCTCTTTGAATCACACAGATCTCAATCCTTGTGATAGTTTAGTGGTATCTGCAATTTCATTTTTTAGAAGAGCTTTCATCTGGGAATGAAATAAATGATTTAAAATCACTTTCCTTTCATCTGTTGATAGAGATTGTTTGTAAGCCTCTGGGTGTACCTCAGGCATGATTGATCTTAGATTTTGATGTTTTATTGGGTCTTCTAACTCGAGCCTTCATGCTAGAATCTCAAAGATTGTGTGAAAAGGTGCAAATTTGGGCCTCCATTGATGCACACCTTCTGGTTGAAGGAATGTTTTAACTATTTTGAAGCTTTCTGTTATTGAGTTCTCCATTTGTTATGAAGTTTCTCAAGGATTTGGCAAATTCCAATCTATCTTGTTGATCTCCCACCAAAAAATTATTCAAATAACCAATCCTACCCTGAACTACCCCTGTTTTTCTCTGTATATCCACAAAAGAACAAAATCCATTTGCTAAAGTATGCAGAACAGATCAGGATTCCAAATGTCTTCAGTAACCTTAGCCTTGTGTTGAAAATATCTCCATAATCTGGAAGTGACAACTCGTGAGAGTCAGATTTGGTGTGTTGATCATATTTTCCCAAGGTCTTCTCTATAAAATTTGTGCAAAAGAAAGGTATCTACCAGAATTCCTTCAATAACAGAGGTTACAAAATAGGTTCTCTTACCTTGGTTGAAAGGCATAACCTAAAATAGTTAGGATAAGATGACATCCTTTTAAGGTGCTACCCACTTCTTCAAAGCCTAAGTGCTAAAAATTCAGATAGATTGTTTCCCCGGCTACAAAATGACATACATAATCATCTATTTGCCTCTGAGTGTCTTGTCAAATCCATGATGTTGCTCGGCCTTTGAAGGATATTAAATCTGGGTACCAACACCCTCCATCAGCTAGTTCACGATTTAATCGAACTAAGAGAGATTTTGCAATGTCTTGAAAGTCATTTTCTTGTTGTGTGGCTGTGATGAACCAGTTTTCAAGTTCATTTCTCGGTGTACAGAGGCAGAAGTCCAAAGCTCCTTCTCAAGTGTAAAATTGGTGTAGAAAAATGATCAACTCCCCATGTCAAGCTTTCAAAAGATAAGAAATGCTCAAAGTACTTAGTGAGGTGTTAAGTCTCTTCACACTTTGCAAAGGTGTTAAGTTTCTCAGTCTGAAACTCATAAGGGTGTCAATTTTGCTAAGTTCTTCTCCTTTGTGAAAATGAATGGTGCAAGGTCTATTCAATTCAAATTGAATGGAAGTTTATTGGAATTTAAAGAGTCCTAAATAGTTATAATCTCATGAAATGCTCTCAAAGTTCGACATAGGATGGTAGAAATACATTCTTGTCTTGTTAATACAAAGTCAAATGTTAAAAAGATTGTTGAGATTTCAAAGGGAGATGAAGATCAAAAGGTGGTATGAAGAGTTCGAAGGAGTGTAAAAAGAAATTGAAAAGGAGAAAAGAAAGGTGAAGGAGATGTTGATGGTGTGTGAGTGTTAATGAAAGGAAGATAAACATACAAAACACAAGTATATAGCAGAAATTACAGATGAAGGAGTGAGAGTATTGAGCAATGCAAAAACAGTCATATGAGACCTAATGTGTTGAGGAGGAAGTTATGAATTGAAAATGTGTGTGAACATAACATATATAGTGAATGGTGAGAGTTAAAGATAGTGAAGATTGTTGTTGTGTGTATAATCACAGATACAAATATTGAAGCAAGTACAAAACCAGAGATAAATATGTGAAATACAAATTAGAAATGTTGGGGCAGTTTTACATGAAAAAGTAAGCATGAAGTGCAAGGTTCAAGGGTAAGGTGAATGGTGTTATGTATGTTGATGGAATTACTGGTGAATTGTGAAAGGCAGGTTGCAAATTTAGGATCATAATCAGATGTCTAGCATCCAAGATGAAGAGTGATCAATTTTTGTATACAAACTGAGTTGCAACTTAGTATAATCAGGGAGTTGTTGCTTCCTTGCAGGTGGTAGCTTGCAGAAGGTTAGTGGTTATTGACTAAATAACTTTGGGAGTTGTTGCTTCCAACATCAAGTAGTTTTTTTATTGTATTTTGGGGTTGTAGCCTCAAAAAGTTGAGTTGAAGCTCAACTTGAAATCATTGTAACACATAGGACAATTTTTCCAAAGCTAGTTCTTTGATTTCTGTGTGTTTTCTCCCTTTTGGGTTTCCCACCTAAATATTGTGTATTATCTCTCTTTCATGTGCTTGTGTATGGTTTCATATTCTTTTTCCTAACAAGTTTTGTGAAGTTTAAATAGACACTGATTCACGCCCCTCTCAGTGTGCAAATTTCCAACAGTTTGGGATATTGTCTTTCTTTTACCTTTTTTGTCCCTATTTTGAGCCCCTTTTTTCTATATTTTGTAGTTATATTTCTTCGACAATATATTTATTCAATAATTGTTGTTTTCCTTATCCTTAGCTAATCCAAATATGGTATAGAATGTGTGATGCTTTAAACATCTATTGTTGATGATTAATCATATATATATATATATATATATTTTTTTATTTTTACATTTTTGTATGATAGGTAAATATAAGGTTGGTGAGTCCCTTTCCCATGTATTATCTACAAAAGAAAGTGACACAATACATCATGAGATTCACAAAATCATGTAATCATGTTAGGATCATTCAAATCCTAGCGAGCCAATCAAAATAGGGTGACAATCTATGTTATTCCCTCTTATACTCTATACTTCATTTATATGACAAAATTGGTATAATATAAGTTCGTCATTACTCGCATAATAGTAATTGTATACACATTACATTTATGTCCATACCTAGATGCAAATGTCATAGATCTCGAAGCAGAGGATCATAGTTAGCTAAACTCAATGGTCCAACAACTCCCTTCCAGTCCATAATCCATCCTCCATTCCAGGAAACTCACTCTACCACAGCATGTGTCCACCAAGACTGGCATCAAAGTCAAATATGCCCACCATCTGGAGAAGAAGCCTATAATCCTCCACTACTTTAACTTTGTTCCATTTATTAATTTGTTGGCCAAAAGGAAAGAGTGGCTTTATCATGGTAGCCAAGTCTTTACAGGGGGCAGAGGTGCCAATGGAAGATCCCAACCTATAATCCTTCTAAACATTGTCCAAAAAATCAACAAGCATGAAGAAACGAGATTCAAGTACCTGGAAGGTAGCCATTAAGTTGAGCCCATGGGAATTTGCATCAAAGAATGGAAGATTTGGGGAGTTTGAGACATTGATCTCAGCTAGTGCCTCATGCGACTCTATCTAATGCTCTTTAATGATAAAGGAGACCGCAATAGCCTTGGCGTACAACTTTTCTGGCTCAATCTGGAGAAATTTATCCACAAACACATAGGCCACTTCTGATTTGACCATGTTTCGCATCACGAGGGCCATACAATCACTTCCCAACACATATTTTACCAACTTCAACATATTATTCATCTATATAATGAAAATTATCTTCAACCAATTATCTGAAATTGAAGTGTCAAACACAATTTGTTGATGTTGACCCTTAAAGAAAAAACACAACAAGAGAAGATCTATGATAGAACAAGAGAAAGGGGGTAGAAGCATGAGCAATGAAAAATACAAAGAAGAATGGAGCTAGAGAAGCTTTATAAGTGAGGAGCCAAGACATGCCTCATCAAACCCAATCTTATTCACTACCACCCTATCTCCACACAAAGCCATGATTGCCCGAGGCGAGAGTGAAAAAATAAATGTATTAACGATGACATGTTATTTCCCATAAGTGGGAGAGAAATCCACCATCCAAAATTCAATGATCCCATGCCAATAATTAATTTATTGGTAAGCTCAATTGGGTTTATTTGATCTATCCTCAAATTTGTGAGATAATTAAAAAATTGCTTCCTTGAAGCAATATTGAAAGATCCATGAATCGAAAGATAATCTATGAGGTGTATAACCTACCTTAATATGGCATGAATCCTCCAATACAAAGCTCATCCTTGATTCAATGCTTACACAATAACCATAGAATTTCCTTCTATGATAAGGTGATCGATTTCATAAGAAATCGTTGAGTGCAACCCTTTTACCAGAGCCATGACCCCCACTTCATTTTTTCTTCCATCTTTTAAGTTGCACAAGGCTACTCAGATCAACTATCGAGAATAATCCATTATAATGATGCATCCAACACATAAAACTCTAGGATTTCTTTGAGAGTAACCAATAAAGTTAAGCTTATAAAAGCATGGCTTAGGAGGCAATCAAAGGGAATTGACCCACCTTGAATTATTATGAGGGGGATGAGCTACACTTAACCCATTACTTGGGCTAATTACAAATTATTAAAATTTCTATTATAAGATGTAAATTTATGTATAACTGTTGGAATATAACATATGTATCTCGTTAGCCTTAAAACCAAAATGATTGGAAAATTGTGAATACTTGCACTCTTCATTTTACATAACATCATTATAATAAATTAAATATTACAAAAGAGAAATTCAGAGCACAAATGGTTGAATTGGTGGCATTAAGAGATACTGATTGGTGCTTGTCTAATAGGAAATTTTGAATTAATACATATTGAATTGGTGACATTAAGAGATACCATTTAGTGCTTGTGTGATAGGAAAGTTTGAGTTAATACACAACCCTCTTAAATATTAGCTTCCATATACGTTAAAGACACAATATAACCCTTCTACATATAAAGCTCTCATTAATGTGAGAATTTACATCGAACCCTTATAGTATTTAGGCATGTATCATGTGTGCCTCCACAATATGCACCAACAATTTAATCTATGGCTTTCATGAGCCCCCTACCAACAAAACTTTGTATGGGATGATTTAGTCATGGAATTAGGTGGTTTCCATTTACGTTAGGGTTACTGAAGTTGCCAACTATGCAGAGTCACCCCCCAAATCCTAGTTTGGGAGATTGCCACTTTTTTTCACCTTTTGATGAAGTGTGGCTGCCTTTAGTTAATTTGACAAGTGAAACGGATTCTAAAAAAATCATGAAAAAGTATCACATAAAATTTGAAGTTACCATTGAATTTTTAAATCTCTATTATGTTGGTATGTCCTAAGACTTTGAACATATATTTGAGATAGTAGTTCATCCATCTTTTGAAACTTAAATATATATGAGTTGCCACTCCATATGAATATTGAATATATCTGTGAGATATCTTTGAGTTGTAGCTCTATATGAAACTTGAAAGATGTCTTGAGTTGTACCTCCATCTGAAATCTATTTTTTTCTCAAGTTCTTACTCAATTAGTATTTTAAAATAAGATTTGAAGTTATCAGTGAATTTCAAAATCTCTATGATGTTGCCATGTCCAAAGGCCTAGGAAACATATTCGAGTTTTTCCCCTATATGACCCATTAAAATATCTTGTAGTTATCCATCTATGTGAAACCTAAAGATACCTTCGAGTTGTAGATCCATGTGAAACTTGAAGACATGTTTGAGTTGTTGCTCCATCTAAAACTTGAAAGATATCTTGAGTTATTGCTCCATATAAAAATCTAAAAATAACTTGAACTTTTATTTGATTAGAATTTTCAATATATCTCGAGCTCTTATTTGATTAGAATTTTAAAAATATCACCAGCCCTTACTCCCATTGAAATATAAATTATTCATGCACACATGTATCCAATGCATCTATTATGAATCCATTGGTTACAAATTTTACACTCTTGATTTCCCCCAAACAAACTCGTTGCTTAAAGGAACTAACAAAGAATATGCAAAAACATGTAGATTCATTAAGCACATAAATATAAATGTCAAGGTAAAAGCAATTCATCCATAATGCCTCTTATTAATTAAGTTATAAGTAAACTACTTGACTATTGAATCAAGTGCAAAACATATTATCACCATCAATGCCTTCAAAACAACTAATGCCTATGCAAAAGTGATTTGAGAGCATTATGTGAGAACCGCCATCTCGACATTTAATCTATGTGCATGAAAGGCATCTAAACATTAGAAATCATACATATGTCATCTTCAAAAAATCCCAAGGATAAAAAGAAGGCACACCCATTCACAAAGAGGAGTAAATTATTAAATTGAACCAATCCATTCCAAAGTCTAAGGATATTTCATTTCATTGTGCATGGATAGAAATGTTGGGTATCATGAATGAAAAAGAATGCCCTTCATATGTTCCACAAACAAAGGAATAATGACCAAATAATATAAAAATATTTCTATACTAGAATCTTGCTTTCAAATAGAATGTAAACACATAATACCAATAAGCAAAAATAGCATATATATACCTAAATTTTCCACTTTGGCACTTGATTATGCTATATTTGGATTGCATCCCTTACATGTGACTTGCACCCATAAATAGAGATAAAACACACTATCCTAAGCCATTTCTAATCTTGCAATCTCTCATATTTCTACTTATACACCCACAGGAACACTATGCTTAGTCAAAAACCCCTTGCATCTCATTTGCAGACAATTCTAGGGTTTTATAAAATGTAATTGCCTAACTAGACATAAACATCTAGTAGTGACATGTTCTATATAATTGGTGTCCCCAGATTTCGCCCTAAAATTTGGGATTACCCTTTTTTTTTAAAACCATTCTTTTAAACTAACGAGTCTTTTTGTGTTTTTATTGCCAGAAGATGTCTCTATTGCGTTAAGATATTCCCAGTGAATCATATGAACCAATTTTGAAAAATACCCAGATGTTAAAACTCATTTTATCCCTTTGCCAAGTTTTGTTTGCAGGAAATTTTTTATTTAATTATTTATTAAATAAATAAAGCCCCGTTTGAATTAAATTGTGCTCCGGTTGAATCATGTTGAAGTTTTGCATGCCAGTATCCACACAGTTCAATAGGATTTTCACCAGGAATGAATTCAGAGCTTTGTCTGTGACTTCTGGCAATGTTTTTTGTTTTTATTTATTTCTTTTGTGTTTTTCTCCATTTTTCCCTGTGGTCTTTCTATTTAATTCCCCTTTGTCCGTTCTTTGTATTATATAGTTTTTTTAATTTCCTAGAGCATCTGGAGATCATTTACGGCCGCTACACCAGAAGGAATCAACCTTAGAAAGCAAACTTCTGACCAAAAAAGATAAAGTCAAGCACAAAAAACCTCTCCTAGGCAAGTCACACTTTTTGGAATGAATGGGTTTAAGTTGCAATGGGATTTTGGTAGTGGCAGATAGGCGAGAATTTCTTACCTGTCTTGCAGGGTATTTTTCCCACGAAATCAAAGTCACTTAAGCTGCAATGGGAATATTAGAGGCGGCAGGCAGGCGGGAATTTCTTACCTACATTGCAGGGTAAAAATTCTCATTATAAAATAAAGAAAAATCACTTAAAGCACCAATGGAAAAAATTTTCCTGCCTAGCAGGCTAATTTTTCCCACCAAAGAGGTTTATTCACCCATGCAACTCGCACTTTGTCAAAGGAATCTATTTTTAATACAAGTCACACTTTTGGGGAGATGTTTTAATTTGCCAGTGGGAATTTTGGCAGTGGCAAGCATGTGAGAATTTCTTACATGCCTTGCAGGGTAAACATTACCATTATGAAAGTCAAATAACTTAAGTGGAAGAGGGGATTTTTGGAGCTGCGGTGCAGGGTGGAAATTCCCATCAAGTCGACTTCTTATTTTTAACAATTCCTCTTGCCAAAAAGTGCGACCCACCTTTGGTGAATAACAATGCATTTAATAATGTTTATTAATGGTTTATTCACCCAATTTTGGTGCCATAAATAGAAGGAAAGTCAATACAAGTGGAAGAGCTAAGGAGAAGTCAAGGATGCATGCTAAAAATAAATAAAATAAATTATTTAAAAAACAACAAGCAACATGTAGACTTGGGTGCCCAAATTGGATGAATAAACATGGTTATTTATTAATTAAATTGCCAGGAATAGGAAGGGTAATAATTAAAAATAGCATGTTGGAGGTTATATAAGTATGGGACACCATAAGGGAGAGACAGTTAATTCTTTTTTATGAGGATTGCAGTCCAGACAGGTTTTGGCGCCAAAAGGAGGATTTTGCATTAAAGTTTATTTTCCATTGCCAAGAAGCCTCCAATTTTGGCACCTAGGGTTGGAATAGCTTGATTTTTACTATGATAATTTTCTGCATGTTGGTATATGTGCCCAGGTGAATTAAATAAAAAAAAAAATTTGCATGCAAACAAAACCTCAAATGTTAGGGCAGCAGACTTTATATGCAAATTTTGGTGATAAAAATAAAGTATTCATGCCATGGACTCCATCTTTGTCTGAATAAATTGCAAGTATTCATCACAGGTGCTCAAATAAATGTCAGGTACATTGAATATATCTTATAAATCTGAAGAAGTTTCCATATTTACACAAATTAATCCAATTGCAAGGGATTCCGGCAGAATTAAAAGAAAAAGAGCTCAAACAAAGATTGTTTCAGCCATGATGAAGCATGATGAAAGAAAAGGATCAGCAGAATCATGCATAGCTCTCAGATTTTTCAAAGTCAATGATACAGACACATGCCCTGAACTTATCACCGATTTAATTGACAGATCCAGATCTCATAATTGCAAAGGCTTCCGGCAAAAATTCATCCTCTTGTTTCTAACGCAGTCCATGCAGAAGTCAATGCATGGAAAATTCCTTCCGGGATCTTGTGCATGTGCTCCCAATCTTCCAGTTGAAGCCTTCATTGAATTTACTTGTATTTGCATTCTCCCAAAATAATTTCCAGAATTTAAAATTGCTCATATGCAATTAAAAATAAAAATGATGATTTTTGTCTGAATTATTTACCGCAAACATTGCACTGGTGCATATATTAGAGAAGAACTGCAAAAGCTTTAAGGATAAGAGGGAAGAAAATTCAAAGGCAATATCCGCAAGCAAATCATATTCAGTTGCTTCCATATCCATCTTGGTGAGAATCAAAGGCAAAAGTGTCAACCGCATGCATAATATGGAAAAAGAACAAGACTAGAAGTGTTGCAACTTTCTTCTAATTTCTTTTCCTCTTTCTTCTTCTTTCTCTTATTTTCACCGACAAAGTAATTGAGTAATCAATTAAATTATAAAACTTAAGTGATTGGTTTAAAATATGTTACTTGGAGAAGTCAATTACTTAGAAATAGGTGGCAGACATGTAAAATAGAAGGTTCTATTTTCAATTAAAAATTATGCATGACATGCAAAGAGGAATTCCAGGAGGAAGCTTGTTAGCTGCTACCCTTTTCTATAGCTTCTGCATGTGGGAATTCATTAAAAGCTTCCTATTTGTAATAGCCCTCTATACACTATAAATAGAGGAAGAACGTATGGGTTAGAGGATTGAAATTTGTAATTAGCATTCTTGTGTTCCAGAATTTGAGCTGAAACCCTTGATAGCTTTCTGCAAGCAGAGGAATAGAGAAGAGATTTCCAAAGAACTTTGTGTCAACGGTGCATTTGTCTCTTATTTATTTTTAGATCTATGCATAAACTTCGTGTTGTCTTAGATCTAGATCTGAAACTTTCCCTTGCTTTAAATTTTATGTTTTATGATATATATGTTTCATCTATGTGCATGTGATCAACTCTGTCAACTATAGGTTGGATTGCACATTTCCTTTCCCTTCTTCTCGCAATTAATTATTTCCCTTTCATGCACATATTGTTTACAACTTCTTACTTACTGTAAAATTGTCTAGCTATGGTTCATGAGTTACATAGTTAAAGTAATACCAACAAATAGATATTAGGAAATACAACTGACAAAATCCTACACTGGAGCCTCACCGGTAAATGAGGAAGATTTATCTCATGACTACCTAGGTTTTCAACTGTGCAGAAAATCTAGCCAACAATAATGGTTTTGTCCCTCTGAACGTTTTTGTCTAGGGGCCCTCCTAATGGCCAAGTTTTCTTATGTTTTCCTTTATTCCCTATTCTAAGTCAGCTATAGAGTGAAATATTACCCCATGAAATAATATAAATACAAGTTAAATACTCTCATTACTCACTTGATCACCACTTAAAATTTTGACACAAATACAAGGCAATACTTAATCTTCATCTCCAAATCTCAAGCAAAGACACCACAACCTTCCCTATTTCAAGAGCAAGCATTAGGAGAAACTCCTAAGTAGGTATAAAGCACCTCCAAATTCAGCTAAGAGCTTTCCATGCAAAGTCAAGAGCGTCTCAAGCCAAGTCAAAGAAAGCATTATCAAACATCAAGTGTCAAAATTCTTATTGCATTCATGTAGCTGCATCCTCATAATTGAACTTCCAACAGGTGTATCTTTAATACTATATTATATATTAAACATTTTTAATGATACCTCTAATAAGTAGCTTCTAATCCATATTGCATTCTATATTAAACATTGGTGGGTATGAGTAGTTTACCAATTTCTAAAAAATCAAATATAATCGTAGGTCGTTCAACGATCTCTTCTCATGAGTATCAAAAACTAGTGTTCCCTAAAGTTGTGCAAAAACTAATGCAAATGTTTAGCAATGCTAGAAACCAACTTCTTCCACTAATATAAAAATAAAACCACAACGTAGCCACAAAATTCAAGCCACACGATATACAAAGGATAGCCTACAATGACAATTCAACATAAACATGCCAATGATTCCCAACATCAAAGCATGTTATAAAAATACCAAACAACAATATCAAACACCTACAATAACCACAAAAATATATAATATACACCCACATTTTTCTTGACATGCTTCAAGATGTCAATAATGCAACCTTCATTGTTGACAATTTTTTACATTTTTTTTTGAATAGTTAGAAAGGGTTGTTGGGTCCCTTTCCTGTATATTCTCTAGAAATAAAAAAAAAACATTACAAAGAGTATGATTTCAATAGGTAAACACCTAGATCATAAAGAACACCATTTTTAGGAAAAAAGAAATAAGGTGGCAACCTGTGTCAATCCCTTCCTTAAAACCATGATTATAAAAAAGGAACAAAAATGGGTAGCCTTTACACACCCCTATAAAACCAATTATCATGTTCATTATATACATGGATATACTAAAATACTAAAAACTAGAAATAAGCTCTAACAGACCATCCCAAGCACATACCATCAAGTACTACCAAGGGACTAACATCAACATCAACTTGTAAACTAAGAGGAACCTTTATTCTACCCAGGGAGATATTGGAACCCAGATTGCCTGGCAACCTTAAGAGAAATTTATATTTCTTGAGTGGCTTTCACCTTATTGAATTTATGGATTGTGGGTCTAGACGGAAGAAGTGGGCACCACATAGCCTTTGAGTCCATGTTGGGAAGGAAACAAGGGGGGATTGAACCCTAGGCAAACTCGGCAATTGCCTAGGGTGCCAACAGTCAAGGGTCACCTAAATCTAAGATTTTTATTTTTTTTTGCTATTATTAGAACTTAACATTGAATTTTTTTACCTGAAGTCAGCATTAATTTACCCTTTTATTGATAGTATTATAAAGTAACATAAATTTCATGCATACACATAAAAAGGTAGTCTAATATTTTTGCGAGTAAAACAAATATTCCTATTTTTAAGCTCATACGATTTTGTTGGTGATGTTACCCATTCTCTAATGTAGCTCTAGATAATTCAGGTGTGAAATTTTTCCTCAAAAAAGGTTCATGTATTTTTTATAACGATGTAGCTAATAGAGGCAATTATAATTAAAGGAAATAATTATTTAATTCTCTATTCCTAATGTTTTGGGGGAAATGTCTCTTTTTATGGAGGATTTAGTAGGCTTGGTCTAAATACCACTCTTTGCAAAGCCATGGGAGCTACCTAAGAGTTTTTATTGCTTTGCAAAAAAATGATGCTCTGTTTAGTTTTGGGTTCCATCACCTACTTGATATTGGTAAATAAGACGAATAACCAACCTTCTATAAAAAATTGTATTGATTGCATTATGAGCACCTCCTATGATTAATTATCTCCATCCATAGATTATTATTTGTCCTTATTTGATGATTTTATATGATATTTTTATTCCTTTTGTATACCACTTTCTTTAAATTAGTGATTTATTAGGATCCTTATGCAAATTTTAAAATACGACAATGTACGTGGCTTTTATTTATTTATTTGATGGGAAAATATTATTAACTAAAATTGTTATCCTTGAAAAATGAAGCCATCTCCCAATTCACCTAGTTTCTTATAGAAAAATATGTAGTCATAGCCAAGGATATATTTGATGGCTTACAAAATTTGATCGAATTGGAGTGAAAAAATAATATGCAGATGCCACTTAGAAATAGGTGTGTTCAATGCCATTTTCTAATATTTTTCCTTTAAAAAGAGGTGAGGAAGGAGGAACTAGTCCAATATTGCGAGTACCCAAGAAAATGAAATGTAAATGCTTCAACCACCAAGCGAACCAATGGAGGGAGAGGAGTACATAGCGAAGCCCGTGTGTAAAGGCCACAAGAAAATTCATCGAGGAGTTAACGAGCCTGGAAAAAAATGTTATCGATTTTCCAAGACAAATCCTAACCCCTGTTGATCACTTTATACGATTACCATTGACTCACCTTCAATTTGAGTTTATCAATGTTGCACAAGATGGCTAGTAGGAGACTGTTTACCATATCCAAGGCCTCAAACTCATTGTTTGTTCCATCAGGAATATTGAAAGATGTCATTCAAATTAGAGATTGAGATTAATCTCAAATAGTTCATCTAACTCTAGAAATACTAGGATTACCACGAGAACCACAATCAAAGTTCAATTTTAAAAACTAGTTTTTGGGGGCTTCCAAGAGGAGTTGGCCCTTTTGATTTCAATCCCAGAGGGATTTTCTACCATTGACCCATTAACAAGTGATTGTTGACATTATTGACCCTTTATAATGCTTTATTTTATTTCCATGTGACCACCTTATAATCATCTTGATCATTACAACAATAATGCACAACATACACATGATGAATATATACCCAAACTCTAAAAACTGGCATACTAAATATGAATGCAAAAGTAAAATGTTGGTAAAAATGACACAGGATCATCATTGGTGCATTAGTTATTTTGTAAATTTTGAATTTTTTTGTAATATTTGCAGTGCACGTAGGACTTGGTAAAAGGATAAGCATGCACACAAAAAGGGGCACAAGAAGTGTTAGGTGCAAATTTCATGATGAGGCAAGATGGAGCACAAAACCTTGGGAGGATAATGCATGAAGATGGATGTGTGATAGAATACTAGTGCAGAGGACATGTCAGAAATGAAAAAGGGAATATAGAATATCAACTACTACGGGTATGTATGAAAGTGGCTAATTACTAGCAATCACACCACAAAGGTACAATGGATATGCCGATAGGGGAGGCAATGATTGTTGGGAAATAGTAAAGTGTGTGGAGAGAAGGAACTGGAAGTGTGTAGAAGAAGATGAAAAATTGAATAGAGGAAAAACATGAACAGAAAAGAGGAGGGAGGAAGAATGTGTGTGGAGGGAGAAGTTATGGCTTTAAATCTGTAAGGAGCTTCGCAGAGGAAGTAGTCTTTGGTATTATAATTTGCACCTCGCCACGTATGTACCAAGAGCTAACTTGGAGCAACTATCAAAAGAAAATGTTGGGTAGATACAAAGGTTTTGTAGGCATCATAGTATTGAAATAATTATGAATGTAAGGCCCTGGCATTCAACATCTCCAATGTCAATAGTCACGTTGTGTAAAGTTAGGCCTAGAGATATATGCATTGTGAGGGTGCAATCCATCTTTAGTGGGATTTGACTTTGAGGCCCAGAGCTCCTGTTCTACTTCAAGTTTTTGCACAAGTGTCTAGAGAGAACTGGGAAATTATTGGATCATCACATTGACAGTAATATTGGAGCAAGCACGTACGCTTGGAGAAAATCCAAAAAATATGCGGGTTTCCAATGAGGAATCTATGAAGCAAGAAAAGATTCACTTCAATAAAAACAAAAAGAAAGGTTACAACGAAAAGGATCTAATCAAACTGATTAGATCTCATTATCACGATTCTGAAGACGATGGAAAGTTTGTAGGTCAACTAGAACAGTTGTAGGATGTTGCAAAACATTTCCCAGCTCTAGATGAAAACTGCATGAGGATGACAACACTCTCCTTGTTAAATACAACCATAATACTCTTTCCTTTTCACAGGGGGGGTCGATCACCTGGCAAAAGCTATTGAATCCTCTCAGAAAGATTTTGATCTGATGAATTTTGTTCAAAATTTTGATTCTCAATATCTGAAAACCATTAATTTACTTAATGTTATCGACATTGATGTTGATATAATATGTATGGCTGCTTACAATGAATTCAAAAGGCTCCTAAAACTGCAAAAGCAAGTTCTTGATTCTCTAAATTCGTGCCCATCCCTCTTACGGTCCCTATCAAACTAGCACTAGAAAATGAGTTAACTCATAGTAATTGGATAGTTTCAGTGAGTTTAAAGTTTTTCCCTCACATAATTAAGTAAACAAGATGTGATGTGAACTATGATAAATGGAGCTCTCGCTAATAGCCATCCCAAAATCAATGCCATTATGGGTTGAATTGGCCATGCACACAGAGATAAATCTCTGGCCTAGGGGTTAAATTTGACGGTCGTTTAGACTTTTTTCATGATTTAAACCATAAAATACTTGCAAATATTTGAAATAACCGTCACATGTGACTTGCATATTTTATGTCTAACCATCATTTTTTCTACACACACACACACACATAGATATATACTAATGTATATTCAAAATAATTAAGTATGTATAGAATATTTTTAATGCCCCACGTATTTAACAAAAAAATAAAAGTTGAGTGGGAAAATAGCCCCGTGTCAAAAAACCCACAAAAAAATAAAATTTGAGTGGGAAAATAAACCCATGTCAAAAAACCCACCAATCAGATTAAGCACTTTTTCACCAATCAAGTCAAGTCAATCACAGTCTGAATAAAATCCACACTTTTTTTTCAAGTTTTTGTCTTTCATTTCAAGTGCATAAATCGACACGGCCGACGTAGCCTTACAGACCTATCATTTTCCTCGCCTGTCGTGTCAAGAATGTTGACGTCTCGAGACAACGATTTTATAGCCCCATTGGCGGAAATTTTCCCATTGTGAAACCCACTATTGGATTGAATTTGTACGTCGTCACATGTACCAATTAAAAAAATTAGAACTGTTGATTTACTACACAGGTTTCAAAATTCAGACGCTTGGCTATGAAAGGGAATGACTATCGGTGTAATGAACAGGTCTAAGGAAGAGGAACCAATTATGGAGCATGGACCAATAATGGTGAGGGTAGATGTAAAGTTAGGGACTAGTACTTGTTAACTTCTCACTTAAAATTTGAAAAAAAAAAGTAGTCAATAAAATGTGTCACATTAAACAATCACCCAATGAAATGATGCCACATAAGTGGAAAAAAATGTATGACATAATGCCCTACAAATGGTCCACCCCTAAATTTATTTGTATGGAAAACTAATCGATTTAGATAACTTAAAAAAACCACTTTCCATACAATATAACTACTCAAAAGAAAATATTTAGATAAAAAATAACAAAATCTATTAAAGAGTTTTTTTTTCAAATTTTATGGTATTTATATGGTTGTTATACACCCCTCAACTTAGGGTGCACAACCACTGGCTCCTCTCCCTTAACAAGTTTTGACAGATCAACCAATTAGGATCCCAAAGACCATCATCCTCAACTTCTAGGATGACATGGTCCACACAAGTAAATATCTAATAATCGTGGTAGTTCGGAGCAATTAATTATCCAAATCAAATAAAATCAGAGAGAAACATGGAAGTCTCCAGGATTTGAATGGGAACTAAGCGAGAACGAGAAATTATAAGAGAAGCTTGAGTATATCATTAGAGGGACTTTTTGTGACTTTTTGGGATGTTGGAGTACTAAAGACTATTGAAATTTTAAGATTTGGGCTTGAAGCTAGGAAAAATACACTAGTAAAAAGGAAGTGAAATATTAACAATCATACCTCCTCCTTTGTGTTCCATAGCAAACCTCAAAATGGGCTAGGAAACATGGATTGAGCCCCGATTGCGTGATATGTAGGTGCTTTTCTTCAAGACGGAACAAGGCCTTCCAGCAATAATGATCCACTTACTTTGCACCAAATGGGTAAAAGGATTATGGATTTGGGGTGCTTCAAGATGAGGCTAGTTGGTAATTAGGACGAGGCAGAAGGATTTTCTTTGCTCAAAGGATGCATGAACTTAGACAAGGCATTCAATCTTATTCTTCGTGTCTTATAGGGGAGGGGTAATGTTGTATTTATAGCCTAGGGAAGTGATCAATTTAAGTAATCATGGTTTGAAAATGTGGTCAAGATTATGTGATTGGGGACCATGAAGAATGGGTGAGGATTTTATTTTGTATTTTTAATTCATAAGTGGAGGATTTTAGGTGAGTGGGGACCACAAAGAGTGGGTGAGGATTTGATTTTGAATTTTTAATTCAATCGTAGAAAAACATGGAGAATAATGACATATGGTGAGGATTGGGTTATTTTTTAGATTTTGAAATGGATAATTAATCAAATTATATTTTATTAATTTGAAGTGTATTTTTGTGAGGAATGAGGTAGGGTACTTAATTGATTTAGGACAGATGTAAAATTAGGGTGTCTATAGGGCTAAAAAATCTGCAGTGAGTCCTAAGAAACACACACAATAATTCAATTAGCATTGTAACCACCCATTAGAGAGAAGTAACATTGTAGATAACACAAGGTATTTGAAATTAATAGAAAGCTTGTGTTACTATGTTTATGTATTTTTATTGTGTAATTATCAGAAATGGTATGGGTTCCTTAAAAATGCACCCACGTGTTGTTAGATTAGTATCAAATCAAGGTAATAACTCTAGGAGAAGAGTACTTGGGAGATCAGTAAGGCAAAATACTGGTAGAGAATTGAACATGAGGAAACTAGTCGAAGAGGTGAAGATGTTTCCAAGAATAGGTGCCAATGGAGGTGAAAAAAATGCATCAATCAT
The DNA here is from genome assembly GCA_019776745.2 of Taxus chinensis. NCBI lineage: Eukaryota > Viridiplantae > Streptophyta > Pinopsida > Cupressales > Taxaceae > Taxus > Taxus chinensis. Next base: position 240,335,877 of record CM034146.1, read on the forward strand.
AGGTGTGTTAAAACAAGTAATTAATGAGCTTAGGAGTAAGAGGACTAGACTAGATGTCATAGAAGAGGATCGATGGAGAGGTTTTGTGGATTGAGATGTTTAAGTGATGATAAAGGAGCTAGAGGTGAAGAAATTGGCGAAGAAGAGGTTGTAAAATCTTGTGAAGTGAGACTTTAAAGATCTATTTCAAAAATGGGTTGGAGAACAAAAAGGGATGTTCCATCTTTCTGAGGGATGTTGGAACTAGAGGAGCTGGTATATTGAATCATTAATATGGAGGAATATTTTGAGTTTGAGAAAATCAATGACCTATAAAAAGTAATGTAGCGCAAACTATCAGATGAACTTGTGCAGGAAGTTGTAAAATTTAAATCAGAAGGAGATGTCAGTCAAGGACTACATAAAGTAGTTCTATCAAATCATGATTCAATCTATACATGAAGAGGTTGACCAAGAAAATGTCCTACGGTTTTTTAATGGTCTAATATTTGGCATTCAAGAAGATCTAAGTATCTTACACATCCAAACTATTGAAGAAGCCTACCAGTTGGCAATAAAGACTAAGGACACATTGGTGCAAAAAATAAAAAATGAAACCAAGAGAGGAATCCAAAATATGCATGGAAGAGGAGGTATTGGTTATGGATACAAAAAACCACAAGAATAAAAGTGAAGCAATATAAACACACACACACACACACACACACACACACACACACACACACACACACACACACACACACACACACACACACACACACACACACACACACACACACACACACACAGGCGAGCAAGAAGGAATGACATACCTATTGTGAGGAAATGGAAGAGATAGTCGAGGAATGGGAAGAGAATTATTTTGAACATGTTTTAAATGCAAGCAACTAGGGCACCATGAGTATGAGTGTCCTAGTGCACAAAATGAGGTGGCGAGTAGGTGCACATAATGAAGCGCACATATGGCACAAAGAGATATGGAGTCAGTGGGATCAACCAAAAACTCCACTATATTAAAGCATGGGTACAATTTAGTGATGTGAAAAGTGTTGTTAAAGACCACACAGATGAAGAATGAACCAACAAAAAGGAGAAATTTGTTTAGGAAAATATGCAAGTCAAGAGACAAATGTTGCAAAGTGATTGTCAACAGTGGAAACACAAACAATTTGGTTTTATGTGAAATGGTGGAAAAGTTGGAATGAAGAATATTGCACATCCTAAACCTTACAAGGTGTCATGGTTGTGAACTAGTGATTAAGAAAATTCTTGTCAAGTTCCAATCTGGGAACTATTGTGATGAAGTGTTGTGTGATGTAATGTCAATGGATGTTAGCCATCTATTATTTGGGAGACCATGGAAATGTTACTGGAGGCCATCCATGATGTATATGCAAATGTTATTTACATATAAAAGGATGGTAAGAAATTCAATTTATTGACATTGGAAGATAAAGGTGAAGGCAATATGTGCAGTGGAGTGTGTGCAAGAGTATTAGTTGTGTCGGGTAAGGAATTTCTATGAGAATTGGAAAATGAGAAGGCGTGTTTTGTACTCGTGTTAAAGGAAGTATGTGAGGAGTTCACAAAAGAAGAAGTCCCAAAGGAAGTGTATGGATTGTTGGAATAATTTTTAGAGATAGTGATGAAATATTTTCTACACGGATTACCACCAATATCCAATATCAATAATCAAATTGACTTGATACCTAGATCAATTTTTCCAAATAAGGCACCGTATAAGATGACTCGTGAGGAGAATATGGAGGTGAGACATCAGGTGTAAGAGTTTCTTGAAAAAGGCTTGCTTAGGGTAAGTTTGAATCCAAGTGAGGTACCCACATTACTAGCACTAAATAAAGTAGGAGAATCGCACATTTGTAGATTCAAGATCCATCAACAAGATAACAATCAAGTACATATTCTTGTTACCAAAAATGGATGACTTAATAGATTATCTCAGTGGTGCACAATACTTTTCCAAGATTGATCTAAAGAGTGGTTACCATCAAATCCATATTAGAGAAGGAGATGAATAAAACATGGAATTTAAAACCAAGTAAGGACTATAAGGGTGGTTAGGTATGTTCTTTGGGTTGAAAAATACTTCAAGTACCTTTATGAGGTTAATGAATGAAGTGTTGAAACCATTTCTAGGGAAGTTTGTGATTGCATACTTGAATGATATTATGGAGTTTAACATGATTCAAGAAGAACACCAATGCAAGGTGATGAAGTGCTTACAAAAGGAGAACTTGTTGATGCATATAAGGAAATGTAGCTTATGCATGAAGAGTTAGTATTCTTTAGTTTTTTGTTATCTCAAGATGACATGCGAATGGACCTAGATAAGGTACACCAATAGTAAAGTGACTTCAATGAGGAATGTGACTGAGGCACAAATTTTCCATGGGTTAGAAATATTCTATAGGAAGTTCATCAAGAATTTTAGCTAAGTACATGCAAATATCGTGGAAACCATGAGAGGAGATAACAAGGAATTTGTGTGGACAAAAGAAGAAAAGCATAACTTCTAGGAGTTAAAGCAGAGGATTACAACATAATCATTACTGGGATTTTAAATTTTTGATAAGGTATTCCAAGTATATTTTGATGCAAGTGGTACAAGAATATGCACAATATTAAATCTGGAAGGAAGACCCATAGCCTACTTCAACAAGAAGTTAAATGACACCAAGAGGAGATATTCAGTCCATGACCAAGAGTTTTACGTTATTGTACATACATTAAAGAAATGGAAAAATTATCGACTACAAAATGAATTTGTCTTGTACACGAATCACCAGGTGTTGCAGTTCATAAATACTCAGTTAAAGTTGAACAAAGGCGTATAAATGGGTATGATTTTTGTAGAGTTGTTATTTCATGTTAAAACATCGCAGTGGTAACTCCAACGAGGTTACAAATTCCTTGAGAAGAAGATTTATTTTGCTAAAAAATGAACAATGAGGTCAAAGGATTTGACACCATGAGGTATTTATACATGCAAAATGAGTGTTCTAAGGGTGCATGAGAGGCATGGTAGAATTGGTGCATGTAGATAGAATGTAGTGGTTAGATTGTTTCATCCAATATGGAATGTTGTTAAAAGGGGCACAATTGTGTATACCTCAAGGTTCAAAGCACAATAACCGGGCCAAAGAGAAGAATAGTGGAGGTCTAGGAGGTCACTTTGGAGGTGACAAGACATTAACACAATTATAGGAGTGGTATTACAAGCTGAAAATGAGTGTAGATGTGTGCAAATATATGGATAGGTGTAGATTTTTCCAGTTAGGTTAAGGGCATCGGTAGAATACAAGGTTATATCAGTCATTACTAGTACCAAAGAGACCATGAAAAAACATAAGTATGGATTTTTTGTTGGGATTACTAAGAACACAGATAGGGAATGACTCCATATTGATGGTAGTCAATATATTTTCATACATGGTACATTTATTTCATGCAAAAAACCAGTGATGCATCGAACATTGGAAATTCGCTCTTTAGAGAAGTGTGATTTTGTGGGATACCATTGAGCATAGTTTTTTAACAAGGATACAAAGTTCCTAGGTCATTTTTGGAAAATATTATGGATTAATATGGGGATGTGGCTGAATTTTAGTTTAGCATACCTACCATAAACGGACAAAAAAATACAAGTGGTAAACAAAATCCCAAGCAATTTAATGAGTAGTTTGGTTGGAGACTAGCCAAAATAATGGGATATGGTGTTAGAGAAAGAAAAGTTTTCCTTCAATAATTTTGTCAATAGAAGTACATGAAAGACTCCATTCCAAACTGTCTACATGTAGTGCCCACCCCTTTCAATATTCCCATTTTGAGCTACTTGGACTCATTGTATCTAGACTATTGTTATAACGAGGACTTTATTGCTTATATTTTTGTTTGACACAGATATTACTACCTTAGTACATTATTTCGATGTGACATTGTTCTTGATATTATATTTTCTAGGACTAAGATGCTAACTCTTCTTGATAGGTTTTCTATGGGGCACACAATACCACTACACATTCATCACATATTGTGCTATGATGATGTTATCATGATTTAATATGGATATGATCTTGCATTGGTATTGGATCCAAAATTGATGTATGATGTTATATCATCTCATTTAGTTTATGATTCATATTATGATATACTGCTGGTTTAGCATGAATTGTATGGATGTTTGATTCTAATGCATATGACATTGTCATATTTTTCTATCATATTGGGCAGATATGAGGTTTGCATTGAGTGCAAAAGTGGCAGGCAATTGATCTCAAAAATAACGTGGGATTCAGGGAACAAATGACAATTAGCACAAAAGGCCATAATGGCTAAACCTCTTCTCCTTATCGATTATGACATCCCTTTCTCATGTATGTGTCATGTCATGTTGGGTTGCTCGGGTTTGAGAGTATTACCCTATTTTCCTTCTATCATGGTGATGAATTACTACGTTTATTAACTACTTGTTTTAAGTATCTTCCTTTTGATTAATGATTGCTAATGTTTTATGTTACCCCCCTTTTTAAGTGGTTTTAACGTATTTTTGTGGTTTTAGGATTATGTGTTGGGGTTAGGTGGAGTAGGCCACTTAATCATGGATTAGATGAGTATAATTGCCCCTCCTAAATGTCACATTTTTTCCAAACTCGGATTTGGGAAAAATGTGCCATTTAGGAAGGGTAAATGGAAAGCAAGGGACCTCATTTGCTTGGAAAAGATACCTTGGCCCCCATCCCTATGGGTGGGTGGGCTCCTTCCAATGCAAATGAGGCCTATTGGATCATTTTTCCTCTCTCCACACACTTCATATTTATGGAACTTTGATTTTGGGAATGTATGAGATTTCGGGAAATCTCTTCATGATTGTTTTGAGCTTATTGTGATTTTCCCTTCATTTTATTTTGGTGCATTTTTGTGATAGGGGGATTGAATTTGATTTTGGTTGAGGGTTTCATTTTTCACCCTCCATTGTTTGTCATGGGTAGCTTCTTTCCTTTTTAACCCCCCATTTTCTTTGTGATGGGGTTATTTTGGGCTTGAAAATTTTGGGTGGAAAGCTTTGGGAGCTTGAAGGAGACTTGGAATATTTGGGAGACATTCTTCGATTTGGCTTGTTTGAGTGCAAAGTAAGACCTTGCAAATTCCTTGTTTTTCATTTGAATTTTACATTTTGAATGTTATGTTTTTTGTATGAAATGTGATGTTTGAATGTTGTGTTGGTTTATTTGGTTTACTCCACCCAACCTTGAGAGGTGTGAGTTTTTAGAGATTGAATGGGAAGAGGGAGGAATTTCCTCATCTTGATTTTGTTTGGGAATTTCTCCTACATTTGATTTATAGGTAGGAATGGGTTTTTATTTGGGTTTGAAATTCATCCTTGCCCTTAAAGAAGGAAGCCATAAGTTTTAAAATCCTTCTTGGGGGATAATTTAGAGAGATAAGGGGAGGGTATGGAGAGATGAGGTCATGTTAAATTCATGGAGAGATAAGGGGTCATATTGTTGTTTTGGCATAGTGTTGGTTGCACAAAAAAAGGCATTCTCATCCCCTCTTCCCAAGTAGAAGCATGAAGCTTCTTGGTTAAATTTCATTGGTTAATTGTGTGTGTTTGATGTGTTCAAACCATTTTTGAGATGTGATTGACATGTGAATTTCTTCGATTGTGTTGTTTGGATGTGTTGCCTCTTTCCCATGGGCTTTGGGGGAGGCTAGCATGCCACCTTGGACTCTTTGGTGGCATGTAATGATGTCATTTGGTTGGGTTGTAAACCATGAATTTTCTCTTGTGATTTGAAGGTTCTTCACTTACTGGTTGGAGCTGGTTGGTGCACATTTGGAGTTGCAAGTTGCAAAATTTACCTTTAAAGGAGTTGTAATTTTTGGGACAATTTTGACATGTTGTCTCCACATTAAGTGGAGGGCTTTTGTACTTGTATTTTAGGATATTTTTTCCTTCTTATTAATTTATGTCAAACAAGATGAATTACTCTCATAAAATGGATTGTTATCTTAAATATATTGTCGTGAGAGTTCTTACTTAAGAAGTATTGGTTGTTTAAATATTACAACTTGTTTCATGTTTTCCAAAGGAATTATTCATCTAATTTGAAAGGTTAATTTATTGTATAAATTCATTGTTTCTTCCTCTTAAAATACCTTATAGGGACTAACTATAACATTTGCGAGCGATGGAGGGACAATTAGCATTATTTCTACTATACTGGCAGCAGAATGTCTACTTTCTCATCCAAACTTGACTGCAAAGGGGCTGAACACTGACTTGAATTGGATGGTTGTTCAGCCACAAACACAGTTCGCTTCCATGTTGGGATCCACACCTTTATCTTGGAATGAGATTCTTTAACACCAAAACCCTCTGATCAAGAATGTGGGTCCGCAATCTCCAGTAAAGGTGCAGTTCACGTGGGAAAAGGATAAAGAAGGTGTAACCTGCCTTACTGTGCCAGATGGCTATCTGCATCGGGCTTTGGACAAAGCGAATCTTTCCCTTGTTGGTAAGTTTCTCAGATCTAGACATAATATTGATGTCATTAGAAAATGGGCCTTTAGAAAGTGGCAACCAAAAGGGGATCTGAGCATTACCACTATGTCACGGGGTTTTTTTTTAGCTAAATGTAATTAGCAGATTGATTTAGAATCGGTGCTTCTGGGAGGCCCATGGTGTTTGGGAAATATGGGTCTTTTTCTGAAATGGTGCTATCTTGGGTTTGATCCTAATACTGAGAATATACACACCATACCAGTCTGGTGTAGGCTCCCAGGACTACCCCTGCAATTTTGGGATGATGAGATTTTGTTAAATGTTGGTAAATCTCTTGGATCTCCGATTGGGCTTGATGGACCTACGAGGAACAGATCCAGAATAGATTTTTCTAGATTTTGTATTTCTTCTTAAATGGATCAGGAGTTACCCGAACATATCATTATGCAATCTAAGTATAGCATTTGGCATCAAAAGATTGAATATGAAACCTTTCATTTGAGATGTAAGAAATTTCATCGAATAGGACATTTCACTAGTAGGTGTCCTAACAAAGAGATATCTCAAGAGGAAAAAAGGGGAAAACTGATCAACCCGATGAAGTCTCAGATAAGATACAGGAAGCTAGGTTGGAAAATAAGGATACTAGAAATAATAAAGATCAAGGACAAAGGAAAGGGATATCTCTTAACCAACCAAGGCTAAAATATAAGAAAGGAAAAAAGGGGTTTAGAACTTCAATCAGGAAACCACTAATTTGTAGGAAGATCTGGCGTCCTAAAATCCCAGCAGTTGGAGCATCAGAAGTACACCCAACCTTAAAAGAAGATTTAGATATACAGACTCCAGTAAAGGTGATTCTGGAGGTTGATGAGCAAACTAGGACAGTTAAAGTGAATCTTCTTTCTAAGGAGTTAGCTCAGACTGGACTTTTGGATAAGAATAAGGACACTAGTGCTGAGTCGGGGACAAAAGCAACTGAGAAAGTTCATCCTGGTCCATTGTTCATAATTGAGGAAGATCTAAATGAGGAAAAATTAAATGCAGAATCAGAAGCCTCATTGAAGAAAAATTCTTCGTTGATTAAAAACTTCTCACCTAAAAGTGGGAACCCCCTACCCAGTAACAAATCAGCAACTTTACAACTCATTGACAATAAGCAGGGAGAGAAATAGGAGGGGGAAGTAATGCCACTCAAAGAAAATATGATTTTTGATGGAGATTCAGAACTGACCAATGGTTTTTTAGAGGTTAACTCTAAAAAAAGAAAAGATTGAAGGGATTTGAGAAGATCCCAGGTTCACTTTAACGAAAAAAAATTGATAACTAGGGAGCTTCAACATCCATAACTACTAGATCATCTGCTAGAATAATAGTTTATTTTGGAAGCAATTCTAAAATAGGAAGACCCTCAAAGAAGACACTCATAACCAAAATAACAGAGGAAGATATTATAGATGCAACTCAAAGCCAATTGAGCCATCAGTAAATTTCAACACTTATATCATTTAGATGAAGATCATCTCCTGGAATATCAAAGGTCTGAATGGGAACTCTAAACAAAGAACAATCAAAGAGTTAAGAGTCTCTAGTAGACCTAACACTCTGCTTCTACAGGAAACCAAGATGAACTCTAAGGTACTTGAAAATTGTAAAAATAATTTTTGGGAAAATTTGGACATGGCTGCTATGGATTCTCAGGGAGCTTCAGGTGGCCTGGCTACTTTTTGGGATAAAAATAATTATACTGGTATGATTCTCTCTAAAACTAGTAACCATCTTGATGTTAAATTCCATGCTATTGAAAATAATTGTACTTTGATCCTTTCTAATATCTATGCACCTAATATGGTTATTGGGAGAAGGAAACTATGGAATGATCTAAAGGTTTTTAGAAATAAGCATAGTACTTACAATTGGATTATTATGGGTGAATTCAACTCTCCTTTAAATCCAGGGGAAAAACAAGGGAGAAACTCTAGTTTTTCCCCTAGCATGGATGAATTTGTTGAATTCGTTGCTAATTTAAATCTCATGGATGTGGATCTTCATAGAAATCAATTTACCTGGAAAAGAAGAAGGTTGGGTAAGGATATGATTCAGGTCAGAACTGGATAGATCTCTTATCTCTATTAGTTAGATTCTACACCAAGACATTCATCTCACTTCTCTACCCAGAATCCGATCTGATCACAATTCGATAGCTGTAAATGTTTCAATTGGGATAAGCCCACCAGGACCTCCTTCAAATTCAAAAAGATGTGGATGGAGCATGATGACATATTTGATAATATAAGGAATGGTGGAATTGGGATGGTGAGGGAACTTCTCAATTTAGACTTATTGAAAAGCTTTAAAATGTTAAAAAGTAGGTTAAAATCTAGAATAAAGAAATCTTTGGGAATTTTTTTGTGAGAAAAAAGGAATTAAAATAGAAACTCTAGGATTTGGAAATCAAAATAAATTCAAAGGGGAGGTATTTGGAGGATCAATTAGCAGAAAATGTTTTCTCTCAGAGCTACACATAGGTTTGTATCAGGGAAGAAGCCTTATAAAGACTTAAATCTAGGGAAATCTGGCTGAAAGGGGGTGACAGACATACAAAATTCTTCCATATGACCACTTTGAAGCATAGAGCCTGTAATAGGATTGCAGAAGTTTCTAAAGGAAATGACATCATCATAAAATATCCGTAGATCATCAAGGATGAAGCTCTCAAATTCTATGAAAATTTTCTTAATGAGAAGAGTGCTACTAATGATGAGGCTGCCCTCTTTTCTGTTAGAGGCTATTCCACAAAAAAAAATTGAGGAACAAAGATTTAAAGACATTACTAAATTCGTCACTTTAGAGGAGCTTCAAAAATCTTGTTTTTACTCTTGAAGGGGATAAGGCTCTGAGACCTGATGGCTTCTCTCTGTCAATTTTTTTCAGAAGTTTTGGGAAATTTGTTCAGATGATCTCCTTAGGGAAGTAAATGAATTCTTTAGAACTGGTGATTCATTTAAAGATCTTAATAATACCCACATTGTGCTTGCTCCAAAAAAAATGGACGCTAAAGATTTCAAGGATTTCTAGCCCATTAGCTTGGTTAATGTTGTCTATAGCATTTTTACTAAGATTTTTGCTACTAGACTTCAGTTCATTTTGAATGATTTAATCTCAAAACAACAGAGTGGGTTCATCAGAGGAAGGATAATTCAAGATGGTGTGATCATGGTGCATGAGATTATACATTCTATGGATTATAATAAAAAAGCAAGCATGGTCCTTAAACTTGATATGAATAAAGCCTTTGATAAAGTCTCCTGGTCTTTTCTTGACAAGGTTCTAGCCAAATTTGGTTTTTCTCAACAAATTTAGAAGAATTATCAAGGCTTTCATCTCTACAGCTAGATTCTCTGTGGTGGTCAATGGTGAGCCGATGGTATTCTTTACCAGTAGTAGGGGTTTAAGATAGGGGGATCCTATATCCCCTTTTCTCTTCATTATTATGGTGGATAGCCTCAGCAGAACAATTGACAAAGCAGTTAAAGATGTTCTTCTTAAAGACACTAAGCCTACTTCTACAAATCAAAACATCTTCTCATCAACAATTTGCAGATGATACAATCCTAATTTTAATGGCCTCTATCCTTGAAGCTAAGATGATCAAGTCCATTCTAAATTTTTTTGAGTCTGCTTCTGGGAAAGAGATCAACTTTGATAAAAGCTCAATTTTATTTTTCAACACTCCTATGGAAAGACAATTTAGAATTGCTAAAATAATGGGGTGCAAAAATCAATTCACTTCCCACTACTTATTTGGTACTCCCCCTTGGTACTAAAAAAAGTCTCAACCAAAGTCTGGAATGATCTATAGGAAAGATTCCAAAAAGAAAATGTATTGGTTGGAAAGGGGCCATTCTTTCGAGTGCTGGTAAATGTCTACTTATCAAAAGGACTCTTCAAAATCTACCTATCTAAATTATGTCTCTTTATAATATTCCTTCTGCCCTTCAGAGAAAAAAATTGAAAGGATTCAGAAGCACTTTTTATGGTAGTGGCTAGAGGAAAATTTCAAATATCACCTGGTAGTTTGGGATCAAGTGTGCACTCCTAAAATAATTGGGGGACTGGGCATAAAAGATATTAAAAAAATGAATGTGGCCTTAATTGCAGAAATGGGTTGGAGAATGATCTCAGAAGAACAACCCTGGATTGATCTAATTAAGGCCAAGTATCTTGATCAACAAACACCTATCTCTTTCCTTCATGATGGAACAACTTCCCCAAGGTTCCATTTTCTAGAATAAACTGATTCAAGTCAGGAATTTCATCAAGCAATGATGTAGATGGGAAAGTGGGAAATGACAGAGACATCAATTTTTGGGGGGGATAATTGGTCTAATATTTATCCTCAATGACATATTTGGTGTAGTCAAAGATAGCCTTGAACATAAGTATGATACTAAGGTCATTGATTACATAGAAATAGATGGTAACAAGAAGAGATAGAAACATCTCTCGGTCGATAGGAATGAAACTGAACTTCATGATGTCCTCTTTATATGAACAATTGGACCTCATTCCCCTTGAATCAATTGGAATTTAAGGATGAAATTTTCTGGCAACAATTCTAGAGATGGCGATTACACGGTGAAAATCTGGTTATAAACTCTTACTTTGAAAATATCCAGAGTGAGTTTAATTGGAGTAATATTTGGATGAATGAACTAACCCCTAAAATTATTTTTATCTTTTGGATTGTTCTCCAGAGGTAGAATTATTACCTAATGACAACCTAATAAGGAAAGGATTCATAATGCCAAATACATGTCACCTTTGCAAAAAAAGAGTCTGAGGATATTGAGCATTTTGTTTGTCCACTGTGAGTATGCTTCAATGATCTGGAGTTTATGAATTTTTCTATATTAAAAAGTGTTATGGACTGTGCCAAAGGATTTCATTTAGTTTTAGACCCAATGGAATCCTCCTTTTAAGCACTATGTTGTGAGAAGACTTTGGAAACTAGTCATGCCCCATAATTATCTGGAGGATCTGGAAAGATAGAAATGACATCATTATCAGAAACAATAAACAACATTGAAATATTATCTTTGTTAAGATTGCTCATGTTATTAAAGAAAATATTGAAAGATTCAAAACCTCCCAAGAATAAGAAATATCCTGAGAATTGAAGAATATATTCTTTCCAAGTGGAAAGATTGGAGTTGCAAATCTGTAGAATAGGAATACTTCAAACATTGATAGGTCTTCAATTCATTGGAAACCCTCCTGATATTAACTGACACAAAATAAACTTTGATGGTGCCTCCAAGGGTAATCCTAGGATTGCTATGCCAAGGGGAAGTGTAATCCACGATCATAAAGGCTCTCTTAGTTACTGCCTATGCTAGAAAAATGGGGATTTAGAAAAACCATTATGCAGAAGCCCTAGCTACTCTATGGGGGTTAAGGGTTGCTAAGGATTATAACATACAAATCATCATTGTGGAAGGAGATTCACTAAACATTATCAATCACCTTCATCAGTTTTATCCTCCTAGTTGGACTATTAAGGACTTCATTATGGAATCCATAAATATTTGTCAAAATTTCAAGAATATCAACATTAGGTATACTTATAGGGAGGAGAATAAGGTATAAAATACCTTGGAAAATTTTGGCATCAATAATAATTTAACCATTTGGGGATGATGAAAAATTGCATCCCTAAGGAGGTACTTAATAGCATTTAATGCGGATAAATATGGGCAATCATGCATGGAGTAGGAATTATAATGAGATGGCATAGGCTTTAGTGGGTGTGAAAGATCACACATGTGAGAAATATCATCCTAAATATGGCCATAATAAATCTGATGATTCTCGAATAGGTGGTTGGGTTCTTAAAAATTGAGACAAACATAAGGAAAGCAATGATTCAAATGAGGGTTTCGAGCAGAAAAATTGTTGGAGTAGCAGGGAGAATGAGATAAGAGGTGCCCCGTGCCAACTAGAGCCTTATAATGATTTGGTTTGGAAGAACAATGAGGAGATATGGAACCTCATTCAAAATGGAGGCATTTCCAACTTCATAGAGTGCATTAAGGGGCACGACCAAAATATTTCAGTTCATTTCGCAATGGACTGAAAGGATAGAAAGGTGGAGTATGGTGGTCACCGAGTAATTATAAATGAAGAATTGATAGTTGAGCCAACAGGACTTGAGTTGGAGGTATATCATTTTTTCAACAAAAGGATTGATAAGACTACCGAGCCAAATAAATTCTCTGACAACAGTGAGGAGCTCTGAATTTGTAACTACGTAGGTGTTAGGGTAAGCTCTATCCCCAAACCTTTTGATGCGTTTACAAAAATGATGGTATAGGTACATTTATTTAGAAGGACACTATACATAATAGTACTTGTCAAGCACCTGGTCTTTCTTAACCACTTTAGAAGATAATTTTTGGTCTACTTCCCGCATTACTTGCTAAATTTCCTTTAGTGCTCCATTTTAGAATTCCATAAGCACTCTCGTGCCATTCCTCTTCACCAAGGCCTTATTTTTCTACTTCATAAGCTATGTGTCTCTAAGTTCCCTGGCTTCCCACCCTCTCCCAGCGATCCACACATCCCCACCATCACTGCTCCCACTTCCATCCTGAACACCTCTTCCAAACCCAAGACTAAGAACCCAAAACTTCCCAAAATTGACATCCCTCACTCTGATCGGGTTCTTAGAAGCACTAAAGAGCTGGAAGTTGTGCATAATCTGTTGCATATTAGTAATGTTGGCTAGGATATGGCCTTGCTAAAGGAGGGGAATAATATTCCTCACAGGTTGGATTCTTTGGAAAATGAGATGATGAAGTTAAAGAAGGACCTGCAGCACATTAGCAAACAAAAGGGAAAAAGAAAGGCTGATGATGAAACTGATAATGGGAATGATCAGATTGCAGACATCTACAAGAAATTGAACTCTTTGGACAACAGATTAGGGAGAGCCAAAGATAGGCACGACCATAACATGGCTATCTTCAATGCCATTAGTGACTTTTTGGAACAGCATGTTCGCAGCATTTCCATGCTTAGCAGGGTCTCTGAAACTATCTGGGGGACTGACAAGGAGAGAAGTCAGACCATATTGGAGTTGAATGCAAGTGAACCCACGCACATCACCACTTTGGCATTTCACTTCACTACAAACTATCAAATCCAGGATCGACAGAGCTTCCAAGAAATAATCTCCCTCGGGCTAGAGGGCTTCGTTCTAGACACTGCTATATTTCGGTCTTTTTCGTTGTTTTTCTGTTGTTGTTTTGTTATCTTGTTGCAATTTCTGTTCTGTTTTGCTTTCTACTAGTAACTATCTTTTGGTTACTGCTGGGCATAATGCTTTATCTGGATTTTGATCCTCTTTTGTTGTCCCTCTATAGCTCTATCTGGTTGTTGAGCCCTTACTGTAATAGGGTATAGTCCCTTCAAAACTATTTACCAATAATAAAAAAAATACCTTATGGAATAGTGAAAGAAATCATATATTTGGGTTTAAATTATTCTTTAATTAATCATGCAATGGTTGTGTATTTTTGATAAAAAAAAAATATCATATAGAATCTTGTAGCAAACTCTAGTAAAGTTCACCACTTTTACACTTAGTCAAATATCACAAAAATTTCATATTAGAACAACAGTGAATAAAAATATCTATTAGGAAAATTGTATCCTTCTATTGGATGTATGTCTATATTTGTCATTTATACTATATAAGTTAGCAAAAACTTATTATGAATTTGGGTATTACCAGAATGAATGAATAAATGTGTTTATAATAAATAAGTTAGAGATTCTATTTTAAATATATATATATATATATATATATATATATATATATATATATATATATATATATATATATATATATATATATATATATATCATGAATGAGATTGCCTTTATAAAGTTTTAGCTTTGGTTAAGTTGTATCTCTTCAAGAGGGGAGGTTTATCTTTATATAAACAATAATAATAATATATATTGTGGGGGTGGGGTGGGACAGTGTCCCCCACACTTCTTTCAAACAAATCACAAGGGATGTGGCACATGCCACAACCCATAGCCCCACACCCTCCATTGTTATGACCTAAGCTCGTCTTCACCTACGCACAAGCCATACAACCTTCTACCTGTTGTCGCCCTTGTAAAATGTGGCCAACATTGTTTGGTTTATAATATATATATATTGTTGCTCATAATATTGCCTTGCTTTTATAAAAAACAATAACAATACAAAATAAATAACCCTGCAGATCCGTTACACAAAAGAATGAAGGAGAACAATAATTTTTAAAACCCATGGTAAATAAACATTTATGAGCAAACCAGATCCAAATATACAAATATCAAAGGGGTGGATAATCATCCGTTTAATATCCTCATGCTTGAGCTCTCCATGAGCTCCTCCTCATACCTGAAAAAAAAAAAATTGGAACAAGCACAGAATGAAATTTGGAGAGGAAATGAATAATAACTTTAGGGTGAGAAAATATATCCTCTCTTTTGAGTTTTTAGGTTTAGCTAATATAAGGGTGTGTATCTCTTAGATCCTAGGGCTCATATTTGATGTGCACAATGACTTAAGTCATATGTGTGCACTTTAAAATGAATTAAATTAAATGATTTACTTTGATAGTGACTTAGGTTATTTGGGTGCAAATTATAATGGGGTTTATTTACATGTTTTATTTTGGGAAAAGACATGGGTTAAATGGTTAAAATTTAATATAAGGAATGTATTTTCTTTTAAATCTAATAGTAGTATTTGTAGAATAAATTCGAAGGCACGAGTCCATTTCAGAGACCAAAAGGGACCCATGACTATTTTATATAATTGTGGCTTCCCACAAACCTTAAAAATAAATAATATATTACTCATTCTCGAAACGAGTATTGACCTTTCCGTAAATTGATTTTTTTTAAAACTTGTATTTACTCTCCCAATGGGATAAGCTTTATCGCTAATTGATCATCTTGACTTACTGTCATCACGGTATATTTATCATCAATGCTTATAAAGATATTAATAATTTGTATAGCTTGCGGAAGTGGTGTTATGTCGACCCTCCATCCCTTATGGTCGTTTATGCGGCGTTGTAATAAAAATGTAAAAATCATTAAAATTCCCCATGTTGTTTGCGATTCCGATTTTGTGTCGCTTCACCGTTTGTTGTGACTTAGTCATGTTACTGTTGTAAAGAGTATTACTAACTGCCATGTAATTATTTGCTTTAAAAAAATTATTACCACCTTTATTACTTTTGCCATCTTTGATCGAGATGTTTGGTTATCTTTTACCATTTTTAGAATTCGCGTTGAGTGTGGTGCAACACAACGGAAGAATCCTGGGAGGGTTGACTTAATTGTGAGAAATAATGGAGAACCAGAGTGCATAAGTGGAATACTATGCTCAATATATGCGTGAATTGCATATGATGTGCACAAAAGGTTGGAGCAGAGTAACTCTCGTTATATTGAAAGGAATAGAACAATGAGAGGCATAGAACCAAATAATTTGAGGTCAGAGATCAAGTCTTTGGAAATATTTCCACACATAATGTACAATAAACTCAAGTTGAAGAATATTTGGCCATGTAATTTTTTGTGGAAAATGGGCACAAATGCATATGAAATATAGTTACCCAAAGTATTATATATCTCACTAATATTTAATGTTGTTGATTTATATGAGTATCATGAAGGGGGAAATAGTGCATAAAAGGAACAAAAGTGTGCATAGGATATCTCACACGATAATACGTAAGAGTCACATAAATCGGAGGTAATTGACTAGAGGAAATAGATTCCATAGAAGGGAAGAGAAGAGGTTGAGGACATAGTTGAATCAAGGGTATTCAATTGGACGTATGAAAAGGATATAAGGAATACTTAGTGAAATGGAAGAATCACGTAACAAAAGACACAACATGGATGAGTTCAACAGAACTTGGTCAAGTAATCCATGCTCTAGAAGACCCTAACCCATGAGACAAAGATGAATTTATTTGAACTGAATTGTTTGATGAATAAGCATTGTGTGTACATCAGTTATGTTGCATATTTTGGAAGTTTTTTGCAATAGTTGTAGTGTACGTTGGACTTGGTTAAAGGATAGACGTACGCATGTAATTTTTGAAGGGATGTAAGAAGTGTTAAGCACAAATTTCGTGATGAGGCAAGATGGAGATAAAACCTTGGGAGGATAATGCATGGAGATGGAAGTGTGATAAAATACTAGTACCGAGGAATGTCAGTTTTAACAAAGTAAATAATTAACAATCCAAGGAGCGGGCTACCCATCACTGAAAATGCACCTATGTATGGTGCGTCACGCATAAAAACATGCATCAATGACCATTCTTTGCAAATGAGGTGGCAGTGGAAGGACAGCTGCGTAGAGTTGTCAATGCCAGAAATGTTGTCGGAGGTGGGAGCCCAAATCTTCACCAAATCCTAGCATTTAATACCTTGGGGAGGTTGCTACTTGCCTAAACCGGTTCATCTGGTTTCCCATCCGAAGGACTTAACCAGACTGCGTCCCCTTCCCACAAACAGTTTAGCAATTTAACGTTGGGTCGTATTCGCAGAAGTAGCAGAGTAGAGCCAGTGCTGGAGGATAAGATTCAAGGTAAAATAAAAAAATTTCACCTGGAGGAGAAGATTATTTACACGCATTATTGGATTCAACTTGTTTACCAGGTACAATAGGATTTTACCATTAGAGTATAAGCAATTTTAGTATTTGTAAAAACTTTTATTAATGAATTTTTGTCTACAATACAATTAGTAATTTTAGTGTTTTTAAACACTATTACTAATGAATATTTGTTTAAAATTCTGTGGTAAAAATATTGAGAAAATGATCTCAATGTCACATATACAAATTGAAAAATTGATTACCATTGAGCAAGACTCTAATTAAATGATGTATGAGTTTAATTTTTGAGTTTAATGTTTGGTTCAAAATTTAAAATTAGATTATTGGACAATTTTATGGGTAAGCACAAGTTGAACATCTTTAAAATCCACTAACATTGTTCTTATCATCATATCTTGTATGCAAGAACATGTAAGAGTTGTATATTAAGTGTTAGTAGAGGATAAAGAAACAAAGTCCCTTCCCAATCTAAAGCATTAACCTAAAGTAAACTTTCTATCATCAAGAAAACATTCAAAATTTAGATTTTTGTATGCAATTAGACATAATGAACTTACCGGTATGAAATCAATACCAAAATTATGAGTATATTTTCTATACTTAAAAAAAAATCAGTACCTATAAATGCTTTAGTAATTGATTGCCCATAAATTTAGAAATTAGTTAAATCCAATAACAATTGATCTTTTAGACCCAATTTATAAGTTGGAGGATGAAAAAGAGTTCACGTATCAGTCTTTTTCATTATAATTAATCTCATTTTTCATAACATTAACCCATTTTTTCCTTAGACTAGTTTACGTGTGATTTCTAGGTTTACTAAGCATACATAACAATGCAAATATATTATTTTCGGTATAAATGTTATTAAAATTTTGAATTCTTTGACTTGAAGCCTTGTGATCGTTCTCTCCTAATTTTGATTCAACATTTAATTTTCTCTACAATGTTCGACAAGCTCTATTTTTTCCATCTACATCTAGATATATAGTTATAACATTCATATTTGAATTAAAAAAATGTTATCACCAATCATGAGTCAGGGGACCATATATCATACTAAATGCATAGTTACATTTTTTAGGGGAAAATGTTTTCCCTCTATTTTAGTGAAAAATAAAGGATTAAACCCATTGTCCACTATTTACCCTTTGTATTTTATGTACATTATAAACTTTCTAGATATGATAATAATTCATTACATCAGTTAAGATGGAAAACACAGCCCACTGTCCATAATATTTTTTCGTTAAGATAGAAAATGCAACGTGTTTTTCATCAAGATGGAAAACATAATGGTTTTCCACATGTTCAGGGTGGCCTATTTGAGTGCCAAGTATTAGTTTGTGTTTGTTTCCATCGATCGAGCCCTAATACACCTAATGTGACAATTGAACATGTATTATGGATAGATTTGGAATCATTTATACCAATTGAACCCTAATACATGTTAAATTGTTAGGTGTTGTATTATAGTTTAGGGTGTTGTAATTATGTTATTTAAGATGACAAGTTAGTGTTTAGGGCATCATATCAATGTTTGGGTGTTTAGGGTATCGTATGATTGTTTAGGATGACACATTAATATTTAGGGCATTCTAATTGTGTTTTGTAAAGTGGCCAATTAGTTTTTAAGGTCTCATTATATTCTTTAGGGTTTCATATCAGGTTTACGGTTGTTTTGTTAATGCTCAAAGTATCTCGATTTTCATTTATGTTATTTAGGTTTACCCATTAGTGTTAAGGTTTTTGTAACAATGTTTGAATGTTTAATATGAGTGCTTATGATATCAAATTATTTTGTAAGGTGTCCTAATTATATTATATACGATGATTCCTTAATGTTTATATTCTTCTAATAGTGTATAGTGTTTCATATTAGTGTTTATCATGTCTTATAATTTTTTTAGGGTAAAACATTTGTGTTTTTTTGTGTCTAAATTATGTTATTTAGAGTAACCCATTAATGTCCAAGGTTTTGCATTAGTTTTTGAGTGTTTAGGATGTCAGAAAAGTGTTTAGGGTGTCATATGAGTTAATATGGTATTACAGTGAGGATTATCATTTTGTATGAGACCATGTGTTTCATTAGTGTTTAGGTTATCCTAATTATGAAATAGAGGATGAATCATTTGTGCATAGAGTATCATGACATTGTTTAGGGTATCGTATCTGTGTTTAGGGTGTTAAATTAATGTTTAGTGTATCTAAAATATTATATGTGGGGTGACTAATTAGTGTTCAAGGTGCTGTATAAGTGTTTAAAGTGTCCAAAATTATACGGCACAAAGATGTCACAAAACATGGCACAAAACAACCTAACAGGCCATGTTCTATGGTTAGTAAATTTAAATAAGTTACATCAGCTCAACTTGTGATGTTGATATATTCTACTCCACATGTCTTGAACTCTAAAATGTCATGCACAAGTGAAATCCCTTAAAATTATTGTGTTCTAACTACTTGTAAAACACTATGATTGCATTGAAAAAAACAACTATTGACATTGGGAATATTGAACAACAAGGACTTTCTTTCTGAGATATCTTAAAAGTACAGTACCTCAGCAATATGTGTATCAAACCCCTTTTCTTCTTCAAATGATAGTAAGAAATGGAGTATGGGGCTTATATTGAATTCTAATAGAATGTGGGAGGATAATGGTTTTAAATGTATTATAGGCACAAGAAGTAACTGCAACAGTTGAAGTGGGTCACCTTCTTAATCCTCTTATCTATTTGGATGTGACTCGTCATGTTTTGATCGTTGTGTGTTCTCAACCATCATGGTCTTCCTTGTGTGACATATGACATTTAACCAACAAAAAATATGACACTTACATGTCACTTCATCTCATATCTACCCAAGTTTGAGCAAGTAACCAAAGTTGCACTTAAGCCTTTCTAACTCATTGCATGCCCCACTTTGTAAGATGTTGTAAGAGCATTATACTCCCATTATGATGCACAAGCTCGACCTTTGTGCCATGCTTCAACACTTCTACACCTAGGGAGTAACTCCAACCTTTATGCAAGATGACTACTATATATAAGAACAAAAGGCACAACCCATGGTGCTCTTCCTCCTTGTCGCAAACATGGAATCCACATCAACAACTTTTCAAGTGGAAAAGGGTTGAGTTTTTTCCAATGCGATGGAAAGTGGGGTGTGTTTTCTGCCACATTGAAAAACACACGATGTTTTTCAGCAGTTTCAAAACCCCAACCACATTCTCCAAAAGGCGCAACCCGCCACGCTCTTCCTCCTTGTCACAAACATGGAATCCACATCAACAACTTTTCAGGTGGAGAAGGGTTGAGATTTTTCCAATGCGATGGAAAGTGGGGTGCGTTTTCCACCATGTTGAAAAATGCACTGTGTTTTTCAGCAGTTTCAAAACCCTGACCACGTTCTTCAAAAGGCACAACCTGTCGCGCTCTTCCTCCTTGTCATAAACATCGAATCCACATCAACAACTTGTCAGGTGGAGAAGGGTTGAGATTTTTCCAATGCAATGGAAATTGGGGTGTGTTTTTTGCCACGTTGAAAAACACACAGTGTTTTTCACTAGTTTCAAAACCCCAACCACGTTCTCCAAAAGGCACAACCCATCAGGCTCTTCCTCCTTGTCATAAACATCAAATCCACATCAATAACTTGTCAGGTGGAGAAGGGTTGAGATTTTTCCAATGCGATGGAAAGTGGGGTGCATTTTTCACCACGTACAAAAATGCACAGTGTTTTTCAACAGTTGCAAAACCCCAAACTCGTTCTCCAAAAGGTGCAGCCCATCGTGCTCTTCCTCTTTGTCGCAAACATGGACTCCACATCAACTACTTGTCAGGTGGAGAAGGGTTGACTTTTTTCCAATGCGATGGAAAGTGGGGTGTGATTTTCACCAAGTTGAAAAACGCACGATATTTTTCAACAGTTTCAAAACCCCGACCACATTCTCCAAAAGGAGCAACCCATCGTGCTCTTCCTCTTTGTCGTAAACATCGAATCCACATCAACAACTTGTCAGGTGGAGAAGGGTTGATATTTTTCCAATGTGATGTAAAGTGGGGTGCATTTTCTGCCATGTTGAAAAAAATAAGGTGTTTTTCAGCAGTTTCAAAATCCTGACCACGTTCTCCAAAAGGTGCAACCTGTCGCACTCTTCCTCCTTGTTGTAAACATTGAATCCACATCAACAACTTATCAAGTGGACAAGGGTTGAGATTTTTCCAATGCGATGGAAAGTGGGGTGCGTTTTCCGCCACGTTTCAAAACACACAGTGTTTTTCAGCAGTTTCAAAACCCTAACCACGTTCTCCAAAAGGCACAACCCATTGCGCTCTTCCTCCTTGTCGAAAACATGGAATCCACATCAACAACTTGTCAAGTGGAGAAGGGTTGATATTTTTCCAATGCGATGGAAAGTGGGGTGTGATTTCCGCCACATTGAAAAACGCACGGTGTTTTTCAACAGTGTGAAAAACCATTTATACATTTACACCATAACAATTACATTGAATCTGTATAACATTGCAAATAAAGTATGAAAAGATGAGAAGTTACACTTGAACCAATGAAAACTATTTTGTAGTCTTAATGAATGGTAACACACATTTAAACTAAGATCATTCCATTGTAATGTATACGCAATATGAAAATTACATGCTTCAATGAGAACTTGAAATTCGAATTCTCTATAAAACAGACATTAACTAAAAGTAACATTCACAATACTCGCACATTTTAAATCTTATTCCAATTTAAATCTTTTTATTAGACTTTAAAACTCTTATTTTTTATTATGTTTTGATGGTATAAATATTATTAACTCTTTGAAAAACTAGAATATACGTTTAACCAACACATGTTGATGTTAAAGGTCGCATGGAAAGTGTCATTTTATTACAAATTCATATTTTATGTCAAAGGTCACTTGGACAATCTTCGGTGTGAGTGACTGGTACTTTTTCCTCAGTAGACGCCTTGGCCAGGATGTTCATCTTCTTCCATGATTCTTTGTGATGTTCGTGAATTTTAACAACTAAATTAAAACTTGCTTCTTGGTTTTCGAACACTTTTTTGTTGGATTCGCATGTTGTCTCCCAATTCTTAATTTATAATTCCAACTCTAGAACCTCAAGCTCCAGCTCCATCTTCTTCGAGGAAGCAACTAGTAATTGGTCCAATAATTCCCTATTTATCTTTGACAATTTTACATATTACAGTATAAGTCTTTCACACTCGGTTTTATAAAACTTTGCCTTGCTCATTGCAAGTTTCAGTTCTACTTCCATACTTACAAGTTTCAATTCTACTTGTTGTAAAAATTGACTCCCCATAAACTGCTTATCAAGTGGAGAGGGATTGAATTTTTCCAAAGCGATGAAAAACATGGTGTGTTTTCCGCCATGTTGAAAAACGCATGGTGTTTTTTCAACATTTTGATAAACACAATTCCATTCTCCAAAAGGTGTAACCCACAGTGCTTTTCATTCTCCTTGTAAACATTGACTTCACATCAACTACTTATCAAGTGGAAAGGGGTTGAATTTTTCCAAAGCAATGAAAAATAGAGTGTGTTTTTCACCACGTTGAAAAAAGCACGGTGTTTTTCAGCATTTTGAAAATGGTAATCCTGTTCTCCAAAAGGGGTAACCCACAGTGATTTTCCTTCTCCTTGTAAACATTAACTCCACATCAACTACTTATCAAGTGGAGAGGGGTTGAAGATTTCCAAAGCGATGAAAAACAAAGTGTGTTATTCACCAAGTTGAAAAACACACGGTGTTTTTCAGCACTTTGAAAAACGTAATCCTGTTCTCCAAAAGGTGCAACCCATGGTGTATTTCCTACTTGTTGTAAACATTGAATCCATATAAACTAATTATTAGGTGGAGAGGGGTTGAATATTTCCAAAGCAATGA